>CM059324.1:6702062-7302062 GCA_030340685.1 Protosalanx chinensis
GAGGATGGTCAAATTAATGAAAATTTTGTAGCTGCCAGTGGATCTAGTGTACTCATCAACAGGCGATCAAAGCCCTATACGATGAAGTCTGATTTAGGGCTGGTGAGGTAACTCCAAGTTTAGCTCAGATTTTCAGTGTCACAACGATGGTTCACTTGGTTCACACAGGATGGTTCATTATGATAACTCATGCTTCCGTAGCAGGATATGATTGAGACAACAGATCAACACATACTATGCCTACTTAACAACCTCAAATCGTGGCATTACTATTTATTGAAGAACCCGTGGATCTAATTCAGTGGAAAACACTATTGTATTTAGAGTCAGATCTAGTAGGACTTTGAGTGATATTGAGAGAGCCTTACGCAGTCATAGTCTGCAATTGTCTGCCAACATTCCTTTTTTTGGGAAGCAGCCAGTGTTTTGAGTTATGCTCTTCAGCTCTTGTTTTTTGTTTACAATCTTTGTTTGCACTTGCATGTAGAATGGTGCGCTAGACATGTTCATGTTTGTAATTGTACATATTTGATGAATGTTTATGTGAATGTGCAAATCACACAATTGAGAAAACCTGGGCATTTTGTGGGGCTAGCCCCAGTGGCTCATCTTCATACAAGATCTTCTCCTTCTCCCTCAATGTACCCCCTCCCCCTAGTGATGCACTGATGACCAGGGTCTGGTCTGGGCCTGAGGGCCATATCAGGCCATAGCAGCAGGAAGCACCACAAATCAGCAGTGTGCCTCTACTTGGTCAAAACACAAAAGCCTGGGAGCTGAGGCCTCAGCTGCTGGTGGGCAGTAAAGTGAAGGCCACTGAACCACTACAGTTCTGGATATCCAGGTCAACTTCTAAAGCATCATTTAGATGTATTCATTTAGCAGACGCTTTTATCCAAAGCAACTTCCAAGAGAAAGCTTTACAAAAAAGTATAGGTCACTGATCAGAACAACATTGCATGTAGCCAGAACATGAAGCAGGTTATGAGAGACCAAACAAGTGCCAAAAGGAAGAACCACAATAGCATTTAGTTAAACAGGTTACAATTAAACAGCATGAACCTGAAAAAGTGCCAGAGTGACTAGAAAGTGTACAATTTCTGGGGAAATTGTGAGGGTGTGCTTGCGGCTGCCCATAGACCCCTGGGGCCTCATGTACAAAGACTTGCGTGGATTTCCTACTGAAACTTGGCGTACGCCAAAACCCAGAAACTGTCGTACGCACAAATAAATTCAGATGTATCAAAGTGTGCGTAGGCATGGATCCAAGCGCGTTTCTTTTGTACATCACAATCAACGTGGAATTGAGCGCACATGCGGAGGTGCCGAACTCCTCCCTGTCCACGCCTGCTTTTAAATATTCAAATCAATGTAAAGAGGCCCTGGACCTGCAATTTCCACCCCCTGGAGGACAAATAAAGGTTTATCTAATTTCCCTCTTGGTCCGATCAGATAAATCAAAATGAGTAGAGGGAAGAAAAGAGTCAACCAGGGGCTTGATAGAAAGCTTTGCAGCTCTAGTTTCCATAAAATAAACATTTGAATGCGCACCTGCCCAAATGTGCAGGTGCGCATTTGACAAATGTGACTGCTGCCCCCGCGACCCGGCCCCGGATAAGCGGAAGATAATGGATGGATGGATCCTGTGATGGCGCTTTTGTATCAATGTGTGTGCAGTCAATATCTCCGATAACCTTAGGGAAACCGGCTATCGCTCCTAATTGCGTACTCCAGTAACACTGGCCTTGGTAACCGAAATCGGCTTATGAGCCAGTTATTGTTTGCAAGTAAATCCTTGCGTTCCCTAAAAACTCGCTCACGTCGGATTGCACCATTTGCAAGGTCCTCAAACAACGCGAACGCTGCCATTGTTAATACAATTTTTCTTAATCACATTGCGCATGCTTTTATATTCACCTATATGATTACAAACGCCTGGGTGTGTAAATTGTTCATAACGGTATCTCTGATGTGCACATCACTTGACAGTTTTCACATTATTAACAGTTTCCCAGCATCACCTCTAAGTGACGCCAAAGGAACAATAGTGTGTACGACAGCTATGAAGCTGGCGTGGGGCACCGCACACGGTCATTTCACGTTTGATACATCTGAACGTGAGCGTGGGAAAGGACGTACGCCACGTTTTTGTGCGTACGCAACCTTTGTACATGAGGCTCCTGGTGTTTATTGACATCAACCATTCAGTGTCTTTACATTGGTTTTAAGAAAAAAAAGTACAAATTAAGAAGGTTGTTGAAATAGTTCTATTATCTATACTATAATTATTAATCCTAGAGAAAAGGCAGTAGGTTTATCTATAAAAAAAATACGCTTGTAACCCTTTAACAACTATTTATTCCTGTTACTATTTATAAACGGTGTGGAAGTAGGCCAGACACCTAGCTAGACATTAGTCATGGCCAAAAGTTTTGAGAATGACACAACTATTCATTTTCACAAAGTCTGCTGTTTCAGTTTTTATAATGGCAATTTGCATTTACTCCAGAATGTTACAAGGAATGATCAGCTCAACTGCGATTAATTGCAAACTCTCTCTTTGCTTTGAAAATGAACTTTACAATCAACAACACATTTCCACTGCATTTAAGTCGGGCCACCACCAGTGCAGAGCTTGCTCATGAATGGCAGCAGGCAGGTGTGAGGGCATCTGCACGCACAGTGAGGCGAAATACTTTTGGAGGAAGGCCTGGTGTCAAGGAGGGCAGCAAAGAAGCCACTTCTCTCCAGTAAAAACATCAGGGACAGACTGATATTCTGCAGAAGGTACAGGGACTGGACTGCTGAGGACTGGGAAAAAGTCATTTTCTCTGATGAATCCCCTTTCCGATTGTTTAAGGCATCTGGAAGAAGGCTTTTTTGGAGAAGAATGAGCGCTACCATCAGTCTTGTCTCATGCCAACAGTAAAGCATCCTGAGACCATTCATGTGTGGGATTGCTTTTCGGTCAAGGGAGTGGGCCCTCTCTCAATCTTACCTAAAAGCACAGCCATGAATAAAGAATGGTACCAGAACATCCTCCAAGAGCAACTTCTCCCAACCATCCAAGAGCAGTTTGGTGATGAAGAATGCCTTTTCCAACATGATGGGGCACCATAACAAAATGGCTCGGGGGAACAAAACATTACGATTTTGGGCCCTTGGCCAGGAAACTCCCCAGGGGTCTCATTTATAAAGCTTGCATACGCACAAAACGGGCCTGAAAACGTGCGTACACCATTTTTCACGCAAAGTCAGTGATTTATAAAAAACTAACTTGGCGGTAGAATGTGCGGTCCTCCACGCAAACTATGACCCTCCCGTAAACCTACGCACTTTTAGGAGACAGTGGGAATTGGAGACACATACTGCACAAAGTAAAAGTCGGAGAGGCGATTACTCGTAATATTTATGCATTTTGTTGTCCTCACACACATTGACTCAATTTATGATTATAATGAAGATTAAATACATCAGTGTTATGGGTCTTGGGTCTGTATACATTACATGTATTTAATGGGTAAAGTGGTGCTAAATGTTTATTTTTAAGAAACCTTAAATATTCTATATGTAGCCTCATTAGTGTGCTACCAGCACATTTCACATGCATCACATTTGTTTGTTACTAGCGTTTATTGTGTGCGTGCTGCAAGGCGCACACTATGTTATTCCCTGCGTTTATTTTACTTATTCTTACACAATTTTTTGGCTCTCAACTCCTACCAGAGCTTTTGGTGCATATACACAAAAGTAGTATCAAAACGTGCGGCTCAGCTGCGACGTATGCTATATGTTTTTCATCGCTAGAGTGGAGACGAGAGAGAGAAAGATCAGTGAAAAAATAAAACTTATTCGCCTACCGTGTCCTCAAATACGCCGCTACAGACACAATTTAGACGTAGGAAAATGTGTCCTCTAGCTCACACTTGCCTTACTTTATCTGTCATATTTATTGTTTTAGCTTGACACGCGAAGATTCGGCCGCAGCACCCATGAACAGCCTCATAGACTCGTTGGCCTTATAGTTAAAAGTGGCGGGAAGGTTTCTGGAGGAAAAGAAAAGTACCGTATTTTTCGGACTATAGGGCGCACTTAAAAGCCTTTCTTTTTTTTTTTTTAAACGACACTGCGCCTTATCTGAAGCGCCTTATATATGGATTAATCATTTTGTTTACCTGACCTCTAAGCGATTTTTGTGTGGTACAAGGCACTCACAGCGCTAAATCAAAATGTTTTAGTAAGACTTTGGTAAACTACAAAGCCGCACCGCTTGCAGCATTACAGCGTAATACATACTGTGCTTCACCATAATATTATTTGACTGATTTATCTGACTGTTTTTTTCCTGCTTAATGCGCCTTATAGTCCGGTGCGTTTTATATATGAAAAAATATCGAAAATAGACCATTCATTGACATTGCGCCTTATAATCCAGTGCGTCCTATAGTGCAAAATGGTAAAACTTTTTTGAATTGCTCCCAATAACACATTTCTTCACTTATCATTTACATTACATTTACATTTACACTTATCAACACAAAATGCCTATGTAGACGTTCAGGAAGGGCTCAGCCTGCTTCACGTTAACCTGGTTTTATGATTGGAAATACAGTTTGGCCAGAAATCTTTCCTGTTCGAGGGGTGCTCTAAGCATTTTCTCTCTGTCTTTTCCAACTGCCATTGACAGTTCCAGCTGCAATTTATTAGTTTGTTGCTTAGCAACCTCAGTGTGCTTGAGAGAGGGGAAGACGGTGGCCATTTTATGAGAAGTAATTAATTTGACATTTAATAACTTTAATTGGAGGATATTTACTGGAGGAATCGAATTGGCTCTTTGTGTTTTGGGTGGATTTATAAACTGTACTCCAACTCAACTCTTCCTCTCTGGCTCTAAGTCTGAGGTAAGCAAACGTCTTTTTCAACTCTTTCGCTAGCATGCTATAAAAAATGTAGGTTTTTGACTTCTTTAATTGGGCTCATAGGTATTTATGTGCTTATCAGTCAGGATTTACAACTGACATTCCAACTAGCTGTAAAGATATGCTGTTTGCTAACATTAGCGCTTACGCTCCCCTTTCAAGCAGAGATTGTGGCGTTGCGGGGAGGCTCGGGGGTGATTTCGGCCGGGTTTGAGGCCAGACTTCATGTGGTGGGGTCAAGACAAATCGAACCAGGTATTGGGGAGGTGTGTGGGTGGCTGGGATCAGCAGCTATGAGCGGAAGTTGCCGCTCCATAGAGAAACAGTGGGGATTAAATATAGGTCTTTTTGGAATTGTTGTTTTAATTGTTGGGGGGGCTTGCGTGCACGGGGGTGGGGGGGTGTTTGCCAAACTATTGGCTAGTGTTGTATGGGGAGTCCTGTAGTCCTGTAGTTTATAGATGTTTGAACTTGTTTGTCTGCTACTAACTGATTCATTGCACTGAATGGGTTGATTGACAGTTCATCATTAAATTATTAATGTACAGACTGCCTGTGTGTATGCACACATATGTATCTATCTATAGATGAGGCTCACATGATTCACGTGTGTGTGTGTGTGCGCGTTTTTCTTAATTAATGTTGTATAAAAAGCACTGTTTTTGTTAGTGTAATATCAGAACTGTGTGGCCTAGTGCTTTTTGTGAATTCTGATGCTAGTTTAAGTCCTGATTTGTTAGGATGTTTGATTGCATGTGGATTGATTTGACATTTAACACGGAAACAGCTGTATAAGTTTATAATGTTATCTGATATTTATACTGGGGTAGCATGTTGATAATGGGTGTATTTCTAATACCATAGCCATTAATGGCCTAATTCTGGCATTGGATGTATTTGGGTAATTTTACACTGTTTTTGAAAGCATTTATTACTATTATCAAATTATAACCAAACGATTACTATGCTACTGAGCTTTAATGTAAAGTGCTACCTGACACAGAGTGGCCAATTGTTTACTGCTTGCTTACTACTTAAACCTTGGCAGTGTGCTCAAGTGGAGCTGTCTTTAATCCTGATGAAATTAGTGCTTACGCTACTTGCTAGTTCATCAGCATATGAACACCTGTTGAAAGCTTGATCTGTCACATACCTTAGCCATGGTAGAAGTAATATTCTGAAAATTAGTCAACAGTGTCAATGATGTATGGGGGAGAGTCCCGGGCCAGAGTCATGCACACTCAAAATTTATTTCTGAATTTATTTTCTAGTTTTACATAGATTGCCGATGTATTCATCCTATTGTCCCGCTCTATTAGGTAGGTAGGTGGTATGTCAAAGTAACATCTACATGAACGGGAGGACCTGATGTTTCCTAGCAGAACATTTCCATAGTGCATCCTGGGGCCCGTTCTTCGTACGTCGCTAACTCGGTTAGCTGGATTTGATTGTTGACGATTTGGCATGATCTTGGATCGTTTGGTTCTTCGAAGCTCATCCTAGCCTTTTTCTTTGTGGCTGTTATAAATAGACAAACACATCATTTAACAGTGGTTTTTAAAAGGGAGGAAAAATAAGTGGCTTTTTAAAATAAAGACAGTATGAATTAAAGGCTACCATTTTGTAGAATATTGTTGTATTTCACTTTTACTTTAATTTGTCTGCTACTTTTTGCCAGCCCACTGGCATTTGCAGACTTTGAAGTGTTCCCTGTCGTTTTAAATAACGACTCAAATTCGGCATAACCTTCCATTAAAAGCTCTTGTTCTGATTGGGAGAAAAAGTGGGCACGTTCTTTGGCCATGCTGAACAGCCAATAGCAGCGTTGCTGATCAATGTTTCTACTATCGATACATATCCCCTTTTAGGACAACACATGATCGTATCCAGTGATACTAATCATACACAACAGGTTTGTTCGAAGAACCCAGTTAGCCGGATCATGATTCGCACGATGAAATCATCTTGGATGTGTCATTTGATCTCGGATGTATTAAGCGACGTACGAAGAACGGGCCCCAGGTGCCATGTGTTTCACAGGTAAGCAATGCACACATTTCACGTTTTAGACCAGGTTATTAGACTGGGATATCAGACTCATGCCCATTATTGGCATTTTCACCAGTGGATAGGGGTCAGCACGGGCACCCTGACTGGTCTGCAACAACGCAGCCCCAAACGAAACATATGGCACTGCACTCAGTTTTCATAGCTTTCTATCAGAACCAGCTTTAATTGGTTTAGTTGTATTGGACCACAGAGCCTCAACCCTGTTGCCTGTTCACCACTTTTTTCAATTTTTTCTCTTTGGACCTCTTGGTAGGTTCTGACCACTGCAGACCGAGTACCCAGACACCCAATCATAATTTAGCTCCTGTCAAAGTCACTAAAATCTTTACACTTGCCCATTTTTCAAAAATGTGCTTGATTGAACTCAAGCAAAACTAAAAGTGTTCTGATTAATGTGCAGGATGGCTGCACATTTCAATGCCCAAGGGTAAAACACTTTGAGCTTGGGACAGGGGGAGTTGCAGAATATGAAGAGAGCACAAAGCTCCTCTTCATGGCAACTTTTAATCAAATAAATAAAAACTTGATTAATAAAATGTGGGTGGTATATTTTTTTTCAAAGGACGGGAGAGGTACGAGGGTTATGGCCAGTGCGCAATCCGATAGTGTAATCAGTATATTATTAGTATTGTAATTAGTAATATACTTTTGAGTATTTTTTTTATTTACGTTCTGTTGCACGGTTTAAGAGTCCCTAACGTTTTTCTGCCAAAACGTTTTAATGCATCTGGAAACTATATATATATATATATATGATGCATTAAAACGTTTTGGCAGAAAAACGTTAGGGACTCTTAAACCATGCAACAGAACGTAAATAAAAAAATACTCAAAAGCAAGACGAACATTTTGACACGGACGTTGTCTATGTTCCAAATATTGATGATGCTTAAGGGATGGGAAAATAATAAATAATATGTATGTGAGATTACAATAGGTTGTGCTATTTCCAAAGGCAAGCACACTAATAAATATGAGATTACAATAGGTTGTACTATTGCCAAAGGCAAGCACACTCTAATTATGTGTCACTTTATTTGGTTTATTTAATACAATTCCAATAAAATAAAATTGTATTTGGTTGTAACATGTCAAAATGTGGAAAAGATTGTAAGGCACTCTATACGCCCCGAATAGGGATTAACAAGATTTTATTTACAAGGTTTAACAGGATGCTGGGTTATATAGAGGGTCACAATTTTGTTGTGTGGAAACTTTAACAAGACATCAGATGATTTTATAGATAGAAGTGCTATTAGTGTAAATTCAACCACCAGAATGGGATCAGCATTGCATGCTCTTAAAGAAGAAATGTGTTTGGTGGATTTTTGGAGACAAGTTCATCCTTTGGAAAGAGAATATACATTTTACTCCCACTCCCACAAAACATATTCCTGAATTGATTGGTTTATTTATTTTTCCAACCCAGGTGTTGATCTGGTTTTGAACTGTAAAGTAAGGGTTATTGTTTTAACAGGCCATTTGCCAGTGGAACTACACATAAATGTACTGGTTGACTGGGGTAGGTGGAGACACTTGGTATATTCACTATACCATACAATTGTATACAATTACAATTATACAAGTATTGGTCTTGTAGAATATACAGTATTATATCAGGATGTACAGGATTTACAGTTCTTTTGCAGAATATACAGGATATTTAGGATAAAGTGCAGGTTACAGACTATACAGTTATAGTCTATACAATTCAATTACAATTATGCAAGTAATTGGTCTTGCTGAATATACAATGTTATGTCAGGATGTACAGGATTTACAGTTTTTTGCAGCATATACAGGATTTACAGGTTTTTAGCAGAATATACATAGTATTACAGTTGTACCAGAATATTGCCAAATATGCATTGTTATGTTACAGAATGTTGTCAGACTATTGCCAAATGTCCATTGTTTATATCACCGGATGTTATGCTATGTCACAGAATATACAGTTGGCTTACATACTAATGGTGTGAGGAATTGTAACGTTTGATGGCCACAGGTAGGAATGACTTCCTGTGGCGCTCCGTGGTGCATTTCGGGAGGATGAGTCTCCTGCTGAAAGTACTCCTTTGTCCGGCCAGCACATTGTGGAGTGGGTGGGAAGTACTGTCCAGGATGGCGTGAAGTTTGGCCAGCATCCTCCTCTCTGACACCACCGCCAGAGAGTCTAGCTCTACCCCCACAATGTCACCGGCCTTCCGGATCAGTTTGTTGAGCCTGTTGGCATCCGCTGACCTCAACCTGCTGCCCCAGCAGGCAGCAGCATAGAGGATAGCACTGGACACCACAGACTCGTAAAACATCCTCAGCATTGTCCGGCAGACGTTGAAGGACCTCAGCCTCCTCAGAAAGTAGAGGCGGCTTTGGCCCTTCTTGTAGACGGATTGAGTGTTCTTTGCCCAGTCCAGTTTGTTGTCCAAGTGAACACCAAGGTACTTGTAATCCTCAACGGTGTCCACACTGTCCGCCTGAATGAAAACAGGGGTCACTGTTGTCCTGGTCCTTCTCAGCTCCTTGCACTTAGCCGCATTAAGCTGCAGATGATTCCGCTCACACCATGCAACAAAGTTCCCCACCACAGTCCTGTACTTGGCCTCCCCATCGCTGATACAGCCCACCACAGCAGAGTCATCAGAGAACTTCTGAAGGTGGCAGGACTGTGTGGTAGCTGAAATCCGTGGTACATGGTGAAGAGGAAGGGGGAGAGGACGGTTCCCTGGGGGGCCCCGGTGTTGCTGACCACACTGTCCGACACACAGTGCAGTAAGCGCACATGTTGTGGTCTGCCAGTCAGGTAGTCTACAATCCAGGACACCAGGGAGTTATCCACCTGCATCGCTGCCAGCTTCTCACCCAGCAGAGTTGGCCTGATGGTGTTGAAAGCACTGGAGAAGTCTAGGAACAGGATCCTCACAGTGCTTGCCGGCTTGTTTAGATGAGTATAACAGCGGTCGAGCAGGAAGAGGATGGCGTCCTCTACTCGCAGCCGGGGCTGGTAGGCGAACTGAAGGCGGTCCAGGAAGGGTCCGACCATAGAGCTGTTCCTGCACCAGTCTCTCCAGGGTCTTCATAATGTGGGAGTTCAGTGCCACCGGTCTGTAGTTCTTGGAGCGCTGTTTTCGGAACTGGGACGAGGCAAGATGTCTTCCACAGGACAGGGACCCTCTGGAGACTCAGGCTCAGGTTGAAGATGTAAGATATTGCAGGATGACCAATGTGCGACCAAAATTAAAAGAGGGCACAACCAATAGCCTGGCTACTGTATGGGATGCTCTGAAGGCATTTGTAAGGGGAAAGTGCTTGGGTTATTGCTCAGGGAAAGTTAAAGGTAGGAAGAGGGTGCAGACCCGGAAAAGCAAATAATGGAATTGGAAAAACAACTAGCGGTAACATTTTATGAAAGTAGATTTAGAGCAATTTTAGCGGCTAAAATTTAACCTTCACCAAATGTATTATAATATTAAGGCAGGTTACAAACTTTTTTTGTCTTTAAACAAACTTCTATGAGAATGTTGCCTGATGAAGATTACTTTTTCTGATACCAACATAACATTTTTTATGTTTTATCAAGAATTATACAATGAGCTCAACCTGCCCAGAACATTTAGAACAAAATGACTACAAAAAATTTGCAAGAGGGAAAGGAATTCGATACGAATACGAAATACGGAATACGATTCCTTGAATAATTTGAATAATCGATTACATAAAAAAATGCTATTAATCGTCTTGGATGATTCGTTTTATATCTGTTTTACTCTGCGCGGTTATGTTCGACCCCGGAACTTTGTAGTTGCGGAGCATGTTTCCGCACGACCGCTGCACCTCACTTCTGCAGAAGCGTTTCCTGTAGCGTGGAGCGAACGAAACGCGTTATCCAACTCTGTCAAAGTATGCTGGCAAAGTATTTTCTATGCATTCCAGCCACGTCCGTAACATAGTGTTATGTCATAGCTCGCAGGGCAAGTTTGAGGTCAGAGCATGTTGACATGCTCACATTTCTTGTGTTGAACTTGAATTAGAATTTCTTTGTTCTTAAAATGTTTACGCACACCACAAAAGGCACTTTCAAAGGCAGCTGTTTCTTGTAGCCTTAACATTTATTTTTGGATGAATCTGAGTTTTCTTTGACATTTGGGGAAAGTATTTAACTCTCAGTGTACTATACTGATATGCTTTATTATTTATATTCTTGTTATATATTATTTGACAATTATTTCGGTACCCCAATTTATTTTAAAACCTCATGCATTTGGGAAGTAACAGTGCCATGTTGATGGTTGTGCAATTGTTAGTAAATGTGATAAGTGATTTGAGTAATGTTTATAGCTTTATTGGCCGTTTCTGGAAAATAAAGTACTTATCCGATTAATCGATTACTAAAATAATCAATAACTGCAGCCCTAGAAAGGACAAATTGAACCTTTGAAAAGCTGATGTTAGGAAGGCAATTAACTAAGATGAAAACTGGAAAGTCAAGATGTACTCTGTCCTTTCTTACATTTAAATGTATTCATTTAGCAGACGCTTTTATCCAAAGCGACTTACAAGAGACAGCTTTTACAAGGAGCATCAGTCATTGAGCATAGCAACGTGATAGACCCCGAACACAGTGGGGGCCCTAAAATGTTCTTCACCCCCCCTAAATTATTATCGGGATTATTATTATATTATTATCTGTAGAATTTTAGAACTACATAATGTAACCCTAAATCTACTGTATTTTCAGTTGCCAATTAAAGAGTTGTATAGGTTCTTCTTATAAAAAAAATCTAAAATCAGATCTGGAAATCCAAATTTTGAAAGAAAAGCTAAAAGTGAGTGTATTGTCATAGGTGAATTCTGGGAAGTATTGAAACTATATTAAGATCTAACCTTTTTCATTTATCTTTTTTTGTTGTAGAAAATAAAAGACCATATAGATTGCTGTGATTTTGTGTTTATTAATTTTGTTTTGTGGTGGATATCATTATGAATGTGAAAAGACATTGTGGCATATCTTATCCTTCCATTCTGGATATCTGCAGAGTTGATGGGGTCGTCCTCAGGATCTTGTAACTTTAGGGCAGGGTGTTTCTCCCCTCTAATTATGGAGAACAACACATGCCACAATAATGTCACAGGCCCTTTCAGGGGTGGTTCAGGTTCTGGGTAAGGGGTAATCAGTTTGCCAGCATGGGTAACCCCTATCTCCCGGCAGAAAGCCATCCATCTCTCCTGTAAGAAAGTTCACATTGCTTTAGAGCTGCACATAATTTCCCCTGTAAGTGTGTAGTGCATACATTGAAATATATAGGGCATACATTTACTTACCCCATTCCAGTCTTTTACTCAAGGTTGACACTCGATAAATTTTTGAGTCATGAACAGAGCCAGGCCACTTGGCCTTCACATTTATGATTATATGTGCAGCATCACTTATGATCTGTGGACAGTGCAAAGACTGATACATGTACAGTATTGTGATGTCTTTGACCATTAGAAACAGTAAGCTGTCAGTGTACCTGTACATTAATACAGTGGATGGACCTCCTATTGACATCATCTGCTTCATTTTCAGAGGGTGCAATGATCGGAATGTGTGCCATTATTAGGTTACTTCCAGGGGTCGCAGCAAGATATTCTTAACTGAATGTTATTTATCAGGTTAGCGTTATTTAACCTTTTAGACATCACTTATTTAAAAAAAAAACCGCCTAGAAAACACACCCAAAGTAAACTGACAGCTGTTCTTGAACCATTTGGACTACATGTATGAGGTTGGTCTCTTTTGAAAGGTGGAAGTCTGAAGTTTTATCTCCTGTGGTCAGGACCCTTGTAATTCCTACTGGTTGTGAGTAATAGAAGCTGGAACACAAGCAAGTGGAAGTATTTCATTTCCGTCTAGATTCTTTTGGGAAAACACAGGCCTGAAAAGGTCACAAGTGGTATCTATTAGCTGGAAAACACAACTGGACAGTGGCATGAAGCCTTACCTGGTACATATCAAAAGTTGAATGAAATACTAAGAAAAAATGAATGTCATACACATGTTTTTCTAAGGGTATGTCCAGACGTTTTGCTTGTGTGCCATTTGGAGACACCAAATGGACACTTTGGTAACCATGCCATATTTTCTGCATAAAAAGGCTACAACTTTTGACCTATTTCATGTACAGTTACAAAGTAGTGCTCTAATGAAAGGTGACACTTAGATTAATCATATGCCATATCAAATTCACCATTACTGTTGCTGAAACTGAGCGACTGATGCATCAGAGTGACTTTTTAGAGATAATTTCTTCCCCCAATAAATGCACAAAATAATTTTTGGAATTGTTATAGAACAAAAAAGAAATCCAACATATTTGCAATTGTAAATCTCAGTGGCTCGTCACTGGATGTGCTTGACGTGCTGTCCTGGGACATTTCAATTTGTGGCTGGCTGCTGAGTTGAGGTGGATCCAGCTCACACGGTTCTTCAGATGTTTTACTGTAATGACAAAATAAAATAAGTCAGTTAGATAACTTACTGTGTGTAATAGCCTACATTCAACACACTGAACAAAAGCTCTCTCTTGTAAGTGAAAAACTTTCAGGACTAAATCAACTCACTGACCTACAGGGACCCAGGTGAGGGTCACTAGTGAACTCACTGAACCCACAACAAAGAATTCTACAGCACCCCTCCCCCATCATTATAAGTCTAATTCACCTCATAATAAATAAATAAATATATATATATATATATATATATCGTGCTGTACAAATAAGTGCAAATATAAAACAAAACTTACTTGTCCAGAGTAATGTCTTCGCCTTCCAGAAACATTTCTTCTGCAACCGAATCGTAATCAGATGCGTCTGTATTTACTTCAGATAAATCGCTGTGAGATAAATCTCCATAGTCATCTTCTGTAACTTTTTTCATTGCTTCAGAAACGGAATACTTGAGTTTCTGCTTTTGTTTCGCCGCATGATCAAACTAATTCTAACAATTCTTGAAGAACGCACAAATATCGGTGAGCGCACGAAAATAGCGAAAGTCGACTGCCCTCTCTACGCACTGAAATACAACTCCAGAACGTTTACCCGAATGGGGAAAGGTATATACCAGCTTTTTCAGAATTCGATTGGCTACAAGATGTGACACTCAGTTTTCTGATCGGGTTTGATTGGTCTGATTTACATAGCAACAAACACAAGGTGGGTGTGTTTTTGCGCACCGGTTTTGGCAGCCATTGGTTGCCTTGGAAGGCCCCAACACCAGAAAGTATTTATCTGATTGGCTCAACAAGCTGTCAATCGAAAGACAAGGGTCTCACTGACATTTTAAGACCATGGAATTGAAAATACACAGGAAGAAACTCGATTTATAACGAGTTCAATTCAAGTGATGAACTCTTGGGTTCGCAAAGTCAGAATGATGCAACAAGGGATTATGGTTATTTTTTTTATGAAATACATTGTTTTGGACTAAAAACTTTACATTTTTAGATAGTTTGAACGATTTGGAATGTAACTATATCATTGTTTTGGGATGTTTTTCTGGACATAGAAGACTGTTAGCATCCAAATGGTGAGTGGGTCCCCTTTTTCGATGCATTGCTTATGGGGGGGAGTGTTGACAAAGACGTGGATTGTACTTTATGTTGCAAATTGATTTAGACTTCTAATAGAAGCACAAGAATCTTAGCTTTCCAAAGACGTATTGTATGTGTATCATTCTTAAAGCCAATCCTGGCTAACAGACGATATACTGAAGAGTAGCTTTGGAATGGCCGCCGGCGGCCATGGTCGAAATGGTGTCAAGGAACAGGTTAAACCCATTTATACACCACTTACCTGCAATCCTGTAGACCTCCTTTGATGAATCACTGGTTTGTGCCCAGGAAACAACACAAAATGGTCAGAAAGTGCTTCAGTGCAAGGCACACTTTCCTGACCGCTCTGCAAACAGTAGCCGTACTTTTATTTTCTAGTAAGAATGGATGAGATTCTGGATGCATCTTATTGACTCCAGAGAAAAACGGTACCGCTCAGATAAAAATGGAGATGGGAGTGACAAAACATTCACTCTTGGCCTCAAAAATCTCTCCCAATTAATACAGCCTCTTCATCTATAGGATTGTCAATAAAAGAACATTTAATTCCCTTTGCTGCTCTCTTCGTAACAAACATGCTCAATGAATGAAGTGTTTAAACGTCGTCTCGTCTTCAAAAAGGGGAGGAGACTGAAATGAACTCTAAGTTTACCGAAGAAAACCTGCTCCCGACCAGGTTAGGTTCATTGAGTCAGTTACTATGGTAACTGACTCTGAGTATAAGTTACCTCTCTTTCAGAAACAGGCTTAACTTAGCCTATTTTCTCGGGTTTAACTTACCCCCCTTTCTGAAACCGAAAATCCCGAGTTTCCCTAATTTCAGAGTTAATTTATGGCGCTTTTCCACCGCATGAAATCAGCTCGCCTCGCCTCGCCCCTACTCGCATTTTTTGCGTTTCCACCGCAGTTCCATGGTACCTGGTACTTTTTTTACCTGGCTAGCGGGTACTTTTTTGGTACCTTCTTGCTCTAGGTACCAGGCGATCTTAAGTCGAGCTAAAAGGTGACGTCGGCAGACGGCCGGCCATTGATTGGCCAGAAAGTGTGACGAAGTCACGAGAGCGACTTAAAGCAACAGCGCCGCAGCTAATACTTATTACTATCAGATACAGTCCATTACACCAACAGTCTACAAGCTTTTTAAAAGTCAGATAAGTTACAAAAGACTAGTTCGTCAACATGGCTAAAATTATAATGTGGGTTCTGTCCACTTGTGGGTTGCGTTGGTGTTATTTACGTCGCGTACAAAAAGACGTCAGGGCCTACGTCACGCCCCTTTCGCCGAGTACTTTTTGAGGTACAATTTGCGGTGGAAAACCACCCCACGGGTTCAGGAGTTTACTACAAACCGAGTATAGTCGGGTAGAGTCGTGCTACATTTGCGGTGGAAAAGCGCCATTACTCAGAGTTTTCACTTAACCCGCTTTCTGAAACGGGCAAGAACCTATTGTCAAGAATAGGTTGTCAGATGATAACATGAGAAGGTTATTACGTCTGCAATGGGTGAATAGACATTATGAATCCTTTTATTGGAATATGTCTGGATGCCCTGAAAGCCTCTGATAGGGTTGAATAGGGATTCTTTTTCACTGGCCTGTAAAATTTGGGCTTGGCTGACAGTTTTTGTAGATACATCAGAAGTCTATTCTTTAATATCTCTAAATCTACCAGTCAGGGATGTAGGCTTAGCACGCTGTTCACAAATGTTTTGGAGCCCCTGACCAGTCAAATTAGAGATAATTCTAGAATCAGGAGTGGGCAGGGGAGGTAGAGACTATACATTATTTTTCATATGTATAGTTCATATGTATAATGCCAAGATCCTGTCAGTTCGATATCAACATTGCTAGAGGTTATTGATGAATACTCAAAACTTTCTGGTTACAGAATGAACTGGCATAAAGCGTCACTCCGCCCGCATAGCTCCCTAGACTACGCAGACCCTCCTGCCGTAGCCTGACACGCACCTCCAAAAACTCCTAACTACGCGTTGCGTTGTCTCCGTCGCAAGTCGTAAGTTTGTTATTATACTTTTTGTATTACATAATACATAAGAATAAAACACATAAGTTTGTTTTCAAACCTTTGTTTTGATATTTATTTTCAACACACACAGCACAACACAGTTTACACACCATGCATAGTTCACAGTTTATTATCACTGATTGAGTGTGCCTCAGGACACCGTCGTCAAGTTCAAATCATCGCCCACCACTTTTCTCCAATTGCCAGGCTGTATACGGCGAAGTAGCTCGTCAAATCGGCCCGCTGAGATTCGAAAGTATCGAAAGTGCATTTGTTCATCCAGGTCCCTCAATGGGTGAACCAGTGTTGCAAATTCACCCGTTTCCAGCCTCGACCGGTTTAGTGATCGTACAGACCTCCGCAAACATATTCTCTGTCGCCGGCGCTTCCACATTTGCAATATAAGCATTTGCGCTTCAATATTGAGCAAGGATTCGGCTATAACCCCTGAAATCACACAGCCACACTCCCCTGGCGGCATGGCGGTGAATTGCAGAGTAACGCGGACCCTCAACGCAGAACTTTGAATGCTCAACATCTGCGTCATGCCCCCTGCGTAGGGTCTGACGCAGAAGCATACACTAAGCTTTAGTCAGAGGCAATGCCTGTATACCAAACATGTAGCTCTACCGCGTTATTTGGTTTTAATGTTAAGTGGTCAGATAAAGGAATAAAAAATCAAAGGCTAATCCCAAATATGAATGATATTATGGTAGATAATATGGATAAACAAATGTAATAAATTGTACCTGGCTTTAGTGGGGTTTATGAGGGGTGTCTCAGAAATGTGCTACTAAAGGAGGGTGATCTTTTATCTTGTAGAATATCTAATAAACAGGGCACCACCTCAATGTTTGGAAAGGGAATTGAGGAAAACCTTGTGGGTGAATAAACGTGTAACGCCTATTATAATCAGTCCTATCTGGAGTCGTGTAGTTCCTTAGAATTAACGCAGATCCAATGACGGATAATTTTATACACAAAGGTTTATTTAAAGCAAATGTAATGATGATGAACTAATACCAGAATTTATGTAGGTTAGTTGGATAACGATACAGTGCTTTTATACTGAATATGGAACAGAAAGGAACAGACAGGAATAAAGGGGAAGAATTGTTCACGAGTAAGAAATTAGCCAGTCACAGTTACTTTGTCCGTTGTAGAAAGGGTAGAGTTGATCTTCCTTAGTGGTAGAATGCACAGAAACCTTTCTTAAATTCTGTTGTTTCGTGGATGTTTGCTCAGTATGACAGATAAATCCAAGGTTGTGTTCCTCAGATTAATCTGGACGAAAGAGGAAGTCAATTCTTGGTTTGGGGCTTTTATACACTGCTCACAAAAATTAAAGTAACACTTTTTTTATTGGGCCTGGCATGAAATCAGTTGTACCTGTCTGATAGTTTTCTGGTTGGTTAAGCAGCTGAGGGCATCGTTAATCACTTTCAGTTGTATTGGTGTTCATGGAATTAACAACAGGTGCACCACAGTGGCAACAATTAGAAAACCCTCAAAACAGGACTGGTTTTACATGTGGAGGTCATTTCAAGTTTCTCCCTCTTGATCTTTTTTGGCAGATTTTTCACTCGTGCTGGTTTTGGCTTGAGTAATTATCTCTACTGGCAGTATGAGGTGATTCCTTAACCCTACAGAAGTTGCACAGGTTTTCCAACTTCTCCAGGATGGCACATCCACACGTGCTGCAGCAAGAACGTTTAATGTGTCTCCCAGCACAATCTCCAGAACATGGAGGAGATTTCAGGAGACTGGTGGTTATTCTCGGAGAGCTGGACAGGGCCGTAGAAGGTCCACAAGCCATCAGCAAGACCGATACCTGCTCCTTTGTGTAAGGCGGAACAGGCTTAGCACTGCTCGTGCCCTACAGAATGACCTCCAGAGGGCCACTGGTGTGAATGTCTCTACCCAAACAATCAAGAACAGACTTCATGAAGGTGGCCTGAGGGCCCTACATCCTGTAGTGTGCCCTGTGTTCACTGCCGAGCACCGTGGAGCTCGACTGGCATTTGCTGAAGAACACCAGAATTGGCAAGTCCGCCACTGGCGCCCTGTACTTTTCACAGACGAGAGCAGGTTCACCCTGAGCACCTGTGATAGACGTGAAAGAGTCTGGAGAAGACAAGGAGAACGTTATGCTGCCTGCAACGTCGTTCAACATGACAGGTTTGGTGGTGGGTCAGTGATAGTCTGGGGAGGCATATCCATGAAGGGATGCACAGACCTCTACTGCCTAGGAAATGGTTCTCTGACTGGCATATGGTATCGAGATGAAATCCTTCAACCCATTGTCAGACCCTACGCTGGTGCAGTAGGTCCTGGTTTCCTCCTAATGCATGACAATGCCCGGCCTCATGTGGCAAGAGTATGCAGGCAGTACCTGGAGGATGAAGGAATTGAAACAATTGAATGGCCTTCATGATCCCCTGACTTAAACCCAATAGAACATCTGTGGGACATTATGTTTCGGTCCATTAGGCGCCACCAGGTAGCTCCTCAACACAGCTGTACAACAGCTCAGGGATGCCCTCACACAGATCTGTGAGAAAATGCCACAAGACACCATCCGTCGTCTCATTAGGAGCATGCCGCAACGTTGTCAAGCATGCATACAAGCTTGTGGAGGCCACACAAGATACTGAAAAGCATTTTGAGTTGCAGAAATTAAGTTTTTGAAAAAAGGGGCTTTGGTTTCACCCCTTATCTGAAGATGAGCCCATGCTGAGATTAGCATGTAGGTGTCAAAAGGTTTCTTGAGTTGGCATATTTCAAATGTCAGTGGACAAATGAAGTGTCACTTCAATAACTAACAATACAACATTCAGAAATGGTTTCGTCAGTATAACACTGTCATTTTGATACCTTACTTGATTCTTATCATAAAAGGTAAAGAAGTTACATTAACATCACATCAAACACAGCATTTAACCCCTTCAGACCTGGCGTCCGTTGGAATGGACATTGCATATTTCTGGGTCTAAACCAATAGAAAATCTGGGATTTCATTATTTGAATGATGCATATCATTCATTGGTTCCTTATTATCCAATCACAATGGTGCAATGACCTTTGCCTTGATCTGAGAGTGCTTCAGACATCAGACAAGACAAGCATGGCTCTGAAGCTTGAGAGAGGGAGGAGTAAGTGGCTATATTTCATAAAAAATGTTAATTAATGTTCATGCAAGCCTAATAAATTTTACCGCAACATAATTTTGACCATTTCAAGCATTAGTATTTCAAGTTATTTTGTCAATATTCCATTTAATTAAGTTACAGGATATTTTTAAAGTTTGATGTCCATCCCAATGGTCATCAGGAGTCAACAGATATTAGCCAGCACACAGTTAGCCAGTGTCTACATGCAAGGAAAAAAATACCTATAAGCTATTCATAGCTAAACTATGACTGCACAATTGTTTTATATTGTGTATATATATATGTATATTAGGTATATAACCCATTTTATCACACATGCTTTTAGAGTATAAAGTCGCAGACTTCCTAGATCACCTGGTAAATGGAGAGCTATCTGATCTTGACTGCTTGGATTCAGGAAATGAGGAAGATAAGAGCAGGAATGAGATAGAGGGTAAGTGTATATGTTGAGAGTATAGTACAAAGTGGTAGGCCTTATGTAATATGTAAATTGCATAACTTATATGTCACAAGTGAGACTATGGAAAAATAGTTATAAATCGAATTGTTTTGTTATTGGATAGGACGAGGGAGAGAGAAAAGTGACAGTGACGAGGTTCCATGCATGGTTGAAGAACTTGAGGTGGCAGCTGAGGTTGAGATAGAAGAAAGTGTAGTGACAGGAAGAGATCAGGAAGAGATTACTGTGAACAGAGAGGAAGATATCCAAGATATCCATGAGCAGATTACAGTAACCAGGAAGGATGAGATAAAGTGGCGCCATAGGCCATTCACCACAATCATTGATACTTCTTTTGAGAATCATCTAATTCATCACCAACATCCCATGAGCCCATATGAATATTTCAAACTGTATGTACCAGGTGAAATCTTCAATCTGATGTCTGACAGCACCAACATCTATGCAATGCAAAGTGGCACACTAGGTTTCAAACCCACCAGTTCAGGAGAACTCAGAACCCTCATTGGTCTCCACCTTGCTATGGGCGTGATAAAAATGCCAAGAGTCTCCATGTACTGGGAAGCCGGGGTGGACATTGGTTTATTTCGTAACACAATGATCCGTGACAGATTCTTCCAGCTTCGGTCACATTTGCATTTGGTTAACAATTTGGAGAGGCCAGCAGAGAACAATGACGTGTTTTATAAGGTGCGTCCTCTCTATGATGCCCTGCGCAGGAGATGCTTGGAGCTTCCACTCGAGGAGAACCTTTGTGTTGACGAACAAATGGTGCCATTTCGTGGAGTTCTCTCCGTCAAGCAATATGTTAAAGGCAAGCCACACCCTTGGGGGGTGAAATTGTACTTCCTGTGTGGGAAAAGTGGCATGGCCTATGACTTCCTGCTGCATCAAGGGGCTACAATGGAAGTGTCAGAGCAGTTGAAGACGCAGCTAGGACTTGGAGCTGCAGTGGTGTACCATCTCTGCCAGCGCATCACAGAGGCCAACCACAAATTGTATTTTGACAATTATTTCACATCATACAATATTCTGGAACTGCTGGCTGAGAGGAAAATGCATGCCGCTGGAACAGCAAGGATCTGTCGCTTTGCCAACCCTCCTCTACAGTCAGACAAAGTGATGGCAAAAATGCCACGAGGAAGCTGCGATGAAGTTGTAAGCCGTGATGGTAAGGTTGCACTGGTCAAATGGTTTGACAGCAGATCAGTTGTCATGGCCTCCAACTTTGTTGGTGTTGGCAGGAGAGATGAGGTGCAGCGGTGGGATAAAAAGCAGAAAAGATTTTTGAAGGTCCCGTCCAGAGGTGGTCAAGCTGTACAATGAAGCAATGGGAGGTGTTGACCTGCTTGATCAACTTGTCAGTCTGTACCGCACAGAAATTCGGTCAAGAAAGTGGACCCTGAGAATGATCACACATGCTTTTGATCTGGCTGTGGTCAACAGTTGGCTGGAGTACAGGCTGGATGCCAAGAGGGCCAATCTCAAGACAAAAGATACCCTGGATCTACTCCATTTCAAGATGAATGTGGCCCAGTGTCTGGTGAGTGTCCATAAACCAGTGGCAGCAAAACGTGGAAGGCCCAGTACGTCTCCAGAGCCACAACCACATGCCCACAGACCACGAGGTCAGGAAGCAAGACCTCTACCTGAAGTGCAGTATGATATGGTTGACCACATGCCACAATATGATGAGAAGACAGAGGCCACCAGGTGCAAGAAGCCATACTGCAAAGGAAAAACACATGTATTCTGTGACAAATGCAACATCCACCTTTGCTTTGTGCCACACCGAAACTGCTTTATGGCTGCTCATCGCAAATAAGAAAATATATGGGAAAATCCAGGAGATGTATTTTACTAATATTTTACGATTTTAAAAGTATAACAATAAGATAAAATAATAATCAACTTAATTGTGTTTGGAGGTTCCACTGTTAAATGATTCCTGTATTAAAAACATGGGCTAAATAAAACAAAGTTTTCATGGCATTTTACGCTCATTTAGTCCTGGCGTCCATTGCAATGGACATGAAAAAATACTAATAAAAACATGAGTTTTCAAAAAAGTTTTTTCCCCACTTTATTTCTATGCTATAAAGGAGTAAGAATCAACTAGGAACAATTTTTCTTTGCCCAGCAGAAAAAAATCAGGTCTGAAGGGGGGTTAAAGAGAAATTCTAAATTCACACAGTTCCTTTTAGTGTCCAATGAGTTAACGGTTGGCCTCATGATCGGAAAGTTGTGAGATCGAGCCCCGGCTGTGGCTATATGATGTTGTGTCCTTGGGCAAGGCACTTCACCCTACTTGCCTCAGGGAAAATGTCCCTGTACCTACTGTAAGTCTGCAGTCTGCTGGTAACTGAGAGCAGTGTGTCACAGGCAGTGTCAGCCTTAGCAGAGGGAGGCGTTAACACAGCTATCACATTAACACAATTTACACTGGGTCTTCCTAGAGTAGGATCTTGCCTCTTCATTTACACCTATTTATATATTAACACAAAAGCCAAATAACAAACAGAATTGGCTACATAACCCTATTTTAAAATTTTCAAAGATGGATTGGCTAGAGGAATCTATTTTTTATTATCACCGCCACTGCTCGCCAAGGCATCGAAATTGTATAGTGCAAAAGCCTCAAAACTTTATGGGAAAGGGAATTAGGCTGTACAATCTGATGTCACATGGGATACAATTCTTTCTAATAATGGTGTTTATGTTAGAGAACACAGAAGCAAGTTTCAATATAAAATGCATAATAGTTATTACTATACAATACTCCATCGAGATTTCATATTATGGATTTTAGCAGGAATGACTTGTGTTGGAAATGCCGAACAGGTAGAGGTACCTTCATGCATGCCCTATGGGAGTGTTCATTGTCCTCCAATATGAATGTATGAATATGAAGCTAGGTGTTAGAATATATGGAGGGCTGGTTACCATGTGAACTACCCAAATCACCCAGACTATGACTACTTGGGGACAGAGGGGAGGTGCCACTGCTAAATAAACCCATGTTTAGTGTTAAGCACTGGATTATAGGCTTGTGCCTGCCTTATTTTGAGATGACTGGAGCCTGTCCCAGTTACTTTCTGGCGGGGTACACCCTGGACTGGGGCCAGCTATTCGCAGGGCTATCACACAGACAGTGACAGATAACGGAGACAACCTTACACTCTTTCATACAATAGCGCCAATTTCTCACAATGTCCAATTTACCTACCACATGCATCTCTTTGGATGGTGGGAGCCTGAAATGGCCTTGGTGTTCATGTATGTCAGAGAACAAAATCAAGCTTTTTACAGCAAGTCTAAATGTGAGATTTACACATTCGCAACGGTAAAATTGTTTTTGCTGTGTGTGGCAAAATTGCATTATTTTCTCCAGAAGACATCAAAATTAGGGGTGGGAATCTTGGGGCACCTCACAATTCGATTACGATTCAGAGGCTACGATTTGATTATAAAACGATTATTGATGCATTTTTCCTTTATGTATATTGATGCACTTTTTCCACATTTGTTTTTGTCTCACTGAATGAGTATTCATAATTTGCAGTTCAAAAAACAGTGCATTTGCAATAAGAAACCAAGAGTTGAATTCATTTCCATTATATTTTATTAACCTTTATGGAAATATCCATTGGAATGGAAATGCATTAACATTTGTACTTTAGGGTACAGTAATCCCTCGTTTCACGGGGGTTACGTTCCAAAAAGCACCCATGATAAGTGACATCCGTGAAGTAGAAACCTTAATTTTTCTTTACAATTATTATTATACTGTACAATTACATTTAAATTTACAGATAATGCATTCCGTAGTGCCGACCTACAGCCGCACAGCTTTTACCCTTCTTTAGCATGTCCAGAAGTTTAACTTTTTCTGCGACTTCTTCCTCTGCCTTTTGGGCCCGACCGAAACGGAGAGATTGTTCAGCCAATCAGAATGCACCGTGATATAGGGAGAGATTACTGTACAGCTCAAGGTACTTCTTGCTGCTTTTAGCGTTTAATATGTTAGTTACAAATAAAACAAAAGTGCTCTCAGGCTTAACTGAACTACTACTTCAGTACCAACAGCTCAAAACAGTAAATAAAATACTCAAGTCTCTCATTTTGTGTCAGCAGCTTAACAGTACATTCAGTCTTCAATAAAACAAATGGTAGCATTTTGTTGAAAAATATTATTGTTTTTAACCCCTCAAAAGTGTGCTCAGGTTTAAATGAAAGACAATGTGTACTACTACTTCAGTACAAACAGCCTTTTCTGCCTTTTAAATTGCAACAGCAACTTTCTCACCTCCTCCGTTGAGTGGAATCGTGCTGTGTGACTTCTCATGTTCGTTGTGTTGCCAGTATTTTATTTTAGCGTGACAAACCTTGCATACAAAGTAGCTTTTGTCCAATTAATTTCCTCCATCAACCTTGTAGAATCCAAAATGATTCCACACGACTGCTTTTAAATGTTTAGGACAGGGGTCACCAATCCTGGGGGGTAATTGCACAAAACCAAGATAAGGGATTAAGCCGGGAAATGTTGGTTATCCTGGCTGAATTTAGCCTCAGGTCGGTTGCATGAAAGCAGATAACATTTAGCCTGGCCAAGTTACCATGGTGATTTATTCTCTGCAGCTAGCCTGCTAGCTAGCTAACAGCCAGGCTAAAATTAATCCTAGTGATTCACCTGTATTTCCACCATCAATCCTGTGAGGAATTCATGTGTTTTACAGCATGTCCATGATCTTTTTAAATATGTTGCATCATTTTAATCATACTGCATAAAACATTTACATATATATATATATATATATATATATACGTATATATATATATATATATATATATATAGTATATTGTAATTTAATTTAAATCTACAACAGTCTTTTTATATTGATTTAAGTGGTATTATTATTACTCTGGCCAAGTGTTATATTGATATGCTGATGAAGACTGCTTGTCAAACTGCCGTCAGAGGTTTCATAAAGATGTGTTTCATTGCAGTACAATGAACCATCGATATATCACGGTTCAGTACAGTGAACCCTCGCGATATCACGGTTCAGTACAGTGAACCCTCGCGATATCACGGTTCAGTACAGTGAACCCTCGCAATCTCACAGTTCACTTTTTTTTCGCTACTTCAAAGATTTGCCTCGTGCATTGTGTTCTGAATTCTGATTGGCTAAACAGTCTCTCCGCGTCTTCTCTACCTGTGCATCAATAAAGTTGCGGTTTACTGTAATATGTACTGTACACGTACGTAACATTTGGACGTGTACAGTATTTTAATCCAGAAAAAGTTCAATTTAAGGACATGCTTAATTGTAGCCCAAATATGACAGATCCAGAGGATTGTAATTTTTTTAAATACTAACGCATTAAGCCGGTCCGCTATTGTCTGCCAGGCTTATTCTGTTTCTTTGATTATGGCTTGAGTATTGCCTTTTTTAATAATATCCTTCTCCTCCTCATAAAACTCCATCAGGAGCTGTTGTTCTGTGGCCGTGAAATATGTTGCGTGACTCTTGTTCTGATCGGTGATTCTGTGAGCGATCGCGAGGTCTATTTAAGAATGCCGTGAACACGCATTTATCCTGACTACCTACACCTGGCTTGACATAGCCTCCCCTTTTCATCCTGGCTTGGCAAACGTGCAACCAATTAAGCCAGGATACGCCGACCAGACTAGGTCAAGCCGCGCTTGCTCAGTTATCCTGGATTTCTTTATTCTACTTTTGTGCAATACCCCTCTGATCCTCAAGGTCCGCTGTCCTGACAGTTTTAGATGTTTCCCTGCTCCAGCACACCTGATTAAAATAAAAAGGGTCATTATGAGGCTTCCAAAGAGCTTGATAACGACCGATTCATTAGAATCGGGTGTGCTAGAGCAGAGAAACATCGAAAACTGTCAGGACAGCGGACCTCATGTACGGGACCTCATGTACAAAGGTTGCGTACGCACAAAAACGTGGCGTACGTCCTTTCCCACGCTCACATTCAGATGTATCAAACGTGAAATGACCGTGGAAATGTGCGGTGCCCCACGCCAGCTTCATAGCTGTCGTACGCACGTTTTTCCTACAGCTATTGTTCCTTTGGCGTCACTTAGAGGTGATGCTGGGAAACTGTTAATAATGTGAAAACAGTCAAGTGATGTGCACATCAGAGACACCGTTGTGAACAATTTACACACCCAGGCGTTTGTAATCATATAGGTGAATATAGAAGCATGCAATGTGATTAAGAAAATGGTATTAACAATGGCAGCGTTCGCGTTGTTTGAGGACCTTGCAAATGGTGCAATCCGACGTGAGCGAGTTTTTAGGGAACGTGAGAATTTACTTGCAAACAATAACTGGCTCATAAACCGATTTAGGTTACCAAGGCCAGTGTTACTGGAGTACGCAATTAGCAGCGATAGCCGGTTTCCCTAAGGTTATCGGATATATTGACTGCACACACATTGCTATAAAAGCGCCATCACAGGATGAATTTGTTTATGTTAATAGAAAACATTTTAATTCCATTCATGTTCAAATCGTATGTGATGCGCAAATGCCTTCCGGGCGGTAAACGGGACTGCCCCGACCTATATCAACTCTCTCCTCCAGCCCTATATCCCCACCCGCCACCTACAGTCATCTGCTGACAACCGTCTAGTGGTACCCCCCCTCAAGAGCGCCAGAGCGCAACACAAACTCTTCCACTGCCTGGCTCCCCAATGGTGGAATCAACTCCCGACCTCCATCAGAAGCACGGACTGCCTTCTAACCTTCAAAAGAAGGCTTAAAACTAATCTATTTAGAGAATTTAATGGCACTTACCAATAGTATGTCATTTCACCTGATCTAATGTATTGTGTGTTGTATCTCTTGCATTATATTCATAATCGTTGTGTTATGCATTTATAGTTCTTCCTTTGGCACTTATTGGTTCTCATGATGTATGATTCACGATCTAAAAATCCGACTGTGTTCGGGGTCTATCACGTTGCTTTGCTCAATGACTGATGCTCTTTTGTAAAAGCTCTCTCTTGTAAGTCGCTTTGGATAAAAGCGTCTGCTAAATGAATAAAGGTAAATGTAAATGCAGTTAACTAAAATCGTGGCAAGGTGGCCTGGCTCAACGCACGACTCATTCATTCTGACAAACAGCATGGTTGGGAACAGGCTGGAGGCTGGCGCGGTGCGCGATGGGTGGCTATGGGTGCGTAAATAGCTTATTAATTCGTTTAATTGTCTATGTAAACAAGCGAAATGCACATTTGGGCAGGTGCGCATTCAAATGTTTATTTTATTTTATTGAAATTAGAGCTGCAAAGCTTTCTATCAAGCCCCTGATTGACTCATTTCTTCCCTCTACTCATTTTGATTTATCTGATCGGACCAAGAGGGAAATTAGATAAACCTTTATTTGTCCTCCAGGGGGTGGAAATTGCAGGTCCAGGGCCTATTTACATTGATTTGAATATTTAAATGGAGGCGTGGACAGGGAGGAGTTCGGCACCTCAGCATGTGCGCTCAATTCCAAGTTGATTGTGATGTACAAAAGAAACGTGCTTGGATCCATGCCTACGCACACTTTGATACATCTGAATTTATTTGTGCGTACGACAGTTTCTGGGTTTTGGCGTACGCCAAGTTTCAGTAGGAAATCCACGCAAGTCTTTGTACATGAGGCCCCAGGATTGATGGGCTCAACCATGCTTGTTGTTTAGTTTTTTTGAGGAATGTGCTGTGGATGTGTGTTCTCGGTCCGTTCCCCATAGCGTCTCGAAGACCGCGCCTACTGTATTTGAGTTCCGCTTTACTTGGCATATTTAAATAATTGGAATTTGGATGTTTCTGAATCGTTCTCGATTCTTGCACGGCCGAATCACGATTAATCTAAGAATTTCCCCCACCTCTAATCAAAATCTTTCTCTGTTGCACTTTCCTTACGTATAGTGAGTTTGCATGCTGCACTTTTTCAGGCAGTGAATGTCACTGTTTGTGGTTCCGAAAAAGTCTTTAGTATGCACCTTTTAATTGGCACGCACTGATGATTTTTATGTTAAACAAACAGTATTTCTATTTTGTAATACATTGGTAGGCAACAACAGGATAGGTGACATGAGGCTTGTTATTATAGCTAATGTTATAGCGGCTGAATCTAGAATATTGGCTACATTGAGTCATTGGGAAATTGTTTTTTAATTGATCTTTGTCTAGGTGTCAATCACTAATGTTGCATATGTATTTCAGATAATTTCTTGGAACAGTGAGGTAAAACGTCACAAACTGGTTTGATGAAAATAAATGTGATATTCACAGAAATAAAAAAACAGTTTCAATTGTGTTCAGAAGTGTTCAGCGAGTATTGGTAGATTGTGGAACAAATTTAGAACCATTTTTCGTTATGGAGAGTCGTTTCACTGCAATGGTCATAACAAAATATTACCTAGCCTGATTTATTTGCAATTTTCTTCCCCAAAAAGTACAAAATAAAAAATACATGTGAGTGTTGACGGTAAAATAATTTTGGGGGGATTTTGCTTCTGGAAAAGTATGCATATTTTTTGAGAGTATGTAGTATGTCTCATTTGCGTATCAGAATAAAAGTTTGTTTTAAAATAAGTAATTAGCTGGGGAAGTTTTAGATATGTTAAATGTACATATTAACCAGTGGCCTTAAACAGTTTTAAAGAAGAAATGGGGATAAATATTAATAATAATAAAAAATAAGTAAGTAGAATAACAATAGTGTTTTTGCTTTCAACAAATACTAACAAATAAATGCATGGGAAATGCTGACTATTAACTCACATGTTTTATTATTATAGCCACTGTTGCTACTTGAACTGTCTTTGCAGTAGCCTACGCAGTACACATGACAGGTTTCAACCTGTCTCATTTACATTTAGATGCTGGAAATGTTTACAAAAATATATATTTTACTATCTGTTGTACAATCTAGAGAAAACATTAGTAAAAAAATGAATAAAACTCATTAAAATGTATCATTATTTTTTTAGATATTTTTTTCTCTTTTCAAAATAATTCATTATGTATTTGCCTGCCCTATTAGTGCTATTGTCACAGTTTAAGTTTTATTTGTCAGCTCAGTTGTCAATAATACTGCCGCATTAACAAGTGTGATTAAGTGTACTGGTTACCTGGTAACTCCCCTTATGGCTAGCCTGTTGTAGACTGGGCAGCTGGAAGTGCAGTGTAAGACTGAGGTGCTGACCTCTTCCCCTCTGGCCAACTGTTCTTTTTTGATCATATATGGCCATTTCTGCTCAGTTCAACTATGAGCATGTCCTTTTCAGAGACTGGGAAAGAGAGAATGGGTGTGTTAAATCCCTTCATGCCACAGAAGCCTCATGCCTCATTATCCAAAAACTTGAATGTGTATCATTTCCTAGGTGCTCACCTATTCTTGTGTGTTTATGTGCTCACATAGTGTTTTTCACTTTACACATGAGAATAAGATGATATCAGTCTGCTAAATGGGGTCATTTTCTCTTGAGATGTGGGGGTGTATGGGGAAGCTATATAGTAACTGTCCCACATAGGCCTACTGCTGCTGTGTTTACAGATGGAGCATACACAGCCGGGTTCTCAACTAAATCTTAGTCTACAAGATCCACCTTGTGATGAAGTCTAGTTCTCCTGACTTATTCCATTCCTCTGTTGTTGTCAGATTTTGCTTTGTGGCTTAAATTTTCTGGATTGCATCTGGATTTGTCCTATGTCAAGGCCCTAGTGAAGGGGGCCAGTCACAGTAGCCGAATAGCAGCTAATAGCAGCGTGTCACAGCAGCACGCCTCAACAATACAGGATGAAGCTCTAGGGCTTTTATGAAGGACTATTTGATTTGTTGCTCACTCCCACCCACTCGCACAGAGCACTAAGTGCACACTCACTGCCAAACAAATGCAGTTGAGGCATATAAAGGTGGTCAAACTAAGGTGCGTGTGCATGCGCCATAGCGTGTTCGCGTAATTTGCTCTTCAATCACATCCACGTGGATTCAGCACTCAGCAAAGCAGAGATGTGGTCAATGCAAAGCAACCATTTTGGCCAGATACAGGAGGGAGTACTGTAACCCTGCCTACAAACTATGCGTCCCATCTTGTAAAGTCTGTTGCTGTCTTTCCCCACTGTAGGTGGCTAAAACTGCTTTTTGGACGAATAGCTAACCATGGATAAATGTCCCAAAAAGAAGGGTTTCGGAAGAAAATTAATTTGATTAGGCTTTCTCTTTCACATACAACAAACTATAATTATTAATATATAAATAAAACAAATGTATGTAGATATTATACATGTCTAATGTTATCTTTAGTTTAGGGGTCGAATGGCTTTGTAGCTCCAGATACATTTACTTTCATGGGAGACGGGCTAAAATGACTCTTTGTAGAGAAGGTTGCCGATCCCTGCTTTAGGCAATGAAATAATTATTACATTCTGCCTGGTCAGTCATCTTAAAAGTCAAACCTAGTGTGACAATACATCAGTGTACATACCGACCTGGTTTCATAAGCGTACATCAGATGCTGTTGTGTTATCTGACAGTGTACATCTTGCATGGTTACCCCTTTTTGCCAACTTTGCCAAGTATCTTCTTGGCAACTTGTTGACATCTGCATAGTGTGTGTGTGTTAGGGCTGTCAACGAACATTCTATATTCGAATATGTATTCGAATAGTGTTTAAAAAACGAATTTTGAATATGGAAATGTATTTTCGAATGTAAAAACAAAAAACAGCGGCAGCAGGCAAGACTGTTTGTATTTGGGACAAGAATCGCGACCTTCAATTTCTTGCACAAAACTTTTAATCAACAATCAGCATTTGTTTATTGTTGTCGTTCATTTACACCGCTATGCGCAGAGCGCGACAGTGCGGGAGAGAGAGAATGAAAAAGTGCGTGTGTGCGAGCGAGAGGCCAAGGTCTGCGGTCTTGTCCATTAGTTCATGTACTTATTGTTGTGTAGGTTATATGTTGTTAAATTAACTTAATTATATTACCCATACAAGTAGTTATGTCTCGTTGTATGAATTTGTCCTGTTATTGACGTGCCTAATGCGCAACCGGGAGACTCAAATATATTAGAATTTTTTAGCAGTTTTGACAGCCCTAGTGTGTGTACAGCAATGTAGTTTGCTTTGTACTGTTGCATCAAGGGCATAATCTCTCTCTCCCTCTGCATATCTGGAAATGAAAGTAAAACTTTAGTATGAGCTATTAAAACATGACCTCCTTTTTCTAGATTGACCTCAGAAGAGAAGGAAAGAATACATTCAAGTTAGGATATCCAAAATGCTGGATAGGTAACTGTTAGAGAATAGGGAGGCATATTTTCTCCTTAAAGGACGTTGTAGGGATTGGGGTGGGAGAAGGGCTGGGAGGACTGATACAGGCATATCGTTTGTTGTCTGAAAGAGGAGGATATACACAGCTGAGGGAGAGAGAGTGAAGAATGATCTTGTGACAGGGTCACAAGAAATAAATCAGACATTTAGGAAGTGTCCTGCTGCTTCACTTAGGTTGTCTGCTCAGTTTCTACAGTGCAGGCACCAGCAAAATAATATATAGCCTGTACTCCTACTCTCCAGCTGACGATAAGTGAATGTAACCTGTTTTGGGGGACTATGTTCAAATAGCGATATGGACAACAATAGAAACACATTTTGACTAAAGATGCTAATACTTAGACGTGGCCATCATTATCAGATACACTGTATCTGCATGACTTGATTGATGGACGGGAACCAGCTGCCTGGCCCAGCAGAGCAGGAGTTTTCTTCTTTTCAGTCTCACAGTGATAAGTGAGAGGAACAGAGGGATGCAGAAAGGGGGTGGGTGTAGGGTGGGGGGAAATGAGGGAAGGAGTAGCCTGAGTCACAGTCATATTTACTGTCCGGGGGGGTTGAGAGAGGGAATTGCAACAAAATGGCAATAGAAGAGTGGTTGTCATGGCAACCAAAATATGTCTGCTCTTCAAAAACCTTGAATGTAGGTGGTGTGTGTTCTTGTGCTTCTGCTTCTTTTTCAGTTTGCGTATACTATGGATTACTGTCCATTTGGTTTGATAAGAGATTGAGGATTTAGCTGGCAGTGGACCAGTGCTCTGAGGGTTAGCATAGGTTCTTGTTATGGAGAGAGGGAATTAAATATGGGTTACTAACTCAAACCCCATGACAATGAAAAACTAGCAAGATGAAGAAGAGAGAAATACTTGATCATAATTTTTTTTTTTAAACAGGGCCTGTGACAGAAATGTCAAACACTTGTTCAGCAATGTAGAATTTAGCAAGGAAATCTATTGTTCAAAAGGCTTACCTAGATGTCTGTTTGCCTGTGTTATTGCTATATAATGGGCCTGCTCCTTCAAAAAAAAAAAAAAACATGCCGCCTTTGTAAGCTTAACCTGCTGTAGACCAACAAAGACCAACCAAGACAAACCCTTCACAGTGCTGAAGAAAACAGGACTCGCCATTTAAATTGAAGATGAATATACTGTAGAGAAACATGTTGCTATTTTACAAGACTGTTTTTATATTATATGCCATCAATGTCACTCTACAACGATTCTCCATCGTTCCCCTGCCCTGTCTTGGAAGAGGCTAATAACCTAAACATTAGGCAGCAATGTTTAGCATCTATTTATCTATATATTTAGGTTTGAACATTGGGTTTTGTAATCCTGGGAAGACTCTGTTGAGATCTACTTAATTTTGGGGTCTTATGCATGGAGCCTATCTCCTTTACCATTCATTTCTCGAATGTCTCGAAGTCATTGGTTGCTCTGTTGTGTTTTACTACATGTTACTACATTCTCTGCTTTCAGTGTGTGGTTCTCGCCCCGGTTTTGTTCTGCTTTCCCTTCAGGTGTGCTGTATTCAATGTATGTGTGCTGTAAAATGTTCCCCCCTTTTCTGTTTGGTCCTCTCAACGTCTGCTGTTCTTGCAATTTCAGGCACAGGAGAGAGTGGAAAGAGCACGTTTATTAAGCAGATGAGGATCATTCATGGAGCAGGCTACACAGACGAGGATAAGAGGGGCTTCACCCGACTGGTCTATCAGAACATCTTTACCTCCATGCAGTCTATGATCCGCGCCTGTGAGAACCTCAAGATCCCTTACAAATACGAGCAGAACCGGGTGAGTTACAGTGGCACACTGAACTAAGCACAATTAATTGTTCCTCTATTTAAAAATGTCCCTTCTCTCTTTTACTTTCCTCCCACCCCTCCATCCCTCTGTCTCTGCAGTCTAACGCCATGCTGGTGAAGGAGGTGGACATTGAGAAGGTATCTGGGTTTGACCACCCCTACATCAGTGCCATCAAGACCCTGTGGGCTGATCCAGGAATACAGGAGGCCTATGACCGCCGCAGAGAGTACCAGCTCTCTGACTCCACCAAATAGTATGTGTTTGTGAGTGAGTGTGTGCGTGCGTGCATCTGAATTATGTGTGTGTTTTTCCGTTTGTGTGTGAGAGCGTGCTTATCATGGTTGGTATTTGCAAAGGTGCTTTCATGTGTGTACATGGAATTGTGTGTGTGTGTGTGTGTGTGTTTCTGTGCTTGGGTTATGTCATGCTGTGCAGTCATTCAGTTGCCCTACTCCAGAGATTTGAAGCATTATCTCAGACGTACATCGCTCTATCCAATGCAAGCAGGAAAACGCTGGATATTTTATTTGTAATGGATGTGGTCAATTGCTTGCGTGTGGAGTGATCTATAGGCTGTATTCCTAAACTCAAACTCTAGATCAAAGCTGCATCACCTCACTCTGCCCCCTGGCTTTAGGATGAGTGTATTACACCTAATACTGCCCCAAGGTGTGTGTGTGTGTGTGTGTGTGTGTGCGAGTGCGTGCGCACTCTGCATCAGTGTCTTTGAACATGTCTGACACATTGCCTAAGTTTGAGTCATCGGCTACTCAAATAAGTGTGTGTGTGTGTCTCCAGTTACCTTGGTGATATTGACCGTGTGACGGCCGAGGGCTATATGCCCACCCAGCAGGATGTGCTTCGGGTCCGGGTTCCAACCACCGGTATTATAGAGTATCCATTTGACCTGGAGAACTGCATCTTCAGGTAGATGCCCGTAACAGGAACCCTGCATCAGGCACTAGGCAGAGGCTGCCCCCTGCCCACTGCTCCTGGGCTAGGCAATAGTCCACTCTTCTGGCTGAGATTAGAGTCAGGGGAGGACAATCCTGACCCCTGACCTGTGGTTAGGGGGTAACGTTTGCTTGTGTCCATGACCTAGATGAGTTCTGGATTTCTCAAGGGAAGCTGGTCCGGTCTTATCCTGTCCTCTGACCAGGAATGGTTAAAAGGTGACGTCATAGACCCTCCTTCTACTGGTGGCCTGTGTATGGCCTCTGCACTGTGAGCTGTATGGAACTCTTCTAAGAGATGGATCTGTTGAAACTTTTTGGAACCGTAACAGATCCACCAAAGTGTAGCCCACTTCTTGGTTTCCTCTATGACATCATCTACCTAACCAGTATTTCTCCAGCTAGAATTTATTCTGCTGTCTTATTGATGTTCTTGCAACATTCTTGTGTGATACACATAGGTCCCAACTTAGCAACTTCTTTGAGACTGGGCAGGAGATCAATATTATCTGAACAAGATCATAGAACTTTTAACTTGACAACTAACTTGCTCGGAAGGTCTTTATTTTAATATAAGAGCTGAGACTGTGAAGGAATGAGAAGTACGGTTTCCCTGCTTGACAAATCTCTGGTCTCACAGAGGTAAGCTAAAGGTCTGGGAGTGGCAGTGAATGATTTGACTAACACCCTTGAATCTCTTTGACATGGTACGGTCTCCCAAGCCTCATCCATCAGACCAATCCACTCTCTCGAATGGCAGGGGGTTTTGGTAACTGTCTTGTCACGTTTTATATGACTGTTGTCTTGTTTCTCTCCTCCCTTCTTCTCTCTCACCCCCTCTCTCTCTTTTCCTCTTCTCTCTCCTTGTGTATTCGTAGCTATCTAACTGATCTGGACCGTATCGCAGAACCCAACTATCTGCCCACCCAGCAGGACGTGCTCAGGGTCCGCATCCCCACCACAGGGATCATAGAGTACCCCTTCGACTTGCAAAGCATCATTTTCAGGTAGAGGATGCTTGCTTTAGCTTCCGTATGGAGACTTGAGTGAACCAGTCAATCATCCCATGTGTTCTGCCTGTCTCCCAAACCCATCTTATTAAGGTTGTGCTTCCCCCATCTTGGCTGTGAAGTTCATTAGCTGCTGAAAGCTGGCATTTAGTGCAATGTCCCATATCAGCCCCCTGTGTCTCATTCACAACACACACCTTCTCGGTTCTTACTCGCACACTCATGGACTCCCCTCCATCCTCACATTAACATTCTCATGAGCCCAAAGTCCTACATTTTGGAGCCAGTCTCAGTAAATGGGTCACCTCACTCCACTCTTCTCTTCCTCCCCCTATCCTCTCTTCCTCTTCCTATTCTCTGCCTGGCATAAGAAATGAGGTCGTCCTCTCCGCGCTGGAGGAGGTCTATTTTGGGCTGCAGGTCCCGCAGAGCTCTGATTGGCCCTGGGTCTCTGTGAACCCCAATGGACTGGGCCACCACCAGAGGGCACTGATGAACTGAATATTTAAATACCATCTGTTACAAGCGACCATGTATTTCGGCCTATATGTATATGCTATACGTATTGAATCACGGTGTGTTGAGTAGCTGAATGTCCAGCATGTCATGTCTCTGAGGAGTTGATAAACGCTATAAAACTGAGACATGAACACTTCCTACAAAAACTGGCTGACCTTGACAGGACGAACAGGTAGTCTGCAAGGAAAAGGAGGAGATGGAACAGAATGTTTATTAGTAGGGGTCCAATTATGCTGACAGTTGAGCTATAAGAGCTATCAGTGTGTAGGCATGTTCCACACCCCCCTGCTTCAGGTCAAAGAAACCTGCATCTGTACATTCTCGTTACATGCAGTCCCAGCCTTACACCAACCAAGGAATCCCACAGTTTGCGTCCTTCTCTTCCTCTTTTACCCTACTGCCCTGTTTGTCAGTCTTTCATACTCAGTCCTCCACCTTTCTGTCTCTCCTTTTCACTCTTTTATTTCTGTCCCCTTTTAATTCTTTTTACTTCCTCCCCATCTCTTCTCGTCCTTTATTAAGGTTTCATAGCTGCATGGCTGATCCTGTCTGATGCTTCAAACACACACACACACATACACTTCCACCCCTTCTGTCTCACAGCAGTACATGGGTTGGGAGTATAGAGGTTGTCCTTGATCAGCAGTGTGATGGAAGTCCAGAGTTGGCCAAGCTCGTGTGGAGGTTTTAAACACTGACCAAAGGGCAACATCTACCTCTGTTGTTGTGTTGGGCATGACTCACTGTGGTTTTGAATCTTGTTCATGTTTGTTTGTGTTTTATACACCAAGCAGAGTTTGGCAAACTGACAGCTATACTGGCACCAACCATGTCCATGGCAGGTTCTGTCTTGAATGAGGTTGGCAGTTTAATTATAAGTGACAAGTTAAAGCACATATTAGATGTGAATTCTGAAACTTTCTATTCAATTCTTAGGATACTTACTTTCACAAATGGAATCACAACCTAATTGAAGACGAGACAACTACTGCTTTTATGTGGTGACATTTTCTAGTGACTGTTGTGCTAAAGAAATACACAAATGCATGCCCACAGCTGCACGTATTAAGATGTGTTGTTTCTGGTCCTGCATATTCTGTCTCCTTCCCTTTAAGAATGGTTGATGTGGGGGGGCAGAGGTCAGAAAGGAGGAAGTGGATCCACTGCTTTGAGAACGTTACCTCAATCATGTTCCTGGTGGCACTGAGCGAGTACGACCAGGTATTAGTGGAGTCAGACAACGAGGTAACTCCCACACAAATAAAATCGATGTATATCTGAGTTTGTTTCCCATCTGGCTCTGTCTTTCTCACTCTTAAGTCTCTCTGGCTTTGTCTTATCAGAACCGTATGGAGGAGAGTAAGGCCCTGTTCAGGACTATCATCACTTACCCCTGGTTCCAGAACTCCTCAGTCATCCTGTTCTTGAACAAGAAAGACCTGCTTGAGGAGAAGATCACCTACTCGCACCTGGTTGACTATTTCCCAGAATTTGATGGTGAGCTGGTGTTTGTGTGTGTGTGGGTGGATGGTGGGAGGTTAAAACTGAGGGACTTTTGTTCAAATCAATTGTGGATTTCAACATACGCATTGGTATAGTAGTGTGTAATTAATATGGGCACAAGTAAAAAATCTTACATCTTCAATGCTTTTAGAAATAAGGAAATTAAAAGATGGAATTTGTTTTAACTGCAGCACAAATACATACGGACAAGACAATCCTCATGTAAAATATCTTGTGTGTCTAAGACACAGCACTGTATTTGAGAGGTCACTGTCTTATTTAGGTATGATGTTCATTATTAGGTAGATATGTGTGTTGTTATGCCCAACTAAGTGTGTGTGTGCATGCGTGTCATAGGTCCCCAACGAGACGCTCAGGCAGCGCGGGAGTTCATCCTGAAGATGTTTGTAGACTTGAATCCCGACAGTGACAAGATCATCTACTCCCACTTTACGTGCGCTACGGACACTGAGAACATCCGCTTTGTGTTTGCTGCTGTCAAAGACACCATACTGCAGCTCAATCTCAAAGAGTACAACCTGGTGTGAGAGCACCAGTATAACTCCCCGTCATAGAACACACACACACACACACCACTGAGTCCGTGCTTGACTCCACATATGTCAATACGTACCAATCACACATGAAAACACACACACAGACACCTATTGGACCCCATCCTCTTCTTGATTTTCTCTACAATGGATTGCCACTTTCTCCTTGTTAATCCCCAACTGCCTGGTCACCACTGGCACTCACCTTTCTTCATGGCAGCTTGGATCAATATTTCACCAAACCCCGTCCCCTCACATTAATCTGGCACACATACACCCTCATGGGCTGTACACTAACTGTGTGTGGGTGTTTGTGTGTGTGTGTGTGTGTGTTTGTGTGTGTGTGTGTGTGTGGGGGGGGGGGGGGGGGTCTTCAGTGTGAGTTCACCTCCTGCCTTCTTTCTGAGCTTGACAGCGGAAGTGGGAAGCAGCAAATAGGGAACCATCAACAAAAATGCAGCATGGAACACTGGCGTGAGCTCAAGAGAATCAGCATGACCCAGAACAGTATATGGTGTTGCACACAGGAAGGTAGGGGGCGGTGAAAAAAGGTATCCACCTTGCATCCATGAATGTACCCTCTAGTGTGAGCGTGGCAATCATAAAAAATATTAAATATTGTGTCAAAACACTAAAGCCCGAGACGCAGAGAAAAATCTAATAAAAATCTTGCTGAGATTTTGTTTAACATTTAAAAAAAATTGTAACAGCTATTTATGGGATAATAGTGACTCAAAGGTTAATAACACAAGATAATAAAACACCGAACCTTGAAATGGTGAAATGGAAATATACTAAAATAAAAACATGGAAACAGAAACTTACTTGACATAGGTATCCTTTGCAGATTTCTGTGTTTATTTTATGTTGATCACATTGCTTCCCTCCTCAAGAGGATTTCTGTATGGAATGACAGACTCTGTAACCTTACATAAAAAAATCTCAGTATCTGGTTCAGACTTCAATGATGACCATGCCACTCAACACAAGTTGTGCTCTGATATTGCCATAACTATGGGCAGCATGTTGTCATTCGGTGTGTCCAATCATGAAACGTAAGAATGTCACCTTTGGCATCTAAGAGCTGTCACTCTGCAATCACATTGGATACACGTACTGAAAGTGACATGGTGACATTCAGTATATTAAACACAGAAAGGATTTCTGTTTACTTTTTTATTGTATAGTCACTTTTTGTTTTACAGAATATGCTTATGAGTGATGAAGTGGAGATTGTTGACCTTTATTTCCAAGATTGATGGACACATGCACTCTGAAGTCTGCAAAAGTTCTTGTTTGTGTTTATTTATGTTTTATAAATACATATACACAGAAACACTCCTGTACAAACTCTGTGGTACACAATTTGGCAAAAAAAAAGGAAACAAAAATGATCCACTTCATTTGACAATGTACTGTTTTCTGTTTTGTTTTCCTATTAATTTAATATAGTATTGATACTGTGATTCTGGATTTTGTTCACTTTATTATTAGAGAAACATTCAGGGGCTGAGTGGTTCTGTGGGAATAAGAGTCTAAGGAAGAGGCACAAACCACCATAGCCTGTCCTGTCTCTCCAGACTTCACCACAACACTACTACACTACAGCCCTTTAGTACTGAGTCTAGAGCAGGCTAGATTCTACACATATGGTGACGAGATGATATAAAAAAAAATATATATATAAAAAAATACAGATTTTTTATTTATCTAATTTATGGACCAGGTTTAAAGGTGTTAATGATTTGACTGCTTTTGTTAAGTCATGATGAAGTGCTCCCCTCTCCCATGGGAAACCAGGGGCATACTTGAGTCTACTCTGCTGTAAAACAACCGTCTGGTATAGTATGGGCTTTCTGCTCTATTTTATCTTAAGACATTTCCAGTTAAACTAGCCATTGCATCTCCATGTCCAGACGGTATGGTTTATTTAGCAGCCCTCACGTTTTTGTTTCATAATTAAAACCTTTTTAGTTATTTTTTATGCTGCGCTATAATACGAACCTAGAACAATGTACAATATGAACGTAGGTGGGGGGAGTTCTACTTAATTACTATTTGTAATTTATCACACGGTTCTGTCGTTGGTTTGCATTGTTTAATTTAATATTTTTGAGGCTTGCTTTACTAGTGCCAGTGGTGTGCTGATATACTTTTGGTCTTTGAAGCTTTACCTTTTTATACTGGCAACTTATCCTCCATTCTCATTAAGGGCTATAACAGTGCATAAAGCAGGTAATAGCACAGGGTCACAGAGAACAAATTCAATTTACTCATGCTTTTTTCCCAGATAACCTTTGTTCTCACAGCAGTTTTAAAGCTTGGGAGTGGTAGGCAGTAATGGGACTAAAATGAAGTAGGATCGTTTTACATTTGTTCATTGGCTCTATAGTGTAAATTCAGCTTCCAGTGCTCAATCTTGAGGGAGTTTGGCACAGTGGTTAACATGTCTGTCCGACATATTGATGTGAATTATGTGTTCTTATTTATAGGAAGTTTTAAACACTTATCACATTTAAAAACATAGCGTAGTTCATTACCAGATGTTTGCTTTTGGCTAAGTTATATGCGGTGACGCGAATAGTTTGAGTTGCCATTTTTTGCTTGATGTGTTTTTTTCAGGTCTTATTAATAGATAATTGATTAGCTGAAATGCTCTGTGGACGGTAATTGGCACAGCTTCAGTTCCCTCACAGTAACAAAATAAGTGTTTGGCCCTTTCTGGACTGCTTGTACATGTGATATGGTACTTTTACATCTCTGCAAGTTAGGTTCAGGTTAACCTCCTATGTGCAGGTACAGAATTGCAGCTGAGTGGTGACAGCTACACTGTTAATGGATGTGCTCTATCTGACTGTATGGGTGCCAAGGAGAAGAGGTTTTGTGTTGTTCAGTTCCCCTGTGTTTGCAGTTGGGTTTCCTTTTATCTCACCTGAGAAGAGCTGTATTGTGAGACTGTAGACAGTGTGGATTAATGAGTTCAAAAACATGTTATGTTGTTGTACCTGACCTATGACTCCTAGTTTGTGAAAGGACTGGACAGGTTTCTGCTATCATGCTGTAACTTGAATTTCAATTTGCTTGTGTAATTAGTCGTATTAAGTAAATGGGGGACAGAACCGATGAAGGTTGGCTCAGTATTAGAACCTAGTTTACTCTGGTATTTGAGAGTTGGAATTTCCTGTGAGCTGTGGTGTTTCAAATGAACCCAATATGAAAATGATGCAAATTGAGTAGTTGAAGGTTATTAACTCTGGTTCCACCACCCCCCCACCCCCCTTAGCTTTTTTTCTTATTTGTATAAGAAAACATTTCAGAAACACAATTATTTTATGACCACTTGATTTTTTTTAATCTAATGGAAACCTGGTGGTAAATGTGTAGTGGAATATAAAATGCAGTTTTCTTTTTATGTAAACCAAATGTAAATGATGTATCATATGGAGTGTGCCATCCTCACTCTCTAGAGCCAGGAACTCTTTAAGTGCCAACGCAGTGGTCATCATCAGAGGGCTGCACTCCCAGGCATCCTCTATTTTCAAACTCACCAGAGACAAAAGATAGACTAGAAATACACAAAATACTTTATTCTATATTTAAGAAAAATTTGTCACTTTTCTTTTCGTGGAAATTATAATTGCATGTGTTTATTTTGTCTTGCAAGTGAGGTTTTATGTGTTATTGATGCAGAGTTCTTACAAGTATATATTTTTTTCATTACTCTGCCATATTGTTCTTTTTGTTTTTTTTGGTGTATGTGTTTAATGTATTTGTTTCAACCACTGTTGCCTGATCCTCATTCAAACATGAACATGACTTATGATCATTGCCGCCTTCTAAGAGAGAAACATAATGACAAGGTATCTGTTTTAAATTGAAATAAATTTGTTCCTATACTTGCTTATTGTGTGTTCCATTTTTGCTTCGTGTGTGTAATTCTAGTGTATAAAGATGTGATGCTTCTGGAAACTCAAGATTATATTCACGTTTGTTGAAGCACCATACTCATTTTACCAGTTTGAGAAACAAACTTTTCAAGACATAGGTTTCAGCTGTTGCATTCCTTAGCATCGAGCCACAAGCTGAGTGGTTCAAAGTTATGTTTTCTGATGAAAGCACATTTAGCGTTCCCTTTGAAAATCCGGGTCCCTGAGCCTGGAGGAAGAGAGACGCACAATCCACAGTGTTTGAGGTCAACATTCAGTGATGGTTTGGGGTGCCATGCTATCTGCTGGTATTGGTCCACTGTGTTTTCTGAGGTTCAAGGTCATAGCAGCCATATACCAGGACGTTTTAGAGCGCTTCATGCTTCTTGCCAACTTTATGGAGATGCAGATTTAATTTTCCAACAGGATTTGGCACCTGCAAACAGTGTCAAAGCTACTAATACCTGGATTAAGGACCATAGTATCCCTGGTCTTAATTGGCCAGCAAAGGCTTGGATAAATTATAGGCTATACAATTACAATTAAACAAGTATTGGTCTTGCAAAATATACAGTGTTGTGTGTCAGAATGTACAGGATTTACAGGATATACAGTGTTTTAGGAGACTACATAGTTATATTACAGGATATTGTGTCAGAATATTGCCAAATATACATTAGTACATTGTTATATTCAGTATTGAGTGCTGTACATACTCATACTTTTTAGTTGGCCACGATTTAAAAAAATCATTATTTCTTTCAATTGGTCTTAAGTAATATTCAAATTTTCTGATATACTGAATTTGGTTGTCAGTTGTTAGTTATAATCATCAACATTTAAAGAAATAATATAATTAATATAATACACAAGTTTAACTTTTTTATGGAATTTGTGAAATAAATCAACTTTTTAATATTCTACTAATTATATAACACCGCACCTGTATATACACTTCTGTAAATGCGCTTTTTTTAAAGTTGGTATTTTCTGCTTACAATAATTGTAACGTTTTTAAAGCATCAATGGCATCACACACAGCAGCGTAAGTGCTTAGCTTTAATTAAGGCTGGTTGACTTGAAGCAGTGAAGTCTGGTTAGATATTTTGTCCGACATCACTGTGACATATCCATAAAAGTATCGTGAGATCAATTCGAGACTAGTCCGCTGTGTAGACAAACACAATTTCTTAAAAACAACGTCACAGGTTCTGAAGAAGGATAGTGTTTTAGTGCGCATCTTCACTAACGGAATTAAAACTAACTTAAGTTTAAGTGGTTTCTGATTGAAGTCTCATAAAACTTAAGATAGTTTAACTTAGATAAGTTTAACTTAGTACAATACAGTTTTCTGGTTCATGCAAGTGCAAGTTATAATACAACAACAATTAGCGACACAAGGCAGTTAAACAGGTGAAGCAGGGATGTCCGAGTTTACTGAGCCTTTTAAACTTCTCCCCGTTTACAGTCGGGGCGGCAACTCTCGCTGGTCGTTTCATGCAGCCGCAGTCGATCGCACCTAATGCTAGCATGCTATGGGCAACAACGTCTCACCTGAAAATTGAAAATACAACAATCCATGTTAAAGTTTCAAAAAATAAATGTAATGTGTAAATCCCTAGGAGTCCCCGAGGACGGAGAACGAATTGAGTTGCGAAGATTAGATTCAACTTTACATGCTCAACGGCAATCCCAAAGACCAAGGAGTATGTTGTGGATTTAAGGAGGAAGAGGGGAGGCACGCACAACCCCATTCATATCAACAGGATGGCCGTTGAGCCAAGTTCCAGGGTATCCACATCTCGGATGACCTGTTCTGGACCACTTGATCCGGCCTGATCAAGAAGGCTCACCAGCATCTCTTTTTCCTGAGAACACTAAGAAAACACCACCTGTCCCCAGCTGTTATGGTGAACTTTTACGATGTGCGATTGAGTGCATCCTGACCAACTGTGTTATAGTGTGGTAGGGAAACTGCACAGTCGCAGAGCGCAAGGCACTGCAGAGAGTGGGGAAAATAGCCTTGTTTATGGTTGCAGGATGTGCAGGACACACAAACAAGCCATAAAACAAGCTTCCCTGAGAACATTCCTAAATGCCATTTGTTTTAATTGAAGGACTGTGGCAGTGTTTTCCATACTTTAACCTGGTGCTGACCAGAAGGAGATTGCAATAATAGTCTCTGTCACTCTGCAGTCTCTGTCACTGTTCCCTCCAAATGTGTGTCTACTCTCTGTGTGTAAAATTATTAACCATTGCTTTTTTTCCTTTGTCTTTCTTCTTCGGTGATCTAGATTTAGATTTGAACCCAACATTGACCCATGAAGGTAGAATATCTCTTTAGATTCCGGTTTGGACGTGGTGAGCCGCAGATGTGCCGCAGATGTGATCTGGTAGCTATCAGTCAAAATCCATAGTTCTAAATCTGAATATTTCTAGAGATACTCTGGATTCCAGGGAACAGTGGGTGCTCTGCCGTCACTCATTTTCACATAGGCTAGTTACATGTGGCACACGTGCCTTGTGTACATCCTGGGTCACCATACCACATAGAGGTGTCTCTAGAGGTAGCTATAAATCTGCCCATGAGAGGTTACCGGATCACAATCATGGTAGAATGTCTCCTTACATCTTGGCTCAGCACTGGTGATCCGCAGACGTGCTCTGATCAGGCGATCAGAATCCAGTGAGCGAGTCGAGATATCTGCAAATATACTATGGATACCGGTCAGGGAACGATGGGTGCTCTGCTGTTGTCATAGATGACATATGTTCAGTCATTTTCACATTGGCTAGTTACATTTGGCACATGTGTACATCCTGGGTCACTGACAGGGTCTCAAGAGGTAGCTATAAATCTGCCTATGAGAGCATGAGAGGTTACCAGATCGCAATCATGTATGTCGAGATATCTGCAGAGACCCTGGAAACCGGTTGGTGAACGGTGGGTTCTCTGCTGACATATTTTTGTTCATTCTCACAGTTACATTTGCAGACATCCTTGGGGTCACCAATGGGTGCTAGAGGTATATGTCTCTAGAGGTTGCTGTAAACCTGCCCTGTATGGTTGAGAGGCTCCCGGATCACCATCATGGTAGAATGTCTCTGTAACACTGCCGGCTCGTGAGCAATGAAATATAGAGGGGAGGCCCACGCAGGTTGCAAATAAAGAGGATATTTATTAAATAATAGTAAACATCAAGTAAGATAAAGTAAAGTCAGTCTAGGTGAAAATAACCGAAACGCAAACAACAGCCAAGACCGGGAGGAGGAGAATCGACCGCCATGTTGAGGGAGGCGGGCCTCTTATACTCCTGGCCATTAGGGCACGTGACCTGGGCACATGGGAAAGAGCACTGAGATTACAGATGCAGTTACCCAGAGACCCACCAGGGTCGTCGCATGTCCCCCTTTAAAACAGAAGCCCACCCAAAGGGGTTTCTGCACTATTCTAATCAACCCAAGAAACATTTAACAAAAATAAGACTAGGAATAAAACCATCACCAGTATCTCACCAGAATACCACCAATCCACCACCACAATTCAGACCCCATTCATTCAACATTCAGTCTAAACCATGCTGGTCATAATCCCAAACAGCACACAGGTACAGACACACCAACACCCCACTTTACATCGCCTCCGCCCTCTTAACCTCCTGAGCATCCGCAATTCCGGCGTCTGGAAAAGCATATTTAAGAAAAACACTAAACAGGTCTAAAGAGACATGACAGTACATAAAGCTTGTTGTCAAAGGTTATTATTCTGTCACACCAGGGGCGCGCGATAAGGCATCAGCCAATACATTATCCATGCCCCGGATGTGGAGGATGTGCATGTTATAAGGCTGTAAAAATAGTGCCCGACGAATGAGGCACTGGTTCGGATTTTGAAGCGTCTTCAAAAACGTTAACAGATTCGATAATAACCCACCAATAACCCTTTTAGACGCGGTAAAAGTATGCTTTCGTCAGCGTCGATTCCACCCTGGAGGAAGCAGAGTAATAAGACTTTACAATTGTCTTTGTCTTAATCGATCTTAATGGGAATACAGGGGGATATCTCGTTGCCTGGCACATCACTGTTAAAAGATAAATAGCTCCGGACTTTGACGCAGGCACCCCAGGGGTGCACACACTTTTTCAGCATGCGAGCTGCTTACAAAATGACAGAGTCAAAGTGATCTACCTACTATAAAATTGCGCAACATATAGTTATTCAGAAATATATTGAGAATTCTTTATAAGAACCATATATGTTAGTATACCTTGCATAATATTAGCCCGACCATGATTTATCTGGGTGGAGTCTGCATGTCCTCCCCATGTTACTGTGGGTTCTCTCCGGGCACTCCGGCTTCCTCCCACCGTCCAAAGACATGCATGTGGTAGGTTAATTGGACATTGTGTGGAAGAAATTGTCCCTAGTGTATGACTGTGTGAGTGAGTGAATGGATGTCTCTATGTTGTCTGTCAATGTCTGTGTGATAGCCCTGCGACTAGCTGGCCCCAGTCCAGGGTGTACCCTGCCTACGGCCAGAAAGTAGCTGGGATAGGCTCCAGTCACCCGTGACCCCTAATGGGAATAAGCGGGAAAAAATGAATGAATGAATATTAGTATGACTGTAATGGAATATTCTGATGTTCCATAGTTGTACTGTCAGATTGTTATAACTTGTATTGGTGTTTTGAGAACTGCATGGACATATGGTGATTTACGTTCTTGTCAGAGGCCCCCACCAAAGTTAACACCTCCCCACAGACAGGACGATGACTTGCTTATTCTATCAATGCAAATGATGCACTCGTAGACAGAAGGTCTGGGAGACCACTCTCCTTTGGAGGTGCTAATCAACTGGCAGAGGATGCTCCTCACCCACAGTGGATTGAGACAAAGAACGGCTGGGAGACAACAGGTCCCCCCCCTTTCCCCCTTTGGAGATGTGACACCCCTGGACAACTTCAAATAAGCCGCTTCCACCCAGACGTGGAAGGGGGGTTGGCCAGACCACCTTTTGGCTCTGGCTTTTCCCCCTCCCCACACCAGGACAATGGGGTGGGGAGGGGGGAGTTCACAACGGTTGGGTGATTATATATACAATGCCGTGAGGAGGCTCACGGCCTTCTCTCTAGAATTACAGTGTCTATGAGACCAGGTCACAGAGCTCTGTTTAATGTATGTCTTGTCTGTTTAATGCAGGTACTACTGGTAGATCGCATGGCATTAAAACGTTAACGCCCCCCCTTTTTTTTTTAACAGATTTATTGAAATGAATATAAAATCAAGTTTAACGAGACTTACAAACAGCAAGATTAAATCTTATATGGATAGACAAAATGCAAACGTAGACATCAGCCAATTATCCTCACTATGACATTTGTCACTTGACTGACAGTCGGTTTGACCAATCTGACCTCTGCGCATGTGCTCATATTGGCGAGTTATCTTCCAATTTGCGACTTTTAAACTTAAAAGTATAAAAATGTGTGGGAAAGCTGGACCAAATAAATAGACTAAACTTACCATTTCCATACGGAATGGGAGTTGGAATTCTTTTCACTATGTCATTTTCAAAGTGCGTTTGCCTCATCTGCCAGACTGCAGTCGCTATACCGAAAAAGGGAATTGTGGAGGGGCATTTTCGGACTGTACATAAAAACGACACTAACTTCCATCCGAAAAGTGAGTTGAGAAGGAGAAAGGTTAAGGAACTAAAATCCCAGTTGTCAGGACAGCAGTCAAGACTTTGCTTTATTCGAGCCAATCGCTACATTCATGTGCTAGTACTCTTTTCGGGAAAATGCTGACGTTGTTTCACTCGCATAAAAAATTATCTGGAGTGGAAGATGAGATTTTGACACTACAAGCTGACATTGAGCTGAAGGCCAGAGCTCATGGACAATTCTGGAGCTTACTCACAGAGGAGAAGTACTCCAACATAAGGAAATGTGCAACATCCTTGACTCCATATTTGGCTCCACTTATTTATGCGTGTCAGCCTTGAGTGAGGCTTGGCATCTAACGTCACGTAGGTTTACCTGTTGTCACAACCCTAGGTTAGAGTGAGCACCACCCACTGTATTTATGGATGCTTAGCACCTATCAAAGGGGGGTGGGTTATAATTTATTTCATTCATTTGGTGCCACTGGCAGTCCTCCTTGATCCCTGTGTTGTTTTTTTTGTAAATAAACGTTATTGATGTGTAAGCTGATTTCCTTATTTTGTGTTGGGGTGTAACAAGCAATATGGGTTCACACAATTATGCAAGGTATACTAACATATATGGTTCTTATAAAGAATTGTCAATATATTTCTGAATAATTATATGTTGCGCAATTTTATAGTAGGTAGATCACTTTGACTTGGTCATTTTGTAAGTAGCTCGCATTCTGAAAAAGTGTGTGCACCCCTGGTTTAATGTATGTCTTGTCTGTTTCATGTTCCATGTGTTCTTAATGCAATACTCTGTTCTTGTGAAAGGTTCAATAAATTTGTATCTAACAAACTACCTAACTTTGTATCCTTACAACACTTCCATTAAGAAAAACTGCCATTACAGGCCCAATAGGCTTGCACTAGCTGAGTCAGGTGTGTTCATGGATTACTTGTACTACCCGAGTGCCTGCGCTGCTAGTGCATGTGAGGTAATGAGTGATGACGTGTACTGAGGAGTGTGGATAAATAATGATACTGAAATGTGTGGATGAGTGATATGAACTGAGGTGTGTGGATGATGATAACGTATACTGATGTGTGTGCATGTTTGAGCGCAGTGTTCGAGTTACTAGCCTGAATTTGCTGCGCCTATTGATTTATTAGAAAAATTTTGATCTCATTCATTTTAATGCATTGTTGTTATAATTCAATAGTTGATACAGCTATGTACTATAAAGTGAATGTTTTTGTTAGTTAATTGCATTTCTCCAATATATACACATAAATATGGATTTATTATTGCTCACCTGGTTTGATTTTTTAATCCTTGGGCCTTGGGCATATGGGCCTTGGGCCTTGGGCATATGGGCATATGGGCATATGTTGTTAAGCACTTACAAAATAGAATATATTGACTCCTTCAGGATGTTGTTGTAATTTCTTTATTTGTTACCATGATTACTCATATCCTCCGGCCCCTGACTTTGCCTCAGTTTCAAGAACCGGCCCCAGCTCCAAACTAATTGAAGAGCCCTGCCATATTGTATCATCGCAAGTCTAACGCTACTGTTAATTTGAGTAAATGCTGAGTGAGCAGCTACAGCGCGCTATCCAGGGGTGGACTGGCCATCTGGGCCGTTGACCCAATGTGGGCCGGGGCCGCGGATCAGTTTGGGCCGCCGAAGAAATACGATAATTAATAACAATCTTTTATTTCGAAAAATTACCGGATGCTCTCGGTTAAATGTCGGAAAACGAGTAAAAAACTGACGTCTTTGGGAATCGCTGGCTAGCTCGCATCGGACAGTGGACACGTCCCCTTCCCGTACCCGCCCCCCCCCCCGATCGTCAGAAAATGCCAGGGCTGTATTTTGGTCCCAGTCCACCCCTGGCGCTATCGATTTCACCTGTCAAAAGATCACACCTGTGCCATCCAAGCTGAGCAACCGAAAACAATCATAGCCGTTTTAAGTTAGATAGCAGAAAAATAGATAGATTAAGGCTAACGTAACATGTAACTTTACTAACGTTACTAAGGTTAGGCATTTCGTTTGAGTTGGTTGCTACAATATCATATGAACTGTGTCTGAATGTCGTATTTTGAATCCACTTACCTGTTGATATACCTACAGTATATATACCAAACATTTACCTTATACTGATATATTCTGTTGTAATAACTGTTTTGCACTCATGGTTGGATGCTAACTGCATTTTTTACCCTGTACTTGTACCTGCGTAATGACAATAAAGTTTAATCTAATCATAGCATCCATCCATTCATAGACAGTCCATTTCGCTTTTACCACCTGGATGAATGCATTTTATGGTTGTGACGTCATGGTAAATTGGTCTATATAGTGAGCTCCATAGACTCCATTCGCTGCTGAAACACGAGAAATACGGCCGCCATCTTGAAACGGTCTCATTACCAAATCGTAACAGACAGCCTCTTATTCGTCTCTGCGATAGACAGCATACATTTATAAAATGCCACAGCACTGTGCAGTATTTCCTGTGTAAATCGACGGACGATTGCCAACAGGGGTCGGGGGATTACTTTTCACGAGTAAGATTCAACATTATTATTGTACTGTATTTATATCCGGCAGCGAAATTTAGCCGGCCGGCAAACATTAAGCTTGGCTATGTTTATAGCCGGTGTTGACAAGGCCCATTAGGCTATTCTTTCATCCTAACAAAAGTAAGGATTTAATGGCATTTAGGAATAGTATGTTACTTAGAAATATAATCTGATGTTGCTCAGAACTACTTGTCGGTCCCCACGTGGTGACTCGCCAGTGCTTTCTTGCTCTATTGTCCGCAATCCGTGTTGATGCAATCATTGTGTTATGCTCTTATAGCTCTTCCCTTGGCACTTTTTGGTTCTTACGATGTATGTTTCACTGTAGAATAGTTTGCAAATAAGCTCACTTACAATTTCAGCAGCTTTGGTTGATTAACAACAGCAGCAAAATGGGAGTTTTGTTGACCCTAAAGCCCGAGATATGCTTCTGCGTCACACCATACGCCGGGGGCGTGACGCAGTTGTTGAGCATTCAAAGTTCTGCGTCGAGGGTCCGCGTTACTCTGCAATTCACCGCCATGCCGCCAGGGGCGTTATAGCCGAATCCTTGCTGTTTTTTTTTCCGGCAGCAAGCAATGGCGACCGAGGTGGAGCGGCTGTATTTGGAGTTGGAGCTCATCAATATTGAAGAGCAAATGCTTACATTGCAAATGCGGAAGCGCAGGCGACAGAGAATACGTTTTTGTGGAGGTTCTGTACGACCACTAAACCGGTCGAGGCTGGAAACGGGTGAATTTGCAACACTAGTTCACCTACTGAGGGACCTGGATGAACAAATGCACTTTCGATACTTTAGAATGTCAGCGGGCCGATTTGATGAGCTTCTTCGCCGTATACAGCCTGGCAAATGGAGAAAAGTGGTGGCCGATGATTCGAACTTCACGATGGTATCCCAAGGCACACTCAATCAGTGATAATAAACTGTGAACTATGCATGGTGTGTAAACTGTGTTGCGCTGTGTGTGTTGAAAATAAATATCAAAACAACTGTTTGAAAACAAACTTGTGTGTTTTATTCTTATGTAATACAAAAAGTAACATTCAAAAACTCACAGCACTAAAACAATACAACACACAATATACATTGTAGTATGTATAAAATGTAATATAAAAAGTAACATTAAAAAAATCACGGCAAAGTGCACTCAAACAATACAACACACACTTGAGCTGTATCTCAACTATTTACAAAACAACGTCACATTCTGAGCGGACCAATCACAGCGCTTGCGACGCCGGCAACGGAACGCCTAGTTAGGATTTTTTGGAGGTGCGCGTTAGGCTACGGCAGGAGAGTCTGCGGAGCTATGCGGGCGACGTGATGCGGGAGCATAGATAGGCCTTAACCCTCAACTGGTTACCTCCTGGATGTTTCTAAATGGTATGTATTACACAACATCAAGCACAGGTGTTCTTGTTCTCAAGTTATCCCAGTTCTGCAACTACATTGTTCCAAGTTGGTAAGTGTCCTACAAGTATACTGTATAAGTTAAACAAGAAACTTATCATGATCAGAGTAATACATAAATAAAAATTGGAGGTACTTGTCGGTCATGGGATTTGTCATTAACATCGACACGTTGATGCTGATGATTCCTGAACTGCTCCTAGTTCAGTGGTATGTCCTCACCTACAGGTTCAGCCAGGATCCCTTGGAGCTCCTGTTTAATTCCATCAGAGCAGATAGGGTTGATGTTCTTTAAAATGCAATACATTCTGAAAATGACTTATGAGTAATGTATGTATTGTATGCCTGTTTTCCATACAAGGTGGCTGGAACAACAATCCATCTGCACGCCAGTTCCAGGCCATCTTCCGCCGTCTGATGGTTCGGTGTGAGACAGGCAATGTTGCATCCATCTCCATTCGCCAACATTTCGGCCGTTTTGAGTGACCACAGCTATCTTCCCACTCGGTTTGGTGGTCTGGTTGAAAATGCTCTGGTGTACATTGCAGGGTTTGTAGTCCGGCAGATTCTGCGAAAGCTGTCCTGTGATGTGTGCCGTGCAAGCTTTGTCAGAGATGCTGTATCTTCATCATTTGATGAGAGCTACCACCTTCTAGCCCTGAAAAACAATGGTGGCCTAGTGATTCCATCATAAGGCACAGTGAAGGTGCTGAGAGCTGCAGAGAGGGTGATTCGCCAAGCTTCAGCAAGGCAAGCTCCAAAGATGTCGACAGTCACCTACATCGTCCGGGAGGAGATTGGAACGGAGGATGTTTTTCATCTTGGGGAACACATTGAGGAGACGCAGTTTGGAATCGACAATCATTATTCCAATTTGTTGTCGTTAGTAGTCTGTCTGTCTTTCAAAAAAAGACCACATTGCCAAACTCACATCTCTTGACCTGCAGAAAGGGAGCACGTGAAAGAAGCTCTGCAAAACAGTCCTCTTTCAGGGCTTATTTCAACTCCCATGAGCAACTTCAATATGTAAATATGTATTTAAATTGAAAATTTGAATTTTTAAATCATCTGTCTGTCATCAATATTCTATTACTGTTATGCCTACTATGAACATTAAAATACGCCAAATCATATGTCCGGTATCATACCTACATGTATGACTTTTGCGGAAAAAAATCCTGTGAAAATCAGTTTAGTATTGAGCGATTTCAAATGGATTCAATGTGATGACGCTTCATTTCTCCTGTCAAACAGATTAAACTGAGTAGAGTGGGTGACCTTTCCAAAATGGCGGCCCCACGGCTCGTCAGCGCCAATAGGCAGCAGCGGTTGATGAGGCGTCTAATCTTTATACATGTCATGGATGTATAAAGAATGGATAAGGGAAAGAAAAATGGCGGCCGTTGATTTCAATGAAATTGCTCACCTGGCGCATACGCCGAAAAAGTTTTCTGACATCCTGGTTTACTTCCGCGGTATGGGGAATGGAATTATGGGAGGCCCCATTATGCAATGAGAACGAGCAAACGCGTTCTGGACAAGCGCTGCGCGCTCATGAGTCCTTGTAGAAGAGTTTGACCGGTAATGACGAATCTACACAATAAAATGATGGATTTATAGGACAGATCAACCGATTATGTTTTCATAGTCATTGTTATAGACTATACGAGGTTAATTCGTTTTGTTTTGTTTATTTTTTGTAAGTAAGGATAAAATGAGTAATTTTTATTAAGGTTAATCTAAAATAACAAATAAGGGATTCTCCACAATACAAACAGTCATATTTATCAACCAAATGCCAGTAGTCAAATCTGTTTTGTCTATCAACGATCCCGTATGTGATATAGCCTACGACAGATTAAGTTTAAAGTTCTTATCGTTTTATTGGCTATATCGGCACATTCAAACAGGCAAGTCTTTCGTTATTAAGCGTTATGCAGCTTCTCTGTTTCTTTTACAGCTACGTGATATAGTTTGGACATTACCTGAGTCATGAAAGGAGCTCCTGGACATTAAGTGTAATTCCTAGCCTGATATGTTTGATATGCCTGATAAAAGCGTCTGCTAAATGAATAAATGTAAATAAGTTCAAACTTTTCAAAGTAATAATGTGATTTTACTGAACATTAACTATTTACACTATAACTTGCGACAGAGTGGCTAAACAGTGTGATGTTCCCGAGACACAGCGGGACCGCGCTTGGGAGTGTACGCACACAGCTGTGATGTCACCATAGAAACCACGAGTGGCCACCGGGAAAAATTGGCGTGTCTTCTCAGCAGACACGCCGATTTTTCCCAGTGGCCACTCATGGTATTGCAACATAAAATGCCCATTGGGCCCAGAAGGCATTTTTTCCCATAGAGCGTAATAGTAAAAGAGAAGCCTGTAAAAAGGTTCTCAGATGTAACCACTATTAATTGCAAATCTTTTTATTCCATATTTTTAAGTCATGGACTTTTAAACCGTCAAAACTTGTTCTAAAGGCCAGAAAAGCCCCTGCGAAATCTTATTCTTATGGTGACGTCACAGCTGTGACACTCCCACGCGCGGTCCCGCTGTGTCTCGGGAACGTCACACTTTTCAGCCACTCTGTCGCAAGTCTGTTGTTTTTGTAATGTTCGTTATATTGTAAATAGTTAATGTTCAGTAAAATCACATTATTACTTTGAAAAGTTTGAACTTATTTTATTATAAAGCCTTGCATAGGAACACCTAATTATGTTAAATACACCACAAAACGGAACTTGTATTTATTTATTCAGTAGCATGTGGCTCAGTGTATAGGTTCTGACATCTCACTTACAGGAGAAAACTGTGTTGTAGGGTCGACTATAAAAAGATATCAGGCTAGGAATTACACTTATTGTCCAGGAGCTCCTTCCATGACTCAGGTAATATCCAAATACTATCACGTAGCTGTAAAAGAAACAGAAACAGAAGCCGCACAAAGCTTAATAACGAAAGACTTGCCTGTTTGAATGTGCCGATATAGCCTATAAAACGATAAGAACTTGAAACTTAATCTGACAAGAAGTCGTAGGCTATATCACACACGGGATCATTGATAGACAAAACAGATTTGACTACCGGCATCTGGTTGATAAATATGACAGCTTGTATTGTGGAGAATCCCTTTTTTTTCCTGATTAAACTTAATAAAAATGACTAGTTTTATCCTTACTTAACTTAACAAAAAAATAAACAAACAAGACGAATTAACCTCATATAGTCTAAAACCATGACTATGAAAACATAATCGGTTGATGTGTCCTATAAATCCATCAATCCAGCAGCTGTAGGTGTCCTGAGAACCTTTTTACAGGCTTCTCTTTTACTATTACGGTCTATGGGAAAAATGCTTTCTGGGCCCCATGGGTATTTTATGTTGCAATATCACGAGTGGCCACCGGGAAAATTCGGCACAGCTGCTGAGAGGCAGACCCGGGGCTTGGTCTGACTTTGAAAAAAACTACTCCGGAAACTCATCGCCTCACGGCGGTACCGTCGCCTTTCTGTGGTGCCTGCAACGCTCCCGCCCCACGGTGGTGGACTGCAGCCAGGTACTCTTGGCTTTTCATACCACTGTATACATACAGGGCCGGCTCTAGGCATAGGCGACATAGGCGGTCGCCATCGGCTGGAGGGGCGCTGCACCCTTAATCGATAATTAATAACAGTCTTTTATTTCGAAAAATTACCGGATACTCTCGGTTAAATGTCTGCCAAACTGTCGTCTTTGGGAATCGCTTGCAACGCTCGCCCTGACTGTATATATTTTTATTTAATTTTTTCTAAAAGACTGAGAGACGACACCATGGTGGAGGAAGGGACCAAATGTTCACCGGGGTACAGGAAGCTGCCATTGTAAACTTGGTTTTGGAAAATAATGAAATCAGATTACGAGAACTTCAAAACCACATCATCCAAGACAACACCTTATTCAACAACATTCAACAAGTTAGTCTGTCCACATTGGCTTGCATTCTCAAGCGAAACCAAATCAGAATGAAACAACTGTCTAAGGTGCCGTTTGAGAAGTTTACTGTAGTGAAAGTGGAGGGAACAATAATAAAAATGTTGCAACAGCATGTGTGTGTATCGGCAAATATTTCTCTGCATGTGAATAATCTGATACATATTTTAGTATTATGGCAAAGCATACTAAAGATGGGGGTGCTTTTCATTATGCCCAACAGTGAGTAGGTGGTTAGGCCAAAATCTGGTAATATGAATAAAATCTGTGCCATTTCATGCAAAAGTGGTTTTGTGAATTGTGTTAAGTGTTTTGATAAAAACCAGACTAGTTGGAATTTTTTTTTAGCAATTGGAAAAAAATGTAATTGACAACCTGGTATAGGTATATATATGGTAGAGCATCCATAGATGAGGAGGCTAACTGGAAAGTTAACATATGTTGAGTGCGTTATGTTAATAAACGAAGTTTGACTACGAAAGTAGAGCTTCTTGAAACAGTAGTAACATTACATGGTACCAGGAGTGGTCCAACAGATGTCACGGAAAGTGTGAAGCCGCCTGACCCTCTTAATTGGACTGGAAATGTGGACTGTGAGTGGCAAACGTTCAAGCAACGATTCACGTTGTATCTACAAGCCCTGGGCCTGGATGCTAAGTCAGATGCGCGGAAGATTGCACTGCTTCTCATCGTCGCGGGACCTCAGGCAGTAAAAGTGTTCAACACGTTTGTGTTTGCCAGCAAGGATGACAAAGAAAAGTTCGACAAAGTAGTGGAAAAAGTTGATGAACACTGTTCACCAAAGAAAGAGAGACGTTCGAACGGTATGTGTTTCGTTTACGCACGCAGTTACAGACTGAGAGCTTTGATGCTTTTGTGACGGACTTGAAACTAAAGGCTAGAACAACACTCAATGATACGCGACCAAATTGTGTTCGGGATACATGACAGTGAGAGAGGTTACTACGAGAGACTGAACATTTGTCAAGCAAGTGAAATGGCTCAACAGCATGCAAAAACGTTCGGTGGGCAGAAGGATGAGAGTGTTGTGGCTGCAGTGAACAGGCCAATGCAGAAACAGAAAAGACCACAAACTAAGCAACAAAAAGACATAGAGACATTTTCCTGTAAGTGTAAACGATGTAGCAACCAGCATGCACCTAAACAATGCCCGGCATATGGCAAAATATGTATTAAATCTAAAGGAAAAAATCACTTTGCTAAGCAATGCTTTTCCAAATGGAGACAGAGTGGAGGTGAGCACGTCCATACAGTGGATGAAACTGAACTCGCTGATTCATTCTTCGTAGGCATGGTAGCTCAGGCTGATTTAAAGAAAAAAGAGACTGAACAGTGCTTAGATGTATACTGTGTTGAGAAGGACAAGTGGATTGTGCCACTACAGATAAATGGTGCAGTCACTCCGCTCAAGTTAGACACAGGGGCCAAGGCCAATTTAATGAGCTAATGTGACATCAGAGCTATGAAGGTGAAACCACACATCCATCCCAGTTCAGTCAAACTCAAAGCCTACAATGGACAAACAATTGACACAAAAGGCACATCCACTAAAGGTGAAACTTAAGAAAAAAGAACATCACCTGATGTTTGTAGTTGTTCCAGATGGACATGACTCATTACTAGGTGACACTGCATGTGAGAATTTAGGCTTAGTAAAGAGGGTTTACTGCATTAACAATTTGACCCAGAACTGTGTGGAGTCAATAGTGAATCAGTTCCCAGACATCTTCAAGGGATTTGGTGTCTTACCATCACCTATATTAGACAGTTTACCAGATTTGAAAGTCTCACTGTCAGTACAGACCGCATATCCACAGTCTAAGTAGTCATCCCATGCTCAGGACGAAGATCCATCTATGTACATCACAAATGTCAGCATTGTCAATAGGTTTGTCAAACAAACAGGTGTGGCTGTTAGCACTTTATCAACAGCCATCTCACAGTCATGCGGTTTGCCAACATCAAGGGTGGACAACTATGGAGCTTGTCGGCAGGATTGCGGCGCCAGATCCGGGAAGGAGTGAGGAAACAATTACATAAAGTATATCACTGAGGATATTTCTGTATATACTGTTCAGCAACATTACCTGTTTTCCTGTCGAAAAATTCTGACAATGGATGCAACTGTTTCTGTTTAGAACAGGTTGGAATCTTTGTCCAGCCTCTCTGAGTGAAAGGCCATGATTGATAACATGATCAATAACAGTTGCCCGAATTTCATCAGAAACCTGAGCCCTTTCAACTATACCTCCACCTCGCACTCGGACTCCTCTTCCTCGGACCCCTCTACCTCTTCCTCTCACTCTCATCTGTCTTAGACTTCTTCCATCCATGTTGGCAAAGAACAACACAGACGCTGCATCTTTAAGGCCTGCAGACTGTTTGCTAATTGAAGATTTGTCTGAAGGAGTGTCAAACAGGTGCTTCAGTGATTTCATACTGATCTAGGTAGTTTCTGATAGTTAGGAACAGATGGTTTCTGTTTGGTTACCATAGTTAAAACAATGGAGTTTGGACTGCTTGAATGACATCCGTGTTAACTGTTTTGGAAGAGGGTGGGGAAAATGTGTCAATCCAATGAGAAAGGGTTAACACATTTGCAAGAGGTGTCTGGTGCTCTGCTGAGACAGTGACGATGAAAACCGAGTGAAACCCAGTTTTTTTAAGCAGGTCAAAGCAATCAAGAAAAACTGTAACCATTTAGTGACATTAATAATTATTCATCAACTTATGTTGCACAATAATATGAAATATAAATAAAGGTTGATTGAGTGTTTTCATTTTTGTGGGGAAAAGCATGCTAATGATATTGCTTATGATATACAGTATATTGCCTTACCATCTTTATCACTTATAATACATATTGCATTACCATGTTTATTTCTTATGATATAGTGCATTACTATATACAGTAATTTGCAAAGCAGAACTGTTAGGGAGGTGTACTGTTCTTTCCCTATTTTGTGTGAAACATGAAGCTAACCAACTGCGGTGTGAAGGAGAGGAGTTTAGAGTTTTCCGCTTATCGCACGAAAGCTATCTTCAAAGACCTCCCTAATATGAAACTGTGTGTAATACAGATTGTATCAAAGATGGTGATGAGTCCGAGTACAGGACTGTGGTGGGGAACTTTGTCTCATGGTGTGAGCGGAATCATCTGCAGCTCAATGCGGCAAAGTGCAAGGAGCTGGTCATGTCACCAGTGACCCTTGTTTCCATTCAGGCTGTCAGTGTGGAAACCGTAGAGGATTACAAGTACCTTGGTGTTCACTTGGACAATAAACTGGACTGGGCAAAGAACACCAAAGCCATCTACAAGAAGGGCCAGAGCCGCCTCTACCTCGTGAGGAGCCTGAGGTCCTTCAATGTCTGCCGGACAATGTTTAGGATGTTTTATGAGTTTGTTTTGGCTAGTGCTATCATTTATGCTGTTGCCTGCTGAGCCAACAAACTGATCCGTAAGGCCAGTGACATTGTGGTGGTGGAGCTAAACTCTCTGGCGGTAGTGTCAGAGAGGAGGATGCTGCCCAAACTCCAAACTACACGCCATCCTGGACAGTGCCTCCCACCCACTCCACAACGTGCTGGTCAGACAAAGGAGTACCTTTAGCGGGAGACTCATCCTCCCAAAATGCACCACAGTGCCACAGGAAGTCATTCCTGCCTGTGGCCATCAAACTTTTCAACTCCTCACACCACTGTTAGCATGTGAGCCACTGGACATTAATCACTGCATGTCAACAATGTACGCAGTACTGTACAACTGTATATCCTGTATATTCTGTAACATAACATCCTGTAGCATAGCACTGTATATTCTGCAAAAATCCTGTATATTCTGTAACATAACATCCTGTAAAATAACACTGTACATTCTGCAAATCAATACTTTAAAATTGTATAGTCTGTACTTAAAAACCCACACTGCATTACAATTGTGAATATTACACATTACAACCCTAGCAGTAGTATGTATGACCCTAAGACAATAGGGTTGTATCACCCAACTATCTATCTCCTGACAATTCTCCTCTCAAGATCTGTATATTGTATCCCATTCCCAGCACTCTATTTTGATCCCAGCACTTTATTTTGATCCCAGCCTTTATCCCTTGTGTGCATTTACTCACCTATTTTGCCCCCATTCCTGCAATGGTAGAATAGTGTGCACTATTCTGCTCTTTTACGTCACACCCTTACTCGTTACTTTTACGAGACTGTGCAGTCGTCGCTAAAGAGTTTCCCTTCTGCGATTAATAAAGTATTCTGAATCTGAATCTGAGAAACACTTAAGTGGCTCTGCAGCTTCGCTGCTTGGCCACCAAAAAGGTAATACACTAAGGTGGCTTCGCAGCTTTGCTGCTTGGACACCAATTACATTAAGTTTCTGTCAGAGAAATTGAGAATACTACCCTTATCCTTTAGAAAACATTGAGAGTATTCTGGGTTGTATACAACAGATTAACTCACCGTAAAGGGGAACTTTCTATGACTTTAGGCTTACACTTAAACATACAGAACCCAATTTTGCTATGCTGGCATATCTCTGAGTAATTTGAATAGCTCTGAACTGCCTGTTTTAAGTAAACCAATGAGTATGATGAGTATTTTTTGTGTTTGTGATGGTGTAAATGGCTATGCAAAGATCAAAAACTTTGCAGAAAACTTTGAAACCACTTTCTTTGAAGTATACTGATACTTTTGAGTCACGCCACAAGCTATGTATTTTTTCTTTTTTTACAACATAGGCTCCAGTGTGTGTATTTTTTTGTGTATTCTTGTATGTGAAGTACTTTGGTCAACTGAAGTTTTTAAATGTGCTACATTAGTGAACTTGAATTGAATAATTAGTCATGTCATCAGTCAACAATTATTTAATGATCGGCTGCAGCCGGCTGCGGCGCTGCAGGAACTATTCATCTATTTTCTGCTCAAACCGAGGAGCGAGTGGTGGGGGTCTTTTTCCGATTGACCATAATCCTAAAACGTAGAATAAGAATTTAGCCGGAAGTACACGTTGGCTACATCAACAAGCGAAACACAGCGACTATCTATTTAGTTAAAATTTCCTCCAAGCATGTCTGAAAGAAAAGTTTTAAACGTCAGTAATGTCATAATTCATTGTGATTTTACCTATCTCATTTGAGCTCTTGCTTTCACTACTAATTGTGTAAACATGGTTAGCTTGCTACTGTACTGTAGAGCTAGATAGGCTAGCAATATTGCTATCTACTAGGGTAACTGTAAAAGCAAACGCATTAGACTACATCTTGATTTAAGAGTGAAATGCAGCAATTCGATTTAGACGAGCTACTATATGTATACATTAGCGATTATTAACTGTTTGCGGGATTACGTCTAGATTATATCATCATTTGTTAACCAAGCAAACAGTCGGTGTAATGTTTGACAACCATGCTGAAGGCCTTCGACCATGGACCACTTATGTAGTATATTAACATGAAGCGGTCGTCTGGCATTTTTTGCTTCACAGAAATACTATCCCCCAGACTTCGACCCTTCAAAAATCCCCAAACTCAAACTCCCCAAAGATCGTCAGTATGTTGTCAGATTGATGGCTCCATTCAACATGAGGTAAAATGACATTAATTGTGTATTTCCACATATTTATCTTCGTCTTATTCACAGAAGATTTGCATAGTTCTCTCTCCAGACAATTCTTTGTTGCTTTTCTCCAGGTGTAAAACGTGCGGAGAGTACATTTACAAGGGGAAGAAGTTTAATGCACGCAAAGAGACAGTTCAGAACGAGCTGTACATGGGACTTCCAATCTTCCGGTTCTACATTAAGTGTACTCGTTGCTTGGCAGAGATTACCTTCAAGGTGAGGCCAAATACTGTGTTACGGTGCATTTCCTCAGCATAGTATCAACATATTGACCTTTTTTGGCTTCCATTGCTTAAATGTGGTACACATCCCCAGGTTCCATGGAAACATGAATTCTTCCTACCAAAAATTGAGTGAAAACTAGGGTTGTATTACTGTTCACAACAGTGACATTGTTTAAGATTGATCATTCACAATTTACGAAACAAGAGTGTTAGGCCATCTATTGCTAAAGAAGGTCTAGTTGACACCTGCAACAAGATAAGCAAGTTATCTGCTACTTTTAAACAATCTAGACTTTTTCCTTCTTCTGTCGTCATCTGATTTGAATGTAACTCATCAGTGGTTCATCAAGAACAATGGGAATTATGATTAGATTAGATTCAACTTTATTGTCATTACACAGGTACAAATACAGGGTAACGAAATACAGTTAGCATCCAACCAGAAGTGCAAAACAGTTAATCCAACAGAATATAATAAATATGGGTATACTTAGAATATAAATAGTATGAACAGTATAGTCAGAATATACAGTGTGTGTACATAGGTACAATATACTACAGGGGTAAACAGAAATTAAACAGAAATTACCAGGTTGCATGTATGTACAGTTAGTGCAAATGATGCAATGAGCAGGTGTGCAAAATCAACAAAATGTACAGGTGGTGCAGTAACAGATGTGCAGATGTGCAAAGTGGACGTGCAAAATGGACAGATAGTGCAATACGCAAAATGTACAAACAGAAATGTGCAAATATAGGGTGGCAGGGGTTCTACGGGGGGGTGGGGGTTGTATAGGGGGGCGGGGGTCTAGTGGAGTTCAGGAGTGTCACAGTTCTGGGGAAGAAGCTGTTCTTCAGTCTGCTGGTTCTAGAACGGAGACTCCTGAGGCGCCTGCCGGATGGCAGGAGGGCAAACAGTTTATGGGCGGGGTGTGAGGAATCTTTTCGGATGCTGTGAGCTCTACGTAGACAGCGCTTCCTCTGGATGTCCTCAATGGACGGAAGAATAGTCCCAGTGATGCGTTGGGCGGTTTTCACCACCCGCTGCAGTGCCTTGCGCTCACTAACGGTGCAGTTCCCGTACCACACTGTAACACAGTTAGAAGCAACATTTAATTTATTGAATAATAGGAGTAAAATATGTTGATATGTTGACCGTATACTATTTTTCTGTTGTACAGTGAGGTCAATAAGTATTTCATCACCCTGTGATTTTGCAAGTTTTCTCACTTTTCAGTGTAGGTGCATATCCACTGAGACAATCTTTTATTTTTTTTTCATAAATAGCATTCTATGATAGGTTTTAAAAAATGATATATTACTGAGGAATATAAAGCATTTGATCCCTATCTTAGACAGATTTCTGACCCGCAAAGTCCTGCTGTTCTGCTTTTATATATTTCAACTCCATTCTGCTCATGATTCAAAATTAGTAGCACCTGTTTGAGGTTGTTAGCTTTCACAAAGGCACCTGTGCACCCCACGATCAGTCTAAAGCAGAGATACTCATTGTGCGGCTCGTCAAGCTTGAATTGGTGGCTCGCACTGGCATACTAGCTTATAACAATATAGTAACACAGACAATATTTTGTTTTATGTGCTACATAAACATGCAGTGAACACAAACGCAAACATCTGCATAATACTTAATAAGTAATAACTATAAATTAAGTAATTTTCTGCAGTCTCGCATGAATACGGCCGGCCTGCAAACCCGTGCGCTGTTACGTGCCAAGCAGGGATTGACGCCGGACAGAGGATGGAGCAAGCCAGCTTAAGATGCGGGCACAATGGGTCGTTTTTTTTATTTAAAAAGGGGAAAAAACCAGCACTAACACCAAACGAAAATCAGCATGAAGACGCTGGAGAGGGGGTGAGCAGGACAGACAAATTCTTATTTATTCTTCATGGCATGAACCCTCTGTGCTTAATATGCAAACAAACCTGCGCCTGTTTCAAACGAAGCAACTTGGAACACCATTTCAAAACTGCGCATCCAAATTTCAATGAAAGTTATCCCCCTGGCAGTGAAATAAGAAAGTAAAATAGCGCAGCTCACTGCTTCACTTTGTGAGCAGCAAAATCTTATCCACAGGACAACCTCCACTGCAGAGTGTTTAACAGAGGCATCTTTTGTGATGGCTCGGATTTTGGCGCGGGCCAAAACACCGTTCTCAGACTCAGAATAGTAAAAGACTGCTTTTTGGCTTCAGCAGAAATACTTTTTACAGACTTTGACAACAAGGACGCGATCCTCAAACAAATAAAAGGATTAAAGTTGATATTTTCAATTGATTGAAGATGTGGATGTATCCTCCCTCACTCTAAACATCACACAGCTCTGCCCTGGTAATCGTGCCACTCTGGAGAGTGAAATAATAGAGCTGCAAACAAATACCATTCTCCAAGATGAACTCAGAGCAGGTGTTGGCCACTTCTGGAGTTTGGTCTCCGAAGCAGACCTTCCCTTTTGAAACCACTTGCACAGAAAGTGATGTCTTTCTTCATGAGCACATACACCTGTGAGTCAACATTTTCAACTGTGAACACTATCAAGAGGAAACGAGAAACCGACTGACCCATGCTCATCTTGAATGCCTCACTGTGATTGCAACAACAAACTACAAATACAACATGAAGAAAGTCAAGGACATGCATGCCAGTTTCTGCTAATCCTAGTATTAAGATGGTCTTAATTGAAAATGAATTGGCTGTGTTGTTTCTTTTTTTGTGGAATATGGAATTTATATGTAGAAATGAACATTTGCAAAAGGGGACTTGGTGTGTCGTAAAAGTGGCTCTTCCCTTGATTTTGCTCTGCCAATGTGGCTCTTGTGAAGAAAAAAAAGGTGAGTATCACTGGTCTAAAGTCTAACTACTAACATGGGCAAAACCAAAGAGCTATCAAAAGGCATGAGACAAAACTGTAGACCTTCACAAAGCTGGAAAGGGCTACGGGGCAATTGCCAAGCAGCTTAGTGAGAAAATAACAACTGTGGAGTACTTGTCCTAAAATGGAAGCGGCTAATGATGACTGTCAATATCCCTCGGACTGGGGCCCCCATGCAAGATCTCACCTTGTGGGGTATCAATTAGGATTACACAGGAGGAGCTGGTCAATGACCTAAAGAGAGCTGGGACCACTGTTACCAAGGCTAATATCAGTATTACACTAAAACATAATGGTTTAAAATCATGCAGCGCACAAAATATTTCTTAACAAGCCCATAACAAGGCCTATCTGAAGTTTTCCAATGACCATCTGGAAGATCCAGAGGAGTCTTGGGAGAAAGTACTGTGGTAGGATGAAACTAAAATAGAACTTTTTGGTCTTAAATCCTTTCGTTGTGTTTGTAGGAGGAAGAAGTATCATCCCAAGAACATCATACGTACAGTGAAGCATGGGGGTGGAAGCATCATGCTGTGGGTGTGTTTTTCTGCACAGGGGACAGGATGACTGCACTGTATTAAGGAGAGGATGAACAGGGCCCTATATTGTGAGATATTTGGCAAAAAACTCCTTCCCACAATCAGACCGTTGAAGATGGGTTGTGGCTGGGTCTTCCAACATGACAACGACCCCAAGCACACAGCAAGGAAAACCAAGGAGTGGCTCAGTAAGAAGCATATCAAGATTCTGGAGTGACCTATCCAGTCTCCAGACATAAATCCATAGAGCTGAAACGTTTTGTTGCACAGTGACAGCCCCGAACTCTGACCAATTTAGAGAAGATCTGTATGGAGGAGTGGGCCAAAATCCCTGCTGCAGTGTGTGCAAACCTAGTGAAGAACTACAGGAACCGTTTGACCTTGTGATTTATGGATATTTCAGTGAAAATGCACCTACAATTAAAGTTTTAGACCTCTCCATGTTTGGTGGGAGAACTTGCAAAATTACAGGGTGATCAAATACTTATTGACCTCACTGTAGTAGTTGGTGTAAACTGTAGCTGGTACTTTAGTCAAAGGTAATAGCTTGCTAGTGATCTGTTGCAAAGGTGGCTTGGTTGGAGCAATTACAAGACTCGCTCGCTGAATTGCGTAGTCAACAAACCAGATAAGTGACAAACTCGTACATTGAAGTTTGTCATTCACAGCATAACAGCAGCAACAGATGTAGCTGGAAGCAGATATTGTGTATTTCTCCCAACAACAAAAAAACACTCATTGCTGTGTTGTAAAACTGAGAGGATTGACCTGAAAACTAGAAACTGTTCTGTGAGAAAAAAGAAAAGTTGTGTGAGAAAACAAAAGAAAGGTTACTTCTAACTGGTTTTGAATATCCCTATCCTTTCCAGCTCACCCAATTGAGCCATTTCTAACACATTTATTGCGTTTAACTGAGTTATAATAAATGTTTCTCCAATGGCAAGCATTGTCAGATTTGGTTCAAACAGCTGTTATTCAGTCAGATTTTGGCTTAGTACCTCAGGGGAGTGTCACCTGTGTCACAGTGTAAATGCTTAAACATTTAGGTTGGAAAAACCTCACTACAGAATTGCATGTGATTTAGAACACAAACATATTGAGGCAATGTACATAAAAACACTCCCATCAGCCATGTTGTATTTGATAAATTTTTCCCAATAAACATTTTGAAAGACATCTTCAATGGGACCTTTGATCTTAGAGGAGATGTATTTTGAAGGTTTTTGCTAAATGTGGCTGTACAGGAAAATCAATAATGGCGGATCTTATGGGCCCTTATGGGAACTTTTTTGTTCCTTGATGAGGCAAAAAAAGGCATGTACACCGATAGAAGAATTGGAATAATGTGGTCGCAATGCCATCACTTTGATATGTGAATGTTTGGGTATGGCCTGTGGCAGCCCCTATGGTCTGGTCCCCTATGGTGGGCCATTCTTTGTGTGGGTATTCGTTGTGGCATGTTGTCGCCAAATTTCTAAACTTTGTAACATGAAATAAATTACAATAATAATACCAACAATTACAGTAGGTTACATTTACATTTAGTAGATGCTTTTGTTACATTTACATTCATTTAGCAGATGCTAACTTACAAGAGGGAGCTTTACAAAAGAGCATTGGTCACTAAGCATAGCAACATGATAGATCCCAAACATAGCAGGCTTTTATCCAGAGCGATTTACAGTACATACAGGGCCATTCCCCCTAAGCATAGCAACATGATAGATCCCAAACATAGCAGGCTTTTAGCAGGCTTTTATCCAGAGCGATTTACATACAGGGACATTCCCCTCTGGAAAGTGTGGTGAAATGCCTTGCCCAAGGACACCATGTCATGTTGCCTTAGCCGGGAATCGAACTGAAGACCAAATGGAAATGTCATCACTTTCAAAATTACATTTACATTTATTCATTTAGCAGATGCTTTTATCCAAAGCGATTTACACAAGAGAGTTTCACAAAAGATCACTGAGCATAGCGGGTTTATAGATTATGAAACATACATCGTGAGAACCATAAAGTTTCAATGGAAGAACTATAAGAGCATACAGCCGAATAGTTTACAAATTTAAGATGAGTCTCAGACGAACACTAGTCTACCAGTAGAAAGCAACAACACAAACAAGTTTCCGCTTGGGGATTGACAAAGTAATTCTCATTCTGAACAACAACAATAGATGATATTTCTAAGTGCCATTACATTTTCGTAACAAGTGAGTCTTGAGCAGGGGTGAAAGTAAGTCGGTACGGTCCGGTACTGCGTACCACTAAAAGATTCAGTGGCAGTACGCAGTACCAGGAAAAGGGGGAGAGCGGCTGCCTGCTGAAGCCCTCAATCAGAACCAGTCACGGCTGCACTTTGGGTCATAAAATAGATCTGCTAGCAATATTCAGTCTTGAACACTACTATGTCTGTTTATACATTGCTTTTAACTCATTCTGAACTATCCGTGCTGAGTTTTGGTCCATGCTGGACCAAGCCTTGGCCGGACATCTCCCTCTCTTCCTCACGGCTCATGCCCTGCTTCTCTCCCCCTCCCCTCGGAGAGCGCGGTGCCTTCGAAACATGAACTACATTTAATGTATTTCCGTTTGTTGTAAAATGTCCCTATTAAAATCAGTAGGAGAGTAAACAGTTGTGTTTCATGTCAATTTCAACGACACGGAACAACTAGAAAAAAACTGCTTATGGGCTAACGACCAGAGATTTCACACAGCAGTACGTGAATGCGCATTTGATCATATTGTCAAGTGTTTCTAATTTCTGCCTTCTCCACACAGGTAGCCTACACTAAAATCAATCAAAAGTGACAGCCTAATTATAGCTGACTATAATTCCATAATGATATATTATCTACTAATGTTGTGTTCGATGTTTTAAGCAACTTAAGTTCTTGTTAATATTACAAGTTGGCCCTTTATGGTCGCATTGACCTCATTACTGGGTTATGGACCCCATGGTTAATAACTAACGGTTAATAATTTTTAATATAACAAATATTGTTCAATTTATGACAGACTACTTTGTATAAAGGTCTTACAAAGACATGATTATCATTTCAATGGATTCTGAACAGTTCCAAGCAGGATTTTATGTCATCAACCCAGGAGATGGCCTATCATGGGTGTCCAATCCTGGTCCTCGAGGGCCTCCACATAGCTTGATAACAACCCAATGATTAGAATCAGGTGCTGGAGCAGGGAAACATCTAAAACCTTTAGGACAGTGGCCCTCAAGGACCAGGATTGGACACAAATGGCCTATCTGGTTGGCCCTGGGGTCATCATGATAACTTTTTTTTGTCTACAGTTGACCTCTCTTCTCAGGTGGTGATGAACCCCAGGACAAACTCACATTCTGAAACTCACCACTGACACTTATCAGTGTCAAAGATGTGATCAATAGGCTCACGTACAGAATACTGTTTGGTCATCGTGCTGCCATAGCATGAATTATGAGCAAATCCAACAGGTTTGGTTCCCGTGGGTGAAAGATTCTATTGGGCAAGGTTCCATGGAAGCCAAGAAGGGGAGTAATGTGTGTGCATGTGTACTCAAACACAGGTGCATGTTGGGGGCTGGGAGGGTAAGTGTGTCCATCTGTTGAATGGGTGTGTGCCTGAACATGCCTGTGAATGAGTCTTACCCATTCATTTGAATGACCATTCATTTTTGACCTGGAACACCACAGGTGTAACAAAGTTAAAACACCCAGATTTGTATGAAATTCAGAAAATAAATCTTGGCTGTTTAGATACCCTGTGTGGACTAATGGTGCTTTTCCACCGCATGGTATCAGCTCGACTCGCTTTATTGGCGTTTCCACTGCAATTTCATGGTACCTGGTACCTGGTAGCGGGTACTCTTTTTAGTACCACCTCGCTCTAGGTACCAAGCGAGCTGAGTCGAGCTAAAAGGTGACGTCGGCAGACGGCCGGCCACTGATTGTCCAGAGAGTGTGACGAAGTCACGAGAGCAACATAAAGCATAGTTCGTCAACATGCCAGCTAAAATGTATAATAGGTCTTCGCCGTGGTCCACTTCTGAGGTGCATACGCTTCTGGTCTTGTGGCCGAGGATAAAGTACAAAAAGAGCTGGACGGAGCCACCCGGAATGAAAAGGTCTACAAGGAGGTCGCCAAGTTGATGGAAGAGCATGGTTACTTCAGGACGTACGCGCAGTGTCATGAAAAGCCTTCCACCTTTTTGTAAATAGTTTATATTCCACCTTTTTGTTTGAAAGTTTGCTGTGCTGCACTGATTTGCTCTTTAGTTTGTTAATAAATTATAAGTGATTTATGTGATTGTTTCATGATTTTGTAATTAATCTGCCATTACACTGGCTCTAATATATTCATTACGGTTCAGAAAGGAACCAGCACCAAATTCACATTTTTTTAAAGGTGTTTAGTGCATTTTCCCCGTCAAATGTTTTTATGAGACTACTAGATTATTCTTAAATGTTTTAATCTTTTAGCATTTAATGCGTTGGTGTTATTTACGTCGCATACAAAAATACGTCACGGCCCTTTCGCCGACGACCAGAAGGTACTATTTGCGGTACTATTTGCGGTGGAAAACCACCCGTGTTACTACCAAACCGAGTTGAGTTGAGTCGAGTCGAGCTACATTTGCGGTGGAAAAGCGCAGTCTCACGGAAGTCTCATGGCAATCAGAATGAATTCAAATTATTTTTTGAGAGAAAACATGTCAATCGGTCACTTTTGACCGGAACACAACAGGAAGGTTAAATGCATGAAGTGAGAGAGAACACTATGAGGCAATGATGGTTTTGATCATAGTACCGGCAAGAATTAAAATCTACCTTCACCCCTGGTCTTGAGCCTTTTCTTGAAGGTCAGGAGACATCGCCCATGTACTAGAAACTGTGACCAAAACGATATCAAATTCGGCTTTGTGTCCAACAATTATCCCCCCCCCCCCCCCCCCCCCCAACCAATCTGTGTTTTCAGCCAGGCAATCCTAAATAATGAGCCATCAAAAGCCATCAAATTTGCGCTGGCATTTGGACACTCAACATCCCCACTTAAAAGACAAACCAGAGGATTTTTTTCTAAAGAAAGAGACATGAATTGGCCAACCAAGTAACTTTGCTTAAAACAAACTTCAGTGCAAATGAAAAGTTAGCAAAAGCGTCTTACCTACTTTCACACCATATCTCAAAAGGTCAGGCACCTTTTACCATGGGGGAGAAGCTAGTTATGCCGTCCATAGTCAGTGCTTGTGCTGAAGTCCTAGGTCCAGCTGCTGCAGCTAAAGTCAAAGAGATCATCCTCACAAATGACACTGTCGCAAGGAGAATTTGGGACATGGCAGAGTACCTTGAAGTCCAGATTGTCGAGAGGGTTAGATTGTCGCTGCAGTTAGATGAAAGCACCGATATATCTCATCTGGCTATGCTCCTGGTTTGCATCAGATATGCTAATGCAGGGTCTTTTCATGGAGAAAAAGAAAAAAAAAATCTTCCGTGTGTTGGATGAATTTGTCAGAGGTCATGGGTTGCAATGGGATCATTGTGTTGGGGTATGCACTGATGGGGCAGCATCTATGACAGGGAGGCACAACAACGTTGTAAATCGAGTGAAAGCAGTAGCCCCTTTCGGTCCAGGCAACGCACTGCATAATACGCCGAGAGGTGCTTGCCTCAAAACGTATATCACCAGAACTACATGAAATCTTGGATCAAGTGGTTCGATGCGTGAACTACATTAGAGCCCATGCATCTAATTCCAGGAGGTTCACTTCTCTATGTGAAGAGATGGGTGCCTAACACGCGCGGTGCCTAATCTCCTCCTGCACGATGAAGTCCGCTGGCTCTCTCAGGGTGAAGTGGTAAGCCAAGTGTTCGAGTTGAGGCATGAAATCGGGGCATTTTTGGATAATAAAAAAAACTAGTCCTGTGCAGTTCGCCCACTGGGCCTTGAAACACCAAAGTCAAATATGACTGGGCCCCAGCACAAAAAAGTTTTAGAAACCTTGCACTAGACTATTGTCAGAGGAGGACCATAGGTGGCGGGCAGGGGTGTAAGGCCAGAGAGGAGAGTTGATATAATTTGGGGCCGTCCCGTTAACTGCTCGGAAGGTCAGTACAAGGGTCTTAAATCTGATACAGGCTATGGTGGGAAGCCAGTGGAGGGCGTTGAGGAGCGGGGTGACATGGCAGCATCTGGGTAGATTGAGAACCAGGCCAAATGTGGCCTGGTCAAATGTGGTGTGGCCTATAGCGCCACCTATGGGCAATTGTGGACAATTTGTGGTAGTTATTCATTCATTCAGAATTCTAACTTCTTTACCATTGCATACATAATCAGAAATGCAAAACCATAAACATCCACCAGGCCTTTTGCTTCAAGCCAAAGAGCGAAGGTTGGGTATATTTTGTTTTCACTCAATGACATAAATATTATGAAGATTATCTTATTTTATCTTGCCCTCTTTCAAATTGTATAACCTATTGTGGCCCGCGAGTCAAGAAGTTTGCCCACCCCTGATCTAGAACATTTTACGGGAAGAAACTGTGCCTTTGTGTCAATTTTCACAGTTCTGTAACCATCATCATTAACTTTTTTCTGTAGACTGATCCTGAAAACACTGATTATGCCATGGAACATGGTGCCACAAGGAACTTCCAGGCAGAGAAACTGATTGAGGAAGAAGAGAAAAAGATACAGAAGGAGAGAGAAGAGGAGGAACTAAACAACCCCATGAAGGTACTAAGAAAGCATATGTCATGATTAACACACAGCCAAGGAACAGGATTGGTGCTGATGCCCACAGGAACCAGAGCACATGAGGGCATGGCTGATATAATTATGTTTTACTTTAAGGTTCTGGAGAATCGAACACGGGACTCTAAAATGGAAATGGAGGTTCTGGAAAATCTTCAGGAGCTGAAGGAACTGAACCAGAGGCAGGCCCAGGTGGATTTTGAGGGGATGATTGGCCTATACCGAGACCTGGAGCAGAGAGAAAAGGAGCGTGAGAAAGAAGAGGATGAAAGGGATACCAGGTAAATAGAAGTGAGCATGAGAGATGAGGGACTGATTATTATGTTGCCTTCTCTAATATTGTACCTAATTTTTGCCTCACATTTAGAGATATGTTGGAGCGAGCTCTGGTTAAAAGACTGAGAGACTCGGATTCTGACCCAGAGGAAGAGAACAGCAGAATGAAACCAAAGAGACCCAGCACAGACAAGCATGCTAACATCCTGAACACAGATAAACAGGTACTTGGTCCAGTAGCCATGCAAATTCTGTTTTTTTAATACACATGCATGTAGTTGGCTCTGGTGTTGAGGGAAAAAATATGTGATGCTTTCGGTACCGCTTCAAAAAAAATCTAGAACACACCATTTCCTCTTAAATAACTTGAAATTGACAAGTTAATTGACATCCATTATTTATTCAATTTAAAGTATGATTTCATTTCCCAACACAATATTCTAACTAATAAAACAAATTTCAATAGAATGGACAACAATTATGGAACCCCTAATATTTAGTTGCGCAACCTGCAAAGCTATTGCATTTACACTGCAAAGCTCAAGGGACTCTAGTTTTTCCCATATATGGATTTATAAAAAATTAAAACGTTTTAATTGTACAGCTGCATGCAGTGTATTTATGCGCTCGGCTGCTTGTTCCGCCTCAACAACAGCCCCGTCTGCGAATAGCCCCTCTCTCTTAGTGCACTCTCTAAATCATTGTGTGGCACAAACAGCTTTTTACCTCAGAGAAGACAGTTGGAGTTCACAAACGGTCAGTAGGCCATCATGATGCTCTGCACTAATGTCCAAAACCGATGCATTCAAGTTCAATATAATAATATTCATAGTTAATGCATTCTGCAAATATAACAATGAGTCCAACATAACATTTATATCACATGAAGCTCAAAAAACGGTGAAAGTAATTAATGAAAATGCCTGCTCGCATGAATGGATGAACAAATGGATATCTTTATTGTCATCGTCCATGACAATATATTAATTTGGATAGCATCCTTTCAACTACGTTGTATAAATATACAAGTTTAGGAATGAAATGAGGTACAAAAATGATAGCAAACTATTATAAAATATAGCTGCAAGCAGCGATGGGGATTCCTCCTACTCCATTTTGCTCATTAATGAAATTGATATGTAATTCAAAGTGCAATTTGCAAGTTTGGTGTGAATACATCCAAGACTGTAGTGCCCCCTGTGCTGTAACAGACAAAGGATTTGATGTTTCAATAGGAAATATTTGCGTTGTCTTTGGCTCCACATATGGCTGATGATGTGTAATTTAAGGTCTGTTGGGTCAATGTCGCACAATGTGAATTGTTTTGCTGATAAAGTAAATACACAACATTTTCTTACAATTGAAGAAATACAAAAAGGGTGTTTTTAAAAACTTGGTCTGAAGATGTTGCCAGCCAAACATGCGGAAGATTGGATAAGAATTATAGAAGGAGTAGCAAAAAAACACGTTTCATAAATGTATAATGTACAGAAAAATCTAAAGATTTGCGATTATGAGTTGTGGAGGCTTTTTTGTTCGTCGTGAGGAAAGAGGCACATGGAATTAATTTCAGGATTCTAGGACAAAGGAGATACAAATGGCATCATTTTTAAAAGGGCAAATTGGGGTGTGGCCCCTTCAAGAGTACCTGGCTGTAGACCTGCACCGTGAGGCAGGACCGTTGCAGGCACCACCGTGAGACAGCTGTACCGTCCGGCAGGAAGTGACAGTAAACAACATGTAATATATGTTAAATCTATTAATTCCTTGTCTATAGTTTAAATCGTTATATTGTACTTATATAGTAAACTTTAGAAAATAAACTGCATTACAGTTTTTCATGTTTGGCTCTATATCTATGCCAATTATGTTCTTGTGCTGATAACAGTATATAATCCAAGCGAATTATTAAAGGATCGATGATAACATGTAAAACACACCAAGTCACAACATGATTTGACTTTATTCTCACATACAATAAACTCGCTTATCTGTTTGACATTCAGAATAGGCCAAATATTTTCTTTGGTCGATTCTTTCTGCACAGAATTTCCACATCTTCTGTGTTGTGAAATGTGAATTTGAAGGGCTCCAGGATAATTTCCTTTTCAGGGTAATTCCACACCCTCCCATACTACCTTAGCCTGGTTCTCTTCCCCCATGCCCAGGATTTCAGCCAGGTCCACTTTGGCAGAGAACAGTTCTTAAAATCAACCCAATCAGAATCTGTTTTAATGGCTATGTAAGTTATACAAACACATAATTTACATTGGCAGGGAAGAGCAACATAAAACATATATGTTACATGATAAGAACATAATATAATACAATAGAAATATGGTGTAAAAATGTCAGGGGGGTATATACACAGCATTGCAAAACAGTGGTGCAAACACAGCAGTAAGTTTTTTTTAAGGTGTCAAAAGGGGTTTTGAGGTGTTGTGTGCAAAAGTGGCTTGTGCAGTGAGATGCTGGATGGGGGTGTTGGAGTTTGTGGCAAAGTCATTTCGAGTCCTTGGCCCTATTGAAGAGTGCAATGGCCGAAGGGTAGAAGCTGTTCTTATGGCGAGAGGTTTTGGTCCTGGTGGACCGCAAGGGGAGCAGCTGAAGCATAGGGTGTCCTGGGTGGGAGAAGTGTGCAAGTCTGACTGAGACCTCAGCCAGATGTTTCATGAAATATATATAGATAAGCAAAATGGTCAGTTGTAATATACATAACACAAGCTCCAAAATGAAAATATCTCATCAGTGCTCTCCTTTAATATGCCCATATAGACATATTAAAGCGTTCTTTTGTACATTTTCCAGTCATGCCTTATCTAAGACTTTATTTTTTAATTGCAGACAGCATGGCTGAACTTTCCTTGTGAATGGGATATTCTTTAAAGCAACCCCACAATTGCAGTTCAATTGGAAAAAAAGATTGTTAAAATTAAATAAATAGGGAAATGAAAATGCTGGTTTCTGACCTGAAACGAAAGAAAAACTCAGATGGAACCCAAACAAACGTTATGCACTAGACATTTAATAATCCCTGATAATTTACGGTGATGATGCTAACCGCCATCGGTGAAAGTAAACTTTTACGTTATCGAATATAGCTTCATAACAACTACCCAAGCCGGTAATTATTCGGTAAATCATTAATGACTTCTATAACGTTATTATTTTTATGGCACTTATATTGACAAGAAATCATGCATTTACTTTCTGTGAATAAAAATCAGTGTGTCGGTGAAATCCAGGTTTAAATGTCCTCACTTCCCCCCGCCCCCTTGCCAGACGGTATAGCTGCCTCACGGTGGTGCCTTCAACGGTCCTGCCTCACGGTGCAGGTCTGCAGCCAGCTCGGCCCCTTTGGCTGTAGCGGACAAACAATTATGAAAATCTAAAATCCTATTGATAGATTTTGTGAGGGTTTTTCTGACAATGATAACTGCCAATTATGGGGAAGTTCAGTCAAGACACTCACGTGATTGATTTGATAATACATTTATGATTTATTGATAACCATGACATGGAAATATATTTGAGTGGAATGTCTAGGGGGAGCACTCCCTACCGCCTCGAGCGACACATACGTGCAAACATATATGACAGAGGCCTTGCGCGATAGAGATATATATATATAATCCCCCTGATAGACAGACATAAATACATACATGTAGAGATACAGAAAAAAAGACAGACAAAACAGTAGGGGGAGAAAGGGGATGGTGGTGGGTGGCAGCAGCCCTGATCATTAGACAGTCGGGTGAGTGTTTGAATATCTGCCCGGCCTTTAAAGCCGTCTTCCCGGACGAGGGCCAGTTGGCTTGCGCTAGCTGAGTCAGGTGTGTTCTAGAGCGATTACGCTCGCTACCAGAAAGCTTGCACTGCTAGTGCATGTGAGAGAATGAGTGATGACGTATACTGATTAAGATTAAGATTCGCTCTTAGCCACATTCAGGCTAATGTTGACATCAGAGACGTCCGATTCAATGTGTTTGCTACCTGCGCTCTAGAATAACTTGACAGTTGGTTATCTTAGCCAGAAAAGACGTGTTCTATTGTCCACCCTATCCCTGGACACTGCAGTGATTTTTATTTTATTTTTAGATGGATGGTGCAATCAGAGAGTGACATACCTTCACCTTGTAGCATTGTGCTTTTGATGTCTCTGGCCCATGTTCAGCGTGGTTTACATACTGATGCCAAAAGGCACAGTGATTGCTTTCCTCCATTAAAATAGTCTGAATGACTATAGTATAGTCTACAAGATTGGAGACATGGATGATATTAATTAAGAAACATTGGAAAATCACAAATCAAATCATGTATTATCTAATATAACGAATGTGTCTGGGTCTTTTTTGTATGTCTTTGTAGACATGTGGTGTTTTGTGTAGGCCACCAAGTGCTGAGGGAGCAACAAATAGCCTATTGAAAAATCATCAGTCATAATAATGCCAACATAAATATGATGCACTTTTTTCTCAAGGTTGGGTGTGTATCATAAAGGAATTCCCCCTTAGGGAACCAAAAGTGCTGTTTGTGGAATTAGGAATAATTCATATTTTTATTTTCCTCTGCTTCTTTGCTTTATTCCGAAGTATCAAATGTATGCAGGTAGACATGATGTAATAGCTTTTAATGTAATCTCTTTTCAGGAGGAGTGAAGCATTATCTCAATGAGCACCCACATTTTTTGAGCACCTGTATTTGTGTGATTTCTTTTGTGTCCATCCCCCCTCTCTAGGGGCTCTCTGGAGAGGTGAAAAAGCCTAAAGTGGAGAGCTGGGAGCGGAGTGTTGGAACCCTGGGGGGTGGAGGGTCTTTGGGATCACTGGTTGTGAGGAGGAAACTATTGGGTGATAGAAAAGCTGGGTCAAAGTGCCCTCCAGCAGCCACTAACTCCCACCCAGGTAAGACATGCTCATACTAAAAATAAACATAACCAGGGTGATCCAGTCAATCTGAGAGCAGAAACTGTCTGTAGGAAGGGATTAAATGTAGTCAGCAACAAAGTGATTTAACTGAAGTTGTTGAATAAATACTTTTATCCATTAGTTTGTGATTTGAATATCATTGCTTCCTGTTTTATCATTTTGACAACGTATACTTCCTGTTTTACAGTCTCCACAACTGTTCCACCTGCTGCCGCAGCTACGTTGTTCGCCACACAGAATGGGTCATCTCTCAGCCTTGTAGGGGCATATTCTGACAGTGAAGACAGCGAATGAGGACAGGGAGAACAGAGGAAAAACTGGAAAAGGCATAGTGAAACATGCTACACCATGGACAGATTTTTTTTTTTTTTTAAGTCAACTGTCTAGTGTCCATGTTATTTTCACTTTGAACTCAAACCTGAGATCAGCCCTTTTGGTTTTAACACGTGGTCCTCACTTAAACCTGTAAACCTGGCATGCATTTTTTTGCTTAACATAAAAGTGTATTCAATGTCAATAAAATGTGTATCTAATTTTAAACTACGACGGTTGACTTGTACACAGAACCAATCAACTACTGCTCAATTAGAGGTAGGGTCCAATCCAATCCAACTTTATTTATATTGCACTTTAAAACAACACGGTTGACCAAAGTGCAGTAGATAGAAATATTAAAAACGCAATAAATAGACACACACTATACCCAGTAAAAACAACACAACAATAGGTAAAAAACAGAGACACACTGTACACGGTAAAAAGTCAACACATCACTCAAAAGCTAAGGTACAGGTTTTACTTTAGCCAATTGACGAATTTGAAAAAAGCTTGTTTTTACAACTGAACTGATTTGAGAATCAAGTTTTAAAGCACTATCCAGTTTCACACCTAGATTGGTCACTACAGGCTTCACATATTGCATCAGAGCACCAAGATCCCCAGTGTTAGTGTCTGCTTCACTAGGCCCGAAAACAATGACTTCTGTTTTTTTATCATAAAAAAACAGAAGGTTTAAGGACAACCAATCTTTTATTTCCTCAACACACAGAGTTGTTTAGGACTGAAAGCATTTTGACGCTTCAGTGGCATATACATTTGTGTATCATCCGCATACAAGTGGAATGGGGCAAAAAAAAAATGACAAGAATGGAACCCTGGCGCACTCCATATGCTAGAGGGGCTGTGGCGGACATAAAAGAGCCAATTGTGACTTGGAATTGCCTGTCTGTGAGGTAGGACTTCAGCCATTCCACTCCCTCGTAAGCCGACACAATGCTGCAGACGAGACAAGAGGATCTGGTGGTCCACTGTGTCAAAGGCTGCAGTTAGATCTAGCAGGACCAATATGACACTGTGTCCACAGTCACAGACAGCAAAAACAGCTTGGTGATACAGAGGAGGAATAATAAGAGCCCTGGGGTCTCATGTGCAAAGGTTGCGTACGCACAAAAACGTGGCGTACGTCCTTTCCCACGCTCACGTTCAGATGTATCAAACGTGAAATGACCGTGGAAATGTGTGGTGCCCCACGCCAACTTCATAGCTATCGTACGCACGTTTCTACAGCTATTGTTCCTTTGGCGACACTTAGAGGTGATGCTGGGAAACTGTCAATAATGTGAAAACAGTCAAGTGATGTGCACATCAGAGACACCGTTATGAACAATTTACACACCCAGGCGTTTGTAATCATATAGAGACAGGTGAATATAAAAGCATGCGCAATGTGATTAAGAAAAATGGTATTAACAATGGCAGCGTTTGCGTTGTTTGAGGATCTTGCAAATGGTGCAATCCGACGTGAGCGAGTTTTTAGGGAACGCAAGGATTTACTTGCAAACAATAACTGGATCATAAGACGATTTCGGTTACCAAGGCCAGTGTTACTGGAGTACGCAATTAGCAGCGATAGCCGGTTTTCCTAAGGTTATCGGAGATATTGACTGCACACACATTGCTATAAAAGCGCCATCACAGGATGAATTTTTTATGTTAATAGAAAACATTTTAATTCCATAAATGTTCAAATCATATGTGATGCGCAAATGCAGTTAACTAAAATCGTGGCAAGGTGGCCACCGTGGCATGACTCATTCATTCTGACTAACAGCATTGTTGGGAACAGGCTGGAGGCTGGCGTGGTGCGCGATGGGTGGCTATGGGTGCGTAAATAGTTTAGTCGTTTAATTGTCTATGTAAACCAGCGAAATGTACATTTGGGCAGGTGCGCATTCAAATGTTTATTTTATTTTATTGAAATTAGAGCTGCAAAGCTTTCTATCAAACCCAATTGACTCATTTATTCCCTCTACTCATTTTGATTTATCTGATCGGACCAAGAGGGAAATTAGATAAACCTTTATTTGTCCCCTGATTTACTCAAGCCCCTGATTTACTCTTCTTCCCTCTACTCATTTTGATTTATCTGATCGGACCAAGACCCAGCAAGCATCGGTCGTCGGAAAGACGTGCAGATCAGGTCGATATTGGGTCAGTTCGTCAGAGACCACACCTAGACGTTAGCACAACGACCAAAAATGGTTGATATTTAACGTCTATATTGGACCACATCTAGACGTTAGTTCGACGTGCAAATTAGGTCCAGAATTTACAGTCATTTTTGTAGCTCTTTTAGACGTTACAGTGATGTTCAAATATTACCTCATCTGGACATTAAGGATTTCAAAGTGCAAAATAGATACAAAATGTACACGCCATTATTGTCATTATTATTCACCTCTTTTAGATGTTAAAATTATGTTAAAATGATGATCATCTGGGCGTCTATTTTCAGATTCACCTTTATTGTCATTACACAGGAACAAGTACAGGGTAACGAAATACAGTTAGTATCCAACCAGAAGTGCAAAACAGTTATTACAACAGAATATAATTGTAATTGTGTACTCAGAATATACACAGTATGTACAGTATAATCAGAATATACAGGGTATGAACAGATTAAAGTGATTTAAGACAAATGTACAGCTGTATTGTACAAGTTGACAACAGTATTTAACAGAATTTACAGAATTACATAAACAAATACATTTTATCCTGTATATTAGAGTTGCATGTATGTACAGTTAGTGCAAATGATGCAATGATTCTTCACCTGCCAAATGCACACATGTGTATCAAATCAACATGGGTATGGCCTAGTAATAACTAAACTATGTTTAATGATAACCATATTTGATTTAGTAAAAGTTTGTATGTGACTTTGAATGGATTTCAAAAAAGAGATGAAGCGCCATTGCCTTGTGGGTTGCGTAGTTTTGTTAGCTAATGTTCGTGCGTAATATTAGCCAAAAAAACTACACAACCCACAAGGCAACGGTGCTTCCGGTTGCAAGGTTTTTCCGTTCTACACATCAATTTCGCGGTTCTCTGCTTTTCATCACAGAGTCTTGGTTTTGGACAAAAACCTTTCAATTACTTAATAGTAAGACCATAAAATGTACATGTCTCACTTCATCTATCGCCTACTTGTTTGAGCGAGTTAGAACAGTTGTCCAAACTTTTGGGCGAGACCAAAAGTTTCGGGCTTTTGTTTGATTGAGGCTCAACGTTAACACGGCCAGTTTAGCAGTAAGGAGCAGGGCTGAGCAGATAACCTTAATACTAATAAGGTAATTATGTGCAATTTCTTCTGTATTTACAGTTTTTGTGGTGTGTTATGGAAGTAGTTTCTTCCGCCCTAACTCGTACTACTTGAATTTCCTCTCAAAATGCATCAGAACGATGCTTTCAAAATAAAAATAAATCTTTCATTGCAGCTTGTCCTTAGACCCCCTGGAGGGTTCGTATCCATCTCACCTTTTCCCACCCCTGACCCATTTTAATGCCCGTTATAAGAACACAACTCTACCCGTTCTAATGTTGTCTTTGATTTCTCAGGGAATATTTCAATGTAGACTTCTCACTTATTTTTCACTTTGCATCTGTTTCATTTTGCACATCTACACATAGTACATTTGCACTATCTGATACAACAATGTAAACTGTACAAATACTGTAACACAAATATACAAATATATTGAAACATATATTTGTTGCTACCAAAGCACTTTAATAACCTGTACATACTCTGTATATTCTGCTTATTGTAAATGTTTTGCACTTCTGGTTGGATGCTAACTGTATTTCGTTACCCTGTACACTGTACCTGCGTAATGACAATAAAGTTGAATCTAATCTATTCCAGGCTTTGCATCTATCAAGGATTGGGGGGAGAGACACAAAGGACTGTGTCCACAGAGTTCTTGACAGGTATTTTTCAACACAAATAATAATGTTTAATCTACTTGTGTGATATTAAATATTTCTTTATTGTATTTTTTCAATTTAAAAGGCAAAACTACCTGTAGCTTTTTATTGACTGAACCTGTTGAAGAAATTGGTTTGTCCGTCTCTTCATAAACGGAGTGACAGTTAAGTTGAGTTCTGGGTTTAATACATATTTAAGAATCTGCAGATTGGGAGAGAAATGACCAGTCCTCTGGCAACAAAATGAAGACAGTACAAGGCTTAGGTCTAAATCATGTCTCTCTCCTGGACGAAGAGGAGACAACATTCTTTTATAGGGCACAAGAATGTAAACATAGATAGTGACAGTCATGCACTAATGATGTTACAACAGTCTTCATAGAAGGTGTGTTCAGTAGTGATTGTACACAGTAGTACACAGGAAATCTAATTTCCTCCACAAACCCTGATTCAATTATATGATTCATGTCAAATAAAATACCCAGTATAATTTTTTTTACACGGCTCTATTGAATGCTGCTCTCTGATTGGTCCATCTCTGCTGTCTGTTGTTTCTGTATAATGCCTGTTGTCAAGTATAGACCTTTGCTAGGGATGTCACTCTGATCAGCGCAGCACAGAAAAAACTGTGGCCTGATGGCCCAGTTCAACTTAAAAGGAAAGGGGAAATAATGATAATCTGTCATTTAAGTATCCTTATTCTTTAAATATGGCTAAATATGTTCTGTTTTTATAAAATATGTGTTACAGAGAAATGATGACTATGTATGTTTCGCTTTGTAGATGCTGTCATGGGCTCAAGCCACTGAGGTGACCATCAAACAAGATATAGGCTAGATGAACATCTTAAACACGCACCATCAAGAGGGGAGACTGGGAGACCTAAATTCCAAAAGTTGTTTAGTTTTATAGTTTTGTTAGTATTATTAAAAGTCCATAGTTCCATATTTGTTCTATGTTTGCTCAATCTGGCCCAGTATGTGTTTGTATAATTTGACTGTGAATAAAATTTTGAATTTTTTTTATTAACATAGAAAATGATAGTCCTCTATGCATGCAGTCTAAGTGTAACCCAAATTGATCAGAGGCAAAGACTCTTGAAACAACAAAATGGATGGAGTAAGTGATAATGATGTATTTAGGACATCTTGTATCGATATCCTATGAATGTTTTTCAAATGTAGATCATTTGGTCATTTTGAGTGAATGTGTATTGAACTTTCATTCTGCACCTTCAGGCGACCTGATTTCGACGTGCAATTTTGACTAAATTTGTATGTCATGTTCATGTTCATTTTGCACATCTGCACATTGCATCATTTGCACTAACTGTATGTAGCCCGTTTTATCCAATCTAAGATGGGAAAGCTACGAGTTCTTTAATTGATTCTAGTCGTTCTTACTTAACCAATCCCAACCTAGTAATTACACTTTTTTTAATGAACTGTATTCATTCTAATCAGTCAGACACAAGCAGATGCAATTTTAAAGTTTTTAGTTATAAATGTATTTAAAGAAAACAAGCAATCAGTTACTTCACTTCAATAACTCCAAGTACTTTCAAGTGCACTTAATAACATAAACCGGCATCTATTTAACAAAAGAAAAAAAACAAAACCCCGTTGCAGGCCTGTTGTAGTCCAGAAGATGGCGTCTTGGGTGAAACGAGAGTTACTCACAGTTGGGTGATTTACTAATTGTCCCGGTCCCCCCAGCTCGACGACAGATCCTCTGACGAGTCCAGATTTTACCACTCTTCCACAGTCTTTAGACAATCCTCGTAGTCCTCCCAGAAACCAGGGTCCACTCTTCCACTGCAGCCGCCGCTGTGTTAGCAACCAGCCTCGACTTTCAGGCTAACCGAAGCTAGCTAGCCTAATTACAAACTCGCACTCCGCAGAATGACACAGTCCAATCGTGTTGAGAGGCAATGACACTCCACAGTACTCCCACCGTGTTCTCAGTGCTAGGTCATACACTGGTGGCAGTGAGAATAAACAAATAAAACCGTCTGTCACGATTCTTTTACTACACATATAACTTAACTCGCAGCTCTCTGTCGCGTGCTCCAAAAACCGTTTCTTTTTTTCTCCCTCGTGCTCTCGCTACCTATATCACATGATTCGCTCTCTCACTTCCGATTCGCTCTCTCCTTACTACAGCAAGCAAAGGGTACCAAAAATACATTACATCCCAAACTAAACAAAAACTCTAGGAACAGTGCAACACTTCTAATGTGTATAAACAATTTTTAAAGGTAGATCCAGGTTAAATATTATACATAAACATACCTACTTAACAAACTTGGCAAACTCTTCACATTATAATTCTTTAACATATTTCAGCATAAACAAACAAAAAATAAACCATTCTCAATAGTGGCTATTTATAGGGGGTCAGATGGCTCAATGGTTAAGGCGTTGGCCTCATGATCGGAAGGTTGTGAGATCGAGCCCCGGCTGTGGCTACATGATGTGTCCTTGGGCAAGGCACTTCACCCTACTTGCCTCAGGGAGAATGTCCCTGCACTTACTGTAAGTCGCTTTGGATAAAAGCGTCTGCTAAATGAATAAATGTAAATGTATATTAACGCAAAATAATATACAGGGTTACATGTACATACATACAACTCTGTAAATTCTGTTAATTACTGTAGCATCTTGTACAATACAGCTGTACATTTACAGTTGAGCATTGAGTATTGATGTTTCAACAACTTATTAACTCTCTCTAGAGATATGACAGTTTAGCCTGTGTTCTGCTCCTCTCTTTGCCCAACCGTCCCTGGAGGAGGGGATCCCTCACTGAATTGCTCCTTCCAAGGTTTCTTCCATTTTCTTCTCCCTAGTGAGTTTTTCTGGGAGTTTTTCCTTGTCTTCCTTGAGGGTTTAGGTTGGTTGAGGGGCAATTCTATGGGCATATGTGAAGCCCTCTGACATTGCTTGTAAAAAGGGCTATACAAATAAATGTTGATTTGATTTACATTTGTTTTAAATCACTTTAATCTGTACATACCCTGTATATTCTATTGTTCATAGTGTGTATATTCTGAGCATACAATTACAATTATATTCTGTTCTGCACTTCAGATTGGATGCTGACTGTATTTCATTACCCTGTACTTGTACCTGTGTAATGACAATAAAGTTGAAGTCGACGTGACATTTTGACTGAATTTGTACGTTGTGGGTCATAAAGCGTCAAAGGTCAGAAAGACTAAAGAAACGGACGTCGAAATGACGTCCGGAAAATACGTAAAAAAAACTTTCATTCTGCACCTCCAGAAGACCTGGGGTCTCGTTTATAAAGGAGTGCGTAGAATTCGTACTAAAAGTGTGCGTACGCCCAAAAGCGTAAATTGGCGTGAGCACAAACCAAATCAGATTTATAAAACCGTGCGTACCCACTCCTGTAGGCAATGTTCGCTTTATAAATCACATCTTAACCACAAGTTTGCATACGTAAAGTATCATTGCACCCCGCCCTGAACACGCCCATTTTTAACCATAAATGGTCAATGCAAAGGACCTCATGAATGCTAATCTAGTATCGTTCTCATGAACCTGGCAGGTGACTCTTCTTCACGGTGAATGAAGGCAAACAAAAAAACAACACAATAGTGCGACCGCACCAAGTGGCAGAACCGGAGAAGAAGCGGTAACAACTGCAGTAGTAAATTCCGTGTTTATGGATCTTGCATGGCGATTAAAAACGAATTCTGATTCTGAAGTGTAATGAGTGTAGTGATTGCGCGGGAGCTTAACAACTGTATTTCCAGTTTTTGACATATAATATATGCACAGTATTAAAGAAATATATTTAATTATACTTTGTGTTCTGTAGTTACATGCATTTCATCCTCCTAAACTGCGGTAAAAGGACGTCTGATTGTGAGACAGACAGCACTGAATATTGATTTAAAATTTGAGTTGCATTGTACAAGATGTGTATGGAACAATTATCACACAGTTCAAGCTCAAATGTATTTAATCTTCATTATAATCATAAATTGAGTCAATGTGTGTGAGGACAACAAAATACATAAATATTACGAGTAATCGCTTCTCCGACTTTTACTTTTTGCCGTATGTGTCTCCAATTACCACTGTCTCCAAAAAGTGCGTAGGTTTACGGGAGGGTCATAGTTTGCGTGGAGGACCGCACATTCTACCGCCAAGTTAGTTTTTTATAAATCACTGACTTTGCGTGAAAACTGGTGTACGCACGTTTTCAGCCCCGTTTTGTGCGTACGCAAGCTTTATAAATGAGACCCCTGGGGCCTCATGTACAAAGGTCCTTTCCCACGCTCACGTTCAGATGTATCAAACGTGAAATGACCGTGGAAATATGTGGTGCCCCACGCCAGCTTCATAGCTGTGTACGCACGCTTCTACAGCTATTGTTCCTTTGGCGTCACTTAGAGGTGATGCTGGGAAACTGTTAATAATGTGAAAACAGTCAAGTGATGTGCCTATCAGAGACACCGTTGTGAACAATTTACACACCCAGGCGTTTGTAATCATATAGGTGAATATAAAATAATGCGCAATGTGATGAAGAAAATGGTATTAACAATGGCAGCGTTCGCGTTGTTTGAGGACCTTGCAAATGGTGCAATCCGACGTGAGCGAGTTTTTAGGGAACGCAAGGATTTACTTGCAAACAATAACTGGCTCATAAGCCGATTTCGGTTACCAAGGCCAGTGTTACTGGAGTACGCAATTAGCAGCGATAGCCGGTTTCCCTAAGATTCATCACAGGATGAATTTGTTTATGTTAACAGAAAACATTTTAATTCCATTAATGTTCAAATCATATGTGATGCGCAAATGCAGTTAACTAAAATAGTGGCAAGGTGGCCTGGCTCAACGCATGACTCATTCATTCTGACTAACAGCATGGTTGGGAACAGGCTGGAGGCTGGCGCGGTGCGCGATGGGGGGCTATGGGTGCGTAAATAGTTTATTCGTTTAATTGTGTATGTTAACCAGCGAAATGCACATTTGGGCAGGTGCGCATTCAAATGTTTATTTTATTTTATTGAAATTAGAGCTGCAAAGCTTTCTATCAAACCCGATTGACTCATTTATTCCCTCTACTCATTTTGATTTATCTGATCGGACCAAGAGGGAAATTAGATAAACCTTTATTTGTCCTCCAGAGGCTGGACATCTCAGGTCCAGGGCCTATTTACATTGATTTGAATATTTAAATGGAGGCGTGGACAGGGAGGCGTTCGGCACCTCTGCATGTGCGCTCAATTCCACGTTGATTGTGATGTACAAAAGAAACGTGCTTGGATCCATGCCTACGCACACTTTTATTTGTGCGTACGACAGTTTCTGGGTTTTGGCATACGCCAAGTTTCAGTAAGAAATCGACGCAAGTCTTTTGCTGCTTTTCCACCGCAAATGTAGCACGACTCGACTCGACTCGGTTTGTAGTAAACACGGGTGGTTTTCCACCGCAAATAGTACCGCAAATAGTACTTCCTGGTCGTCGGCGAAAGGGGCGTGACGTAGGCCGTGACGTAGGCCGTGACGTATTTTTGTACGCGACGTAAATAACACCAACGCAACCCACAAGTGGACAGAACCCACATTATAATTTTAGCCATGTTGACGAACTAGTCTTTTGTAAATTATCTGACTTTTAAAAAGCTTGTAGACTGTTGGTGTAATGGACTGTATCTGATAGTAATAAGTATTATTACTAGTTTATTTACCATATTACTATATTATTAGTATTTCCACCTCCTGGAGGACAAATAAAGGTTCATCTATTAGCTGCGGCGCTGTTGCTTTAAGTCGCTCTTGTGACTTCGTCACACTTTCTGGCCAATCAATGGCCGGCCGTCTGCCGACGTCATCTTTTAGCTCGACTTAAGGCCTATTTATGCTTCGGCGTCAAACGTTGCGCGTGGGGCGCGGCGCGGTGGTTGAGCATTCGAAGTTTTGCGTCGAGGGTCCGCGTTACTCTGCAATTCACCGCCATGCCACCAGGGGGGTGTGGCTGTGTGGTTTCAAGGGTTATAGCCGAATCCTTGCTCATTATCGAAGAGCAAATGCTTATATTGCAAATGATGTGGAAGCGCAGGCGACAGAGAAAACGTTTGCGGAGGTTCTGTACGATCGTTCGAGGCTGGAAACGGGTGAATTTGCAACACTGAGGGACCTGGACGAACAAATGCACTTTCGATACTTTCGAATGTCAGCGGGCCGATTTGACGAGCTTCTTCGCCGTACACAGCCTGGCGAGTGGAGAAAAGTGGTGGCCAATGATTCGAACTTCACGATGGTGTCCCGAAGCACACTCAATGAGTGATAATAAACTGTGAACTATGCATGGTGTCTAAACTGTGTTGTGCTGTGTGTGTTGAAAACAAATATCAAAACAACTGTTTGAAAACAAACTTGTGTGTTTTATTCTTATGTATTATGTAATACAAAAAGTATAAGTAAAAAAATCACAACACTAAAACAATACAACAACAATATGCATTGTAGTATGTATAAATGTATTATAAAAAGTCAAGTTGCGGCAAATCACGGCAAAAAGTGCACTCAAACGATACAACACACGTATCTCAACTATTTACAAAACTACGTCACGTTCTGAGCGGACCAATCACAGCGCTTTCGACGCCAACAACGCTACGCGCAGTTAGGATTTTTTGGAGGCGCGCGATGGGCAATGCGGGAGGGTCGGCGATGGTCGGCGGAGCAGTGCGCGCGACAAATCGCAGAAGTATAAATAGGCCTTTAAGCTCGCTTGGTACCTAGAGCGAGAAGGTACTAAAAAAGTACCCACTAGCAGGCACGTTTCAGCTTTGGGCTCTGCACAGGCCTGTCGAGGGGCATTAAGAACACAGTTTATAGTTTTAAACAACAAGCGGGGATTATTACAATTTGTCACAATAGTATCAGCAAAGAACTTCGTTTTGGCAGCTTTCACTATTCTCTGATAGGACCGCCAACTGTCTCTAAACAATAGAAGGGACACCTGTAAATGGTCAAGCCTAGCAGCGCGCGTAGAGTCATTCAGCCAAGGTTCAGGGGCAGGTTTTGAGCATCTCATTTTCAGGGGAGCCACAGTGTCTAAAATAGTTTGACAAGTTGAGTCAAAGCAGAGGGAGAGTGCCTCAACATCTGCATTTGAGCAGTCTGCCAGTGGTTGCCTAGCCGTCATGTCTTTAAAAGCTGCGGAAAAGTGAGCAGCGGTAGTGGAGTTAACAATGCGGCAGAGTTTGGCCGGAGCGCACGGCTTCTCCATAAAATAGGGCAGCACAAGATCAAATACAACAGGATTGTGATTAAAAAAGAAATGCGTCACAGACATTCAGGTTATCGACATTAAAACCATGCGTTAAAACCAAGTCAAGGGTATGACCATGTTCTTGCGTTGGAACAGCCACACATTGTTTAAGATTAAGAGAGTCAATAAGGTTTAAAAAATCCTTGGCCAACAGATTATGCGGACAACATACATGGATATTAAAATCGATTAAAATTTAGGCGGTCTGTATATAACGGCGCACAACAGTGGCTGAACAGCACCCAGTTCAAACATGTTCATCTCGAAGCTGGAGTAGGTGTTTGGCAAAGTCAGTTGCTTACATATATATTTACTTTTGTAAACAGTCGCAATACCTCCCCCACGGCCGGGTTGTTCAAGGGGAATTAAGGTAACTACAGTCAGATGGCAAAATTTCACATAAAGCACTGGTCTCACCCACAGACATCCAGGTTTCCGTGATGCATAGAAAATCCAGCTCGTTAGAAGCAAATAAATCCTTAAGAATGAATGTTTTGTTGGCTAGCGATCTAGCATTCACGAGGGCTATCCTAGCAGCAGATAGCGTAGCTTTAGCCGTCAAAGTAACTTTGTCAAGAGGCCGCAAGTTGTGGATGTTTACTCCGCGTAGAGAGAGGCAAACACCGGGACGGCACACTGGTGGAGCGGCCCCGACCACTGGAATGATGCACAGATTGATAGGATCCAAGAAGCGACGGGAAACAGTGTGTCGAAATGACGGAACAATACGATCCAGAAAGTCTGCAGGGGATGCCGCGATGTGGGCCTTCAGCTTAACCAGCCTTCCACTTCGTTTTCCCCGACGTTTGCGTCTCCTGCGTACAGGTGGAGCGGGTAGGCCGGAACATCAGAAAGGGGGGCCCGCTTTGGTCATATTTCACCAAGTCTGCAAATTATGTTCTTAAATTTAGCAGCAGTTGGCGATCATACACCAGCAATGAGTCAACTTGTTGTGTGACAGCAAATAATAGTCAATAGTAGTCAATAGTAAATAGTCATTATTTGTCATATTTGATATCTGAAATGAAACAATACAGATTATTTTTGACTTCAATCCAAATTAAAAATTTTGATTTAAAAGTGTCTGATATGACTCGATGTACTTGAATTCGATAGTGCCTCTTGTTGTTGTTGTTGTAGCATCCCCGGTTTAAATAGTCTCTTTAAATGATGGTTTATATCTTTTATTTCCTTTAGTTTCATGAACACATCATAAGAGCTAGAAAACACAAACATACAATTAATTCCCACAGTTGTCACTTTACTTTAAAACATTAATAGTGCTACATTGTAAATGTACATTACCAACGCCAATAGAACGAACAATTACATTGTTAGCATATCCTGCAATTGTGAAGTATAAAAACATACATATATACATACATTTCAAGATTATATCGTTAACCAACCTTGTTCCCATATCAACCAGGAGCTGAGTCTACGAACATTTCCACTAACTTACCCATCACACAAAGTGCATTCGAATTTCGGGTTAACCCAAAAGAAGAACGTGCTCCAGTGTCTCATCAGCCACCTTACAGAAAACACAAGGGTCTATATCGAAACTGAACCTGCGTTTATGAAATATTTATATATTTTATAAATAATTTTAAGGTGAATCTCTTAGATTTTTGGGAAAACTGAAATTCATTTAATGAATTTGAAATTTGATTTTTAAGTGCCATTAAATTCTTGAAATAACTGACTTTTGAGCCTTTTCTTGAAGGTGAGGAGAAAGTCTGTTTTTCTGATGGGGGTGGGGAGTTGATTCCACCGATGAGGAGCCAGACAGTGGAAGAGTTTGTGCTGGGCTCGGGCGCTCTTGAGAGGGGGGACCACCAGGCGCTTGTCAGAGGACAAGGTGGCGGGCAGGGGTGAAAGGCCGGAGGAGACAGTTGATATAGCTTTGGGCAGTCCCATTCACTGCTCGGAAGGTCAGCACCAGGGTCTTGAACCTGAGCAGCATCTGGGTAGATTGAAAACCAGGCGAGCTGCTGCATTTTGGATTCTCTGAAGGGGGTGGATTGCACTTGCTGTAAGGCCAGCTAGTGAGTTGCAGTAGTCCAGTTTTGAGAGGACAAGGGATTGGACTAGCAGCTGGGTGGAATGTTCAATCTTCTGATTTTCAGGATGTTGTAGAGGCTGAATCTACATGACCGAGAGACTGCGGCGATGTGAGCCGTGAAGGAGAGCTTATCCAGGTAACCCCCAGGTTTCTGGCAGAGGATGAAGGGGTCACTGTCGCAGATCCCAGAGTGATAGAAAGGTCATGGGTGATTGAGGGTTTGGCTGGAATGATAAGAAGTTCTGTTTTGGCGAGATTCAGCTGGAGGTGGTGTCTGAAAATTACTTTTGAAATATCTTCTGCTTTAGATAAATAGTTCTACCAAAGATGGTAAGGTCTCTGCTAAACCAGCGACTCGAAAACGGTTAGAAAAATTTACATCTTCCCTTCTGAAAGTATTTTTAGACAAGACTATTGTTGCGTATCAAAACTGGGATACGGGAGTAAATAGACATTAAGAACCAAATACCAAGTTACCAATAATGTTTAATGATGCATTCACAATGAACAGACACACCAAATAATCAAAGAAGGCCTTCAATGGAGAATGTAGTCTGACAGCAACCAACCAAGTTTCTGCCCAGTCTCAATTCTCAACTCTGTCCTTGAGGGCATAGTTTTGTATCTCCAAAAACAAAGGAGGTGTTTGTTGGGTGATTGGTCAGAGACACAGGGGAGTAAACGTAAATGTCCAATAGATGGTTCAAAGTCCTTTTGAGGGTGCATAAGGGCTGGTCTGGGGTGATGGAGTGCAACAGGGGGAGAGAGATAGAGAGAAGTGAGAAATCAAGACAAGAGCATCTGAACCAACAGGGAATGAGGGTCCTTCCCAGAGTTAGAGAGGACAGGGGCAGGGGTCAGGGCTGTTTGAGGGTCTGGATATGGGGTTGGCCAGGTGTTGGTTCTATGGGGTTGGGACAGGGCCAAGATCAAAAAGTCTATTAGGGGTTTGGGCAGTTTGGGCAGGCTACCTCTTGCAACAACTTAAGTTTTCCATCGGTCTCAGTATGCTCTTTAATCTGCTTCAGCCGCTGGCTGGTGACATTTAGATACTCAGCCTGATTTATTTGTTTGGCGTCCTCTTGTGCCCTCTGCAGGCAGCAGATTGATTGTTTTGTATATTTCGTGTGAGTCCCTTGTGGTGGAGCTGTGGCCCTGCTCAAGGTGTCACTGATATGCATATCGGGCCCTGGTTTGTACACCACTTTGAGATTGTAGGCCTGTAATGTGAGCAGCATGCTCTGGAGTCGTTTGGGCGCTGTGAGGAGAGGCTTGGTAAAGATGGAAATTAGTGGCTTGTGGTCCGTTTCAGCTGTGATCTCTCCTCGCCCATACAAGTAATAATGAAAACGTTGACATGCAAACACTATACTCAGACAGCTGTAGACAAAACAGATTTGACTAACGGCATTTGGTTGATAAATATGACAGCTTGTGGAGAATCCCTTATTTTTTATTTTAGATTAACCTTAATAAAAATGACTCGTTTTATCCTTACTTAAACTTAAAAAATAAACAAACAAAATAATTAACCTTGTATAGTCTATAACCATGACTATGAAAACATAATCGGTTGATGTGTCCTATAAATCCATCATTTGATTGTGTAGATTCGTCATTATCGGTCAAACTCTTCCACAAGCACTCATGAGCGTGCAGCGCTTGTCCAGAACGTGATTTGCTCGTTCTCATTGCCCCAGAGCGTCATCAGCCTCCCATCATTCCATTCCCCATTCCGCGGAAGTAAACCAGGAATTCAAAAAACTTTTTCGGCACATGCGCTAGGTGAGCAACTTCATTGAAATCAACGGCCGCCATTTTTCTATACCGTATCCAGTTTATATTAATACATCCATGGACACATGCAGTGCACAATATTATGAACACTAATGCTGTGTCCTAAATCACTCACTCATTCCCTACTCCCTACATGTGGAAATAAATGTAGTGGACTATATAGTGAGCTCAACATAATTCGTTTTCAGACACTTCTCTTGACACCGGTAATTACGTCATCACTGTCGTACAATTAAAATGTACCACATTAATGTTGTCTCACATAATACTTGTTTAATTTTCGTATATTTTTTTTCTATTCAAGCATTACCTATGTAGGGACTAGGGAATGAGTGAGTGATGTCGGACACAGCGATTGACTACCTGGAGCCCTGTATATATGCCCACTGACGGATTACAAGATTATAGACACCTGTGATGCTAATTAGTGGACACACCTTGAATTAACCTGTCCCTTTGGTTACATTATTTTCAGTCTCGTCTAGCCCTATTTGCACACGTAGCCGGGTATCTTTGGAAAACGGAGACATTTCCCTTCGTTTGTACCTATCGGTTACACGCAAACGGTGAATTCTCCTCTGAAAACGAATCTTTCTAAAAACTCTGGCTAAAGCGGAGATTCTGGAAATCTGTGGATTTGCCTTTGCGTGTAAACTGAGAAAACTGAGTTTTCTGCAGCTGATGCCCCGAAATTAGGATTCTGATTGGCTTGCAGAGCACCTAGACCAGACCGCCCAGGCTTGGCGTAGTTATGATGGCGCTAGATGGCGTATTTATGCTGGTTGATGTAAACCTGTGATACTCACAATTCTTTTCACAAGAGCCACCTTGGCCGAGCAAAATCAAGGGAAGAGCCACTTTTACGACACACCCCCTTTTGCAAATGTAAATTTCTACATATAAATTCCATATCCCACAAAAAAAGAAACAACACAGCCAATACATTTTCAATTAAGACCATATTTATCTTGATACTGGGATGAGCGGAAAGTGGCATGCATGTCCCTGACTTTCTTCATGTTGTATTTGTATTTTGTTGTTGCAATCACAGTGAGGCATTCAAGATGAGCATAGTCCTCATATTTCCTCTTGATAGTGTTCACGGTTGAAAATGTTGACTCACAGGTGTATGTGCTCATAAAGAAAGACATCAGTTTCTGTGCAAGTGGTTTCAAACTGGGAAAGTCTGCTTCAGAGACCAAACTCTGTCTGTGGCCAACACCTGCTCTGAGTTCATCTTGGAGAATGATATTTGTTTGCAGCGCTATTATTTCACTCTCCAGAGTGGCACGATTACCAGGGCAGAGCTGTGTGATGTTTGGAGTGAGGGAGGACACATCCACATGGAAGGGGTTTTCAATAAACTGAAAATATCAACTTTAATCCTTTTATTTGTTTGAGGATCGCGTCCTTGTTGTCAAAGTCTGTGAACAGTATTTCTGCTGAAGCCAAAAAGCAGTTTTTTACTATTTCTGAGTCTGAGAACGATGTTTTGGCCCGTGCCAAAATCCAAGCCATCTCAAAAGATGCCTCTGTTTAACGCTTTGCAGTGGAGGTTGTCCTGTGGATAAAATGTTGCTGCTCACCAGGGAAGTTTCTAGGATTGAAAGAGAGGGGGGGAGAGAGCCCCTGGCATTTTCTGTGCGAGCGAGCTAGCCAGCGATTCAGTTTTTTACTCGTTTTTCGAACTTGTGGGTTACATTTTTGACGCTCAAGTGACTTTGAAGTGAATTCAACCAAGAGCATCCGGTAATTTGTCAAAATAAAATATTGTTATTAATTATCGTATTTGTTCGGCGGCCCGATAATAATCCCGATAATTATTTAGGGGGGCTTCAGCTTGCTCACAAAGTGAAGCAGTGAGCTTCGCTATTTTACTCTTTCTTATTTCACTGCCAGGTGGATAACTTGGAAATTTGGATGCACAGTTTTTAAATGGTGCTCCAAGTTGCTTTGTTTGAAACAGGCGCGGGTTTGTTTGCATATTAAGCACAGAGGGTTCCTGCCATGAAGAATAAATAAGAATTCGTCTGTCCTGCTCGCCCCCTCTCAGTCTTCTTCATGAGGATTTTGTCAGAAGTTAGTTTAGTTAGTCTAACTTTTGTCAGAAGTTAGTTCAAGTTTTTTCGGTGACCAATGTGAGTTTTTCTTTCATTGACCGAAGGGTACCAACATTTTTGTCCATGTCTGTATAACTGATCCTGGAGCAGTTCAAGAATCATCAGCATCAACGTGTCGATATTAATGACAAATCCGGTAACTGACAAGTACAAGTAGGGAAATTGCAGTCCACCACAGCAGCAGGGTACAGTAACAGCACACAGAGTGGCACGGTAAAATATACAATAAGAGATACAGTAAGATACACTATTAAAAAAGTCAAGTACGAGGTTAAGTGATATGGTTTCTGTCTCGAATGAGATGTGAGAGACATATAGACAAGTTATTGCACGTAAAGAATAATTAGAGAGTATTGCACATTGTACTAAGAACAACAAGACCACCATGGGGGAATATTGTACGTTGACCGTGAGAACAACTAGAACACCATGAGGAATATTCATTTATCTTATATTACTTTATTAATCCCCTTGGGGCAACTCTTTGGCAGGACAGTGCCCACCAAGGCAACACGACAAAGTAAATTTATCGGCGCACAGGCCTTCTGAAATTAGGATAACATGAAGGAGAGTAGAGGAGAAAAAACACAGGCCAAAGTCTGCCAAAAAAACACCTCAGCAGACAGATGAGCAAATAACAAGCAGGCGAACGCGTTGGGTGCTATGACCGCCTTCGTCAGAGGATAGATTGCACGTAAAGTAATATTGCATAATAGTATAATGATAATAATAATTGCATGTCGCAGTGGCTATGGACAGCAGTGTTTGTTGAACAGTCCGACGGCAGCAGGAAGAAAGGACCTGCGGAATCTCTCCTTCACACACCGAGGGTGAATAAGCCTATCGTTGAAGCTGCTCTCCAGATCAAACATTGAGTTGCAGGTGGTGTGACTCGTGGTCCAGCATAGATGTCAGCTTTTCCAGGACCCGTTTGTCGCCCATCTCCTGCACTGAGTCCAGAGGAAAGCCCAGGAATGAACTGGACTTCTTGATGGCCCTGTCCAGCTTCTTCCTTTCCCTCTCAGTGATGCTGCTACCACAGCAAACCACACCATACAGGATGGCTGAGGCCACCACTGAGTCTTTAGTCTTTTTTAGGGGTGCACCCAAAAAGTCCTCAGTCTCCTCAGGAGGTAGAACCTGATTTGACCTTTCTTGTACAGTCTGTCAGTGTGGTTAGTCAAGTCTAGTTTGTGGTTCGGGTAAACACCCAGGTACTTATAGGACTCCACTCTCTCAATTTCCATTCCCTGGATGTTCACCGGTGGGGGGGCGGATCGTTGTCTGCGGATATCCACCACCATCTCCTTGGTCTTCAAGAAAAGGCTAAAAACTCACTTATTCCGAGAATTTAATGGCACTTAGAAACATTAGAAATAGTATGGCAATCAGAAACATCACTTGTTGTTGCTGTTGTTGTTGTTGCTTTATTACTCGCACCACTGGTAGACTACTGTATTTTCTGCACTATAGGGCGCACTGGATTATAAGGCGCAGTGTCAATGAATGGTCTATTTTCGATCTATTTTCATATATAAAGTGCACCGGACTATAAGGCGCATTAAGCGGGGAAAAAAAGAGTCAGATAAATCAGTCGAATAATATTATGGTGAAGCACAGTATGTATTACTCCGCGACGCTCCTGGCTACAGTAGCCGTAATGCTGCGAGCGGTGCGGCTTTGTAGTTTACCAAAGTCGTACAATTTAGCACCATGAGCGCCTTGTACCACACAAAAATCGCTTAGAGGTCAGTAAATAAAAGAATTAATCCATATATAAAGCGCTTCGGATTATAAGGCGCAATGTCGTTTTTGAGAAGAATTACGGCTTTTAAGTGCGCCCTATAGTCCGAAAAATACGGTACTATCCGGCAGAGGCTCACCTTAAAACTTGCAAAATGTTCAGCTGAATGCTTTTATAGTTCTTCTCTAGGCACTTCTTGGTTTTCATGATGTATGTTTGTAATCTAGATGCCCGCTATGTTGGGGTCTATCAAGTTGCTATGCTCAGTGGCCGAAGCTCTTTTGTAAAGCTCTCTCTTGTAAGTCCATCCATCCCCATCCATCCATTATCTTCCGCTTATCCGGGGCCGGGTCGCGGGGGCAGCAGTCTGAGCAGGGAAGCCCAGACTTCCCTCACCGCACACACCTCCTCCAGCTCCTCCGGGGGGATCCCGAGGCGTTCCCAGGCCAGCCGAGAGACATAGTCCCTCCAGCGTGTCCTAGGTCTTCCCCGGGGCCGCCTCCCGGTGGGACATGCCTGGAACACCTCCCGGGAGGCATCCTAAACAGATGCCCGAGCCACCTCAACTGGCTCCTCTCGACGTGGAGGAGTAGCGGTTCTACTCCGAGCTCCTCCCGTGTGACCGAGCTCCTCACCCTATCTCTAAGGGAGCGCCCAGCCACCCTGCGGAGGAAACTCATTTCGACCGCTTGTATCCGCGATCTTGTCCTTTCGGTCATGACCCAAAGCTCATGACCATAGGTGAGAGTAGGAATGTAGATTGACTGGTAAATCGAGAGTTTCGCCTTGCGGCTCAGCTCCTTCTTCACCACGACAGTCCGGTACAGAGACTGCATCACTGCAGACGCTGCACCGATCCGCCTGTCAATCTCACGTTCCGTCCTTCCGTCACTCGTGAACAAGACCCCGAGATACTTGAACTCCTCCACTTGAGGCAAAGGCTCCCCACCCACCCAGAGGGGGCAAGCCACCTTTTTCCGGTCGAGTACCATGGCCTCGGATTTGGAGGTGCTGATCCTCATCCCAGCCGCTTCACACTCGGCATCAAACCGCTCCAGAGCATGCTCGAGGAAGCAAACAGGACAACATCATCCGCAAACAGCAGAGATGAGATCCCGTGCTCCCCGAACCGGAAACCCTCCGCCCCCTGGGCGCGCCTAGAAATTCTGTCCATATAAACAATGAACAGAACCGGTGACAAAGGGCAACCCTGGCGGAGTCCAGCATGCACCCGGAACAGGTCTGACTTATTGCCGGCAATGCGAACACAGCTCCTACTTCGGTTGTACAGAAAACGGACGGCCCCTAACAAAGGGCCCTGGACCCCGTACTCCCGAAGTACCCCCCACAGGACACCACGAGGGACACAGTCGAATGCCTTCTCCAGATCCACAAAACACATGTAGACTGGTTGGGCAAACTCCCATGAACCCTCGAGCACCCAGTAGAGGGTGTAGAGCTGGTCCAGTGTTCCGCGGCCAGGACGAAAACCACACTGCTCCTCCTGAATCCGAGGTTCGACTATCGGCCGGATTCTCCTCTCCAGTACCCTGGCGTAGACCTTACCGGGGAGGCTGAGGAGTGGGATTCCTCTGTAATTGGAACACATCCTCCGGTCCCCCTTCTTAAATAGGGGAACCACCACCCCGGTCTGCCAATCCATAGGCACTGTTCCAGACCGCCACGCGATGCTGCAGAGGCGTGTCAACCAGGACAGTCCCACAACATCCAGAGACTTCAGGTACTCAGGACGGATCTCGTCCACCCCCGGAGCCCTGCCACCAAGGAGCCCATCGACTACCTCAGTGACTTCAGCCCGGGTGATAGGCGGGTCCGCCCCGAAGTCCCCAGTCTCTGCTTCCTCCTCGGAAGACGTGACGGCAGGATTGAGGAGACCCTCAAAGTATTCCTTCCACCGTCCAACAACATCCCCAGTCGACGTCAACAGCTCCCCACCTGCACCGTAAACAGTGTTGGTGAAGCACTGCTTCCCCCTCCTGAGGCGCCGAACGGTTTGCCAGAATTTCCTTGGGGCCGACCTATAGTCCTTCTCCATGGCCTCCCCGAACTCCTCCCAGACCCGAGTTTTTGCCTCTGTGACTACCCGAGCCGCGGCACGCTTGGCCTGCCGGTACCGGTCAACTGTTTCGGGAGTCCCACAAGCCAGAACGGCTCGATAGGACTCCTTCTTCAGTTTGACGGCATCCCTTACTTCCGGTGTCCACCACTGGGTTCTGGGATTGCCGCCGCGACCAGCCCCAGAGACCTTGCGACCGCAACTCCGGACTGCCGCATTGACAATGGAGGTCGAGAACATGGTCCATTCAGACTCGATGTCCCCAGCCTCCCCCGGGATCTGTGAGAAGCTCTCCCGGAGGTGTGAGTTGAAGACCCCAGAGGGGTCCGCCAGGCGTTCCCAGCAGACCCTCACGATACGTTTGGGCCTGCCAAGTCTGTCTAACTTCCCCCCCCGCCAGCGGATCTGACTCACAACCAGGTGGTGATCGGTTGACAGCTCCGCCCCTCTCTTCACCCGAGTGTCCAAGACACACGGCCGCAGGTCAGAAGACACGACAACAAAGTCGATCATCGACCTCCGGCCTAGAGTGTCCTGGTGCCACGTGCACTGATGGACACTCTTGTGCTTGAACATGGTGTTAGTTATGGACAAACCGTGACTAGCACAGAAGTCCAAAAACAGAACACCACTCGGGTTCCGATCAGGGGGGCCATTCTTCCCAATCACCCTTCTCCAGGTGTCACTGTCATTTCCCACGTGGGCGTTGAAGTCCCCCGCACTGTTCAGTACGCCTCCCAAAGACTCCAAGAAGGCCGGGTACTCTGCACTGCTGTTCGGCCCTTAGGCCGCCACAGCAGTGAGAGACCTGTCCCCGGCTTTTAGGCGCAGGGACGCGACCCTCTCGTTCACCGGAGTAAACTCCAACACGTGGCGACTGAGCTGTGGGGCTATAAGCAAACCCACGCCAGCCCGCCGCCTCTCCCCACGGGGAATGCCAGAGAAATGAAGAGTCCAGCCTCTCTCAAGGATAATGGTTCCAGAGCCCAAGCTGTGCGTGGAGGCGAGGCCGACTATATCTAGCCGGTAACGCTCGACCTCCCGCACAAGCTCGGGCTCCTTCCCCGCCAGTGTGGGGACATTCCATGTCCCCAGCGCTAGAGACTGTGTGCGCGGCCCTGGTCGTCCGGGCGCCTGCCCCTGACCACCGCCCAAATCACACAGCACCGGCCCCTTACGGTCCTTCCTGCAGGTGGTGGGCCTGCGGGAAGGTGGTCCCACGTCGCCTTTTCGGGCTGGGCCCAGCTGGGTCCCATGGGAAAAGACCCGGCCACCAGGCGCTCGCCGATCCGGGCGACGTAACTGACTTCGCTGGATTTGTCATCATAGGGGATTTTTTGAACAGGGGATTTTTTGTAAATCGCTTTGGATAAAACCGTCTGGTAAATGAATAAATGTAAATGTCTTGCCCACGTTCATGAGGAGGTGGTTTGGCTGAAACTAGTCCACAAAGTCCTGCATCAGTGTTCTGTGTTGCTTATCTGTCTGCTGAGGTGTTTTTTTTTGGCAGGCCTTGGCCTGTTGTTTTTTGTTCTCCTCTCCTCATGTTATCCTGATTTCAGTTGTGCTGCCTCGGTAGGCATTGTCCAGCCAAAGAGTTTCCTAAGGGGATTAATAAAGTATTCTGAACTTGAGCCCTCCGAGTTGTGTCTGAAGTCAGTGTAGAGGGTGAAGAGGAAGGGCGCTAGCTCTGTCCCCTGAGGGGCACCCACACTGCAGGTCAGGAGATCAGACACACCGTCCCTGGTTCTCACAAACTGGGGTCTGTTAGTGAGGTTGTCCAGGGTCCAATCAGCCAGGGGCACATCCAGCCCAGCCCGTACCAGCTTGTCCCTCAGAAGCACCGGCTGAATGGTGTTGAACGTGCTTGAGAAATCAAAGAATGTGATCCTCACACGCTGTGAGGCTTCTCCAGGTGAGTGAGTGAGAGCACGATGTAGCAGGAAATTAAATATTACTTAGTAAAAGAGCCAAGGGTGGCTCGACCTACCCATTGGCTCATCTTCCCCCTTTCTCCCCTACTTGTATCATTGATACATTTAGTGTCTCATAAAGAAAAGGAAGGTATAAATATTAAATTATATAATAAGTCATTCACCTAGTCTTTGATTATAATGAGCAAGTTGAAGTCGTAGCAAGTTAGCGTGAAAGAACGTCCTTATAGAGTTGGTAAATTAGACAGCGTTCATACACCCTGGCTCCGAAAAGTTTCAATCAAGACTGTAGAAGCTAGCGCCTTGATTTGATCTACGAAGCACGGTCTGTTCCTTTCTTTCTTTCTATCTAGTTCTATTTTTAGCTAAGTATTCTACTGTTATTGTCACTTGTCATAGTTAAACTAAGGTAACAAAGTTAGTTTAAGTGGTATTTTGCTTTAGCTAGCCAAGTATTCTACTGATATTGTCACTTGTCATAGTTAACAAAGTTAGTCTAAGTGGTATTTTGCTATCTAGTTCTATTTTAGCTAAGTATTCTACTGATATTGTCACTTGTCATAGTTAACAAAGTTAGTTTAAGTGGTATTTTGCTATCTAGTTCTATTTTAGCTAAGTATTCTACTGATATTGTCACTTGTTATAGTTAACAAAGTTAGTTAAGTGGTATTTTGCAGTTGAAAGCAGGGCCAAAAAAAAAAAAAAAAAAAAAACACCTTACTCATAGTATTATATAGTTATATATTCGTATCAGTATTATACATTGGTGTCACCATGTGTTATCTTAACATACATGTGCACTACACTATCCGAAGGCACTAGTTCACTCTAAAACGTAAACGGTGCAAAGCTAACCTTGTCGAAATACCAGCTTCCCCCTCTCCCCCTCCTTCACTCTCCATAGGGCTCTGGAATTGCCAGTCTGCTGTCAAGAAGGCCGATTTCATCCCAGCACTTGCATCCCAGGCCTCTCTCCATGCACTTGCACTAACTGAGACCTGGATCCGCCCTGAAAACTCGGCTACACCGGCAGCTCTCTCGGTGAACCACTCCTTCTCCCACTCTCCGCGCCTCACCGGACGAGGAGGGGGCACAGGCCTTCTCCTGGCTCCTCACATCAAATTCACGTCCTCACCTCTGTCACCTACTACCAAAGCATTCGAACACCATCATGTGATGCTTCTGGATCCCATCAAAGTTGCACTAGTGGTCCTCTATCGCCCCCCTGGCCCATTAGCCGACTTTGTGGAAGAACTGGACATGCTCCTCTCTGCACTCCCTGACGATGGAACCCCACTCGTAATCCTCGGTGACTTCAACATCCACCTCGAAGGATCACAGGCTGCTGACTTCTTGTCCCTTCTGACCTCGTTTGGTCTGGTGCTACTGGACACTCCAGCAACCCACAGGGCAGGAAAACAGCTTGACCTCATCCTGACTCGAGACTGCATCGCGGACTTAACATCGGTAACCCCTCTACACATCTCAGATCATTTCCTCATCCAACTCTCTGTCTCACTCCCTCCTACCCCTCCCACGGCACCGCCACTTGTGACCTTCCGCCGCAACCTTCGCAGCCTATGTCCTTCTCGTTTCTCCTCTGTGGTAACACCATCCCTGGGTCCCATCGATGAGTTCACCGCCCATCCAACGGACGTAGCCACTGATGCTCTGCTATCAACTCTAACTACATCCCTTGACACCCTCTGCCCCACGGCAACTAGACCTGCCCGGCCTTCTCCCCCCTGCCCGTGGCTATAAGAGGCCGTTCGGAAAGACCGCTCCTCCCTCCGAGCTGCAGAGAGGTTGTGGCACAAGTCCAAGGATACTCAAGACCTCGACAAGTACCACTCCCTCCTCAAGAACTTTTCCCAGAAAGTAACGGAGGCTAAAACCGACTACTTCCTGAAACAGGTGAACAACGCTCCTAACCCACACAAACTGTTCTCTACCTTTTCCTCACTCCTCAACCCTCCTCCCCCCCCTCCTCCTACTACATTGACAGCAGTCGACTTCTCTCGCTTCTTTGGGGATAAAATTGCAGACATCAGCAGTCAATTCCCGGAACCCTCTTTTTCTAACCGCTCCCACACCCTGCCTGAACCCTCTACTTGCCTCTCCTCCTTCTCCCCCTTATCTGAAACAAGCATGTCTGACCTCATTCTCTCCCACCGCCCCACCTCTTGCCCCCTTGACCCAATCCCCTCCCCTCTTTTCCAAACTATTTCTCCTTCTATTTCTCCATTCCTTCTTCATGTCCTCAACTCCTCACTCACCTCTGGCACTTTTCCCTCAGCATACAAACAGGCCATAGTCAAACCCCTACTCAAAAAACCCTCTCTTAACCCAGCCGTCCTCCAGAACTACAGACCAGTCTCACTGCTTCCCTTCTTTTCTAAAACAATTGAGCGTGCCGTAGCTAACCAACTGTCAAGCTTTCTATCCCAGAACAACCTTCTGGACCCCAACCAGTCGGGCTTCAAGACCGGCCACTCCACTGAGACTGCCCTCCTGTCGGTTACCACGGCCTTCCAGTCTGCCAGAGCAGCCTCAAGGTCTTCTGTTGTCATTCTGCTAGACCTCTCCGCAGCATTCGACACAGTCAACCACAAGATCCTGCTCGCCACACTCGAAGAGATGGGCATCACTGGCACTGCGCTTAAATGGATCTCATCATACCTGACAGGAAGGTCCTATCAAGTCTCCTGGGGAGGGAAAACATCTGGTACCCGCCTGCTCTCCACTGGGGTCCCACAGGGTTCCGTCCTTGGCCCGCTCCTATTCTCTCTTTACACCACCTCACTCGGGCCAATCATCGCCTCCCATGGATTCTCCTATCACTGCTACGCTGACGACACGCAGCTATATCTATCCTTTCCCCCAACTGATCAAGGGATATCGACCAGAATCGAGGCCTGCCTCTCTGACATCTCAGCCTGGATGACCCGACATCACCTCCAGCTGAACCTCGCCAAAACGGAACTCCTCATCATCCCTGCCAAACCCTCAATCACCCACGATCTCTCCATCACTATGGGATCTGCAACAGTGACCCCTTCACCCTCCGCCAGGAACCTGGGGGTCATCTTGGATGACGAGCTCTCCCTCACAGCTCACATTGCTGCAGTCTCTCGGTCATGTAGATTCACCCTCTACAACATCAGGAAAATCAGAAAATACCTCTCTCAACATTCCACCCAACTGCTAGTCCAAGCCCTAGTCCTCTCAAAGCTGGATTACTGCAACTCGCTACTAGCCGGCCTTCCTGCAAATGCAACCCGTCCCCTTCAGAGGATACAGAATGCAGCCGCTCGTCTGGTTTTCAACCTACACAGCAAAAAAGCCAGTGTTAAATCAACTCTGAGAGTGTTAAATTTAACACCAAGAAAGTGTGTATATGCGTCCACTCTTTTCAGTGTTGATTTAACACTAACACCAGTGTTAGTTTTTTTACACTCAGCTATAGTTATTTCAGCACTGTAGGGAGTTCAAAATTAACACTGCTCAACACTTGTGAAGTGTCATTAGCACTCTACACTAGTGTCAGTGTATATTTTTACACTTAGGTCTAGTAATTTTAACACTGTAGCGAGTTCCAAATTAACACTGACTAACACATGTATAGTGTCAGTGTTAGTGTACTTACACTCAGCTATAGTTATTTCTACACTGTAGGGAGTTCAAAGTTAACACTAGCTAATATGTGTAGTGTCAATAGTACTCTACACTAGTGTCATTTTAATAAAAGGTTACACTGACTCCGGTTGAAAATGCTACACTGACTACCAATGCATTCAGTAAAATTTGACTACCAATAAACCCCACCCACCAAACCTATCACAAAAACATACACAGGCAAACACTTCTTTAGAAAAATAGTCTTTTTTTTTTTTTAAATGGCCACCACACCACATTAACAAATAACTGCATGGATTCACATATAATTACAGCATGGAACAAGGTACACTTGGTCATCTGTGTCAAATGAAAATTGCCTATCACAAGGTCTGTAATATACCAGGTCATTTACACAGATCACTGTGAAAACCATTTTTTTCTCCTCAATACCAAACGCATTTAAATGATCATCATAAAAAATATCAGAGACTTTACAAATCAAAAGATAGGCATTGTTGTCTTTAACAATTATACTGTCAATCCTGTTGAACAAAGGCATCTCATTTTCAACTCCAGTAACCACATACATCCCAACTTGATACTCTGTGCCATAGTTTTTGACCCAGGAAGTGGTGGGAACGGATGACACATCAAAAGCTTTATTCAGCACCTCTCCACCCTCTATACTGCTAACCAGGACTTCGGAGATCGGACCAAACTGTAATCTTTGAAAATAAAAGTTTTCAAAATGGAATGCTAACTGAGCCTGATGTTTCTTAACCAGAGTCTTAGCAATATTTTTGAAGTTTGTTACAGATTTCTTGAAGAAATTATGTTTACCTTCAAACCGCATGCACCAAATGTGTATGAGCGGTCCAATTCTTCTAATACAGCTTGGGTAGTGGATCATATGGTGATGTTTTGGAATGAGATTGTGCTCTGGGAAGATAGATTTAAAAAGTTTGTGATGTTCAAAAATTAAATGTTTCAAATAACAAGTCATACCATGAGTTATAATTGGTGAAAACACAATGTTTACAATTTGAATTAAAAGGAGTAACAATTGCCAACAAGTATCCTCTCTTTTAACTAAATCTCCAAATATCAGCGGGACATTGCGTAGGAGGCACCAAGCCTGGATAGCATTAAGTCCAAGATCTTTACTGTTGTCATCCAGCTTAAGCCCACCTGGCCTGTTCTTTCTTTGTGTGTATCCATAATTAAAGCCAACAATTCTTTCAGACAATGAACTTAAAGATATTGAATTTTTGATCAAATACTGAAAAACAAGCTTTAACTCATATTGCACCACTCCTTCTAGCAGGTCATGCATTATGTCTACAGCATAATTGTTTGATGAATGGAAAAACTGGAGGGAATTGAGTGGACAGTCTCGTTTGACACCAAATGTTGATCTCAAAGCAGGATTTTCCTGGATGACACGAACATGCTCAACATGAAGGTCTTTTGAACGTAGAGTTAAACCTGGGTGATCTTCACTGAAAACTGACTGATATTCACTTTTATCAGTTAAACATAACCTACAGCAGTACGTCGCACTGAATGATTCAACAAAACCAAAAAGAGCATGTAGAGCTAAATTGTCTCCTGTAACCTGAATGACTGAACCCTTCACAGGTGTAGCTGAAAAGGGCAACTGTATTCCTTCAGTCTCCAAAATCTTGAGGTCATCAATAAGTGGCTTCAGAATTGGCTCAAACCCATATTTCTTAAGATCCTCTGAGTGAAAGAGAGCGACAAGATGAATGTTCATTAACACAGAATTGAGCTTTGGTGATAAATTTCTCAAAACAAAATAAACACATCCAAGTTTGTGCACTCCCTTTTTTGAGCCCAATGGATTGGCAGTTTCAAAATCGTCATAGTAGAGCTGTATCTGAAGAGCAGGTTCTTGGTGAGAAAATAAACTATGATTTTTAAAATAGGACCCATCACTTATATCTCTGTAAAATCCCTCCTGGTGTGGTTTTACTTCTTGGAAACTGTTACAGACTTCACTGTTACTAAACATAGATGAGAGAGACCCCCGGATAGGTACATACATGAACTTATCATTGACCGGAACTTGCCTATACGTGCCTGTTATTCTATCTCTTCTTGCATCAAAACGGACACCCAGAACATGCTCTACAGGTTCTACTATATTCCATTTCTTTTCAAAATGCCTCATCCTTTTAGATTGTGTGTTAAGACATGAAAATGGGTTTTCTAGTTGATCAAAACAACTCTGAACTTTATCCAAAGTTTCTCTTGATGCATCAGAAGACAAACAATTAACAACAGCTTCCTTTGTGTGAGCATGGATGTCATTAACCAGTTCCTCCATTGAGCCAACTAAATACTGCACAGTACTTTCAGGAACACCTGAAGCTTGAACCTGAGCAATAACAGAGCTGCACATGTCCAGTATATTCTTCTTTTCAACTGGAACATGTGTAGTGACCCTCACAGGAGGATCCACATTCACTGGTGAGGAAGGTCCAGCTGCAGGCTCAAATACATAACTGCTGACGGGATCTGGATCAAGGCATTCTTTATGTGCTCGAGATAGGTGACGTTGGTAACCAGAATATGTCCAAAAAACGAATGAACAACCAGGCTCTCCACAGTTCAAGCGCAGAGACCTTCCCGGATACAATCCATGCTCAAACTTCAAATGTCTAAATAACATTGAACAACTGGTGTGGCGTACCTTGCAAATGTAACATGTGTACATTTCTGTTCAAAATGTATCAGTTTTCAAACTTCAGAGTGAAGAACCCTCGCTCTGATTTCTTTCACCCGAGGACTCTCTTTCACTTTGCCGACGTCGATGCCATACACGGTGGTTTGGATGAAGGTGAAGAAGCTGGACAGCGCATCATCATATGACACGGCAAAAGCATAATGTGCCTTGAAGAGCTCATCAAAGGCAGCAACTGGAGTCTGCATCCTGCAGGGAATGGCCTTCTGGTCCAGGATGACATAAAAATCCTGGATGCTGTTCCTTCTTTCTCCGACACCAAGAAGAAAGGGTTGTCTGGGGCCGGTTTCTTTAAGGAAGGTCTCCATGCTTGACCCCACCTGAGAGATAGAAAATGTTTTTACTTAAGTCATTTGAGTTCATGTGCGACTGAATTCAGGGATTGATCTATCAATGTACACAACATTCATTTATTTTTGTGTGATGAATAGATGGATGAAAACAATTTAAATGCACCCCCCCAATTAACCTGCCATATTGGCTCCTGAAAACCTTACATCAGCTGATATGAAAACCTTGCATCAGTAATGTGCAGTCCTAAGAAAATACCTTCATGAACTTGATCAGGCGTGTAGCAGCCTCCGATGCACTCATCTTGCCGGCCTTCTTGCCTTTAACTTTTGGTGGCAAGAGGTGAAGCAGCAGAAGGATGGCAGCCATCTCAGAGTCCCACTCTTCTGAATGCCACACTGCAGAATTAGAATTGACACTATAAAATGTAATTTATTTCATTATAAGCATTACAGCATCAGTTATAGTAAAGTTTTCTTAAATTACACCATGTATTGAATATGGTTAGCAGTAAGGTGATTTGTAGTAAAGGGGCCAAAAACACGAAAGAACACAACAATGTCCTCTTTTGTTGTGTACACTAAAGGCATGTGCAATCTGTGTCTGTTCAATTAACACTTACCACCATCATCAGACTCCTGTTGTGCAGACAGAAGTAGCTCATCCACATGCGGACTCGGGGTTAGATTCTTGCAGCAATCTGCGATGACTCTTGGTTTGAAAAATGTTGGCCACTTGCATAGGAATTTACCAGACACCTCTTCACCAAAGATCATTGTGAAGTCTTGGTCGATCTTAAATGGAAAATGTTTGTGTGAGTGAGAACACCATTGTAATGGCGCTATGGGTGTCAATTAATAAACAGTCAAGTAAAATAATCTCAAAGTCATCAGTAATTCATTTTATGTTTACCAAGCCAGGTGTATCCAAGAATCTGGGAAAGAGATCCAGGACAGTAGAGGCAGTATCCGGGTCTTGAACCACCTTTTGCCTGTGCTGGAATGTTGCCTTCATCTTATTTTTGACAAGGGTCGTATCACTTGAGTGTTTCATCACCGATATGGCCTCCCTGCATTCATCACCAGTAACCTGCTTCTCATCTGAACGGGCACTGCGAGGAGTCTTGGGGCCCTCTTGGAAAGTAGTCTTGGATTTTTTGCCGTCTTGAGCAGAGTTCCGCTGAACAGTTTTCAGCCTCCACGCTAGGTAGCCGGAACCACTCTGGTGATCATAGAAATGTTCCTGTTGATAAAGAAAAACACATGGACTCACATCAATTCAGATTCAGATTCAGAATACTTTATTATTAATCCCCTTGGGGAAACTCAAACTCAAATCAATTGAGGTAAAACTCCAGGAAAACCCTTTAACAGGGAAAAATTGGAACCTCAGGTTGAGCAACAGAGGAAAGATCCCTCACCCAGGACTGGCAGACTTGCAATAAATGTTATGTACAGACAAAAACAGTTAACAACACAGAATGTATGGGGATGCATTACTGTTTATACTCACATAGCCATTTTTGGAATCCGGGTCCTTCAATTTAGGGAACAGTGTTGTGATCCCAAGTGCGTAGAGGGTCCGCACATTCACCGGAGGGACCCTCCTGAAAAGAGATAGATCATTCCTCTCAAAACTGCATATTTCATTTATGTGCACTTGGGTTATCATACTATCATACTCCAAAAAAACTAGCCGTGAATTTTTCATAACCAGACAGAAGCTTTCTCCTAAAACCTGAAAAACTAAGACCAAATAAAAACTAGTCAATTCCTCAAAACATAAACTCAACTAAAACTGCTTTATCACTGGTTGAGCAAACTAAAACAGGACTGAAACAAAAAAGAAAATTGAATAGCTAAATAAAAATAACTTTTTATTGAAATTTTGTAACTCTAATAACCTTGAGGTGCACATGGGTGTGGGTGATGACATAATTAGCAGCAACTTTTGGAGGTAAAAAAAACAACAAAAAAACAACCACAACCTGTTATTGCAAGTGCATTCACTTACCCATGGCTCTCCACCATATCTGCCACTAGAATGTTTACCATCTTTCTTCTTGTTCCATCACTGATGGTACTTGTTTTCTCATACTCTTGGAATATTTCTTTTCCACCAGGCTTTGAATACAGAGCGACTCTAACAATCTGAAACGACAATTGCACACCATTCACAATGCAGGTACAGTAGGTATTTCAGCCTGTGCCCCGGGCTGATGTAACAGTTGGTTAGGGGGTGCATGATAAATGAGAATTAGCTAATAACGGAGCTCTGGGTCTTCAGTCCAACACCTACTGAAGCTGCAGTACTAATATAGTTATTGTGAAATTTGAATGTACGGTTTGACATCAGTGTCAATATCAGGTGGTTAACTTGCATTTCTTGCAACGTCGCTATCCAGGGGTCCTTCAACCAGCTGTCTTTTCCGAGCTTTGGTAGATTCCAGTATCAGCGTTGAGTCAGAACCTGATGATGACCCTTGGGATGCACGTGATGGTGATGGTGACCAGTCTGATAAAGATGAGCTCTCTGAGAACTCCACCTCAGCATTGCTACCTAAGAAAACACCCAGCCTTCCATTATAAATTACACAATTGACCATTCCAAGAGGAAACAAGGTACACAACTAACTCAAAATCTTAAAATTTTCAAATATAAGCCTGCAAATCATTACCATCACATTCTTCTGCCCTGAAAGACACACCAGATGACTTCAAGAGTTCATCAAATATGTCCGAATCCACTTCCACATTAGAGGAATCCTTAAGGCTCAAGGAAGCAGAACCTGGCAAATTGAATTTTGCCAGCACTAAAACGCAAGACACTTTAGATAAGCATGATTTGGGAGGAACACGTATGCATTAATGAACAGAGCTGATGAAGGGAAAGATACACAGAGTTAGCAGGAAAGCTACAGATTTCCATCTGTAGTCTTTATGAAAAACATTGGAAAAGCCTAAATGCAGAAAAAAAAACATGACAGTCAAATTAGCCTAGTTACCTGCTTGCAAAAACTGGGAGTAATTGTACTCGTCCTCCGCCTGTGGTACCCTGACCCATTTGCTGACTCCTTTATACTCTACAGGAACCAGCATGTCGCTTCAAAGACTAGAATGGCATAATTTATTATTATTCCTAATTTCTTACATTTACACCCAGGGTTTCCCGCGCGGGGTGGGGGGTAATTTTAACACTCACTGTACAATTACTTCTTGGTGTACCTTGCACATGTGTAACGTTGTCAAACTTGTATCGTGTACAATCTTTTCAATATATTCATTCTACTCAAAAACCCTTTCCTTTATAGACACTCTTAATAATTTGAGGAATTCAAGTTTGCTAGACACGTGTCTTCTACCTAGCTAGCTAGCCAACATCGCTAGGTAGCTAGCAGCCAAAGACACCTGTCTTCTAGTTAGTTAGCTAGCCAACTTCACTAGGTAGCTAGCAGTCAAAGTCAACCACAAAAAACCCCTCTAATATTAATCCGAAAGAGACAATTTTATCGACTGAAACATAACTTACCGTAGAAAAAAGAGATTTGGACAAGTATGACTGCAGTCTGAGTGCTGACTGTGTGTGCCACCACTGAGTGTGCCAGTCACTGCCAATTACTAATTGAATTAGAGCTGCTATGGTGGGTGTGGCCAATTGAACGAGCCTGAGTGTAAATTCAGAGTGATTCTAAGAACGACAGATATCAACTCTTACACTATCAGCAACGGACTCTAGGGGGAGTTAATTTTGATCAATTCTGAGTAAAATTAATAGTAACCCCTGTTAATTTACACCAACACCAAAAAAATAACACTGGCACATTTGCTGTGTACCCAGACGCTGTCACGTCACCCCGCTCCTCATCGCCCTCCACTGGCTTCCCGTCATGGCCCGCATCAGATTCAAAACCCTGGTACTGACCTTCCGGGCGGTAAACGGGACTGCCCCGACCTATATCAACTCTCTCCTCCAGCCCTATACCCCCACCCGCCACCTACGGTCATCTGCTGACAACCGTCTAGTGGTACCCCCCCTCAAGAGCGCCAGAGCGCAACACAAACTCTTCCACTGCCTGGCTCCCCAATGGTGGAATCAACTCCCGACCTCCATCAGAAGCACGGACTGCCTTCCAACCTTCAAAAGAAGGCTTAAAACTCACCTATTTAGAGAATTTAATGGCACTTAACAATAGCATGTCATTTCACCTGATCTAATGTATTATGTGTTGTATCTCTTGCTCTATATTCATAATCGCTGTGTTATGCATTTATAGTTCTTCCTTTGGCACTTATTGGTTCTCATGATGTATGATTCACGATCTAAAAATCCGACTGTGTTCGGGGTCTATCACGTTGCTTTGCTCAATGACTGATGCTCTTTGTAAAAGCTCTCTCTTGTAAGTCGCTTTGGATAAAAGCGTCTGCTAAATGAATAAATGTAAATGTAAATGTAATTATTAGATTAGATTAGATTAGATGAACCTTTATTTGTCCTCCAGGAGGTGGAAATTGCAGTTCACAACAGCAGCAGGGTAAAGGGGCAGGGCAGCAGGGAATATTTATTTATTTATATTTATATATAAATATTTATTTATTCGAGTATAATTAAATTTGATTATTTATGTAAATATGTCTTTAGTTTTGGCCACTTTAGTCCTCTATAGTGACAAACTCAAAACACATTTTATAGTCACTTACACGGACCGTAACCCGAGAAGTGAGGGGTGGGGGCATGAATTAACATTACACTGCTCACTAGATTACTAAGGCTGTGTCCGAAACCACTCCCTAACCCCTATATAGGGCACTATATAGGGATCACGCCATTTTGTAGTGGTGTCCGAAACGTTAGGGATCACCAGGTGATCCCTATATAGTGCCCTGAATGTATCCCACAATTCACCGCGAAAAGTAGTGAGCATCGGATGGTCACTACATGAGCAATATAACCCATCATGCATTGCCAGAACTTCTCCGGGCAAAGTTACGAACCCGCAAAGGAACGTAAATATGGCAGATGGACGGGAGACTGTGTACAAATGTATGTATTTTAACGGTGTGACTAACTATTCTTTCGGCAGATGAATGTAAGGATGAGGCGCGAAACTAATGAGTCACGACAGTCACGAGCCAGTTTATTCTATTTATCCACATTTTAAAACAAGGCAAATTAAATGGCTTTCTACATTCATTGAAAAACAAAATATTAAACGAACAGAATATATTAAAACATTCCAGTCGATTACTCTGTAACTCTGTTACTAAAGAGCCAAGATAATAAAATATGAAAATCTGCTTAAATAAAAAACTAAATACGGAAAATGAAACGTACAGGACGGTAATCAAAAGACTATAATTTAATAAAAAGGCAGTCGTAAATGGACAAGTACTATGTACATGAACAATGTACTTATTGTAAGTCGCTTTTAGATCCCTTAAAGTCCCTGCTAAATTATATTGATTTATCTCAGACATTAATGTGGTATGTTTTAATTGTGCGACATTGATGACGTAATTACCGGCGCCAAAAGAAGTGTCCGAAGTTTCTTTTCTGTTGAGCTCACTATATAGTCCACTACATTTATTTCCCTATATAGGGAGTAGGGAGTAGGGAATGAGTGAGTGGTTTCGGACACAGCCAATACTTTCTGTTTGAAATGGTCTTCCGTTCTCGTACTCCCTCTCCGACACTTCGTGCTGTTAGTCATGTGAAGATCAATTATAGATATTAGTTTGAAATTTACTGCACTTGGGAAGGCAACGGAAAACGAATCATAGAACGGACGGGGCAATTTTTTTGGGTTTAATTAGAGCTACATTGTGCGATAAATTAGCTCGTGCTACAATTAGCCAGCAGTGCAACCTAGCTAGCCAGCTAGCTGAGCGACACTGTTATGCCTCTATTGTTCTTGCAGACAAAATCGAAATTCATGTCGCCATAATTCTGAGATTGTCAGAAAAAGAAATAAAGAAACTGAACCGACATGCTTTGAAGATTGTGACTACATTTTGCAATTGTGTACCTAACGTAAGTACTGTATTTTCCTTAACGGCTAGCTAGACTACCTACTTTCGAAACGCATGACATTCATTGTCTAGTCAAGTTCAAACTAAGTGAAATATATTGTCATCGACGTCCAAGCTAGATTACTATGAAATTGCTCTTCGCTTGCTCTAGAGAAGAACTTGCTTGAATAGTCAGAAGCTAACCCTGTCAGTAGCTAAATAGGCTTTCTTGCGTCCGCTAACGAAACAGATAATTGTCCTTGCCACCTATCAAAGTGACGTGCCTTGTTTTAATTAACGTATATAACAATGCCTTTTCTTAGTTAAATCGAAGTTATTGTTTAAAAAAAATCGACAATTCACAAAACATTTTTGTGTGTGCGTACATGCATGTATTGAACCTATAATTTAACTCATGATTCTTGTCTGCAGACCCATGGCCAAGTGGCTGAAGGACTACCTAAACTTTGGTAGCAGGCGTGACCCCCCACTGCCCCCCAGGCCAGACTACACAGAGAGTGAGATCCAGCGGGCCTACAGAGCACAGAAAGACCTAGACTTCGAAGACCCTTACCAGACCTCTGAGAAGGAGCCCCATAATGCCACCATCAGTGGGACATTAAGTCTGCCGGCTTTCCCAGTATTTGGTTCCATCTTGTCCAATGGCGTGGCGGTAATGAACGTGAAGTGAGACGATTGTTACATTGCAGGTGTCAGTTTTCAAAGTGGCTTGATTCAACGCAATTCCTTGATTGTGTTTCAAGGTGAAGGTGGTGTCACCCAAACATAGACTCATCAAAGTGGATTCCCAGGAGTTTGGGCGCTGTAAAATCCCCCAGAGCCCTGTGACCATTGAGGTGGAATCGGTATGTAATGTTTGTAGGAAGAATGAGGAACTTCTAGGTTATTACTCTTTGCATTCTCAACCCATGTTTGAGCCATTCTCAACCCAGTGGTTAAGAACAAAGCTGAATACATTACATAGTATGTAATACAGTAGATTTTTTGGCCACCAACACATTGAAGTGCAGAGACATACGGTTCTCAGTACATTTGCATTTGTTACATTTTTGTATAGAGGTAATTAACTATAATTGTTGTATGTCTATCTTGGATCTCAAAGTATTGTCTTTCTGCCAAACCTTCCCCTGGCAGGTCATTCCCACTGCCCCTTCAGTAGGAGACTCAGACACAGACTACTCTAACCCGTTTGACGCCCGTCCAGACCTTAGGGTGAGAAGAGACTGGGATCCCAGGCCCACACCAGCAGACAGCAGCAGCTACATGGAGCCTTTTGAGGCACAGAGGGTCATCACAGGTCAGTTAACCCTTTAAGCGCCAAAGTCGCAGAATTGCGACTAGCAACATAGCTGATTAAAACAGGCTGTAGCTATAACTGTGGGGCCGAATCTTGTTTTTACTTTGGTGATAGAGGACATGTGTTACTGTAATATAATCATCATTTATGGGCATGTTGTTTGTATTAAAAGTTTTGGAGAAAAAACGAGTTTGTAAAACCCCCTCCCGACCAGTGATGCAGCTCTGCTTAGACGCTGCTAATCAATGATAGAAGGGCTGAGCGGAGCGACAGCAGAGCAGAGCGAGAGTGTTTTTTTTAGTTACTCATGATATCAAGAGTTCGGTTTACCGTCAACAAAGTATTTAGGTATTAGATGACTCCGATTCTTAGATTGAAATGATTGAAATGCAGTCTGTCTAGTGAAGCATAAACTGACGTTAGTAGTGACTGCGCGTCCGTGCACAAAGTCCACAATCAGCACACTGTATAGCGGATGCTTCACCTCAGCCTGGCCTGGGTGGAAGTATTCTGCAAATGCCAAAAAGGGGACATGTTCGAGGTGGCAGGGGGGCTCATAACACTGCAAATATGGGTGGAAACAACGGATGAAAACATGCCTGTTTCCACACAGATCCAGGAAATAGTACAACTGCATTTTAGATGCGGTTCTGAGCATCAGTGTGGTCAACGCGCCAATTGATTATACAAGTTGGATCAGTAAACGTATTTCTATCCCAAATTTTGTTTCATACTAAAGATATTTCACATTGAATGTTGAATGTATTCCATTATCTCAAACTACTTTCAAGTTATAGCCTTTTGAAACCTCCAAGTTGAGGTTTCCATTTTCCATTATAGCCGCCACCTTGTGACGTCATAATTTGCAAATTAGACATTAAAAAAATCATTCCCATCACAAACTTTGAGTCATAATGAACAACTTTGTCATGGACAGTATACCTTTATCTCAAACCACTTTCAAGTTATAGCCTTTTGAAATCTTGATATCAAAATTGTATATTTTCGTGAAAAAACCCTGGCGCCTAAAGGGTTAATGTAGTCAAACATTCTTATTTCACATCGTCTGCATTAGGGCTGTCAAAACTGCTCAAAAACTGTAAAACAACTGTATTTCGTTACCCTGTACTTGTACCTGTGTAATGACAATAAAGTTTAATCTAATCCAAAAAATGACATTCGAATATTCCCCACACATGTATTGGAATATATTCGAATATATTCGCATTTCCCGGTTGCGCATTAGGCACGTCAATAACAGGACAACTTAATACAACGAGACATAACTACTTGTATGGGTAATATAAGTTAATTTAACAACATATTACCTACACAAAAATAAGTAGATGAACTAATGGCCAGGACCTTGGCCTCTCGCTCGCACACACGCACTTTTTCTTTCTCTCTCCCGCACCGTCGCGCTCACTGCGCATAGCGATTTAAATGAACGACAACAATAAACAAATGCTGAGTGTTGATCAAAAGTTTTGTGCAAGAAATTTAAGGTTGTGATTCTTGTCCCAAATACAAACAATCTTGCCTGCTGCCGCTGTTTTTTGTGTGTTTTTTTAACATTCGAATATACATTTTCATATTAGAAATTCGTTTTTTAAACACTATTCGAATATATATTTGAATATAGAATATTCGTTGACAGCCCTAGTCTGCATCTTTACCCTCTGGTTCATTGTTTAATTTTACAATATAGCTAATTCTCAACATTGAAACAAAGTTTCCACACAATTCAATAATGTTCAAAAACCTATTTGACTTGCCAACTGTAAGTCAAATGTGGTTGGGCCCTGTTGTGTGGTAGGATCGATACTGGTCCTCTGTGACACTAAAGAGTGCACACTGCCTGCATGTGTGTAAGGACAACATAGTGAAACAAGAATTAAGACAAAAAAGAGACCTAACACAGTAATATATAAATGAAACAAACTGGCGCTGATCCAGTGTGGAGACAGGGAGGCTTCTATGTGATTTAGCAGCAGTCTTTCAAAGCACTTCATAACAGTGGAAGTGAGGGTCACTGGTCTATATTCATTGAGGCTACTCACAGCAGATTTTTAAAGAATTGGTACAATGGTGGCAGATTGGAGCCACTTGGGGATGGAGCAGCTAGACAGAGAGAAAAGTTAAAGATGGGGGTAAATTACTCAGCCATCTGTTTGGCACAGTCCCTCAACTCCCACCTCAAGATCTCGTCAGGGCCGGCAGCCCTTCGTGGGATTCACACCAAGACATGGGATTCTTACCTCCTTCGTATTCAGAGAAAATGTTAGGGCATCTATTGGCAAGAGTTTATTTATTTATTTCAGGGGACTGCATATTAATCAACATTTACATGTAAATATGCCAGATTTAGCCACAAGACTATTTTTCATCTGTAGTCCCTGGACAGATGTTAAAATGTCACCCTAAACATAGTAAAATATAATAAAAGTACAGTTGTTATTACGAAGTTAAAAGTTTATGTATGTGTTAATGGTGTGGCTCCTGTTCGTACAAAAAAGCGTGCCAAGAAATGGTTGAGCTTCTTGGCCAGATTGCTTCTGGTAAACAGGCCTGGGTCTCTTAAACCTTAAAGTTTGTGAGGTATTAGATTCCCTGCCAGACATGCCAGGAACCCCACTTGTTAAAGTGGCTTTCAATCCTCTTCTTGTAGGCTGCTTTTGCATTCTTGATGCCTGTCTTTTAGTTGGATCTGGCAGTGCTGTATAGTTTCATGTCCCCGGACCTGAAGGCTTCATCATGGTTTTTAATCAGCAACTTGACTGCCCTGTTCTCCATGATTTGTTGTTTTGATAGCATTTGACTCTCAACAGTAACTTTGTCAATGCAGGTTTTAATGTAGTGCAGAACAGCGCAAGTGCAGCCTTCAAGAACCTCAGGGAATTTCGGCCTTGCGTTATAGTTCAGCTGGAATCTTGTGTTAAGTTCGGTTTATTTTCCAACGTGGGCCTATTTTCTAACGACCCATTTATTTGAATCAGGTGTGTTGGTGCAGATAAACCTTTAACGAGAGTGAAATGGCTCATCGGTTAAGGCGTTGGGCAAGTGATTGGAAGGTTGTGAGTTCGATCCCAGGCTGTGGCTATATGACATTGTGTCCTTTAGCAAGGCACTTCACCCTACTTGCCTCAAGCAGAATGTCCCTGTACTTGTGTTAAATGACTAAATGTAAATGTAAAACTTGCAAGATAGGTGTTCCTAATCAGGAACAGGGTTTTGAAACACTGGTTTAGATGGGTCCCAGTCAGATTACTCAATTTGATACAGGTTTGTATAGCCCTATTCCCAGGAACCCGGCAGATTGACGCTTTGACGCAGGTTGAATTCTTTCATCTTTTGCAGGAAGTACATCCTCCGCTGTGCTTTCTTGACGAGGGAGCTGATGTTCAGAAGAGCAGAGGGGAAAGGATGCAGCTTTACATTTACATTTATTAATTTAGCAGACGCTTTTATCCAAAGCGACTTACAAGAGAGAGCTTTACAAAAGAGCTTCAGTCACTGAGCATAGCAACGTGACAGACCCCAAACACAGCTGGCATCTAGATTACAAAACATACATCATGAGAACCAATAAGTGCCAAGGGAAGAACTATAAGAGCATTCAGCTGAACATTTTGCAAGTTTTAAGGTGAGCCTCCGCCGGATAGTAGTCTATCAATCAATCATCATTTATTAAAGGCCACACAACATAGTTGGTGGAATTTGCTTTCGATACAGCAGTTAAGCTCACATCTCTCGTGTCAGGTTCCATTAAACAGCAACAGAAAAAACAACAACAACAACAACAGGAGCACACATTTATACAGGTTACATCAAACCAGTGATTCGTTTAAAGTCCTGATAGCTGTTGGAAAGAAGCTATTTTTTAATCTGACACATTTTGTAATTTTCGACCTGTAGCGCCTTCTGCAGGGCATAAGTGTGAAAAGATGGTGGGCAGGATGTGAGGTATCAGAGGTGATTCTTTTTGCTCGCTGAGTGATGCGTCTTTGATATGAAGTGTCTGGATGGTAGTGTGTGGCCAGTGATTTTAGAGGATTTATTGATGATTCTTTGGAGTTTTGAGCGGGAATGACTGTCCAAATTACCATACCAGACTATTATGGATGAAGTGAGGATACTTTCAATTATGGCTGTGTAGAACTGAAGGAGTAGATTGTACTCTTTATTACTCACTACCTGTGGAGTGAGTAATAAAGCAACAACAACACAATAATAGCAATAAATATAAAGCAGCAATAAAAAGCAGTAAAAAATATGGCACAGTGCATAAATAGACATGTAAACTTTTTTTTTTTTACAAACATTACAGGAAGAGATTATCAAGCAGTAATAAACATCATCATCCTCATCATCATAATAATAATAATAATAATTTAAATACAAAAACATGTACAAATAGAACTATGAGCACACAAAAACAACAAAATAAATTAAATTAAATAAAAAGGGGTGGGGTGGGGCCTAACAGTCAGGAGTAGATCTGAATCGTTAGTCGCAGCCCTAATCAGGAGGCATACAATAGCGAGTTTTTGAACAAAAGCAACAACAGGCCTTGAGGAGATCCAGTGCTGATAGACCAGGACTTAGAGACTTTTAGTACCAGTTTAGCGCATTGCTTTCTGTCAGACAGGAAGTCTGTGATACACCTGCAGGTGGGATCAGGCACGTTCACGTGGAAGAGCTTAACCTGAAGCAGAGCCGGAATGATGGTGTTGAAGGCAGAGCTGAAGTCCACAAACAGGATCCTGGCGTAGATTTCCGGGGAGGCCAGATGCTGGAGAATGAAGTGGAGGGCCATATTAAAAGCGGTGTCCACAGACCTGGTGGTTTTGTAGGCAAACTGCAAGGGGTCCAGGTCCACCTTTGAGGTGTGCCAGCACCAGGCGCTCAATAGACTTCACTTCAAAAAAATTTTTGCGTAAGGGGTCCCATTTTGTCCACCTAGCTCTGAACACTCGTCAGACAATTGAATATATAAATTGACAATTGACAATAAAATGCACCTTTAAAACGCACAGCTTTTTACATTAATATGTAGATACAAATTTATACTATAACATTCCAGTTTAAAATCCAATAAGACAGTGGCGGACCGTGCATTTGACACCTAGGCCTTCAGTACTGCTCCGTCTGAATCCCTCAACCCCTCGTTAACAATGCAGTTTTTTTTTTTACTATGCAGAAATGAACCTTGCATTGCATATAGAAAATTCCTGTAGCCAAAATAAATGCCTCTGAATAAACAAACCAAGAGTGAACAAGTCTCGTCTTGATCATATCAGCACTTCTTCCACTTCCTGTATAGCTGGGTCCTGCAATAATGCGCAATAATGCGATTTTGACAAAAATCAAAAGATATACATTTTATGTTTTTGCCTCTTGAATGAGATTTTAACAGTCTGTAACATCAGACTTTGAGTGCCTCAGCAGCTCGCGCCCTGGCTAGAAGCAAATATGTGATGTAGAACAATGCAGAGCCTGACAGCTTCTCAGTGCCACAAAACTCAGGACTTAAAGTGGTGGAACGTTTCCAAAAATGACCTAAAATCAAACCTGAAAAGGGATTTTGTGAGAAAATGGCTAAACTCAGTGTGGCTTCAAACACCATGTCGATCCAAGGCAAATAACAAGCACTCCCAGCAATACAATTTGCAGTGTTCCTCAGAGCCTGTGAGCCAGGGGTACCGCTTGCAGTTGGAGCCCTGTAAGTGGTGGACAAATCCTCCTCTTGGTTGTGACAAGCTAGCTAGCGCCGGAGTTGTCCGACCTTTTTTGACAATGTCCGGCTCTTCTTGAAAAGTCTGTCTTGAAGAAAATGGCCTTGACAGTAAATCTGCCACCAAATCAAATTTTTCTCTTCCTTCAGCCATTGTGGACTGACTAAATAGTTTTTTTGGGCGTTTTTTTCTCCGATTATCCAATCAGCTGGTCTGAATGCTGTGACGTTGCCTACGCCCGCAAAATCTGATTGGTTGAAGTATCAACGTTGATTTAGAGTTAGAGGGCCTGCAGAATAGATAGTGAAGGCCTCTGACTTGGACCCTGCCTGGCAACAATGGACAGCTGAAATGTGATTGGCTCCAATATGAAAATACTTGTCTGGAAGCAGCATAACCATCAGATTCTGATAATTCCAATGATCGGAAATACAATAAAAGGAAATGGACAAACCATTTGGAGAAAAATTATTGAGCACACATGGACAAAAGATAATAAACATGAATCAGATATATATTTTTTTTAGGTCAGAGAGCTTCAGAGAAGTCCTTGAAGGCCGCCACTGCAATGAAAATATACCTTGATATGCTAGTTTCCAAATTTTCAGTTGTTAGCCAGGGAATCCCATTATCGTCCACCCAATCACTTTCAACTGAGAAATGGCAGTTAGACGCTGAGGAAGGCAGATGCTATGTATATTCAGTTTCAGAATACTTTATGAATCCCGAGGGGAAACGGGTATAAGGAATAGAGGCAAAATAAGTAAGTAAATGCACACAAGGGGTAAAGGCTGGGATCAAAATATAGTGCTGGGATACAATATATACGGATCTTTATACTGGATACCGTTTGAAAGCAAGTTTACATACTCAAATCTAGTAGGAAGCTGTAATTTGGTGAGCAGCAACATAAGATTTGTACGTATCGATGAATTACTTTCTTCCGTTGCTGCTGCATCTCTTCATTAAGAAATTTACGGAAAAAACTGACGATAATGAGGTCTGGAACATTAGCAAATTACAATGGACAGGGTGCTTACTTACATCAACAGTTACAATTGACAATAAAATTCTGGGCACTGATCAATTTCTTGATTTCAGTGTTTGATACATGATGTACATTTGTGTACTATATAAATCTATAGACTTCCAGCATGGCGCTATGAGCTCTATGCCCATGGTAGGGAATGGTGATCAGCTGTATGAAAACCCATATGAGGAAAAGACCTGCTACAACCAAAGGCCAGCCCCTGGTGATGAACGGGAGAGCAGGCTGCCTCAGGATGATGAACGGCCTGCTGATGAGTATGACCTGCCTTGGGAGTGGAAAAAAGACAACATCTCTAAAGCCCTTGCAGGTAGGGTTGGAGACGTAAACGTCAGTCCGAGATATTTGTGTGTGAGTTGGGTCACTGTTAATTACCCCGAGTATTATCACTCACTCTCTTTATCATTTTGTCTCCAGTGCAGTTTGAAGGGGCTGACAGATTGCGAGGCCGGCCAGAGCAGGCTCGGCACTCCAGGACTAGCCCCACTGACACCTCCAGCCTTCGTAAACCAGGAGATTCCCTCCCTGTCCTGGGAGAGAGAGTGGACCCGTCCTTGTCCATTGAAAGACAAGTGTATGTAGTTATGCAGACACAGGTAGTTGTGACTCACTGCTGGAACGAAGGCGTCACTTGTGAAGTTGTCCTTGTGTCCAGGTGGTACCATGGGGCTCTGAGTCGTTCAGAAGCAGAGATGCTGCTCACCCTGTGTAAGGAGAGCTCCTACCTTGTTAGGAACAGCCAGACTTGCCGCAGTGACTACTCTCTGTCCCTCAGGTAAGACAGTGTGTCAGTGTCCAGTGTGTTCCATTAGTCAGATGGCTCAGCGGGTTAAGGCGTTGGGCTTGTGAGTTCGAACCCCGGCTGTGGCCTTACCTTATTGTTATTCTACCACCTGCCCCTTCCTCTTAAACACTTAACATCCTGACCACCTTAAATATTTTTGATGTGTATTCCATCGTAGAGGCTATGTAAAAGATAATTGAACAAGCTACTGTTTGTAAACATGCTTGTTTGTGTTGTTGAGTATGTAAATAAATAATAAATAAAATAATGGGCTGTAAATGAGATTAATGTTATCAAAATGCTAACTTCTAATATGAAATAGCTAATTATATATGAGGTCATAAAGAGGCAAACCTCTTTGAACACAATAGTACTTTCTGAAATCACCCTGTGGCCCTGTGTCCAAATGGTGCCCAATGACGTATGCAGCCACCTAGGGCACCCAGCGTCTATTTTAGAAATAGAAGTAGTACTAGTAGCAGAAATACTAGTCAAATAAAAATGTATTTGTATAGTTCTTTTTACAAGTAATGTCACAGAGGGCTTCGCATATGCCCATAGTGCCCCTCAACCAACCTAAACACTCATAGAAGATTAGGAAAAACTCACTAGGGAGAAACATTTGAAGAAACCTTGGGAGGAGCAATTCAGTGAGGGATTCCCTCCTCCAGAGACGGTTGGTGAAAGAGGAGCAGAACACAGGCTGAGACTAGTCTGCTTCTGTAGGCTAGCTAGCTATAGAAGATTGACTAGCGAGGTCTTGCTGTATAGTAATGGGTTGTGAGATTTACATTTATTCATTTAGCAGACGCTCCAAAGCGACTTACAGTAAGTACAGGGACATTTGTACTTGTCATATAGCCACAGCTGGGGCTCGATCTCACAACCTTCCGAGCATGAGGCCAACGCCTTAACCATTGAGCCATCTGACCCCCTTTATGAGCAGTTACTGACACATTGAATTCATAAAAGTAAAATTTTCCTGGCCAGTTGAAGTTAATTTCATAGTCGACATTTGCCTCACATTCGGAAAATGTTAGGGACCAGGCGAAAACTATGAATACCGTGAAAACTAAATTATGACTCAATATTTCGTTGATTATAACATCTCAAACTTACACCAGTAGTAGTCTGAGTATGACTGTAGTCATACTGCAAAAAGTTTGTCAGAAAAGCGATAACTCGTAATATTTCTGTATTCTGTTGTCCTCACACAAGTTTTTTTGACTAAATGTATGTTTATAATGAAGATTAAATACATCAGTGTTATTTGAGCATGAACTGCGTGATAATTGTTCCTTTAGCATCTTGTACAAACCAAATCAATTTTTACATCAAAATTCAGCGCTGTCTGTCTAACCATTAGATTGTCCAATACCGGAGTGTAGAAGGGGGAGAGGCCGACTGCATGGACTACAGAATAACATCGTATATACTTTTAGATAACCGCAGAAAGAACAGTGTATAACTAAATATATTTATTTAATACTGTGCATATATCATCATATGTCAAAAACTGGAAATGCAGTCGTTAAGCTCCCGCGCAATCGCTACACTGATTACACTTCAGAATCAGAATTTGTTTTCTAATCGCTATGCAAGTTACACAAACACGGAATGTACTACGGCAGTTGTTAACGCTTTTTCTCCAGTTCTGCCACTTGGTGTGCTGTCGAACTATTGTTGTTTTTTGTTTGCCTTGATTCACCATGAAGAAGAATCCCTGCCAGTTTCATGAGAATGATACTAGTGCCGCTTTTCCACCGCAAATGTAGCATGACTCGACTCTACTCGACTCGACTCGGTTTGTAGTAAACACGGGTGGTTTTCCACCGCAAATAGTACTTCCTGGTCGTCGGCGAAAGGGGCGTGACGTAGGCCGTGACGTATTTTTGTACGCGACGTAAATAACACCAACACAACCCACAAGTGGACAGAACCCACATTATAATTTTAGCCATGTTGACGAACTAGTCTTTTGTAAATTATCTGACTTTTAAAAAGCTTGTAGACTGTTGGTGTAATGGACTGTGTCTGATAGTAATAAGTATTAGCTGCGGCGCTGTTGCTTTAAGTCGCTCTTGTGACTTCATCACACTTTCTGGCCAATCAATGGCCGGCCGTCTGCCGACGTCACCTTTTAGCTCAAGAGCGAGAAGGTACTAAAGTACCCGCTAGCAAGTACCCCAGGTACCATGGAACTGCGGTGGAAACGCCAAAAATGCGAGTCGAGGCGAGGCGAGCTGATACCATGCGGTGGAAAAGCGCCATAGATCAGCATTCATGAGGTTCTTTGCATTGACCATTTATGGTTAAAGATGGGCGTGTTCAGGGCAGGGTACTACGATAATTCACGTACGCACACTTGTGGTTAAGCTGTGATTTTTAAAGGGAACTTTGCTTAGAAGTGTGCATACGCATGGTTTTATAAATCTGATTCTTTTGAGTGCGTACACCAATTTACGCTTTTGGGCGTACGTACACTTTTAGTAAGAATCCCACGCGCTGTTTTATAAATGAGACCCCAGGGCAGCTGAAAGCACACCCTCCCCCAAGTACACTCTCTAGTTTTAGATCATTTTGGTGACCCCCTGAGCACTTTGTTCCCTACGTACACAGCGTGATGGGAGTGGCATTACTGATCAGATAGGTGAGATAGCCAGCAAACCTAGCTGCAATAACCTAAACACATCAAAGGAATACTCATTGCGTTGAGTATTTGACCAAATATTTTCTGACTGGTATCAAAGCATATGCAGCCATCACTTATATTTTTTTGTCATTAACTACTTGTGTTTAAGGACTGCGTCACCTTTATGTCATCTATGCCTCAAATTAAATTATGAATCCACTCATTTGTTTGCAATTAACTTTATTAACAGTGCCCAAACCTAACTAAAGTAAGATCTCTAATTTCAATTTCATCAAGTCTGTCACTTGTGAGTCGTACACAACATGTCGTACATGTTGTGAAGATATTGTTGTCATTGAAACCAAACTCTTCATCCCCCCCAAAAACCACACAAACCTTTTTGTAAAATGCTCAGAAGTGCTCTCCAGGGCCATGCCACCACTTTTCTTGTCACAGGCATTAAGTTATTTTATTTTCTATTTCTTCACAGGAGCTGTAAGGGCTTCATGCATATGAAGTTCACTCAGTCTGCAGAAGGCCATTTTGTTCTTGGAGAGAACAGCCCACCATTTTCTACAATACCAGAGGTCATTCACTACTACACCACCCACAAACTGCCCATCAGAGGCGCAGAGCACCTGTCCCTACTCTATCCTGTCATAGTTCAAACCCTCTGACACAGGCACACATACATACTTCCACAGTCATCTATGAATCAGTGTTTGGTCATTCCATCCAGGGAAAGCTCAACATTTATAGGAGAAGGCTATGCTTAAACCAAAACAAATGGTCCAACAGCAAAGTATCAGCCTAAGCTTGGCAGGAAGGATGTCGTTTCTGCACAGTTTAAGACATCATGGTGAAACTAATGGGGAATGCATTACCAGTCCAATTAAGAACACAAGCCCCTGATGTGATGGACTTCATAGAGCGTGAGCATGTCTGACGCCTGTTGCTCAAGGCATAGGCGCAGGTTAGACAAAAATGATATCTTAAGTAAGCTAATTGCACAGGAGGAAAGGAAGAGGAGAACAGGTGGATAAAAAAGATAAGAGCAGGAAGTGGTGTAGGGGAGGGTGAGTGAAAATAGAGCAGGGCAAGTAGAGGAGAAGGGCCCCCTATATTTCCATTATAGTTTTTTTGGTAGTTAAAATTGTTGTAATTTTGTTGGAACGGTGTATGTGCAATAGGTTTATTATAATTTTCTTTACAGTAAGTTCAATACTCTAACAACAAGGAGTAGTTTTAGTAGTAGTGTTTAAAAAGCAAATTTGTTCAATAATCAGCAATGCACAACACCGTCAGATGTACGTTTTTGGTCATTTTTGGGGAGAAAAAAAAAAGTCTATATTATGCCTTATTCATTTAAGGAATTGTTTGTACAATATTGAAATTAAAAACAAAGTTTGAAAATGCAAATATTTAGAAATCTGTGTTCTCAGATTAGTGTGAAATCACAACTTTATTTATTGTATTTTATTACATATCAGAGTAACTTAACACTGTTGCAACATACTTCACAACTTTATAGTCTTAATAAATTAGACTTAATTAAGTCTTAATTATATTTCAATAGTTCACACAGATCTAGTTCGGAAGGGAAACGTGTTTATTTGTTAAAGATTTGTTTTTATTTACAACATGTTCCTTTGCGTGGTTAAATAGCTAAGACCTTTCTCTACAGAAACATATAACTCAAATTAAAATTGTGTGCATTTAAAAAAAATGTTTTTAAAAACGTGTTTTGTCCCAACTCTCAAGAATCGTCGTGTCGTATTTTCCATGAACAGTCCGAAAATGCCGCTCCACATTTCCCCTCGTTGGTATTGCGATGGAAGTGTGGCAGATGAGGCAAAAAGTCCACCTCCCATTCCGTATGAAAGTGATATGTTTTTGTATTTTTACATGGTCCAGCAACCCCGCTCATTTTTGATAGTCACAAGCTTTCTTTAGTTTTGAAGAAAAAATTGACAAACTTTTTTTTTCTGCACTTAGCGTCAGGGGCGGACTGGGACAAAAAAATCGGCCTTGGCATTTTGGACAATATTTCATAACACACCTTTTCAGTCTTTTTGATGCAACTTGCAAGTCTTTAAAACAGCATACCTTGAGCCATGCAATGACGGCTACTAAGCTAGGCTTATTTTCTTATCCAGCCAGTCTACAATGTCTTACAGTAAAAATAACGCACATTTTCAGAACTTTTTTTGCTAATTTCACCTGCATTAAACCAACCAACTTGGCCATAGAGCAATAGACAGAATTATTGACATTTTATCATATTCATCAAGGGGTTGGGTGGCTTCATCCTACTCATTGCATTTCATGCATGTCCATCTTGCCCCAGGTTCAACATGCTCCTGTTGAGTGCCACTGCCACCGGCACCACTGTCATCAGCAATGGGAGCTGATGAAGGCCCTGCTGTGGCAAACATTGCTGAGATTTTGGCACACTTCGCAGCATTTTTGTGACGAGCAAACCTCTTGAGTATTTCTGCGCCACCTTTGCGTTTTTTCTCCATCTCTTTCACCCATCAATAAACTGCGCACCAAGCCAAAGGCAGGAGGTGTTTCATGATATGATTGGGCCAGTCCCCTGTCCTTTTTTTTGGTGCCTGTAGGTGGAACAAAGCGAACAGGGTGGTTGTTCAACAGTGTGTTTGGGCTGTGTGATCTACTGATTATGGGCCGATCAGACGATTATTTTATTTATTTATATATATATACAGTACAGACCAAAAGTTTGGACACACCTTCTCATTCAAAGAGTTTTCTTTATTTTCATGACTATGAAAATTGTAGATTCACACTGAAGGCATCAAAACTATGAATTAACATATATTTTGTTATATACTTAACAAAAAAAGTGTGAAACGACTGAAAATATGTCTTATTCTAGTCTCTGTCCAAACCATCTCAATTGGGTTCAGGTCCGGTGACTATGAAGGCCAGGTCATCTGGTGCAGCACCCCATCACTCTCTTTCTTGGTCAAATAGCCCTTACACAGCGTGGAGGTGTGTTTGGGGTCCTGTTGAAGGATAAATGATGGTCCAACTAAACGCAAACCGGATGGAATAGCATGCCGCTGCAAGATGCTGTGGTAGCCATGCTGGTTCAGTATGCCTTCAATTGTTTATAAATTGCCAACAGTGTCACCAGCAAAGCACCCCCACACCATCACACCTCTTCCTCAATGCTTCACGGTGGGATCCAGGCATGTAGAGTCCATCCGTTCACCTTTTCCTGCGTCGCACAAAGACACGGTGGTTGGAACCAAAGATCTCAAATTTGGACTAATCATACAGCACAGATTTCCACTGGTCTAATGTCCATTCCTTGTGTTCTTTAGCCCAAACAAGTCTCTTCTGCTTGTTGCCTCTCCTTAGCAGTGGTTTCCTAGCAGCTATTCTACCATGAAGGCCTGATTCACACAGTCTCCTCTTAACAGTTGTTCTAGAGATGTGTCTAGATGTGTCTAGATGTGTCTAGATGTGTCTAATCTGAGTTCTAGCAGCAGATCTAATCTGACTCCTCCCACCCTGGACATTCTGTGCTTCAGCTGCTCCCCTCTGGCAGAAGGCTGCGGTCCATCAGGACCAGAACCTCTCGCCACGGGAACAGCTTCTACCCATCTGCTATTGCCCTATTCAACAAGGCCAAGATTTAGAAGAAAGGGTATGACACTGCCACATTCACATTTCAATTTAATTTAACCTCTGCATTAGCCACACTGACTGGTGTGGACCTCATTCTCATTCTTAATACTGCTATAACTGTCAGCTGTTCATTGCACTCTCTAACATCTCCTCTCATTTGTCTCTCTGTCCTCCCCCTGTACCTCCCCTTGGTATGGGGGGACTGAGCTCTCAGCACGTGCGTGGTCATCGGCCAGTGTTGGACCTGGTGCCAGTGGACGTCGATCTGAGATGGTCTCCCAACCCTGGATCTGGTTGCCGGGCGGACGTCAGACCTGATGGACAAGGAGAGAATTCCCGGTCCCCTTCTCATTCTCATCCCCCCTGTGTGTGAGGCTTTGCCATTCACGGGCCCAAGCACAGTGGCTGCTAAAACTGACATTGGTGCTACCTCAGCCCCAAGTTGGGCATTGTTTATCTCTATCCAGAGATAAGATGTAGCCTGAGTTCTGTTCCTCACTATCTCCACCCGTCCCTGGAGGAGGGGATCCCTCACTGAACTGCTCCTCCCAAGGTTTCTTCAATTTTTTTCTCGATAGTGAGTTGCTCTGGGAGTTTTTCCTTGTCTTCCTTGAGGGTTTGGGTTGGTTGAGGGGCAGTTCTATGGGTGTGTGAGCCCTTAGTGACATTGCTTGTAAAAAGGGACTATGCAAACAAATGTCGATTTGACTTGTCCCACTGCACTTGACACCTTAAAACTAACTTACTACTGTGTATACACCCCCCCCCCCCCGTACGATATATAAACCCATCCTTCTTGTACTAACTCATTATAGTTATATTCCCCCCCCCGTATATCTAGTGCCCACTTTCCACCTTGTACATGTTTATTTTTTACTCCTATACATGTTCTATGTTGCTCTTCTTGTCACAATGAATTCTATGTTTGTTAATCTTGCATATCGAATAAACCTGATTCTGAGCTGCTGTTAAGCTGCGATTTCTGAGGCTGGTGACTCGGATGAACTCATCCTCCGCAGCAGCGGTGACTCTTGGTCTTCCTTTCCTGGGGCGGTCCTCATGTGAGCCAGTTTCTTTGTAGGGCTTGATGGTTTTTGCGACTGCACTTGGGGACACTTTCAAAGTTTTCCCAATTTTTCGGTCTGACTGACCTTCATTACTTAAAGTAACGATGGCCACACATTTTTCTTTACTTAGCTGCTTTTTTCTTGCCATAATATACATTCTAACAGTCTATTCAGTAGGACTATCAACTGTGTATCCACCAGACTTTTGCACAATACAACTGATGGTCCCAACCCCATTTATAAGGCAAGAAATCCCACTTATTAAACCTGACAGGGCACACCTGTGAAGTGAAAACCATTTCAGGTGATTACCTCTTGAAGCTCATCAAGAGAATGCAGAGTTTGTGCAAAGCAGTAATCAGAGCAAAAGGTGGCTAGTTTTAAGAAACTAGACCAGAGGTCACTAACTGGCGGACCTCGGTCCGGGTCCGGACCCAGAAGCTATCTCATACGGACCCGGACCTACAGCTCAAACAGAGGGTTTCGATTTAAAATCGGACGGAGCGCTTCTTTTGGAACCGGCGCAGCTTTTATCGTCTGTACGGTAGTCGGTTCGTGGCTGGGAAAACGCACAGGCCAATCGCATACGAGTTAAGCCGTCCCAGGTGATTCCACTCAGCCAGTTAAACCTGTGTATTCCAGGTGGTAAACATTGAGAAGATGCAGCGCACTTAGATGAAAGTTATCGGCGAGACACAAAAATACGATAGAATGAAAATAAACATAAACCATGGGAGAAACACGGAGGAGTGAGACAGAGAAAGGGAGATGCGGACGAGTGAGACAGAGAAAGAGAGAGATGCGAACGATTGAGAGAGAGACACAGCGAGACAGAGGAGCGAGACAGAAAGGGAGATAAAGATATTAGGAAAATGGCTCTCAAAAAAAGAAAAGTGGACAGCGAAAATAGGGCATTTAATTCAGAATGCACACACTCCTTTCTGTTCATACTACTATTAAATGGGTAAATGTTAGGCTTCTCCAAATTCAATTGGTTGATCTCCAAGTAGATGTAGCCCTGAAAGAGCAGTTAGTATGAACTGACCCTTGTACTTTCTGGCTTCAAATGGTCCCTGAGACAGCTTTCCCAGGTCTGAGGAAAGTAGCCCTATACCTCTTGACCATGTTAGGCACTACACACAACTGTGAGGCAGCATCCTCCACAATGAATATTATCAAAACAAAATATAATTCAAGGCTCACCGCTGAACACCTCCACATGTGTATGAGAATGGCCCTGACTCCATTTAAGCCCAGGTTTAAAATCCTGGCAGGACAAGCTAGAGCTCGATTATCCCAAAAAAGTGGGGGAGTTGAATATAAGCAAATATAATTGTTAAGTTAAATAGTTCAATTTATAAGATATGTTGAGACTTTATACTTGAATTGTTTCAAGTTCATTGTTTTTTTATTCAAGCTTAAATGTATATATATATATGTATATGACCTTTATTTTAATGTGCACATTGTGCATATTTTTTAAGTTCAGTTCTGTGTTACATGACAATAAATATTGTCAGAATGTTTTGAATTGTCCTGAAATCATTTGATTTACAAGGCAGGTATAGATTAGATGCATGTTCATAAAATTACTAGGCCACTTAAATATATATCACACTAATTTAGACATTATGATCTTCCGGACCTTCGCTTCATGTAATTTTCTCGAAATGGATCTCTTTACATTTTAGTTGAATACCGCATAGCGACGTGATAGACCCCGAACACAGTGGGTTTTTTAGATCGTGAATCATACATCATGAGAACCAATAAGTGCCAAGGAAAGAACTATAAATGCATAACACAACGATTGTGAACATAAAGCAAGAGATACAACAAACAACACTGGCAAGTCACCATATGGGGACCAACAACTAGTTCTAAAGCACATTAGATTATGTGAAGTGCCATACTATTCCTAAATGCCATAAAATTCTCTAAATAAGCCTTCTTTTGAAGGTGAGAAGGCAGTCTGTGCTTCTGATGGAGGTGGGGAGTTGATTCCACCATTGGGGAGCCAGGCAGTGGAAGAGTTTGTGTTGCGCTCGGGCGCTCTTGGGGGGGGGGGGGGATGACCGTAGGTGTCAGCAGATGACCGTAGGTGACGGGTGGGGGTATAGGGCTGGAGGAGAGAGTTGATATAGGTCGGGGCAGTCCCGTTTACAGCCCGGAAGGTCAGCACCAGGGTCTTGAATCAGACCCGAGACATCTACAATGTCAATAGTCATGAAAAGAAAGGAAACTAATTGAATGAGAAGGTGTGTCCAAACTTTTGGTCTGTACTGTATATATATATCATAACTTATCGGCCCAAATAGCACGTCAGCTCACCGGGCAAATGCACGGTATGCCAGATTATCACTCCGTGTCTGTTTAGCGCCTATTTTTGAGCGTGGCAGACAGTTTAATTATTCTTATGTCATGCGATCTACCAGTAGTAGCTTTGTGATCGACTGGTAGATCGCGATCGACATATTGAGTACCCCTGAAATAAACTATGCACCACACCAAATTTTATTGGAAAATGTTAGAAAACTACGAGTCTTGTAATTCTATTAATGTGAACTTTGTGTCAAACTCAAAAGCCTGTGAGCTTACATTTTTGTAACAGAAGGTTGCTGTTTTAACAGCTATAAAGCTGTTGCTGAAAAACAGTGCTGTTCGGCCGTCTAATTTGCAAGCTGTAAGTATGATTTTGTTGCTAACAATAAATGTAGGGGTTGTCAGTGTAGATGACGTTCGTGTGTTCGAGTGTAATCTGCATTTTGGCGCTTTAGCACGGGCACAATCAGTCTAGTTCACAGTCCGAAATAGTGTGGCCATGAATCCAGGACATCATGTTCTGGCAAGACATCTCTCACAGAAATTCTTTTATAGATCTTCCCTTGGCACTTATTGGTTCACACGATGTATGTTTCACAATCTAAAAGCCCACTATGTTCGGGGTCTATCACGTTGGTGGATGCATGAGCCTCCGCCGGACAGTAGTCTACCTGTGGCCCGAGTAATAAAGCATTGAAATAAGCACCTGTTAACTAGTTCAGTGACACCATAAATACAGTTTATAGATACAGTTCTAATTCTGAGAAATCTACGGAGAAACATTGAATTAAATACCTATTAACTAATTAGATTAGATAAACCTTTATTTGTCCTCCATGGATGGATGGATGGATGGATAGATAATCTTTATTTGTCCTCCAGGGGTGGAAATTAGATTAGATTAGATTCAACTTTATTGTCATTACACAGGTACAAGTACAGGGTAACGAAATACAGTTAGCATCCAACCAGAAGTGCAAAACAGTTAATCCAACAGAATATAATAAATATGGGTATACTTAGAATATACATAGTATGAACAGTATAGTCAGAATATGCAGTGTGTGTACATAAGCTGTATGGTACAATATACTACAGTGGTAAACAGAAATTAAACAGAAATTACCAGGTTGCATGTATGTACAGTTAGTGCAAATGATGCAATGAGCAGGTGTGCATGAACAAAATGTACAGGTGGTGCAGTAACAGATGTGCAGATGTGCAAAGTGGACGTGCAAAATTGCAGTTCACAACAGCAGCAGAGTAAAGTACAGCACACCGAATTGCAGGGTAATGTGACAATAATAACAATAGGGGGGCACAATAAAGTCCAGTATAATTATTTGTACAGGGTATTGCACGTAATGTACGTATGAACAACAAGACCCCCACAGGGAATATTGCACGTTGTGCGTAAGAGCAACAAGACTACCATGGGGGAATATTGAACAACCGGACACTTGAAAATATTGCACTTAATACAGAATATTGAATATAACACTTGAGTGGTGCACATAAGTGAAGTAATAAAAGTAATACTGCGTGGTGGAGTTCAGTGAGAGTGAGAGTTCAGTGACACTATAAAAACATTTGCAGACAGAATGGACTGACTGCAAATTATTAATCTCTCAGCAAAAAACTTAACTTCACAACCTTCAGGATGTCTCTTGGTGGTGCTGCTTTCTTTTTGAAATACACTTGTCTCTCCTTCTCTTTTAGACGTCATAAAGTCTGAAATTACTCCAGTACACTTCTTCCAGGAATTTCTGATTTCTGACAATTGGTCATCAATGAGAAAAAAAACAGAGACATACGATGTTCTCAACCATAGTCATTGTAGGAGCCAAACTAGAAAAGGCCTTGGAGCATTTTAATTTGCCCTTTTTGTTTTTCCTTTGAGGTTGGAAGGAAGGAGATAAAGGAGGAGCCATCCATTGGAGGGTGTGGCAAACGGGAAGACAGTCCTTTGACCTCACTTCCCCTCACATAGGCCTCACCATTTTTGTTATTTAAATCCTTGATACATCTTTGAAATCCTAAATGTAATTCTGAATATCTTTTTTATTTCATTAAGAAAAATAAACAACATTATTTTGGACAGACCCATTCTTTGCGATTTCTGGATCTTTTTGTTTTATTTTCTGAGCGTCAAGACCTCCTGCTTGGCCACCAAAGGGGGTTATTAGTATAGGACAAGAAATAACCCCTACACAAAGTCAAAGGACTATTCCTAGAAGATTAAGGAGTCCTGGATGAAAGAGAATCAATTTGAAGATCACCTACAACAGGAGTGGGTCTGCTCAGCAGGTAGAGGGCCGCAGACACATGGCCGGCCTAATTGTTTGGAAGCATGGTATGTACTCTCTCCTCCATTCATGAACTGAGGAAGACAATTGGGATCAAGTTACCAAGGAAATGAAAGAAATCTGCTACAGGAGTGGGTTTTTAGGGGAAATTGTTCAAGCTGCATGGAGTCTGCTATAGGAGTGGATTGTTTGTTCGAATAATTTCTGGATTGGAAGAATAAGGAAACATGGATGATAATATAAAGGAAACTGAAGAGAAGGAAGTAAAATCTATGCTGCCAAACATGGAAGAGTACGAGCATGTGTCCAAATTAAAAAACATTAGAAGAGGAAAGCTAGCACATTTAACTAGGAGGAAAAATATATTGATTGAACTCATGCATGATGTTTCATGTATTCAGGAGGTAAAGGAAAACCTAATCAAATATAACCATTTGTTGGAGGATTTTAAAGAAACACAGCAATCTTATTGTAATCTCTTGACAGAGGAGGAGGCGAAGAATGATGAGTGTACATGGTTTGAACCCAAGATGGTTGAAATTAACATGTTTATTTCTTCTGTGTCCGAGTGGCTGGCGGGTGTATCTGTGGCTGCGGAGCAACATGAGACTGAAGTTGCTCCTGAGGACAGTGTGTCACAAATCTCCACCGGATCCAGCACAAAGGCCTCTTCTGTGGTGTCAGCAAGGATATGCGCAGCAGCCGATAGAGCAGCTATCATCGCAAAGGTTGCAGCATTGAAAGAAAAGCATGACCTGGAGGAGAAGGAGGATGCTTTGAACAAAGCAGTGACAACAGTAAGACAGCAACGTGAGGCCCTGGAGTTAAAAACACAGTTGGCAGCATCAGCATCTAGACTTGCTGTCCTCACGTCTGCTGAGGAACGGCAAGCAGCTCAGGAACCTGGGGAGCACCAACCAAAGGGAGGTAAAGATGCAATGAATGATTATCTTGCAGAAATGTCTGTTAAAAGTGAGACAGCAGAAAGTGAACTTCTTTCTTTAGATACAATTTATAAGGCCCTTTCTGTGACGCAAACTCCAAGTGTTCGTCCCAAGGAGGGTGTTCATTTCCAACCTGTCCCCATCCAATCAGAAAGGTGCACTGCAGAAAGGAAAGGCGGCACAAATCAGACCTCAAGTCCAGTTAATATTTCTGCTGTACATGATCCTTCACCAACTCCCAATATATATGAAAAGGTCTTTGATCGATTTATAACAACTTTTCAAACCTCACAGAGAAGTCTGGGTGATGAAAATCTGGCTCATATTCTCCAAAAGCAAAATGACATAACATCTATGTTGGTGAAGCAACAACAATTCTATAACCTACCTCGTAAGGACATCCCAGTCTTTAGTGGTGACATTCTGGGGTACAGATCATTTGTCAGAGCCTTTGAGTACTCTGTGGAACATAAAACTGACAACAGTGCAGATAGACTGTACTTTCTTGAACAGTACACTAGCGGCCTACCAAGAGATCTCGTAAAGAGTTGCATCCACATGGTCCCAGACAGAGGATTTGAAAGAGCAAAGGCTCTGTTAAAAGAGCATTATGGAGATGAGTTTAAAATCTGTTCTGCATACATGAAGAAGGCATTGGCATGGCCTGCAGTTAAAGCTGAGGACTCAAATTCATTACAAAGCTTTGCATTGTTTCTGAGGAGTTGCTGTAATGCTATGGAAGAAATGGACTATTCAAATGAAATTAACCTGTCATCCAATCTAAAGACCCTGATTATGAAGCTCCCTTACAGAATAAGAGAAGGATGGAGATCGTATGTGTGTGAGTTCCAGGAGAAGGAAAAAAAGAGACCTCAGTTTGCAGAGCTCGTTGCATTTCTTGAAAGGTATGTAAGAATACTTTCTGACCCAGTGTACGGAGACATTCAAGATAAGCTCACCAGGAGTAACCAAGAAAAAATGTCAGCTAAAATCAAAGCTAAGTCCAGTGGAAGCAGTTTTGCTACTAGTGTTGCCACTGCCATTTATCAGCCCACTCTGCAACGCTTCCCTCCAAACTTTAAGAGTTCTTGTTCCCTGTGCCATGGTGCTCACGCACTGGAGCATTGTAGTGCCTTTAAGAAGATGAAACATAAGGAAAAGATAAACTATATAAAGCAAAATGGTATCTGCTTTGGTTGTTTGTTGCAGGGCCACCTTAGCAAATACTGTAAGAACAAACTAACCTGTTCAGTGTGTTCTAAACAACACCCTAGTGTCCTGCATATTGAGCAACCCCCTGAGGAAGGAACAAAGCAAGTTGAGAAATAGCCTTGCAATCAGCTGATCCCCTGAACAACGCAGCGCCGGTACACCCCAAAGCATGTGGGCATATTGGGGCCGGTGTTGAAGCAGCCAGTGTCCTTTCTGTTGTGCCTGTAAAAGTAAAGTCCGGCAAAGGTCAAAAGGTCATCCAGGTTTATGCCTTCATAGATCCTGGTAGCACAGATACTTTCTGTACAGAACGCCTAATGTCTCAATTGAATATCAGGGGCAGAAAGACAAGCATCTTATTAAAAACAATGGGTCATGAGAAACGAGTACCAACATATGTAGTCCCAGACCTTGAAATTTCTGAACTGAATGAGAACTATTTTATACAGCTACCTGATACCTTCACACAAAAGGAGATGCCAGTCACTGCCCACAATATACCACAAAAGGAAGATCTCATTAAATGGCCTTATTTGGAAAAGGTTGAAATTCCTGAGATCGACGGAAAGGTTGAGCTGCTAATAGGAGCTAATGCTCCCAGAGTTACAGAGCCATGGGAAGTTATAAACAGTAAAGATGGAGGACCCTATGCAGTGAGGACCCGGGTTGGTTGGATAATTAATGGACCTTTAGGGGGTGCACAGTTCAACCCCCACAGTGACTGTTACTCTCCCACAGTAAACAGGATCTCTGTAGCAAATTTAGAAAAGTTGCTTATTAAGCAGTACAATCACGATTTTAATGAGAAGGCCTCAGACGAAAGGCGGGAGATGTCAATGGAGGATAAAAGGTTCCTCCAAATTGCCAATGAGTCGGTTTCACTGGTAAATGGTCACTACTCACTTAACTTACCATTCAGGAAAGATGATGTACGAATGCCTAATAACCGTCACATTGCCATGCAACGTCTTCTTAACCTGAAAAGGAAGTTTAGCAGGAATGGATCCTTCCAGAGAGAATACACAGACTTTCTTAATGACGTTTTGGAAAAAGGGTACGCTGAGGTGGTCCCACAAGAAGCAGCTGATCAAACCAAAGGTAAAGTCTGGTATATTCCACATCATGGGGTCTACCACCCCAAGAAGAAAACACTCAGGGTGGTGTTTGATTGTGGTGCTGCTTATCAGGGTACGTCCTTAAACTCTGAACTCTTACAGGGTCCTGACTTCACTAACTCACTCGTAGGGGTCCTGGTCAGATTCAGATTGGAACCAATAGCACTCATGGCAGATATTAAGTCTATGTTCCATCAAGTGAGAGTCTCCAAGCCAGACATAGACTTCTTACGGTTCTTGTGGTGGCCAAATGGTGACACCGAGCAGGAACCAGTGGACTACCGCATGCTGGTCCATATATTTGGAGCAGTTTCCTCCCCAAGCTGTGCCAGTTTTGCTCTACGAAGAACTGCTGAGGACAATCAAGGCATAAGGTCACAGGTAACAGACACTGTTAAGCAAAATTTTTATGTGGATGACTGTCTCAAATCTGTGCCTACAGTAGAGGACGCTGTGCAGTTGACCTCTGACCTGATGGAACTGTGCAGCAAAGGAGGATTTCAGCTGACTAAATGGATGAGCAACAGCAAGGCGGTGCTAGCCACCATAAAGGAGGAAGACAGAGGGAAAGACCTCAGATCTCTGGATCTAGAGAAAGATCAGCTGCCAACAGACCATGCACTTGGGCTACTGTGGAGTGTTCAAGAGGACACATTCAGGTTTGACATTAAAATCACAGATAAGCCACACACAAGGAGAGGTATCTTGTCAATGGTGAGCTCCGTTTATGATCCACTTGGCTTTATAGCACCCCTCAAACTCCCAGTCAAACAGATGCTGCAGGAACTTTGTGGAAAGAAGTACGCGTGGGATGAGCCAATCCCCACAGGTCAGTCTATGCTGTGGGTTAATTGGATGCAAGACCTTCACAAACTGAATGATTTTAGCATACCTCGCTGTATCAAGCCTAGTGGTTTTGGAAGGCCACAGTTCCTGCAATTACATCACTTTGCCGATGCCAGTGAGAGTGGTTACGGAACAGTAAGTTATCTAAGGATGATTAATGCTGAGGGTGTAATCCAGGTCTCTTTTGTGGCAGGAAAGGCCAGGGTTGCCCCTTTGAAGCAATTAACCATACCCAGACTTGAACTAACAGCTGCAGTATTGTCTGTTAAAGTAGACAAGATGTTAAGGTTCAAACTGCAGCGTCCCCTAGAGACTTCACTGTTTTGGACAGACAGCCAGGCAGTACTAAAATACATTGCCAATGAAACCACAAGGTTTCACACCTTTGTGGCAAATAGGATCTCTACCATAAGAGAAAACACAAGTGTCCTGCAGTGGAGATACATTGACAGTAAGCACAACCCAGCAGATGATGCCTCAAGAGGGCTGAGTGTGTCAAAGTTTCTTGAGATTGGAAGGTGGATTGGTGGCCCGGTATTTCTTTGGAAACCCAAGCACACATGGCCAGTTGGAATCGTGGATTGTGATTCACTGCAACAAGATGACCCAGAGGTCAAAGGTCACACAGTGGTTTGCAATGCTATGACTCCAGCCCCTTTAAGTCCAACCCATAAACTTCTTTATTTCTTCTCAGACTGGACTAGACTGTTGAAAGCTGTTGCCTGGATTCAAAAGCTAGGAGACTGCCTGCTAGCCCTGGCCATTAAAAGGAAGGTGCTCACCTCTGATGTTACGACACGTTCTCGCCAGCAAAAGGTGACGTCCCAGCTAGAAGCTTTAAAATTGACATTCAGAGGTCAGTTCATATCTCCTAAAGACCTGGATAGGGCAGAGAAAGCTGTAGTACGCATTTCTCAGAAGCAGGCATTCCCCAATGAGTTTAAAAGGCTAAATATAACTGAATCTGCACCAGCTGCGGTCTCCAAAGGTAGTATGATTTACAGATTAGATCCAGTACTGAAGGATGGGCTGCTAAGGGAGTCAGATGGCTCAATGGTTAAGGCGTTGGCCTCATGATCGGAAGGTTGTGTGATCGAGCCCCGGCTGTGGCTATATGATGTTGTGTCCTTGGGCAAGGCACTTCACCCTACTTTACTCAGGGAGAATGTCCCTGTACTTACTGTAAGTCGCTTTGGATAAAAGCGTCTGCTAAATGAATAAATGTAAATGTAAGAGTAGGAGGACGACTTTCCAGAGCAGCCATGGTGGAGGCCACAAAGCATCCTATCATCATTCCCAAACAGTGTCACATCTCTAATCTACTAATTCGGCATATTCATGAAAGGTATGGTCACTGTGGCAGAAATTACATACTTGCTCAGTTACGAAGAAAATACTGGCTCATCAGTGCTAACAGTGCTGCACGAAGCATCATTTCAAAATGCGTGACATGTAGACGGTACAGAGGCAAAACAGGAGAACAGAAAATGGCTGATTTACCTCAAGAGAGGATTCAACCAGATATCCCGCCGTTTACAAATGTTGGCATGGACTACTTTGGCCCAATAGAGACAAAAAGAGGGAGAAGTTTTGTGAAAAGGCACGGTGTGCTTTTCACATGTCTGTCTTGCAGAGCCGTTCACCTGGAGATGGCCTTTTCCCTGGATACAGATTCCTGCATCCATGCAATCAGAAGATTTGTATGCAGACGAGGGCAGGTAAAATTTATCTGGTCTGACAATGGCACCAACCTTGTTGGTGCTGAAAAGGAACTAAAGCAAGCTTTGTCCAGCTTTAATAGCAGTAAAATCCAAACTGCCTCACTTGAGAGAGGCATAAGCTGGAACTTCAACCCCCCAGGGGCTTCTCACCATGGTGGGGTGTGGGAGAGGTTAATTCGATCAGTAAAATGGATCCTAAACTCCCTTCTACATCAGCAAACCCTAGATGATGAAGGCCTACAGACACTCTTATGTTGAACAATTGTTCTTATTATGAACAATCGTCCAATCACCACCACCTCCTCTGACCCTATGGACTTGGAGCCTTTAACCCCAAACCACATTCTATTGCTCAACTCACAGCCTGTCCTGTCTCCTGGTGAGTTTTCCAGCACTGACTTGTATACCAGACGACGGTGGAAACAGGTGCAGTACCTAGCTGACTCGTTTTGGAGGAGATGGACGCAAGAGTATTTGGTACTCATGCAGAAGAGACAGAAGTGGTCCAGAGTAAGGAAAAACTTCCAAGTTGGGGACATAGTGGTAGTTGTTGACCCTTCTTCTCCAAGATCTTCTTGGCCCTTAGCCAGAATTGTAGACACAAAGCCTGATCATAATGGACTGGTACGCTCCGTGAAGCTGAGGACGAAGACCAGCACCTTGGAACGGCCCATTACGAAGATCTGCCTGTTACTGGAAGAAGACTGATGTAATGTATAACTTAATTTAGTGGCTCCATTATTATGTATTAAATGTTTATGTTAAGCCCAAAACATTTAGGGGCCGGATGTGTAGGAGCCAAACTAGAAAAGGCCTTGGAGCATTTTAATTTGCCCTTTTTGTTTTTCCTTTGAGGTTGGAAGGAAGGAGATAAAGGAGGAGCCATCCATTGGAGGGTGTGGCAAACGGGAAGACAGTCCTTTGACCTCACTTCCCCTCACATAGGCCTCACCATTTTTGTTATTTAAATCCTTGATACATCTTTGAAATCCTAAATGTAATTCTGAATATCTTTTTTATTTCATTAAGAAAAATAAACAACATTATTTTGGACAGACCCATTCTTTGCGATTTCTGGATCTTTTTGTTTTATTTTCTGAGCGTCAAGACCTCCTGCTTGGCCACCAAAGGGGGTTATTAGTATAGGACAAGAAATAACCCCTACAGTCATAAAGGTATAGATAGTACATTAGGCTGCAACCTGCCATCCCTTGAGGACCTGCACACGGCAAGGTCTCTAAAACAGGTGAGGAAGATTGCGGCCGACTCCTCCCACCCTGGACATTCTGTGCTTCAGCTGCTCCCTTCTGGCAGGAGGCTGCGGTCCATCAGGAACAAAACCTCTCGCCACAAGAATAGCTTCTACCCCTCTGCTATTGCCCTCTTCAACAGGGCCAAGGACTCAGTTTGAGACACACCCCACACCCCCCCTCCAGAATCCCATTGCACTCTGCCACTTTAGCACAAAACACTTTAAACTTTAAAAAACTTACCACTGTGATTTTTGCACCACTGTGTATATACCTCCCCCCCCCCCCCCAACGTACTATATATATATATATATATATATATACCCATTCCACTCTGTACCCATGTCATTTGCAATTCCATGTTACCTGTATCATTTGCACTACTTGCATCATTTGTATTATTGGTAACATTTGTATTCTTTGTCTATATGTATAATATCTGCAGTGTATTTTACATTGTATTCATTTTTCATTTTATTAGTATGCCACTTTTATGTTCTATGTTTGCTCATTCCTGCCAAAGTGAATTCTATGTTTGTTTATCTTGCATAGCGAATAAACCCCCATTCTGATTCTGATTCTGATTACCTAAGCTTAAATGAAAAAAAATGTAATGTCCTTAATGGCAAATTGATGTCCTTGCCACATGGAACAAAAATCAAGTGCATCACGTTGCTTTGCACTTCAATTGAATGAACATTTTCTAATAATACAACAACACATAGACTAATCATTCATAAAACAAGCAATATCCCAACATGGATTGCAAGTGTGTCTTAAACACGGCATTCCCTGCCGATAAGGGCCAAACAAGCCTCGGGTAGTTAAACATGCAAGAATAGTGGATATAGGTAGCGTTTGTGTGTGTGTATTAACTTGGTCTGTGAGCTGCCAGGACTATGTAGCTGTCAGTTGTGTCTCATTTGGCTACCTGTTGTTGTCGTGTTCACTCTGTAGTAGACTCTGCTTTGAGTGAGAGCCTGCATCAGTACATGGAACTCTGCTGCATATTCAGTAAAGTTACCGAACTTTATGCTCCTCTCACTCGAAGCTAACACTACAGCATTAGCACTACAGCATCCTCTAGTTCAGCTTCATATCAAACCTGGGGCTCCATGGCCTAACTAGAACACACTGACAAGTACAGTCACGTAGCGACAGTACACACTGACCTCTTCGTTTACTTGTTCTTGTACTTGTTTCTTCGTCTTATTTCTCGTCTTCTTCAATTTCTATCAATTTCAATTTGTAGCCATTTTGCGCTCCTGAAGGAGCTTTCGTTTGTTGGACTTTAGAGGCAGGTTTTTTTTATTGCTTAAGCACGATTTTCAAAACAGGGCCTGTGTTGTCAAAACACTACACACAATTAGCACAACCACACCCACAACTAGCAAAACACTACAGATCCTTTGCAAAACTAAACACTTTGTTACCATATGAAACACACATTACTTCACATTACTATACCTTGTTTGCACGAGTTACACTCTGCTGTGATAAACCTAAAACACTTTTAGCACTTCTACTTCCATATTATTAGAGTAGGCTACTATGAACAAAGTACAAATATAATCTAAATTCGCCAAACAAGACCCATGCTGACTGAAGACACTCTTTCTCAACATGCCCAAAATGTTGACATGGAGATTCATAATACTGTAACAAAACGTAATTTTACGCCTCATCTACGTAAATTTTCTTTATTGCTTTGATGCAGTAGTCAACTCTAACTCCACATTTTCAAAACAGTTACAGTTTTTAACGATTGTTTACACACAAAAAAATATTAACACACAATTAGCAAAATTTTACTCCAGTGAGCAAAACACCTCCACAGATTTGCACAACATTACACACAATGTCTGCTTCACCCTTTTTGCAAAACATTACACACAGTGATTTGTAAAACTCTACACACATTTTCACACCTTAGACACAGATAAGAATTGTGAGGTTACTTCCTTGTAAATACAAAGCACCGGATTGCCAATTACCACACCAATAAACTAATTAGATAAACACATCTACCAGGTATGTGTGTGTGTTTTTATCTAATTAGTTTATTGGTGTGGTAATTGGCAATCCGGTGCTTTGTATTGTACACATCTACCAGGTATGGGGTGCACGGTGGCAGAGCGGTTAGTGCTCTCGCCTCCCAATAAGGAGATCATGAGTTCGAATCTCGGGCCCGACCATGATTTCTCTGGGTGGAGTCTGCATGTCCTCCCCGTGTTACCGTGGGTTCTCTCCGGGCACTCCGGCTTCCTCCCACCGTCCAAAGACATGCATGTGGTAGGTTAATTGGGCATTGTGGAAAAAATTGTCCCTAGTGTATGACTGTGCAAGTGAATGGTTGTCTCTATGTTGTCTGTCACTGTCTGTGTGATAGCCCTGCGACTAGCTGGCCCCAGTCCAGGGTGTACCCTGCCTACGGCCCGAAAGTAACTGGGATAGGCTCCAGTCACCCGTGACCCCTAACGGGAATAAGCGGAAGAAAATGAATGAACATCTACAGGTATGGAAGCACACATGTGCTAATTTGAAAACGCAACACTCAAGTGTGCTATAAAAGGCAGCAGGTGAGTTCACCTGTCTTCAACAAAAATGGAAGGAGTTAGAAGAAGTAGAAGAGTGAGAATGAGAGGGGGAGCTCAAAGAGGAGATGAAGGAGGTAGAGGAAGAGGAGAAGGAGGTAGAGGAAGACAAGAAGGAGGTAGAGGAAGGCACATAGGTAGAGAAGGACTTGAAGAGGTGCTAGAACCTGTACAAAGAAGACGAGGACCAAGTTTGACTCGAGAAATCCGTGCAACACTTATTGATCATGTTATCAACCATGGACTGACACTGATGGAAGCTGGACAAAGAGTTCAACCAAATCTCAGCAGAAATACTGTTGCGTCAGTAATTCGGACATTTCATCGAGAAAACAGGTAAGCTAACCACACAGTAAACATTGAAACTGAAGCTTGTATAATCAATATTGTTTACTGTGACATTTGACAGTAGGCTGCATATATATATATATATTTTTTTTTTCTTTTTCTTACATAGGATTGAGGGTCGAGGACACCAAGGTGGAAGGAGCCCTATGTTTAGTCATGCACAAGAGGCCGCCATTGTGAACATGGTTTTGGCCAATAATTGTATCAGGCTACGAGAAATCCAAGCCAAAATAATCAATGATAACAATATTTTCAATAACATCCAACAAGTCTCTCTGTCAACATTAGGTTGAATCCTAAAGAAAAATCTAATATACATGAAGCAACTGTATCGGGTACCATTTGACAGAAATTCAGAGAGAGTGAAGCATCTGCGCAATGAGTATGTGGAGGTATGCATTGTTCATCTGACTATGGTGTGGTATCATGTACTGCTCATGATGTTCTGTCACAAAAAAATACTGTGCTATAGATATTGATTAGCATCCCATTTTTTATGTGTTTCAGAGAGTCTTGCAAATGGATGCTGCTGAAATTCAACATGAATTTATATATGTGGATGAGGCTGGATTTAACCTTGCAAAAACAAGAAGAAGAGGGAGAAATGTAATTGGGCACAGGGCAATCACCAATGTGCCAGGGCAGCGAGAGGGTAACATCACCCTTTGCGCTGCAATCACACAAAATGGGGTCCTCCACCACCATGCAAATCTGGGACCCTATAATACAAATCTGATACTTGCATTTCTTGACCAATTGCATGAGATTGTCACAGCATTACACCAAGTGGACCAGATGCGGTACGTTGTCGTTTGGGACAATGGCCCATTTCATCGGGCTGCTCTGGTCCAGAACTGGTTCCATGATCACCCTGATTTTGAAGTTTTATACCTTCCCCCATACTCCCCCTTCCTGAATCTTATAGAATAATTTTTTTCAGCGTGGCGGTGGAAGACATATGACCTGCGGCCTTATGACCGTTTGCCCCTCATTCAAGCCATGGAACAGGCATGTGATCTTATTGAAGCAGCTTCAGTGCAGGGGTGGATTCGTCACACAAGGCGATTCTTCCAACGGTGCCTTGCCAATGAAGACATAGCCTGTGATGTGGATGAAATCTTATGGCCTGATCCAGCCAGACGGAGAGACAAATAGTTACAGTATTCTTGTTGCTTTTACAGTAGTTTTCTTTCATTTCTGTTTACTTTAACTTTTTTTCAGAGTCAAAGTGTATGTACTGTGATTCATGCAGTAATTTTTATTTGTCTAAGTTTTATTTGTTTACAGTACTTGATATCATTGTTGGTTGATTACTGTAACTGATTATGGTAAGAAATACTGTAAGTTTTGAAATAAATACTTGAAATATTCAGTCTGCAGCATCAAGTGTTCACTGTGTGCTTGGTAAGGTTATAGTAGGCCTACAGTATTTGTCTACATTCTCCTTATATCTCAAAACAAATCATGAATAATGATAAATTATCTCTTACATACAGTAAGAATGTCTGGCCAAAAATCTTATTATATGTTTTTTTACAAATGTGTTTTTTATTTATCACAGCAGTGTGAAACTGGCTGCACTAGTGTATGATCATTGATGACTGTATTGGTTAAATGAAAACAAATAGCATTTTCACAAATATGTGTATATGTTTTGACTGAAGTGTGTATGTTTTGACTGAAGTGTGTCATTTTGCAAAGAATCTAGGAATTTTGCTAATTGATTGTGGTGTTTGGATAATTGTGATTATATTTTGACCAAAATAACTTTGTTTTCAAAATTGCATGTAAACAATTGAAAAAAACTGTAACACACAGGTCGAAACAGTGGCACTCAAGGTCGAAATTACACATTTTGTTTGCAAAAGGCTCTAACCGTACCAAAACATTTAAAATATGCAACAAAAGCAAATTCTGCCTTCAAACAACACAACTTGCAAACAAGTGTATGAGCTCTTCCAATCAATCATTACACAGTAGACAACAAATACAAAACACAGCACTCGGTGCGAATCAGTGCACCATTGCTTTCATGCCAGTGCCATTTGTTGTCAAATTTGCCTTCTTGCAAAGAATTGGATCCAGAATCAGAAATGCTTTGACATTTTAGTGATTCCATTGATTCTTTTTTTCGAACTGTGGCTGATATCTGAAATACTGTAAATATTACACAAAATACATGTAAACCAAAATAAAATCTATTACAGTAAAGTATAAGAAATAGCCACTATTGATAATCAGTCCATTCTGTCTTGACGATGGGGCCACATGGCCTCATACACATCACATTCAATGTCCTCTCTTGCAATGCACTGAGGGAAAAATCTTCTTGCATGCCTTATCCAACCTTGACATTCCTCTGCACCTACTTCTTGGGCAGCAACAGTCATTGCATTCAGCAAGGGCATCTGCTCATAGGAACAGTGATCATAAACCTTCCACCTCCAAGCCCTGAAGAAATCCTCTATGGGATTCAAAAATGGGGAATATGCTGGAAGGAACTGCATCATCATTCGAGGGTGTACTGCAAACCACTCATTGACAAGGCGAGAGTGGTGGAACCACCAGAGGATGGTAGCCTTTGGATTCTATAAAGAATACATGTAATGGGAGTGAGGAAACAATTACAATTACATATTATTAGTAATATCACTGAGGATATTTCTGTATATACTGTTCATAACATTACCTGTCTTCCTGTCGAAATCAAATTCTGACAATGGATGCAACAGTGTTTCTGTTTAGAACAGGTTGGACTCATTGTCCAGCCTTTCTGAGTGAAAGGCCATGATTGATAACATGATCAATAACAGTTGCCCGAATTTCATCAGAAACCTGAGCCCTTCCAACTATACCTCCACCTCGCACTCGGACTCCTCTTCCTCGGACCCCTCTACCTCTTCCTCTCACTCTCATCTGCCTTCCATCCATGTTGGCAAAGAACAACACAGACGCTGCACCTTTTAAGGCCTGCAGACTGTTTGCTAATTGAAGATTTGTGTGAAGGAGTGTCAAACAGGTGCTTCAGTGATTTCATACTGATCTAGGTAGTTTCTGATAGTTAAGAACAAATGGTTTATGTTTGGTTACCATAGCTAAAACAATGGAGTTTGGACTGCTTGAATGACATCTGTGTTAACTGTTCTGGAAAAGGGTGGGAAAATGTGTCAATCCAATGAGAAAGGGTTAACACATTTGCAAGAGGTGTCTGGTGCTCTGCTGAGACAGTGACGATGAAAACTGAGTGGATCCCAGTTTCTTTAAGCAGGTCAAAGCAATCAATAAAAACTGTAATTAACTAGTAAAATGCTTTGCTGAGCTAGAACAATGACTGTGCCAGGTATTCAAGTTTACGGTATCTGACACAATATTTAAGCAGTCATACCATAAACAGGCAGCAAAAAGAACGCATATTTGGTGATGCCTGACTCGTATGTGGAAGGTGTGGAACGTAGGGAACGTCTAGAATAGGCCTATATTTCTTAAAACCACTGTAAGTTCATATGATGTTTCTTATTCTGACGTTTTCTAACAATGCGTTAGTTCACACGCTCACAATGAACTCTAGCAAAGTATGATGTGTACAGTTATTTGCAAGTGTGCACGAGTCTAGGAGCTAGGAAGGTGAGGCGCGGTGAGGCGCTGTGCAAGACCCGACCAGCTGGAACTAGAGTGATGGTGAGTCTTCCTTGCCTCACTGCGCAACTGAACACTTTCTATAGAAATGAATGGGGATGCCATCATTAAAGAGCAGGCTTGATATTTCTATTGTGTATAAACCTCTGTTTGGAAGCCTTAAGGAGTCACTGCCGCTTAGTCTGACTCAAGTGTCTAACTTGGATGAAATGAGCCCACTAGCCGATTGTGAATTTGAGATGTTTCCCTTGATCTAGCCTACTTGAGAAAAATGTTTTTGTTGAATATAATATGATAAATTGCAGCCTTGAGGATCAATTTGTCTGTGGAAATATTGTGTGGCCTTATTCACAAGACATTCCCTGACGCCAAATTGAGACACCACACATACACACACAAAGTGTAGTCCAGGGAGGTTATGCACACAGCGGGAAATTGGATCTTGATTACAGATGGATGTGCAGGTCAGATGTCATCTTAGTTTATTGGCGTGGAGGAACCCCCTCCCCCGAATTCATATAAATGTATGCCATCACTTCACCTGTAAATTAGATTTGGATGCTACGTTACACTATCAAGACTCACAACTTTCAGAGGAAATTGTAGGTTAACCTTGTGTCAGTCCTGACATGATGTGGAAGTTGTCATCAATATTACAATAGATGGCTGATGTCAAAAACAGCTATAAAATGTGAGCCCTGTTAACTCTTTGATCCTTCACTGACCACACCAAACCAATACAGACTTTGCTGAGCCACGTCAGAACCAACATTTCCCCGCAGACTTCTTCAGGCCGTCTTTAGCAACATGTCCAGCGTCGGCACGATTTTTCTCGCCGCCACCTGTTGTGTCTATTTATGCCTTGTGCACGGGGAGGAATCGTTTGAGACCCGTTCAGTTGACTTTCCGCCAAAGACTCAAGAAGAAAAAGATCTGGTAACAACAGTTCAAATGGTTCTTTGGCTTACAGTGCGTGTTTAGAATGACTTTTAATCAAAGGACTCCTCAATAGCGGCTGAATAGAACTCTTCACTTTAAAGTGATTTTTTTGGGAGTAAAACGGAAAATCCTTTGGACGTGTTCATTACATTTATCGAATCAAAATTGATGGTTTGAATAAGCAATTGGTAAAACAATGCTTTGACTTGTTCCCATGTAGATTGAAGCTTTGCAAGAAGTTCTGGAAAAACTGAAAAACAAACAAATGCCATCATCGGAGAAGAAACTAGGATGGCTTCCTTCGGTAAGAGTTAAAATGATCCCATAGGCATAACAACAAGAATGTGCGTAATCGTTCTGTACCACAATGACTTTGTTGAAGTTAGCCAAATGTTAAATATAAACTAGAAAAGGTTATTGTATTATGTTATTTTTTTCTCGTTCATTGTCAGAGCTGTAAACCTGCAATTACTGACAGGGCATGTTGTGTTTGTTTTCAGTGTGACGCGGGCGAACAATGCGCCGTGCGTAAAGGCGCAAGAGTTGGAACGCTCTGCAGCTGTCCACGAGGAACGTCTTGTAACTTCTATGTCCTCAAGTGTTTGTGAAAGATGGGATGACGCAGCTTGAGTAGACAGTTGATGGTGGAAATCGTTGTATTAATATTATGTTTCCTTATACTCTGCTATTTTGTTATTTTTGACAAATTAACCCCCAAAAATGTAATGGGAAATAAAGTGTGACTTTATAAAAACCTACACATATTTTTAATTTAATATGTTGAATTTGTGCGAAAAAAAGAAAAAACCTGATGCACTGCAGCGTCTGTGCTTGAAAAAGGCTTATTAATGTAACTGAATATAAGTGGTGCTTTGTTGCATTAAATAGCTACATTAACTTTATGGACGTGCATTACAATACAGACTAGGTTTAATACGGCCTAATACAGCATTATGTTTGAGTATACAGTATGGCCAGTACCATAATGAATTCAAGATTCAACTTTAATTCACATTTACATTTATTCATTTAGCAGACGCTTTTATTTTATAACTTTAATGTCATTAAACTAGTTTAAACTTTAATGTCATTAAACTAGTTTAAACTTTAATGTCAATAAAGTATTTATATATTTACCTTCATTACACACGTACAAGTACCCCAGCAAACATCGGTCGTCGGAAAGACGTGCAGATCAGGTCGATATTGGGTCGGTCCGTCAGAGACCATATCTAGACGTTGGCACGACGACCAAAAATGGTTGATATTTAACGTCTATATTGGACCACATCTAGACGTTAGTTCGACGTGCAAATTAGGTCCAGAATTTACAGTCATTTTTGGAGCTCTTTTAGACGTTACAGTGGCGTTCAAATATTACTTCATCTTGACGTTAAGGATTTCAAAGTGCAAAACAGATACCAAATTTACACGCCATTATTGTCATTATTATTGACCTCTTTTAAGATGTTAAAATTATGATCATCTGGGCGTCTATTTTCAGATTCAGAATACTTTATTCATCCCGTACAGTTACCTGTACAGGTTAACAAAATGCAGTTAGCATCCAACCAGAAGTGCAAAACAGGTAGCATAAGCGAAATATACAGAGTATGTACAGGGTATTAAAAGTGATTTGGTGGTATAAATATACAGCTGTATTGTACAAAACTTTACAGTATTTTTACAGTATTTACGGTGTTGTATGTACATAGTGCAAATTGGTACTACATGCAAATGTGCAAAATAGAACAGATAGTGCAAAATGGTAAAGATGGTGCAAAATGGTTCAGATGGTGCAGAATGCAGACAATTGTGCAAATATAGGGGGGCAGGGGTTAGCGCCGGCCGGAGTTCAAAAGGGACAGTTCTGGGGAAGAAGCTGTTCCTCAGTCTACTGGTCTTAGACCGAAGGCTCCTGAAGCTAGTTAGGGTAACGGTTAGTGATATGTAGCAAAAATATTTACATTAAGGACGTGCATCAAAATATAAGTGATCACATTTATTAAACGCTCTCAATTCGTCAGTGAGTTTCATTGGATTCCACTGGAATGTCTGGGACTTCCTCTTGAACATGGACTACTGGGAGAGTGGCGCTCCTAGCCATAGACATTAAGAGAGAGTGGAAGACTCATTGCCTGCTGAAGCGCGAGAAATACGGCCGCCATCTTGAAACGGGCACCCTACCAGATCCTACCCGGCAGCCTCAGTCTCATATGTCTCTGAGGCATCTACTCTTTATATCTATGCTCCTAGCGATAAAAGCTTCACCAGTGACATCATTTCCCTCAATTACTGTCCAATATGGCGTCCTGTGGGGTAGTGGAAGGAAGAGCACAGGAGGAGCCGAGACTTGCTGCCGTGAGAAACCACGACTTCTCCGATCATAAGTACTCACTCCTCGTAATCATAGGACAAATTAAGCACGCAAACCAGACGGAACATATCACCCGGGAGATCGAAAGAGGTATGGCAACTGACATGGGGCGGCATTATATAGGTGCAGATAATTTTTCAGATACCGCTGCTCCTGATTTCACAGCCAAGGCTCCCCAGGACAAATGATAAACTGATTTCGAATCAGTAACCGTGGCAGTACAACTGCATAGCAAGTTACAATGCTGCGTCAAGAGGCAATGTTCCGTCGTCTGCAGATTGTTTCCTCTTCTCGTTGTTTCGGTTTATTCCGATATGATGCCGTAACAAAACAGCTTTACAATATCTCTGCCCTTTATATGAATTTATGTGCTGGACTTAAGGTCAGATTCTTCACAGTGGTCTTTGTGCAGTGATAAATCCTGCTCCTGGAGACGTTGCCTGGGGGAGTGCCTTCTGTGGGTGCAGGCCTGTGTACAATTCAGTCTCTGTCTCTTTCTGTCCCATGACTGTGCTGTTCTGTTCTTGACTGTCTGCCAAGGTATACGTTCGTGGGATGTGGACCTGACCTCCTGTAACTTGAATCTGCACCTCAAAGATTTTCTATCTCACCACACCCTTCAGATACTCAAGGGTACAGGTGAGCTTAGTGTTTTGTGTGTGTGTGTGTGTGAGAGTAATGGTCAATTTGCTAATGTGATTTGTCTGTTACAAGCCATAAGCAATATTTATTTTAGAAATACCAGTTGCTAGGTAACCTGCTATATCACTTTATCCATGTTTTAGGGAGGAAGAAAAAAGGAAACTGGAGAGTTTTTGTATGTGAAGAGGGCGATTGTAGACATGGTTCAAATATGGCTTGACATATTGATTGTAAACAATAACTGTGCTGCTCCATGGCCATATTAACTTTCCCTTATTATAAATAGATTGCTCAAAGATGACTGGCTCCCCCATAGCAAAAACACAAGGATTCAGTGTTTGCATTTTGTAGAAACGGTTTGTAGAAACCGTTTCAGAGGTAGTCATTTGGACATTGTTTTCAAAACAAAAATGGTCTGAGAAATCAGATTTATATTTATTCATTTAGCAGACGCTTTTATCTAAAGCAACTTCCAAGGGAGCTTTACAAAAAGAGCATCGGTTTCTGATCATAACACAGTGATAGTCCCCAAACATTGCGTGTTGTCAGATTATGAAACATACATTGAGTGAAACCAAACGAGTGCCAAAGCTAAAAGCCAAAAAGTGAAAGAGCATTCGATTAAAGAAATTACAATTACACGTCATGCATCTCAAAATTGCTATAGTGTACCGTATTTTTTGCACTATAGGGCGCACTGTCAATGAATGGTCTATTTTCGATCTTTTTTCATATATAAAGATTAGATTCAACTTTATTGTCATTACACAGGTACAAGTACAGGGCAACGAAATACAGTTAGCATCCAACCAGAAGTGCAAAACAGTTATAATAACAGAATATAGTGCAGAATATAGCGCAGCTTTATTCTGCAATATAGCAGAATAAAGCGCACCGGACTATAAGGCGCATTAAGCGGGAAAAAAACAGTCATAAATCAGTAGAATAATATTATGGTGAAGCACAGTATGTATTACTCCGCGACGCTCCTGGCTACGGTAGCCGTAATGCTGCAAGCGGTGCGGCTTTGTAGTTTACCAAAGTCGTACTAAAACATTTTGATTTAGCGCCGTGAGCGCCTTGTACCACACAAATCGCTTAGAGGTCAGTAAACAAAATAATTAATCCATATATAAAGCGCAGTGTCGTGTTTTGAGAAAAATAAAGGCTTTTAAGTGCGCCCTGTAATCCGAAAAATACGGTACCTCTTTGAAAGCAAGGAGTAATAATAAAACAATCGGGTTATAACTGGACAAACAGAGCAACGAGGCTCTCAATAAGGGTCATTATGGTCCTGGGGGAACCTAACATTAGGTCCAGCAGTCCTTCCTAAGTACCGCTGTATTCCAGGAACTAACCCTGCTCTCTGGTAGGAGTCTACCTTAGTGTCTTAAATATCCTAACCTGAGCTCCACTAAGCACTTGAACAACTGGTTGAATTGATGTTGTATTGCTCCGATGAGTGGTTTGCGAAAATTTTGTAATCCTACGAAATTTGAAGACAAACTCACTAAGGCAAGCGGGCTATGCAAAATGTTGTGAGTTATCAGGTGAGAGGGGTTTTTAGTGACTGTTTAAAGAGAATACTTTATTTTACTACAGCTAGAATGATATCAGCAATCATTCTTGCTGTGTAGACTATGCAAACCACTCACACCACTCACTGTGGTTTACTCTAAGACAAGGATTTTATTTCCATTGCTTTAATAATAATCAATAATCAATTTATGAGGCTTATCGCATCACCTCTAGTTTATTAAAGTAAAAAAAAAATGATGCTTGATAATTGACTAATTAACCTACATCACAACTTTCCATTATGGATTTTCGTTTATTGTCATTTAAATTAGTTTCAAAAAGCAGCAGTGATGCTGTGCTTTGGACTGAAGGATGGCTGGCAGGTCAGGAGTGAGTTTGGTGGTTGAGATGTGAAGGACATTACAGAGATGGCTGTCGGTCATTTTGGTTCTCAATCTGCTTTTGGAGAGTTAACAGAGAAAATGTTTGCTCACATACGTATGTTGAGCCGAACAAACTCATCATCCTTTTTGCGTGACGTCGCATGAGTGGAAACTTGGCCTTTTCCAAGCTCTGATAGAAGTCGGGTAGAGAGAGAAGCTGATATTGATTCTTCAGATAATCATCACACTGTATTTCGATAAATTCGAAATTCGATAAGTCACCATCTGAGAAAAGGTCTCAGTTGAGCTATTAGTTGAGCTACCTTATAGCTTGCTATTGTGGCAGTTTCTTGTATTTTGTTTGCACAGAGAAACCACTGCTGTTGAGCTAGCAGGCTAGCTGCCATTTGCTTAACTTTATCTTCTCGCTCAGCAGCAGTGTAGGACCTGTATAAATGTGTGCTTCTGTTTTTTTCTTCTATATTTTTTTTTTCGTTGCTGATGATGCACCACCAACTCTGTTGTGTGGCCTTTAATAAATGATTTATTGATGGGTAGGTTTGATGTTTGGTTTCATAGTGTCTTCATACATTGTAGTTTTTCATCACTGCAACACTTTCATGGCAAATCAAACAGACACATTTCCCCTTGACTTTCATGAAGAAATTCATTTTCCCGCCGGGTCTGACATTTTCTGCACTGACTTTCTATCTTGCGTTTCTTTGGTTCTCCTAGGTTTGATCATTCGCGGCAAATGTGTTCTTTAATTTTATTTAGTGGAAAACCTGCCTTGTTCTGACTGATGCCCCACCTAGTGTTGAAACTAAGAATTACAACACAGTCCGGTGCAAGTTTCATGTGAGGGCCATATTCAATTACATTTTTTTTAACTTGCTGCGGGCCAATAAAAAATGGACCACAGGCCGCAGTTGGCCCGCGGGCCGTAGTTTGGACACCCCTGCTGTAGAACATTCTGACAAAGAGTTATTGAAACTAACATTGGGTTCTGGTAGATAAGTAGGACTGGAACCATGAGAGCGCCAGCCCATGAATACCAACGTGATGCTCCAGTCGGTGTAGAAGCACACAATGATCTACGGTATCGAAGGCCGAACTTAAGTCAAGAATTAAAAGTACGAAGGCTGATCCAGAGTCAGCAGTGACAAGTAGGTCCTTAACTACTCTAGTTAGGGCAGTCTCAGTAGAGTGGCAGGAGCGAAAACCAGACTGAAAATTGTCAGAGATTATTGGTAGAAAGGCGAACAGTCAGTTGATCAGAACAATTCTCTCAAGTATTTTAGATAAGAAAGGTAGAGTGGAGACAGGTCAATAATTGGCAAGAACTAGTGGATTGCTATTGGGTTTCTTGAAGAGTGGTTTAATGATAGCAGATTTATAGGTTAAAGGGACACACCCCGCAGAGAGAGAAGTGTTCAAAATGGCACGTATAGGGGCATTCAGAATAGGAAGGAGTTCCTTAAGGAGATCAGAAGGGATGGGATCTAGTGAACACGTTGTTGGCTTTGACGCCAAAGCCTCAGCAGAAATGGGTTTGAACTGAGAGAGTGAGCTCGTGGACCAGGACACAGAGCACTGGCTGGACACAGTGCTAGAGAGCTGCTGGCTAATGATATGGTTCCTTATTTGGGAGATTTTAACAGTGAAAAAATCTAGATAATCATTAGCTGTGTTTATGTAAACATTGCAAACACCCCTTGTATTGTATGGCGATATAGGCATACAATTATGACAACTTGCTTAACCATTGTGCATGTACTAGATTCTGTAATGAACGACATCATGGGCACTTTGCTTTATTTATAGTTCCAGGAATCTGTCAGGTGGCTGAGTGGTAAGGGTGGCAAGCTAAAGAATCTTGATGTTGTGTCCTTAGGCAAGGCACTTCAGCCCTATTTGCCTCAGGGGGAATGTCCTATAAATCAATCTGGATAAGAGCATCTGTTAAAATGACTAAAAGTGTAAAATGTAAATGTGTGTATCACCTACTTTATTAACTATATTGGCACTATCTGTGTACTTTCAGGAATCTGTCAGTGTCTCTCACTGCCATCGTAATCACTTACTGCATCATGGGTACTGTGCACTAGTTATTTCTCAATTAAATATTTTTGTTCCTCAGTATAAATGTACTTCTATAGAAGCTTGTATAGTTCAAATTTTTTCCAATTAAGCAGAATTAACAAAAAATGAATCGAATGTCAGAAGCAATTGTATTCTTTCACACTCACATATATTAATCTTTCACTTGCAAAATGTAAGCATGCAAATTTAACATCTAAGCATTATACAGCTTAGTTGAAGGAATTCATTTAGCAGACGCTTTAATCCAAAGCGATGATATTTAAGTGCCTTACTATTTCTAAGTGCCATTAAATTCCCGGAATTAGTCAGTTTTGAGCCTTTTCTTGAAGGTGAGAGGACAGTCTGTTTCTGATGGAGGTGGGGAGTTGATTCCACCATTGGGGAGCCAGACAGGGGAAGAGCTTGTGTTGGGCTCTTGAGGGGGGGGGGGGGGGGGGGGGGGGAGTAGACGGTGGTCAGAGGAGGACCGTAGGTGGCGGGCAGGGTTGTAAGGCCGGAGGAGAGAGTTGATATAGCTTGGGATGGTCCCTTTCACGACCATAAAGGTCAGTACCAGGGTCTTGAATTTGATACAGGCTATTATGGGAAGCCAGTGGAGGGCGATGAGGAGCAGGGTGACATGGCAGCATCTGGGTAGGTTGAAAACCAGGCGAGCTGCTGCATTTTGGATCCTCTGGAGGGAGCGGCTTGCATTTGCTGGAAGGCTGGCTAGTAGTGAGTTGTAGTAGTCCAGTTTTGAGAGGACAAAAGCTTGGACTAGCAGCTGGGTGGAATGTTCAGACGGGTATTTTCTGATTTTGTGGATGTTGTAAAGGGTGAATCTGCATGACCAGGAGGCTGCGGCAATGTGTGCTGTGAAGGAGAGCTCGTCATCCAAGGTGACCCCCCCAGGTTCCTGGCAGAAGATTACGGGGTCACTCTTGCAGATCCCAGATGGAGAGATCGTGGGTGAATGAGGGTTTAGCCTTTCTGTTTTCGCGAGGTTCAGCTGGAGGAATATGCTGACCTACGGTGGTCTGCTGATAACCGTCTAGTGGTACCCCCCCCCTCAAGAGCGCCAGAGCCCAACAAAAAAATCTTCCACTGCCTGGCTCCCCAATGGTGGAATCAACTACTTGTTATGCTTTTATAGCTCTTACCTTGGCACCTATTGGTTCTCACAATATGTTTCACCATCTAAAAGCCCACAGTGTTCTACTTGTGCAACTCTGAATTACAACAGACAGTTTAGGGTGGTTTTGACAATTTGGGAAATTAGGGCAATTTGGGTCAGTGCCTCAAACCATTTATGTTTGGTCGCATTCAAAGAAGCCACACCTAGAGGTACATACTTTTTATTTCCTTGACAGCACCCTTTACAGGAAGCACAGAGTTATAGTACATCAGACCAGAGCCCCGCACCTCACCCCTTGGTACTTCTAATTGATTTCTTCTTAAACTAGGTTTTAGGATTAAGGTCAGCTGGAATCCGACCTCCACCACTCCCTCCTCGACTCGAAGCATCGATGGATATTGGTGGTATTGCATTACCGGTTAGGGACCCGACTCGTCCAGCTGATCCGAAATGGATAGACTAGCACCATATTTATTTGCTTACGTCAACAAAAGTTGTCTGGAAATATGGTTGCAGATACAAACTGGGCACAAGCACAAAAGGTAACATTAGTTGATTGCTGATTTACCCGAGCTGAATGAGCACAATGAGATGGGGCTTGATCATCTACAGTTGCCTACCCTGCAACAACCTGAGTGAGTCTCTGCTGGTGTCCATCTACAGCTGCTCCTCAGAGAGCATTATAGCATTGTAGTGGGGTGTATGAAGGTGGCCTTCATAACTTGCTACGAATGGAGTGGATATCTTATATCTGGTTGAAAATCGAATTAACAGGGCACCACCTCGATATTTTGGAAAGGGATTGAGGTAAACCTTATGGATTAATTAACAAATAATAGCCTCTTGATCAGTCTCATAACCTGAAGTCATGTAGTTCCTTAGAATTAGTGCAGATCCGATGACCGAGAATTGTATACAAAAAGGGTTTATTTAAATAAACGAAAAACAGACAGGGGAAGACGAGGAGAAAGGGGGAGTATTGGCCTAAGGAGACAAAGGACAGTTATGCTAAAATATGCTAACAACAGGAAGACTAAATTTAAATCAGTTACAGTTCACCACACTATGCCAATGTCTACGCGTAAGAAATTAGTTAGTCACAGTTACTTTGTCCGTTGAAGAAAGGTAGAGTTGATCTTCCTTGTGGTGTCCAATAAATAAAAGGAAGTGTTCCTTAACTTCTGTGATAGTTCTTGGTTGTTGAAAGGTTGCTCATTATAACAGATAAATCCAAGGTTGTTGTTCCTCAGAATAATCCGGATGAAAGAGGGGGAAGAATTCTAGGCTTGGTGCTTTTATACTAGGTAAAGTAAGGGGGTTTGGTCATTCCTTATCTGAAGATGGTCCCATGCAGAGAGAATGACTTGGAGTGGAAATAAAGTGGTTTATTATCTGCCGGATGAGGGTTGTGTCCTGATAACCTGAGTACATCACAGACAAGACACAGAACAAGCGTCCACAAGTACATTCTTAAATGATATGTGTTGATTAATGAACTTTGGCTGTGTTTGCCACACATGAACTGATGTTGACTTGAGATCTTTTTGTAATAAAACCGAGGGGGGTTACATTAAAACACATTACATCAACACAGCATTTAAAGAGAAATTCACACAGTTCCAATCCTTTTAGTGTCCAATAAGCAGTATTGTCTTTGTGAGGTGTTTGTAATCCATTAAATGTCTGTTTTGGGGATAAATCCTCTATTCAGACTTGTGAACCAGTTACTCCAAGGCCTGCCTGGCCTTTCAGCACTGGTTTGGAAATCCATAACCCTGGTTTCGTCAGTGTGTTTCACTGACAAGGGAATGGTCATGTGGAGGCTCTGCTACAGCATACTGTGCCTGTGCTTTATTTATTTATATATATATATGTTTAATTATACATGTATTAAATATCTGTGTACGACCTGTGTACAGCAAATTGCTACCATGTACGAGTCTCGGGGGGAGGAGCATGGCAAGCCACTGTTCTGTGCAAAACCGGAAGAGCTGAAGTTGGAAAGTTGGTGTGGTCTGTTTTGCAAGCTTGATTCCACCATTAAGCACTTTAAATACAAATTAATGGGGACGCCGTAAAAAACAAACGGTCTCGCTGTGTCTACTATATATATAAGTGTTCACCAGACACTAGAAGGAACAATGTGAGCAACATATGAAGATTTGCATGTATATCCGAGTGATATTTATAGTTCACTCTGAAATTTCACTGCGTGCAGCAGATTTAACCTATCCGAGCGTGTCGGCACCTGTACAACTCAGTTGTGTGAGTACCAGTCATGACCAAAATTGCTGTTGCTGACATTTTTCTAGAAAATTGAAGTATTTCTTTTTTTGCTATACACATGTTTATTTCGTGTGTGTGTGTACTGAAAATGCATTTTTTGTAAATGCTAATTTGACTTTAAATAACTTTTTGGGTCCAACCATGACCTCTCTGGGTGAAGTCTGCATGTTCTCCCGGTGTTACCGTGGGTTCTCTCCGGGCACTCCGGCTTCCTCCCACCGTCCAAAGACATGCATGTGGTAGGTTAATTGGACATTGTGAAAAATTGCCCCTAGTGAATGACTGAGAGTGAATGGTTGTCTCTGTTTTCTCAGGGTGTACCCTGCCTAAGGCCTGAAAGGAACTGGGATAGGCTCCAGTCACCCGTGACCCCCTAACGGGAATAAGCTGCACCGCTGATAAACAGTAGATAATGAATGAATGAATAAAACTTGATGCTTGTTTAAACTTACCTGGGGCAAGTAATATTTGTGGGCAATGTAACAATCACATTAGAAAGCAAGTAATAAGGAGAGAATGTGGGTAACTTTATTATTGTTTATTGTTTAAAAGGCTTCCCATCAGCTGGCACCAAGTAGGATGAGCTCATCTTCCTTTTAGACATCACTTATTAAAAAAAAAAAAAACGCCTAGAAAACACACCCAAAGTAAACTGACAGCTGTTCTTGAACCATTTGGACTACATGTATGAGGTTGGTCTCTTTTGAAAGGTGGAAGTCTGAAGTTGTATCTCCTGTTGTCAGGACCCTTGTAATTCCTACTGGTTGTGAGTAATAGAAGCTGGAACACAAGCAAGTGGAAATATTTCATTTCCGTCTAGATTTTTTGGGGAAAACACAGGCCTGAAAAGGCCTACAAGTGGTATCTATTAGCTGGAAAACACAACTGGACAGTGGCATGAAGCCTTACCTGGTACATATCAAAAGTTGAATGAAATACTAAGAAAAAATGAATGTCATACACATGTTTTTCTAAGGGTATGTCCAGACGTTTTGCTTGTGTGCCATTTGGAGACACCAAATGGACACTTTGGTAACCATGCCATATTTTCAGCATAACAAGGCTACAACTTTTGACCTATTTCATGTACAGTTACAAAGTAGTGCTCTAATGAAAGGTGACACTTAGATTAATCAACATATTTGCAATTGTAAATCTCAGTGGCTCATCACTGGATGTGCTTGACGTGCTGTCCTGGGACATTTCAATTTGTGGCTGGCTGCTGAGTTGAGGTGGATCCAGCTCACACGGTTCTTCAGATGTTTTACTGTAATGACAAAATAAAATAACAGTCAGTTAGATAACTTACTGTGTGTAATGGCCTACATTCAACACACTGAAAAAAAGCTCTCTCTTGTAAGTGAAAAACTTTCAGTACTAAATCAACTCACTGACCTACAGGGACCCAGGTGAGGGTCACTAGTGAACTCACTGAACCCACAACAAAGAATTCTACAGCACCCCTCCCCCATCATTATAAGTCTAGTCTAATTCACCTCATAATAAATAAATATATATATATATATATATATATATATATATATATATATATCGGTTTTCTGCTGTACAAATAAGTGCAAATATAAAACAAAACTTACTTGTCCAGAGTAATGTCTTCGCCTTCCAGAAACATTTCTTCTGCAACCGAATCGTAATCAGATGCGTCTGTATTTACTTCAGATAAATTGCTGTGAGATAAATCTCCATAGTCATCTTCTGTAACTTTTTTCATTGCTTCAGAAACAGAATACTTGAGTTTCTGCTTTTGTTTCGCCGCATGATCAAACTAATTCTAACTATTCTTGACGAACGCACAAATATCGGTGAGCGCACGAAAATAGCGAAAGTCAACTGCTCTCTACGCACTGAAATACAACTCCAGAACGTTTACCTGGATGGGGAAAGGTATATACCAGCTTTTTCAGAATTCGATTGGCTACTCAGTTTTCTGATCGGGTTTGATTGGTTTGATTTACATAGTAACAAACACAAGGTGGGTGTGTTTTTGCGCACCGGTTTTGGCAGCCATTGGTTGCCTTGGAAGGCCCCAACACCAGAAAGTATTTATCTGATTGGCTCAACAAGCTGTCAATCGAAAGACAAGGGTCTCACTGACATTTTAAGACCATGGAATTGAAAATACACAGGAAGAAACTCGATTTATAACGAGTTCAAGTCAAGTGATGAACTCTTGGGTTCGCAAAGTCAGAATGATGCAACAAGGGATTATGGTTATTTTTTGGATGAAATACATTGTTTTGGACTAAAAACTTTACATTTTTAGATAGTTTGAACGATTTGGAATGTAACTATATCCTTGTTTTGGGATGTTTTTCTGGACACAGAAGACTGTTAGCATCCAAATGGTGAGTGGGTCCCCTTTTTCGATGCATTGCTTACGGGGGGGAGTGTTGACAAAGACGTGGATTGTACTTTATGTTGCAAATTGATTTAGACTTCTAATAGAAGCACAAGAATCTTAGCTTTCCAAAGACGTATTGTATGTGTATCATTCTTAAAGCCAATCCTGGCTAACAGACGATATACTGAAGAGTAGCTTTGGAATGGCCGCCGGCGGCCATGGTCGAAATGGTGTCAAGGAACAGGTTAAAAGGCTTCCCATCAGCTGGCACCAAGTAGGATGAGCTCATCTTCCTGGGGTCCAAAAAGAAACTAGAAACAAATTCCTAAATACATTTTGAGTGTGTGACTCTGGCCTGGGACTCTCTCCCATACATCATTGACACTGTTGAGTAATTTTCAGAATATGACTTGTACCATTGCTTAGGTATGTGACAGATCAAGCTTTCAACAGGTGTTCGTATGGTGATGCACTAGCAATTAGCATAAACACTAATTTCAGCAGGATTAAAGACAGCTCCACTTGAGCGCACTGCCACAGTTTAAGTTTTAGTAAGCAAGCAGTAAACAATTGGCCACTCTGTCAGGTAGCACTTTACATTACAGCTCAATAGCATAGTAATAGTTTGGTTATAATTTGATAATAGTGATAAATGCTTTAAAAAACGTAGATTAAAATAAATTAGATAAAAATTACCCAAATACATACAATGCCAGAATTAGACCATTAATGGCTATGATTTTGGTTTTAGAAATACACCTATTATCAACATGATACCGCATGTATGTACGCTTAATACATCCAAGATCAAATGACACATCCAAGTTGATTTCATCGTGCGAATCATGATCCGGCTAACTGGGTTCTTCGAACAAACCTGTTGTGTATGATTAGTATCACTGGATACGATCATGCGTTGGCTTAAAAGGGGATATGTATCGATAGTAGAAACATTGATCAGCAACGCTGCTATTGGCTGTTCAGCATGGCCAAAGAACGTGCCCACTTTTTCTCCCAATCAGAACAAGAGCTTTTATTGGAAGGTTATGCCGAATTTGAGTCGTTATTTAAAACGACAGGGAACACCTCAAAGTCTGCAAATGCCAGGAGAGTGGGCTGGCAAAAAGTAGCAGACAAATTAAAGTAAAAGTGAAATACAAGAATATTCTACAAAATGGTAGCCTTTAATTCATACTGTCTTTATTTTAAAAAGCCACTTATTTTTCCTCCCTTTTAAAAACCACTGTTAAATGATGTGTTTGTCTATTTATAACAGCCACAAAGAAAAAGGCTGAAAAAAATGGTATCTCTCAACAATTACACTTTATCGAGCCCCCCCCCCGCCCCCTACGACTGCCGATCACCCCCCCCTCCCAAAACGACCCTAAACGGGTCAAAACAAAACAAAATTCATTAATCTGACAGATAAAGTAAGGCAAATGTGAGCTAGATGACACATTTTACTAAGTTTCTATGTATAAATTGTGTCTGTAGTGGTGCATTTGAGGCCACGGTAGTCGAATACGTTGTATTTTTTCACTGATCTTTCTCTCTCCTTTCCACTCTAGCAATGACATCACACACTCTAGCTCTCAAACATTCTCTCCATAGACACCCATTCATTTTTTGGTTTGGTTTTTGGCAATTTTTTGCCAAAAGTCTTAGAAAACATAGCTCACATGTCGCAGCCGAGCCGCACGTTTTTATACCACTTTTGTGTATATGCACCAAAATCTCTGGTAGGAGCTAGTAATAACATAGTGTGCGCCTTGCAGCACGCACACAATAAACGCTGGGAATAACATATTGTGCACCTTGCAGCACGCACACAATAAAATAATCATAAAAATCACTTTAAAAACAAAACAGTAAAACACTTTAGACATCGTTATAATCACAATACATTATTCAAAATAATTCATAACAGTATTACATTCATCACTTTCATACAGACAATATCCCCATTTCCTACTCAAAATGTTAAATACTGCATCCTCAGATGGTACCTGAAGAAAACTTTGCTATTTATTTTTCGTATATTCAGTTGGCAGTTATTCCAATGATTAATGGCACGATCAATAACTGTGCTTATTAAAGCATTTTATTTTGGACATGGTAGCAACACTAGCCATCATCAGCTGACCAAGTCGAATCGGAATGTACCTGATCATGCCTGACATTTAAGAAAACAGTTTTAGAAACAAATACAGTACAATGTTTATGAAAAATTTAAGTATTAAACACCAGCCTGTTCTCTATTGTTAACCATGAGAGTCAACAGTGCATACTGATAGTGTTCGTTCTTATAGGACACTGTAACGCTGATCACTGACCAAAAAGGGGCACAATACTCCAGGTGACATAAAATCAAAGATTTAGCCACCTCTCCCAAAAATATGTGTAGGGACATAAGAAAGACATCTCCTCACCATAGAGATACCACATCCCATCTTCTTGAATATGGTATCAATATGTTCTTCCCAAGACAGATGACTGTCTTATTGTACCTAGTAATTTTACTCTCTCTACTTGTTCTATAGATTCCCCTGACAAGTTCAAACTCATAATTGGTTTAGATGACAGTTTATTTCTCAATCCCATCATTATCGATTTGTTTTTTTAAATGTTCAGCACCAATTTATTTTGTTTTACCCAATCAAAAACAGTATTTAACTCTGATAAAACATTTTCCAATTCGCTGACAGTCTTTGCAGCATACTACAAGGTGGAACCATAAGCATACATAATTACAGTTGGTTTATACAATACCGATGGTAAATAATTAAATTGCATATGAAAGGGTTAAGTCTTTGCATCGTGCATCTGTGTGTGCCACTCCAAGCATGGAGAACCAAAAGAGAAGAGAGTCTGAGGACTTCAGAACCAAAATTGTGGAAACATATCAACAATCTCAATGTTGCAAGTCCATCTCCAGAGATTTAGATGTTCTTATGTCCACAGTGCGCAATATGATCAAGAAGTTTGCAACCCATGGGACTGTAGCTAGTCTCCCTGGAAAAATGTATGAAAGTTTGCAACGCAGGATAGTCCGTATTGTGGATAAGCAGCCCCAAACTTCCAAAGAAATTCAAGCTGTCTTGCAGGCTCATTAGTGTAATCGCAAACTTATCTGTCAACATTTGAATGAAATGAAACACTATGGCCGGATACCCAGGAGAACTCCACTGCTGACGCAGAGACATAAAGTAAAACTACAGTTTACCAAAAGTACGTGAGTATGCAAAAATCCTTTAGGGAAAACAACTTGTGGACAGGTGAGACAAAGATATAGCTTTTTGGTAAAGCATATCATTCTACTGTTTACAGAAAAAATAATAAAGCCTACAAAGAAAATAACACAGTACCTACAGTCAAATACGGTGGAGATGCACAGATTTTTTGGGGTTGTTTTGCTGGCTCTGGCACTGGGTACCTTGACTGTGTGGAAAGCATCATGAAATCTGATGCTTTCCAAAGGATTTCTGGTCTGAGATCATAGGTCTTCCAGCAGGACAATGACCCCAAACATATTTTGGGGTAAATTGCTGTAACTTGCTGTAAGTCACTTTGGATAAAAGCGTCTGCTAAATGAGGTATTATTTTCAAATGCACCCAAAAATGAATGCCAACTGTAATGGCAGTTTTTCTTAATGGAAGTGTTGTAAGGATACAAAGTTGGTAGTTCGTTAAATACAAATGTATTGAACCTTTCACAAGAACAGAGTATTGCAATAAGAACACATGGAACATGAAACAGACAAGACATACATTAAACAGAGCTCTGTGACCATTGTCTCTTGGAGAATGAGGAATCTCCAGAGAGCAAGGCCCCGAGCCTACCCTCGGCACCTGTGTATATACAGTATAATACCCCAACAGTTGTGAACCCAGACATTCTTTGTCTCCAATCCACTATGGGTGTGAGGAGCAAACCTTTGACAGTCAGTTGGTTATCACCTCCAAAGGAATGTTGTCTCCAAGACCTTCTGTCATCATTTGCATTGATAGAATAAGCCAGTTGATTAGCACCTCCAAAGGACTTTTGACAAGAAAAATATTTATGTATTGTGTTTTCCTCACTCACGTTTTTTTTCACTCGGTGACATCATTGCATCCAGCAGTGTTATTTGCGCTTGGACTGAGGCATAATCTTTCCATGAACATCTTGTACAATCCAACTCAAATTTTAAATCTAAATTCAACACTGTCTGTCTCACCATCAGATCGTCCACTACGGGAGTGTAGGAGGGGAAGATACCCGACTGCATGGAATACAGGATAACATTGCATGTACCTTTAGATAACTGCAGAAGTGTATAATATATTTCAACTCAATATATTTATTTAATACTGTGCGAACTTCTTTAAACTGGAAATACAGTCGTTAAGCCCCTGCGCAATTGCTACACTACGTCCCCGTCACCACTTTTTCTCAAGTTCTGCTACCGTGCACGCTGTCCCACCGGCACAGTAGATGGCAGCCGCAATATGCTGCCTCATGCATATTTTTATTTATTTGCGATTCCACTGCTGTGGCCACCAAATAATGTGGGTTTCGGTCTTCCACCTCTCCTACAAGAACTTCAAGTTCTGTGTCCGAGAACTTTCGCTTTATGTTTTTATTTGTTGTTGTTTGCCATGATTCACTGTGAAGAACAGTCGCATGCCAGAGTCATGAGATACTAGATTAGCATTCATAAGGTGCTTTGCATTGGGATAATTAATGTACGCATACTGGTGGGTAATTTGTGATTTTAGTTGTCTTCCCCAGTATGACTTGAGATTTTACATTCTCCTGTTCTTCTATGTTTCATAATTTCTCTCCTCTACACTGGTACAATGTCAACATGTTTCTAACTCTGACACCAACATCTGAAAATGCTTGTTTTTGTATTTCTCTCATCTCCCCCTTTCCCCATCCTCAGGGCAGAGGTGCCTGCGGTATAGCTCAGGAGTGCTTGACACTCAGGTGCTGATTAGCCCATCACAAGATATCATCTACTCTGAGGTCAGAGCCTAAACTGTCTCCTTCATACAACCTACATCTACTATAGTTTGACAGTTGTTTACAGTGAGGGATCTCTTTTGACAGGTGTGTGGGCTCCTGAAGAGTCTGTCTGGCCATAAGCTGCTGATCCTTGCTGGACAGAGCTGGGAGGATACTGGAGACTTGCTGATAGACAGCGGACTGTTCTCACCACACCACCTTTTGCACATTCTTACAGAACAGGTGAGACTCACAAACAAACAAATGGCCCCAAGCCTCACAAGCATTGTCAAGAATACTTTTTCCTTTTCAAGTCAAATAATTGTTTTCACATTCCCTCAGTTCACAGATACGGCCAGCTCCACTTTATCACTCCCCACCTCCGAAGCTGTCCTAACCCTGAGCTGTCCTCATATTGGCCAGTGGAAAAAAGCTATCTTGGAATCCCAGCCCTTCCAGGGCCCCTTTTCTCTCCACATTAACCCTCCAGTAGGGCTTCCTACCATGGAGGCTCTGGGGGAATTTACCTCCCTGCTCACCGGTACCCTGACACTCTCATCCCCCTTTGACTGCCTCCAACCCCCCAGTACTGTAGGATTTCTTAAGCTGTCTCGTCCCTGCTGCTATGTGTTCCCCGCCGGTCGAGGTGACTGTGCTTTCTTTGCTGTTAACGGATTCACTATTCTAGTGGACGGAGGGTCCGACCCTCAGGCTTGTTTCTGGAAGCTGGTCCGGCACTTGGACCGAGTCGATGCGGTTTTGCTAACTCACATTGGGACCGAGAACCTTCCTGGGGTCAACGCCCTCCTCGAGAGGAAACTGGCTGAGTTGGAGATGGGCTCAGATGTCAAAGGTGACATTAAATGCCTACAGGCTTTTTTGTAATTTTTTATCGTTGTACAGGTGTATGGCTCTACGCTGGTAAAGCTTTGAAAAACTCATATTCTGACTAAAAGACCTAGCAACCAGTCAAAGTATGAAACAAGTTGTATAATTCTCGCAATTGGGAATGCATTTCTTCTCTACACCTGACCTCTTTAGCTTTTGTGCAATTCCCAGTACAACAATTTCTTAACATTATAACATTTAAAATTTCGCAACACTATACTACTTTTGCAAAAGACCCCTAACCTGTGAATGTCAAACCAAAGTCAATCAATTGCTACAACAATGTCACAAAAACATTTTTTTTTTCATAAAAAAAAAATACTACCATCATTGACTGAGGCAAGTAGGGTGAAGTGCCTTGCCCAAGGACACAAGGTCATATAGCCACAGCGGGGGCTCGATTTCACAACCTTGCGTTCATGAGGCCAACGCCTTAACCCGTTGAGCCATCTGACTCCCCCAGTTAAATCACTCTTCTTTGTTATGTACCTCAAAATAAGATTAATTAAATGCTTTGTTAAACAGCTGCATTTGACTAGATTGCTTAATGTTCTTGGGCAAACTTCCATAACTTAATGCCACTGATTGAGATAATGAAGCTACTCATAATCGTTAAAATCTTAAAATAAAAAATGTCATCTGAGATTATATTTTCCTGCTCTGTCTAGGAACAATATTGCAATATTAAAGATGACAAGGAAGCAAATTATTTCTGGCTTTATACAGTACTTGGGCTGTTTTAAAATGAAATAAAATCCACACATTTTTGTACTCTCACCTGTAGGATTAAAACATTTGTATGTTTTCTGTAACCTTTGTTATTTACAATTTGATTCCTTTTTCTGTAAAGTAGTTAATACAGGTTAGTACGTTCCAAAAATATTGTCAAAATTGCAGTGAACACCCGTGATTAAGCAATGTAGATTTTGTACCTGGACTGTAAAACACCAAGGGCCTCATGTACAAAGACTTGCTTGGATTTCCTACTGAAACTTGGCGAATGCCAAAACCCAGAAACTGTCGTACGCACAAATAAATTCAGATATATCAAAGTGTGCGTAGGCATGGATCCAAGCATGTTTCTTTTGTACATCACAATCAACGTGGAATTGAGCGCACTTGTAGAGGTGCCGAACTCCTCCTCCTAAATATGCAAATTAATGTAAATTGGCCCTCGACCTGAGATTTCCCTCTTGGTCCGATCAGATAAATCCAAATGAGTAGAGGGAAGAAAAGAGTCAATCAGGGGCTTGATAGAAAGCTTTGCAGCTGTAATTTCAATAAAATAAAATAAACATTTGAATGCACACTTGCCCAAATGTGCATTTCGCTGATTTACATAGACAAACAAATAAACTATTTACGCACCCATAGCCACCCATCGTGCAGCCTCCAGCCTGTTCCCAACCATGCTGTTAGTCTGAATGAATGAGTCATGCGTTGAACCAGGCCACCTTGCCACGATTTTAGTTAACTGCATTTGCGCATCACATATGATTTGAACATTAATGGAATTAAAATGTTTTCTATTAACATAAACTCATCCTGTGATGGCGCTTTTATAGCAATGTGTGTGCAGTCAATATCTCCGATAACCTTAGGGACCCGGCTATCGCTGCTAATTGCGTACTCCAGTAACACTGGCCTTGGTAACCGAAATCGGCTTATGAACCAGTTATTGTTTGCAAGTAAATCCTTGCGTTCCCTAAAAACTCACTCACGTCGGATTGCACCATTTGCAAGGTCCTCAAACAACGCAAACGCTGCCATTGTTAATAAAAATTTTCTTCATCACATTGCGCATGCTTTCATATTCACCTATATGATTACAAATGCCTGGGTGTGTAAATTGTTAATAACTGTGTCTCTGATGTGCACATCACTTGACTGTTTTCATATTATTAACAGTTTCCCAGCATCACCTCTAAGTGTCGCCAAAGGAACAATAGCTGTAGAAACGTGCGTACGACAGCTATGAAGTTGGCATGCGGCACCGCACATTTCCACGGTCATTTCACGTTTGATACATCTGAACGTGAGCGTGGACGCCACGTTTTTGTGCGTACGCAACCTTTGTACATGAGGCCCCAAGAGTCCTGACGAAGGAATCCTAAATATGGGTATTATAGGGTTATCAAACAAAGTTAACACAGTATCAGCAGCAGCAAACAACATCTTAATCACCAGCTTCACCACATTTGGTGCTCTGTTCTGGGAAGGATGATTACAGTCTCAATAACTTTTCCCCATTTTTTTTCTTCCCCATTTTCTTTTCTCTTCTATTTGTTCTCTCTAGGTGACTTGGCTAAGAGGCTCATCTCTCCAGAAATTGGAGTGGTGTTCTTCAATGCCCCCAGCAGCCTTCCAACAGAACTACAGCCAGGTAATCCAACGGCAAATCATCAATACAAAAGACTATCCTGTTTTCAAAACTCAGAATTTGTCCATTGTGTCTGTGCATGAATCTAATAACAAATAACTTATTTCTTGAGTAAATTCAACAACTCAAATACACTCTTCCTTTACTTTGATTTTGAATAGTTCCTTATCTTGTTCCTAGGTGTAGATGGTGTTCTGAGGAGCAAAAACCAGGCGGCCCTCACTTTGTGGTTGCTCAAGAAGTTGGACATCACACCACAGCCTCTGTTCCGTCAACGAGCAGGCACTATTGAACCTCTCACCCTCTTCCAAAAGATGGGAGTGGGCCGGCTAGAGTTGTATGTCCTCAACCCAGCCAAACAGAGTGCGGAGTATCAAACACTGCTGCAGAACTGGCCTGACGTGCCAACCTCCACTACGTCCTCCTCAGCACATACACCCACTCAAACCTATCCTGTCACAACTCTGGCATCTGTGTGTGCCTTGCTAGTATGGCACCCATCCTGCCCCCAAGAGAAGGTTGTCAGAGTGCTGTTCCCTGGAATCACCCCACAGGCAAAGCTCCTAGATGGACTAGAGAAGCTGAGGGGCCTGGCATTCTTCCAAAAGCCCACCATAACCACCGGAGAGCTGGAGGGATGGGGGGAGTTGGAGACAAGGGAGGCCAGGCAAGCAGAGAGCCAGGACAATGGGAGGTCTGTGGAGAAAGAGGTTCCAGTGAGGCCTGGCAGTGGCACTGGGAAAAACAGGGGTAATCGAGAGGAAGGCAAGAAAGATGGGACAATAAAAGAAAATAATAAAGTGACTAATGGAAATGGGGTTAAAGAAGAGTTCAAGAAAGAGGTTGATAAAGTCAGAGGAAGAGACGGAAGTGTGAAGCAGAAAGTAATCATGTCAGAAAAGACTATCAAGAAAGTGGGAGTGAGAAATGTGAAAAAGGAAGAGAAGGTTGTGAAGAAAGAGGAGTATGGACCTAAGAGGAAAGAGGTTTTGAAAAAGGAGGTTGTCTTTTCAAAACCAAAGAATGATGTTAAAAGCAAGCCAAAAAAAGAAATAACGAAGAATGATCCAAAGACGGGAAAAATTACAATTAAACCATCAAAAGAAATCAAGACTGATTCTAATGTAGACACCAAGAAGTCTCAAGGGGCCTCATTAAAGCAAACTAAAGAAAGCATGTCGAATACCATCTCTAAAATAGAGAGTTCCCAACCATGGAAGTGCCTGAAGGTTGACCAGAACCTAGAGATTGAGGGAGATTCGATCTCCAACATGTCCACTCCTGAAGATATAGCAGCTGATTTCGTTAGAATCAGAAAAGAAGCAGAGGAAGAAGAGGTTGAGAGGAAGAAGGGGTTCGATAACGGAGAGAAGAAAAGCAGAGACTTTTCAAAGCAGAGAACTAATGAAAGTTTGGGTACAGCGGCAGAGAATAGTGTAACAAAAGAGGAGGTGAGTGCAGTAGGTGGACAGATGAATGAAGATCTTCAGATGGAAGGAGAGAATGCAGGGGATACAGTTGAAAACCATGATCAACCAGAGAAGCCTCCAGTCAAAGTTGTGGGGTTTCCATCTCCTCTGACCAAGCTACCCAAACATGACTGCAGCAAATTCCAGGATCTGACCCCTACGGAGTACACCCTCCTGGAAGGGGGCCTCCAGGAGAGCCCCCCTCCCCGGCTCACCCCTGAAAACAAGTGCCCTTCTGGCCCCGATCCAGACGAGGAGACCGTGGAGCTGGCATCTCCAGATTCACGACCCAAAAGTGCAGGCCACACGCCTTACTGTCTATCACCAGATGACGGGTGGGGTTGTAAGGACAATGAAATTGGCAGTCGAGTAGAAAAATACTCCTTAAGACATGATGAGTGGCAGCCTGCATCTGATTCCAAAATCACAGCAAACTCCAAAGAGAAACGTCTGAGTTTTCTGTCTCTAGGTTCATTGAAAGAAGGGCTCACTGATGTCTCTCCCTCTGTTACAGCCACCACCACCACCACCACACATTCCTTACCAGCCGAGGTCAGTTCCCCACAGTCCACTGAAGTGGACGAGTCTTTGTCCATGTCCTTTGAGCAAGGACCTACCAATGTGATCCACAGAGAGGGGGAGGAGAATAACTCACAGATACAATCTAATGGAAGCCATTTGGTTGAGGCAGATTTCAGAGTAGGGATGTCTCTACCACTAAAGAAGTCTCATAGATCAATGGGCCCAGGTCCTAACACCCTCCATATCGACTCTACAGCTCATGATGTGGACTTATGCTTAGTCTCACCTTGCGAGTTCAAACATTTCAAAACGCCTGACTCTTCCCAGCAGCCTCAGCCGTCAGATGCAGGCAATCACTCTCAGGAAATATCTGTGTCTCGTAGCCACAGCAACAACAACAGGAACAAGTCTGCTAGCGAATCTAATGCCCTCCTGGGCACCGAGGATTGTCCCTCAACCACAGCAGATGGAGTTCTGGATTCAGATGATGAGTCGTGTAGTGACCCATCCAACTCTTTCCATGACCCTCCCACCCATCATCCTCTCTCCCCAGATCCTTCCCCTGTGCCCCTTAAGGACATCCCCCCTTTGCCCCCTCAGCCTGGATTGTGCATGCCTGTACCCTTCCCTGACACTGTGGTTCATGGGAAGGGTGTGAAGAGTGGTGCAGTGCGAGGGAAGAAGGTCTCTATAGTGAGTCAATTTAATTGTAGACACATTATTTAAATGTCATTCCTAGACAGTTGTTTGAGTTGAGGCATAATATGAATTAAGTCCTTGTTTACCTGTGTTTTATTTGAGCGAATAGAGATGATGTTCAGCTTGTTGTTTGTGACCAGCATGTTGTTGGTTTAAACTGTTTTCTCTGACAGGTGCCGGAGGCCCCCCAGAGGCCTGCGGTGGGTGGAGGTCTGACACACACTTCCAAAACCAGAACTGGATTCCAAGCTGGAGCCAGTAAGGGAGTCAAGAGTCTCAAGATAGCACCTAGCAAACCAGGTTGGAGTTGTTACAGTTGCACTGCTGATGTGTTGATGTCATCAATATAAAATTCAATATATATTTTTAATAACAGTTCTTTTGTCATGGATCATGAACTGTATGTTGTTGTAACAGCACTTCTTGATTAAAAATTTTTTATCTTAAAGGGTCTAAGTCTGGTTCTGATGGTGTAGTCAACGTGTATGTGGACCTTGCTTACCTTCCCTCTGGTCCTGCCTCCTCAACTGTTGACGTGGCGTTCTTCAAGCGTGTTCGCTCTTCATGTTACATCATCAGCGGGGACAATCCAGAGAGGGAGGGGCTTATGAGGCCTACCCTGGATGCTTTGTTGGATGCCAAGGCCTCCTGGCCAGACTCTGTAGAGGTTAGACACACACACCACCAGACAATAGGACAGTTTCCCTGTGTCAGACAGATCTTGTCTCCTCACCTCTGTCTATCTACTATTTCTCTTTCTCTTCACTTGTCATCCTGTTCTCCACTCTCTCTTTCCTGCAGGTCACCTTGATTCCTACCTTTGAATCAGGAGCCATGCAGGAGTGGTACCAGCAGACTCTGCACAGACAGAGGGAGCTCTCTGTTAGTGTGCTGGGCTCCAACAGCACTGTGGCCATGCAGGATGAGACGTTTCCTGCCTGCAAGATTGAGTTTTGAGGGAAAGCACAAGGTGGTAGGGTAGCAGAGTGGGGCAGGTTGGTCAAGAAAGGGATCTGGTTAGATCTTTCACATGCAGGGCTGTTATCTCTGTTCACATCCATCCCCTGCTCTCTAAACGGTATGCGTAAAGCCAGAATATGGAGGAGTTTCTGTAAATAGAGAGTTGTATTATGAAAATTATTATTATGTTTAGAGAGTTGTATTATTGCATGACTCGGGAGTCTCAGGAGCCAAATGGGATAACAACACTAGAATAGGCTAGGCCATCACTAAAAGACAAAACAGTAGTCGCAATGAAATAACTGTCTGACATCTGAAAGGTATCTAAACTATATATTTTACTCAAGGAACAAAGTCCAAAGTTCTTGACATTTGAGTTGAAATTTATTATGAAAGTCCAACCCATCAGAGACCGTAAGTTATAAAGCAAGTGTATCAATTGTTATGTACTTCTTATACCTGTACTCCTGATCCCCAATCATGTAACATGACAGATCAATGAATGTCAAACATTTCTTATTGATTATTTTGGGAAGATCACACATGAATGTTGAACAGTAATCGATAGCTTTCCTTTTTTTTGCACTTATTTGTAGATGTGCTTAAATGTGGCCTATTTATGCACACGAAGGAGAGTAGCAAGGTGAGATATTATGAAGATCGCTCAAGTAATTCCTGATGCTTGCTGCTGGTAGTTATGTTTGTCCTACACAACTTGGTTGCTTCGCACAATGCTGTACATGACTGGTACAATGATGTGCTCCAGGTCACATCATACTTATTTGTTGTGAAGGTTCAGGTCAGTGTTTGAGGAGTCCAGAAGTAATAAACAATCCAATACAGTACATCGTTGGTCCAAGAACATGGAGAGAGCCTTTTCATAGCGAAGTGAACTTTAATCTCATGTGCCGTGCATGTAACACATGTTTGTTTCATTCATGATATTCATGAGGAGTCACTTTGAGAGCACTGGGGAAAGTCTAACCTCAGAACTGAAAGAGCACTTTTAGGGAAAATACCGGAAAACAAATATACATGTGTAAGTTTGTGTATGCATTGGCTGCAAGTATGTACTGTAACACTGTTGGAGTGATTAAAAGTTAAAATAAGAAATAAACCAGTTACCGTTTTTTGGGACACTATTAGCAAAACCTTACACCCAAGAAGCAAAACATCAGCACATATTAGCACAACTATAAGCACATTGTCAACTTCACACTTGTTGCAAAACTCTACACACAGTGATTTGCAAAACACTAAAAACACTTGGGGGTTTTACGAATGGATGGAGAGGAGATCCAGCATGAGCTCATTTACGTAGATGAGGCGTAAAATGACGTTTTGTTACAGTATTATGAATCTCCATGTCAACATTTTGGGCATGTTGAGTGCAAAATCACCATGGTATATGGTCTCAATACACTTTAAAATAAAATCAAGTAACAGACAATAAAACAATATTAAAACACAACAGGAAAATGATAAAACAGTTAAGAATTTGTTTTAACCACAATTTTGACTAAAGAGGTATGTTTTAAGACTGGGACCTTAAAAATAGAAGGGAGGCCAGCGGTAACATCCTCTGTACAGATTCAATCCAAAGTATTACCAAGATTATGAGTGGGACCAGTGACATGTTGGATGAAGTTAAAACTAGAAAGAAGATCCAGAAATGCTGTTGCTTTGGAAATCCAAAATATCATCAACGTGAAAGTTCAGGTCAACGAGCATAACTATTTTGTCATATTTCATCAGAGCGATAGATTGAAAATTCAGAGAACTCTGTTTAAAAAATGGGATTAAGCCTGGGTGGTCTATAAATGAGTAATGCCAGGGTATTTGGGCGGTTTCCAATAAGCATGGCCAGGTACTCAAAAGATGTAAACTCACCGAGTGTGAACAGGGAAATTGATAGAAATTGAAGAAGACGAGAAATAAGACGAAGAAACAAGTACAAGAACAAGTAAACGAAGAGGTCAGTGTGTACTGTCGCTACGTGACTGTACTTGTCAGTGTGTTCTAGTTAGGCCATGGAGCCCCAGGTTTGATATGAAGCTGAACTAGACTGGTTCTTAACCTTTTCCCCCCGAAGGCCCCCCTTAGCTATGACCAAGACAAGCCGCGCACCCCCACCCCACCCCGCCTGGGGGGGGGGGGGGGGGGGGGGGGGGGGGGGGGGTGCGCGCGAGTGAGCTAGCCAGCGATTCCCAAAGACGTCAGTTTTTTACTCGTTTTTCGAACTTGTGGGTTACATGTTTGACGCTCAAGTTACCGACATATAACCGAGAGCATCCGGTAATTTTTCGAAATAAAATATTGTTATTAATTATAGTATTTCTTCGGCGGCCCGATAATAATAATCCCGATAATTATTTAGGGGGGGCTGAAGAACATTTTAAGGGGGCTGAAGAACATTTTAGGGGGGCTTCAGCCCTACAGGGCTAACGACTTCCATGGCTGCACTGTGAACGGCTCATCGTCATGGTAACAATACACGCATGCCTACAACTAGCTCTTCCTCGAAAAATACGTTCATGAAATTGCATGATGGAGACTTAACTTGTTTGCAATGAATTTTTAAATGTTTTAATTTTGCGCACACCATTTGGATGTGTTGTTAGGATTCTGTAATGTAACTTAAGAAATATAATTTTGGTAACGTGACGTCAAAACCTCACAGCAGACAAAATTCTGCGCACCCCCTGCGATCTCCAACGGCCCCCCAGGGGGTGCGCGCACCCCAGGTTAAGAACCACTGAACTAGAGGATGCTGTAGTGCTAATGCTGTAGTGTTAGCTTCGAGTGAGAGGAGCATCAAGTTCGGTAACTTTACTGAATATGCAGCAAACAGAGTTCCATGTACTGATGCAGGCTCTCACTCAAAGCAGAGTCTACTACAGAGTGAACACGACAACAACAGGTAGCCAAATGAGACACAACTGACAGCTACATAGTCCTGGCAGCTCACAGACCAAGTTAATACACACACACAAACGCTACCTATATCCACTATTCTTGCATTTTTAACTACCCGAGGCTTGGTTGGCCCTTATCGGCAGGGAATGCCGTGTTTAAGACACACTTGCAATCCATGTTGGGATATTGCTTGTTTTATGAATGATTAGTCTATGTGTTGTTGTATTATTAGAAAATGTTCATTCAATTGAAGTGCAAAGCAACGTGATGCACTTGATTTTTGTTCCATGTGGCAAGGACATCAATTTGCCATTAAGGACATTACATTTTTTTTCATTTAAGCTTAGGTAATGTACTATCTATACCTTTATGACTATGGTTGAGAACATCGTATGTCTCGGTTTTTTTTCTCATTGATGACTGATTGTCAGAAATCAGAAATTCCTGGAAGAAGTGTACTGGAGTAATTTCAGACTTTATGACGTATAAAAGAGAAGGAGAGACAAGTGTATTTCAAAAAGAAAGCAGCACCACCAAGAGACATCCTGAAGGTTGTGAAGTTAAGTTTTTTGCTGAGAGATTAATAATTTGCAGTCAGTCCATTCTGTCTGCAAATGTTTTTATAGTGTCACTGAACTCTCACTCTCACTGAACTCCACCACGCAGTATTACTTTTATTACTTCACTTATGTGCACCACTCAAGTGTTATATTCAATATTCTGTATTAAGTGCAATATTTTCAAGTGTCCTGTTGTTCAATATTCCCCCATGGTGGTCTTGTTGCTCTTACGCACAACGTGCAATATTCCCTGTGGTGGTCTTGTTGTTCATACGTACATTACGTGCAAAACCCTGTACAAATAATTATACTGGACTTTATTGTGCCCCCCCTATTGTTATTATTGTCACATTACCATGCAATTCGGTGTGCTGTACTTTACTCTGCTGCTGTTGTGAACTGCAATTTCCACCCCTGGAGGACAAATAAAGATTTATCTATCCATCCATCCATGGAGGACAAATAAAGGTTTATCTAATCTAATTTAATTAGTTAATAGGTATTTAATTCAATGTTTCTCTGTAGATTTCTCAGAATCAGAACTGTATCTATAAACTGTATTTATGGTGTCACTGAAGTAGTTAACAGGTGCTTATTTCAATGCTTTATTACTCAGGCCACAGGTAGACTACTGTCCAGCGGAGGCTAATGCATCCGCCAACGTGATAGACCCGAACATAGTGGGCTTTTAGATTGTGAAACATACATCGTGTGAACCAATAAGTGCCAAGGGAAGATCTATAAAAGCATTTCTGTGAGAGATGTCTTGCCAGAACATGATGTCCTGGATTCATGGCCACACTATTGCGGACTGTGAACTAGACTGATTGTGCCTGTGCTAAAGCGCCAAAATGCAGATTACACTCGAACACACGAACATCATCTACACTGACAACCCCTACATTTATTGTTAGCAACAAAATCATACTTACAGCTTGCAAATTAGACGGCCGAACAGCACTGTTTTTCAGCAACAGCTTTATAGCTGTATATGCTCGTAGTTTTCTAACATTTTCCAATAAAATTTGGTGTGGTGCATAGTTTATTTCAGGGGTACTCAATATGTCGATCGCGATCTACCAGTCGATCACAAAGCTACTACTGGTAGATCGCATGACATAAGAATAATTAAACTGCCACGCTCAAAAATAGGCGCTAAACAGACACGGAGTGATAATCTGGCATACCGTGCATTTGCCTGGTGAGCTGACGTGCTATTTGGGCCGATAAGTCCTGATATATATACAGTACAGACCAAAAGTTTGGACACACCTTCTCATTCAATGAGTTTCCTTTCTTTTCATGACTATTGACATTGTAGATGTCTCGGGTCTGATTCAAGTTTTATTCACTAAAAAAACCACTGTGTTCGGGGTCTATCACGTTGCTATGCTCAATGACTGATGCTCTTTGTGAAAGGGCTTACTTGTAAGTCGCTTTGGATAAAAGCGTCTGCTAAATGAATACATGTAAATGTAATTAAAACACATCAATGTCCTCAATAAATTGCAAAGCAGAGGTAGAAATAAAGAACATGTCAATTCTAAATTGCAAAGACCTGACTTTCTTAGATAATTTATATTCTGACATCCTTGGGTTACAGAGTCGCCAAGTTTCAGTAAGTGATAAATCACTTAGAGAAGCTAAATTACATTTACATCAGAATACTTTATTAATCATTCGGAGGAAACTCTTCAAGCTAAGTTACATTTACAATTAGTCATTTAGTAGACACTCTTATTCAGAGTGACTTACAGCAAGTACAGGAACATCCCCTCTGAGGCAAGTAGGGTGAAGTGCCTCACCCAAAGACACAACGTCATGTTGGCACAGCCAGGGTTTGAACCAGGGACCTTCTTAAAATGAAAATATAACATATAAACCTTGGAATGCAGCAAATATGCATTAAATAATATCAGAAACCGTAGAAAATGGGCCTTATCAACGGATTGGAACTGTGCCCATACATTTTCCAAATTATAAATGTAGTATTGTCCAGTTTCACAGTGTTCAGAGTTCAGAACTGTTGGATCATATTACAGTTTTTTTTATTGCTTAAACACTATAATTAAAACTAGTACACTATTAGCAAAACCTTACACTCAAGAAGCAAAACATCAGCCCATATTTGCACAACTATAAGCACACTGTCAACCTCACACTTGTTGCGAAACTCTATAAACAGTGATTTGCAAAACACTAAACACACTTAACATACATTTCACACAAAAATCTATCATTAAGTTACTTCCTTGCAATACCAAAGCACTGACTGTCAAATTATCACACCATCCAACTGTGAAGGAAACTTTCTGATAGAGGACGTTGCAAGGATACAAAGTTTGATAGTTTGTTAGATACACATTTATTGAACCTTTCACAAGAACAGAGTATTGCAATATGAACACACGAAACATGAAACAGGCAAGACATAGACAAGACATACACTACCGTTCAAAAGTTTGGGGTCACCCAAACAATTTTGTGTTTTCCATGAAAAGTCACACTTATTCACTACCATATGTTGTGAAATTAATAGAAAATAGAGTCAAGACATTGACAAGGTTAGAAATAATGATTTGTATTTGAAATAAGATTTTTTTTACATCAAACTTTGCTTTCGTCAAATAATCCTCCATTTGCAGCAATTACAGCATTGCAGACCTTTGGCATTCTAGCTGTTAATTTGTTGAGGTAATCTGGAGAAATTGCACCCCACGCTTCCAGAAGCAGCTCCCACAAATTGGATTGGTTGGATGGGCACTTCTTGCGTACCATACGGTCAAGCTGCTCCCACAACAGCTCAATGGGGTTCAGATCTGGTGACTGCGCTGGCCACTCCATTACCGATAGAATACCAGCTGCCTGCTTCTGCTCTAAATAGTTCTTGCACAATTTGGAGGTGTGTTTAGGGTCATTGTCCTGTTGTAGGATGAAATTGGCTCCAATCATGCGCTGTCCACTGGGTATGGCATGGCGTTGATAGCCTTCCTTATTCAGAATCCCTTTTACCCTGTACAAATCTCCCACCTTACCAGCACCAAAGCAACCCCAGACCATCACATTACCTCCGCCATGCTTAACAGATGGCGTCAGGCATTCTTCCAGCATCTTTTCATTTGTTCTGCGTCTCACAAATGTTCTTCTTTGTGATCCAAACACCTCAAACTTGGATTCATCCGTCCACAACACTTTTTTCCAGTCTTCCTCTGTCCAATGTCTGTGTTCTTTTGCCCATCTTAATCTTTTTCTTTTATTGGCCAGTCTCAGATATGGCTTTTTCTTTGCCACTCTGCCCTGAAGCCCAGAATCCCGCAGCCGCCTCTTCACTGTAGATGTTGACACTGGTGTTTTGCGGGTACTAATTAATGAAGATGCCAGTTGGGGACCTGTGAGACGTCTGTTTCTCAAACTAGAGACTCTAATGTACTTATCTTCTTGTTTAGTTGTGCAACGCGGCCTCCCACTTCTTTTTCTACTCTGGTTAGAGCCTGTTTGTGCTGTCCTCTGAAGGGAGTAGTACACACCGTTGTAGGAAATCTTCAATTTCTTAGCAATTTCTTGCATGGAATAGCCTTCATTGCTAAGAACAAGAATAGACTGTCGAGTTTCAGATGAAAGTTCTCTTTTTCTGGCCATTTTGAGCGTTTAATTGACCCCACAAATGTGATGCTCCAGAAACTCAATCTGCTCAAAGAAAGGTCAGTTTTGTAGCTTCTGTAAGGAGCTAAACTGTTTTCAGATGTGTGAACATGATTGCACAAGGGTTTTCTAATCATCAATTAGCCTTCTGAGCCAATGAGCAAACACATTGTACCATTAGAACACTGAAGTGATAGTTGCAGGAAATGGGCCTCTATACACCTATGTAGATATTGCACCAAAAACCAGACATTTGCAGCTAGAATAGTCATTTACCACATTAGCAATGTATAGAGTGTATTTCTTTAAAGTTAAGACTAGTTTAAAGTTATCTTCATTGAAAAGTACAGTGCTTTTCCTTAAAAAATAAGGACATTTCAATGTGACCCTAAACTTTTGAACGGTAGTGTACATTAACAGAGCTCTGTAAGACCTGGTTTCATCGACACTGAAGGTCAAGAAAGAAGGCCTCACGTCTTATTTTGGCCTCTGTATATATATCGTTGAGCCCCCCCCATTGTCCTGGTTTGGGGGGGGAAGAGTCTCCAAAAAGGCCCCCTTCCACATTCTGGTTTGAAGCGGTTCCAAAGGTGGGGAAAGGGGGTGGGGGGCTCCCAGACCCTTTGTCTACGCAATTGCATTGACAGAATAAGCCAGTTGATTAGCACTTTCAAAGGAGGGTGATCACCCAGACCTTTTGTCTACGCAACTGCATTGATAGAGTAAGATAGTTGATTAGCACTTTCAAAGGAGGGTGATCACCCAGACCTTTTGTCTACGCAACTGCATTGATAGAGTAAGCTAGTTGATTAGCACTTTCAAAGGAGAGTGATCACCCAGACCTTTTGTCTACGCAACTGCATTGATAGAGTAAGCAAGTAAATTAGCATTGTCTGTGGGGAGGTGTTAACTTTTGACCAGACTGTAACTTGCCATATGGAGTAAGCAGTTTCAAAACATCAACACAACTTATAACAATCTGACAGTACAATTATGGAACATCAGAATGTTCCATTACACAACCAATTGGTTCAACACAGTCATCAGGTGTGTAACACTTGTTTGCTTAATTGTAGACACACCAATCAGGTTTATAAACACTATAAAAAGCAGCAGGTGAGTTCATCTGTCTTCAAGCACAATGGAAAGAGTCAGAGAAAGAGTAAAACGAGGAGAACAAGGAGGACGAAAACGAGGAGAAAGAGGAGGAGAACAAGGAGGACGAGAACGAGGAGAAAGAAGAGGAGAACAAGGAGGACGAGGAGGAATCAACAGAGGGAGAGATGGAGGCCGTGCTGGAAGTAGAGGTAGAAGAAGACAAGAAGGTGCTCAAAAAGGACAGAATCTGACAAGTGAGATTCCTGCAACACTGTTTGACCACGTTGTCAACCAGGGCGTCAGATGGCTCAACGGGTTAAGGTGTTGGCCTCCTGATCGAAAGGTTGTGAGATCAAGACCTCGCTGTGGCTATGTGATGTAATGTCCTTGGGCCCTACTTGCCTCAGGGAGAATGTCCCTGTACTTACTCTAAGTCGCTTTGGATAAAAACGTCCGCTAAAAAAAAACATGTTCAAATGAAGTAAATTCATCAAGTGCCTTTCAAGTGTAATTCCGAAAGGGTGAAGCTCCTGTGGCATAATTATGCAGAGGTATGTATTGACTTTAGCAGTGTGATCTTGCATACTGTCTTGTAATACGTATACTAGATCTACACTGAACGGATGAATGGATGGATGAATGAATGGATGCATCCGGTGAATGGATGGAGAGGAGATCGAGCATGAGTTCATTTACGTATATGAGGAGTCAAATGATGTTTTGTTACAGTATTATGAATCTCCATGTCAATTTACTGGACACCATCCTCTCCCAGGACCTTATGTGGGAGCTGAATCAGCTCACTCAAAAAGAAAGCCCAGCAGAGGATGTACTTCCTGCGGCAACTGAAGAAATTCAGCCTGCCAAAGAGAATGATGGTGCAATTCTACACTGCCATCATCGAGTCCATCCTCACCTCCTCCATCACTGCCAAGGACAAGAGCAGACTGCAGCGTATCATACGTGCCGCTGAGAAGGTGATAGGCTGCAACCTGCCATCCCTTGAGGACCTGCAAACGGCAAGGTCTCTAAAACAGGTGAGGAAGATTGCGGCTGACTCCTCCCACCCTGGACATTCTGTGCTTCAGCTGCTCCCTTCTGGCAGGAGGCTGCGGTCCATCAGGACCGAAACCTCTCGCTTCTACCCCTCTTCAACAGTGCCAAGGACTCAGTTTGACACATCCACCAACACCACACACCCCCCTCCAGAATCCCACTGCACTCTGCCACTTTAGCACACAACAACATTTACATTTAGCAGACGCTTTTATCCGAAGCGACTTACAGTAAATACAGAGACATTCTCCCTGAGGCAAGTAGGGTGAAGTGCCTTGCCCAAGGACACAAAGTCATATAGCAACAGCGGGGGCTCGATCTCACAACCTTCTGTTCATGAAGCCAATGGCTTAACCCGTTGAGCTATCTGACTCCCTGTCACTGTTTTTGAACTTTAAAAACGTACTACTGTGTTTTTAAACTTTAAAAACTTAATACTGTGATTTTTGCATGACCGTTTACACTACTATGTATATACCCCCCCCCCCCACGTGCTATATATACTGTATATATATGTACTTCCATGTTATTTGTATCATTTGTAATACTTGCATCATTTGTATTATTTGTATCATTTGTATTATTTGTTTATATGTATCATATCTGTAGTGTATTTTACATTGTATAAATTTTTTTATGACAGTTTTTTTCAATTGTTTACACGCAATTTTGAAAGTAGTGAAGTTACTACCACCTAGTAGTGAAGTTCTTTTTGTGGAAATATAATCACAATTATCCAAACACCATAATCAATTAGCAAAATTCCTAGATTGTTTGCAAAACGACACACTTCAGTCAAAACATACACACTTCAGTCAAAACATATACACATATTTGTGAAAATGCTAGTTGTTTTCATTTAACCAACACAGTCATCAATGATCATACACTATTTCAGCCAGTTTCACACTGCTGTGATAAATAAAAAACACCTTTGTAAAAAAAAAGAAAAAAGATCATTTAGGTGACATTAATTTTTTTAGAAACTCACAACATTATTCATGATTTGTTTTTGATACATTTGGTCCTCGAGTGCGGCGTTTTCAAATTAGCACATGTTTGCTTCCACACCTGGTAGATGTGTTTATCCAATTCGTTCATTAGTGTGGTAATTGGCAATCCGGTGCTTTGTAATTACAAGGAAGTAACCTCACAATCCTTATCTGTGTCTGAGGTGTGAAAATGTGTGTAGAGTTTTACAAATGACTGTGTGTAATGTTTTGCAAAAAGGGTGAAGCAGACATTGTGTGTAATGCTGTGCAAATCTGTGGAGGTGTTTTGCTCATTGGACTAATTAATTTTAGTGTGTAAACAATCGTAAAAAACGGTAGTATGTTCTATGTTTGCTCATTCCTGCCACAGTGAATTCTATGTTTGTTAATCTTGCGTAGCGAATAAACCCCATTCTGATTCTAAAAGGGGGGTACTTCCTATGGTTTCGAGCAACGCAAGCGCGCGTACATGTATGACGAGAGCCATGGAGCAATAGAGATAAATAATCCCCTTGATAGACAGAAACAGACAATACAAGAATATATATACAGACGGATAATACAACATATAGACAGAGAGACAGACAGGGGGGAGAAAGGGGATGGTGGTGGGCGGCAGCAACACTGATGAGCGGATCAGCAGGGTGAGTGTTTGAATAATCACGCGGCCTTTAAGGGCCGTCTTCCCAGATGAGGGCCAATAGGCTTGCACTAGCTGGGTCAGGTGTGTTCATGGATTACGTGTACTACCTGAGTGCCTGCGCTGCTAGTGCATGTGAGGTAATGAGTGATGACGTGTACAGAAGAGTGTGAATAGTAATGACGTGTGGATGAGTGATGATATGAACTGAGGTGTGTGAATGATGATAACGTATACTGATGTGTGTGAATGTTTAAGCGCAGTGTCAAGTGCCTAGCCTGAATTTGACATATACATATGAAAGATTTGAGGGAACATTGACTGGCTGCTCTGTATGTCACCACACACAAAAATAGGCACTACGTGCAGCAAAAAGAAACACAGTCAGTGACTTATCTCCAATTTTAAGCCCTCCTTTTTTTCTTTCAAAAGGGGTTGCTGGAAAGTGTTTTAGGTTTATCGCAGCAGAGTGTAACTCGTGCAAACAAAGTATAATAATGTGAAACGTGTGTGTTTCATATGGTAGCAAAGTGTGGTTCATCAAAAGAAGTGTATAGTTTTTACAAGAGTGTTTAGTTTAGCAAAGGATCTGTAGTGTTTTGCTAGTTGTGTGTGTGTTTGTGCTAATTCTGTGTAGGGTTTTGACAACACAGGCCCTGTTTTGAAAATCTTGCTTAAGCAATCCCAAAAAACTGTAATAAAGTACTCTGAATCTGAATTTAAGTTCCATATATGTTCTATGTTTGCTCTATCCTGCCACAGTAAATTCCATCTTTGTGTAACTTGCATGGCGAATAAAAACTCATTCTGATTCTGATATATATCTCATATTTGTGTATGTTGGTTTGTGTGGTGTGTATATTACTCCTGGTTTGCGAAACCTTGAGTTGGCGCTGTTTATAGTGCCATGGCATGTAATGTCGAAGTAAATTCCTTGGATGTGTAAACATTCATGGCGAATAAAAACCGATTCTGATTCTGATTCTGATTAGTGTGTGTACAAGTGTACGTGTGAATATGGGTGTATGAACAAGTGTGTGAAAGTGGGTATGTACATGTAAGTGTGTGTGCGTTCATGTTGGTGTGAGAGAGCGAGTGATTGGGTGGGTGTGTATGTACACTATATTACCAAAAGTATTTGTGCGTGCGAACATGACTGAATGTGTGTATGGGCTTGTGTCAATGTTGTGTGACTGTGGATGTATGGATGGAAGTGTATGTGTGAGTGTGTATGTGAATTGTGTTAGTTGGTGTGTGTTGAAGGTGTGTGTGTGTTGTTGGGGTGTTTGTGTTTAGGTTCAAGTGTGTGTGAGGGTGTGTGTGGGCATGTGAGGGGAGTTCTTCTTTCGCCTTTGCCACTAGATGAAGCAAGCCAGGCGTGGCTTGGTGTTGGACAGTGGGTGAGTGGGTGGGACAGAGAGAAGGTGTCACGTGAGATGTCAGGTGTCAGAACGTGAGATTTTACTGAGAGTGTGAGTGACTGGGCAAGAGAGAGAGAGCTGCTTGGGACTCAAATTTTACAGAGAGTGACTGAGGTCTGGGTCTGGGTGCAAACAATGCACTGGCTCTGTTATCACTATAACCACCGATGGGTCTACACGTCCCGTCTGCACGGTTTCTGAATACAGTCACCCGTGCTTCCCAACGCTCCCAAGGCTTTGTTTTTTACAAACTATTCCCGCGCTTTCTATAGCTCCATAACTAACAGATTTTCTGACTGGGGCAGATAGTCCACAAATTCGGCATTAGAGTTGAATTTTGTACACCACTGTGGGTTGCACCAATGTAAAATCCGCTGCCACGTGATGACGTGAATGAATAGACAAGTTCGAAATAAAATAAACAAGTATGGGTGCCCAACTATTTTAGAAGACAATCAGGTGTATCCAGTATAAGTTAAATAGATAACCGACATCTGAATGTTTTTCATGAAGGTAAAATCCACGTTTTCACCACGATTTCTCCTCCCTGGTGACAACACACGTCTTTTCAACTTTTACCAACTTTTACTGACTTCCGCCAATAAGAACTTGCACTATATTCGCTTATATAAATCTTTCTATAGACTACCGTATTTTTGGCAATATAGGGCGCACTTAAAAGCCTTTAATTTTTCCCCCCAAAAATGACAGTGCGCCTTATAACCCGAGACGCTGTATGGATTAATACTGGTTTCGTATTACCAGTATTACCGCTTGCAGCATTACGGCTACCGTAGCCAGGGGCGTCGCGGAGTAATACATACTGTGCTTCACCATAATATTACAGTGTGTGTATAAGGATCCCAAAATGGCACCTATCAAAAGACACGCTTACGCACCAAGCCCAAGCCCCGGGTCTGCCTCTCAGCAGACACGCCGATTTTTCCCGGTGGCCACTCGTGGTATTGCAACATAAAATCCCCATGGGGCCCAGAGAGCATTTTTGCCATAGACCGTAATAGTAAAAGAGAAGCCTGTAAAAAGGTTCTCAGGACACCTACAGCTGTAACCACTAGTGATGGGTTTTGAAGCGCCATGTGAGGCATCGACGCATTCATGCAAATTGGTTCACTAAACTCGAAGGTTCTTTTAGCTTCATTTATTCTACGGCGACATCGTGTGGACAATAAAATGTATTACATTACGGTGCGGCCTATATGTTACTTGCTTCCAGAAAGTTTCTCCGGTCTGGAACAAGCCCCGGGTCTGCCTCTCAGCAGCTGTGCCGATATTTCCCGGTGGCCACTCGTGGTATTGCAACATAAAATCCCCATGGGGCCCAGAAAGCATTTTTCCCATAGACCGTAATAGTAAAAGAGAAGCCTGTAAAAAGGTTCTCAGGACACCTACAGCTGTAACCACTATTAATTGCTAGGTGGTCATGGACTTTTAAACCGTTAAAAAAAAATCTACAGGCCAGAAAAGCCTGTGCAAAGTCTTATTCTTATGGTGACGTCAGCTGTGCGCCTACACTCCCAAGAAAAGTCCTGCTGTGTCTCGGGAACATGACACTGTTCAGCCACTCTGTCGCAAGTCTGTTGTTTTTGTTATGTTATGTTCGTTATATTGTAAATAGTTAATGTTCAGTAAAATCACATTATTACTTTGAAAAGTTTGAACTTATTTCATTATAAAGCCTTGCATAGGAACACCTAATTATGTTAAATACACCACACAACGGAATTTTTATTTATTTATTCAGTAGCATGTGGCTCAGTATAGGTTCTGACATCTCACTACAGGAGAAAACTGTGTTTTAGGGTCGACTATAAAAAGATATCAGGCTAGGAATTACACTTAATGTCCAGGAGCTCCTTCCTCCAAACTATATCACGTAGCTGTAAAAAACCAGAGAAGCTGCATAACGCTAACGAAAGACTTGCCTGTTTGAATGTGCCGATATAGCCTATAAAACGATAAGAACTTTAAACTTAATCTGACAAGAAGTCGTAGGCTATATCACATACGAGATCATTGATAGAAGAAACAGATTTGACTACCGGCATTTGGTTGATAAAAATGACAGCTTGTATTGTGGAGAATCCCTTATTTTTTATTTTAGATTAACCTTAATAAAAATGACTCCTTTTATCCTTACTTAAACTTAAAAAACAAACAAACAAAACGAATTAACCTCGTTTATTCTATAACCATGACTATGAAAACATAATCGGTTTATGTGTCCTATAAATCCATCATTTGGTTGTGTAGATTCGTCATTATCGGTCAAACTCTTTCACAAGCACTCATGAGCGCGCAGCGCTTGTCCAGAACGCGACTTGCTCGTTCTCATTGCCCCAGAGCGTCATCAGCCTCCCATCATTCCATTCCCCATACCGCGGAAGTAAACCAAAACACTTTTTCGGCACATGCGCCAGGTGAGCAACTTCATTAAAATCAACGGCCGCCATTTTTCGATACCATATCCATTCTTTATTAGATCCATGGTCTGGAATAACTTTAAAATAATAAAAAAGAAAATAAATAAAAATGACCTCAATAAGCATATGCTTTTATCAAAAGCGACTGTCAATAAGTTTCATGATATAAGTAAGAACATAATTTTACATAGGCTCAATGCGTATTCAAACTTATAATTTTACGCCCACAAGGCCAATGCCTTAACCCGTTGAGCCATCTGACTCCCGTTTAATTTAGCTTCATTTTTAATTCTAGGTGAAGTGTCGGCTTTCCCCCACAGAGCTATCTTACGTCAACAAGAGCACTTCATTGATGCTGAGGCATTATATTATAATTGGCAGATAGGCCTACTTCTGAGAGTACCCCAAGTATGTTGATATTCTCACCAAACTGCACTCAAATTACGAACACTCCTATACCGTCAAACCCAATGAATGAATGAATGAAACTTGGTGCTTTTGAATGATTTGAGCTCCCGCCAAATCCCAAACCACTATCTCAGTGTTTCTCAACAGGGGCGGTACCGCCCCCCAGGGGGCGTTCAGAGAACGTCGGGGGGCGCTGAGAACAATATTTGTAAAAGGGGGGCGTTGAGGTGCGGTTGGGGGGCGTTTGTCTGTGTCTGTTTTTTAATGCCAGTTTCGTCTAACCGACACCTACTCATTTTTACGGAGCCTCTCTGGGGTCACATATAGGAGAGAAAAAAAGAATCTGTGCGCAACGTTTTGTAAACTGTGGCCTCGGATTCATAATCGTATGCACCTGATAGTGATACAAGTTAGATCAGCGATACTCATTGCGCGTCTCGCGAGCCACATGCGGCTCGTCAAGCTTTAATTGGTGGCTCGCACTGGCTACTAGCTTATAACAATATGGTAACACAGCCAATAATTTTTTTCAAATGTGCTACATAAACATGCAGTGAACACAAACGCAAACATCTGCATAATACTTAATAAGTAATATCTATAAATTAAGTAATTTTCTGCGGTCTCGCGTGAATATGGCCAGCCTGCAAACCCCCACGCCGTTACGCACCAAGCGAGGATTGACGACCGACATAGGATGGAGCAAGCCAGTTTGAGTGGGGCCAAGTTTTTTTATTAAAAAAGAGCAAAAACCAGCACTAACACCAAACGAAAATCAGCATGAAGACAACGGAGAGGGGGCGAGCAGGACAGACTAATTCTTATTTATTCTTCATGGCATGAATCCTTAATATGCAAACAAACCCGCGCCTGTTTCAAACGAAGCAAATTTGGAGCACCATTTCAAAACTGCGCATCCAAATTTCAATTAAAGTTATTCGCCTGGCAGTGAAATAAGAAAGAATAAAATAGCGCAGCTCACTACTTCACTTTGTGAGCAGCAAAATCTTATCCACAGGACAACCTCCACTGCAGAGCGTTAAACAGAGGCATCTTTTGAGATGGCTTGGATTTTGGCGCGTTCCAAAACACCGTTCTCAGACTCATAAATAGTAAAAGACTGCTTTTTGTATTACATTTTATACATACTACAATGTATATTGTGTGTTGTATTGTTTTAGTGCTGTGATTTTAAAAATTATCCTTGTGTACATAATACATAAGAATAAAACACATACGTTTGTTTTCAAACAGTTGTTTTGAAATGTATTTATAATAATAATTGTATATCTTGTTAGAAGAAACAGTTGTTATGGGGGGGGGGGGGGGGGGGGGGGGGCGTCGGTCGGTCGGTCGGACCTGGAAAATGTCTGGCCTAAAAGAGGTTGAGAACCACTGCACTATCTGAGCCGATCACGTGGTACAACCGGCCAACGAAGCTTCGCACGTCACTGATGACGTAGACGACACACGCCTCGGTACACGATTCGCGGAAGCTCCTCCCAGATTTCTCGAAATCAGAAACTCTTCCACAAGCACTCATGAGCGCGCAGCGCTCGTCCAGAACGCGACTTGCTCGTTCTCATTGCCCCAGAGCGTCATCAGCCTCCCATCATTCCATTCCCCATACCGCGGAAGTAAAAAGTCAAAAAACGTTTTCTGCGTATGCGCTAGGTGAGCAACTTCAGTGGCCCTGTCCCAATAGCCGCACTTCCACCCTTGCGCCCTTCAATTGCGCGTTCTCGCTGAAGGGTGCAAGTGCGCAGGGTGTCCCAATTCTCCAGTAAGGTCTTAAGCCCCGCCCTCTCGGCGCCCTGGATCCGCACTTCCACGAAGCCTGCATCGATGCGGACTTTGGCGAAGTGTATTACCCACAATTCATTGCTGCGTGTGACGTTTTCACAAAAAAGGGTGAATATGGAGATGTCTGGTGGTCTGCCCCATAGACAATAGATGGCACATATACATGTCTATGGTGGACCCGCTCATGCGGTAAAGTGTCTTACCAAGTAAGGTGGTCAACAAGTTTAATTTGATTTGTGTTGCCCCTGAAAAAGTTAGTTTGTAATGTTTGCTCAGTTGAGTGTTTCATACATTTCCATTCAATTAGTTTGCAGCATAGTTTGCTCAGTTGTTGAGTTTGTTTTTATTACTTGCTCCAGAATATTCGAGTCAATTTGATTAATTTATATTTATTCAAAGTTGTAAAAAAAAAGAAATACAATAAACACCTTTTCGTGAAAAAACAATCAAAGGTCTTTTTTATTTTCTTTTGTCACGACAGCGAGAGTCTGACGCATACGTCTTCTTCGATTTCGGAGCTTCTTTCTTCTCAAAATAATAGTTTGGTGCAGCTTTAATATGATTTTCCGCAGCAAAACTGCAAAAACAGCAACCGGTGTCGCTATTTTAGATGTCGTAGTAATGACGCGCTGGCTAAATCTATGACGTAGTCATCACTGTCCCAATTCTCTAATTTTCGCACGCTTGTAGCCTACGCACTTCGAACCCTTCGCGCACTTCTACCACTTCCGCACTTCACAAAAGGGCGCAAGGGCGTAGTGCGGGTATTGGGACAGGGCATTTGTCGAAGTGTATTCCCCACAATTCATTGCTGCATGTGACGTTTTCACAAAAAAGGCGGAATATGCCGATGTCTGGTGGTCGGCTCCATAGACAATAGATGGTACATATACACCTGTACATGTCTATGGTCGGCCCGCTCATGCGGTAAAGTGTCTTACCAAGTAAGGTGGTCAACAAGTTTAATTAGATTTTTGTTGCCCCTGAAAAAGTCAGTTTGTAATGTTTGTTCAGTTGAGTGTTCCATGCATTTTCATTCAATGAGTCTGCAGCATAGTTTGCTCAGTTGTTGAGTTTGTTTTTATTACTTGCTCCAGAATATTCGAGTCAATTTGATTTATTTATATTTATTCAAAGTTGTAAAAAACTAAATACAATAAACATCCATCCATCCATTATCTTCCGCTTATCCGGGGCCGGGTCGCGGGGGCAGCAGTCTGAGCAGGGAAGCCCAGACTTCCCTCACCGCACACACCTCCTCCAGCTCCTCCGGGGGGATCCCGAGGCGTTCCCAGGCCAGCCGAGAGACATAGTCCCTCCAGCGTGTCCTAGGTCTTCCCCGGGGCCGCCTCCCGGTGGGACATGCCTGGAACACCTCCCGGGGGAGGCGTCCAGGAGGCATCCTAAACAGATGCCCGAGCCACCTCAACTGGCTCCTCTCGACGTGGAGGAGTAGCGGTTCTACTCCGAGCTCCTCCCGTGTGACCGAGCTCCTCACCCTATCTCTAAGGGAGCGCCCAGCCACCCTGCGGAGGAAACTCATTTCGACCGCTTGTATCCGCGATCTTGTCCTTTCGGTCATGACCCAAAGCTCATGACCATAGGTGAGAGTAGGAATGTAGATTGACCGGTAAATCGAGAGCTTTGCCTTGCGGCTCAGCTCCTTCTTCACCACGACAGTCCGGTACAGAGACTGCATCACTGCAGACGCTGCACCGATCCGCCTGTCAATCTCACGTTCCGTCCTTCCGTCACTCGTGAACAAGACCCCGAGATACTTGAACTCCTCCACTTGAGGCAAAGGCTCCCCACCCACCCAGAGGGGGCAAGCCACCTTTTTCCGGTCAAGTACCATGGCCTCAGATTTGGAGGTGCTGATCCTCATCCCAGCCGCTTCACACTCGGCATCAAACCGCTCCAGAGCATGCTGGAGGCCCCGGCTCGAGGAAGCAAACAGGACAACATCATCCGCAAACAGCAGAGATGAGATCCTGTGCTCCCCGAACCGGAAACCCTCCGCCCCCTGGGCGCGCCTAGAAATTCTGTCCATATAAACAATGAACAGAACCGGTGACAAAGGGCAACCCTGGCGGAGTCCAGCATGCACCCGGAACAGGTCTGACTTATTGCCGGCAATGCGAACACAGCTCCTACTTCGGTTGTACAGGGAACGGACGGCCCCTAACAAAGGGCCCCGGCCTCGGGAGTACAATAAACACCTTTTCGTAAAAAAAAAATCAAAGGTCTTTTTTTAGTTTATTTTGTCACGACAGCGAGAGTCTGACACATACGTCTTCTTCGATTTCTGAGCTTCTTTCTTCTCTTTCTTGTTTGGTGCAGCTTTAATGTGATTTTCAGCAGCAAAACTTCACAAACAGCAACCGGTGTCGCCATTTTAGATGTCGTGGTAATGACGCGCTGGCTAAATCGATGACGTAGTCATCACTGTCCCAATTAGCAAATTTTCGCACGCTTGTCGCCTACACACTTCGAACCCTTCGCGCACTTCTACCACTTCCGCACTTCACAAAAGGGCGCAAGGGCGTAGTGCGGGTATTGAGACAGGGCCATTGAAATCAACGGCCGCCATTTTTTCTATCCGGTATCCAGTTAATATTATAGGTCCATGTTACGCACAGGTTTTTTCCCCCCGCTTAATGCGCCTTATGGCGCTTTTCCACCGCATGAAATCAGCTCGCCTCACCTCGCCTCGCATTTTTGGCGTTTCCACCACAGTTCCATGGTACCTGGTACCTGCTAGCGGGTACTTTTTTGGTACCTTCTCGCTCTAGGTACCAGGCGATCTTAAGTTGAGCTAAAAGGTGACGTCGGCAGACGGCCGGCCATTGATTGGCCAGAAAGTGTGACGAAGTCACGAGAGCGACTTAAAGCAACAGCGCCGCAGCTAATACTTATTACTATCAGATACAGTCCATTACACCAACAGTCTACAAGCTTTTTAAAAGTCAGATAATTTACAAAAGACTAGTTCGTCAACATGGCTAAAATTCGCGTACAAAAATACGTCACGGCCCACGTCACGCCCCTTTCGCCGACGACCAGGAAGTACTGCAATTTGCGGTGGAAAACCACCGGTGTTTACTACAAACCGAGTCGAGTCGAGTAGAGTTGTGCTACATTTGCGGTGGAAAAGCGCCATTATAGTCCGATGCGCTTTATATATGAAATATATTTACTTTTAGTTTAAGTAAATTTACAAGCGTTCTTTTAAACACCCAAAACAGTCAATGCACTCATCCTACTCAAAAAATTGCTTCAATGTTGCGTGGAGTCTGTCACTTTTCAACAAACCAGGTCTGGCCCAGAAACGAGACGAATTATCAACGAATCCTAAACCTTCCTCTTTGTAGAAGCGAACCAGCCAGCGGTTCAGAGAGACAAGTCTGCTGTAGATGTCACCAGTCCCCCTTCTAACAGGTAGTGGATCAGAGACTATTACTCGATAACCTACCTACTTGGACATTGAGAGAGTAGAGTCCTATAAGTACCTGGGTGTTCACCTGAACCACAAACTGGACTGGACTCACCACACTGACGCACTGTACAAGAAAGGTCAGAGCCGGCTGTACTTCCTGAGGAGGCTGAGGTCTTTCGGAGTGCAGGGGGCACCCCTAAAGTCTTTCTATGACTCAGTGGTGGCCTCTGCCATCATGTACGGTGTGGTCTGCTGGAGCAGCGGCATCACTGAGAGGGAAAGGAAGAAGCTGGACAAGGTCATCAAGAAGTCCAGCTCAGTCCTGGGCTGCCCTCTAGACTCAGTGCAGGAGGTGGGTGACAGACGAGTCCTGGCAAAGCTGACAACCATGCTGGACCACGAGTCACACCCCCTGCAGGACTCACTGTCCGCTCTGGAGAGCAGCTTCAGCAACAGGCTGATTCACCCTCGGTGTGTGAAGGAGAGATTCCGCAGGTCCTTCCTTCCTGCTGCTGTCAGACTGTTTAACAATAATCACTAAATACTGCTGTCCATAGCCACTATCATGTGCTACACCTTTACCATTATTATAACTATTACCTTCACTACCTCACCACCATGCAGTATTACTGTTATTACTCTTTTATTGTATCTATATCTGTATTATATATTTTTTGGCTTTTATTACTTACCTCAATCATGTGCAATACTCATGTTATATTGATACTCTGTACTAAGTGCAATATTTCTACTTAACTTGCTTACTTTTTGCAATACTGTAATGCTGTAAATCTCCATTCTCCAAAACTGTCTATATGTCTATATGTCTACCTAACTTATTTTTTTATCATACTCTTGCAAAATACTGTAATTCTGTATCTCAAGTGCAATAACTGCCTGCATGTCGACTTGTCGACTTAACTTACTATTTTGTACACTGGACTACTTAACCAGACTACTTAATTACTTATTTTCTTATTTTTTTAGATATCTGACCTTATCGTGCCCGCCTATTGCTATTGCCATTGTTATTGCTATTGTTATGTTATTGTCATTATGTATATTACCCTGCAACTCTGTGTGCTGTACTTTACCCTGCTGCTGTTGTGAACTGCAATTTCCACCTCCTGGAGGACAAATAAAGGTTCATCTAATCTAATCTATCTACTTGTGCACATCCTCTCCTTGTTAACGTAGTTTTTGGGGAAGCGGGGGAGAGCCATAATAGCATTCAGCCGAAAAAGTTACAATTATATTTACATTTATTCATTTAGCAGACGCTTTTATCCAAAGCCACTGTCTTACAATTATAAGGCAAAAAAGCAAGCAACAACAGCAACAGTGCACCTGACAGCGAGGACAAAATGCAATAGGTCCCCTATTAGAAATCCTTATAACCTCGGGGGACAGGCTATTATTAGGACCAGCAGTTACTCCTGAGAACTGTTTAACTCCCAGAACAAGTGAGTCTTGAGACTTTTCTGAAGGTGTGGAGACAGTCAGTGTTTCTGATGGAGGTAGGAAGTTGATTCCACCATTGCCAGACAGGGGAAGAGCTTGTGTTGGGACCTGGCGCTCTTGAGAGGGGGACCACTAGACCGTTGTCGAAGGAGGACCGTAGGTGGCAGGCAGGGGTGTAAGGCCGGTCCCATTTACTGCTCGGAAGGTCAGTACCAGGGTCTTGAATCTGATACGGGCCATAATAGGAAGCCAGTGGAGGACGATGAGGACCGAGGTGACATGAGAACGTCAGGGTAGATTGAAAGCCAGGTGGGCTGCTGCATTTTGGATCCCTCGAAGAGGGCAGATTGCGCTTGCTGGAAGGCCGGCTAGTAGTGAATTGCAGTAGTCCAGCTTTGAGAAGACAAGAGCTTGGACTAGCAACTGGGTGGAAAGTTCAGCAGGTATCTTCTGATTTTACGGATGTTGTAGAGGGTGAGACTACATGACCGGGAGACTGCGGCAATGTGTGCTGTGAGGGAGAGCTTGTCATCTAAAGTAACCCCCAGGTTTCAAGCGGAAGATGAAGGGGTCACCATTGCCGATCCCAGAGCAATAAAGAGATTGTGTGTGATAGATGGTTTGGCCGGGATGATGAGAAGTTCGGTTTTGGCAAGGTTCAACTGGAGGTGGTGCCTGGTCATCAAGGCCGAAATATCTGAGGCAGGCCTCGGTGGGAGGTGGGATATTTTTGTTAGTAATCATGTCAAAAAGAAGATAAAATGTTTATCCTCGCACAATTTGTTTTTGCTACCGTCTTGGTGCAAGATACCACCGCTCACCTTCAGAGGTCTAATGGAGCGCATGCCTCTTAGGATTAGGGTTGTAACACAATGTAAGGCAGGTGGTCATAATGCTATCAGTGTAGCTGTATAAAGAGAATGTTGATTGGTTGGGAAATACGTTCACCTTCGAACACGTCTCAGCCAGACTCAACTAATTCTATGAAAACTAAGTTTTGTATGTACACAATATGTCTGTGCAAGCTTTCAGTGTGTGTGTGTGTGTGTGTGTAAAAGAGAAATTAATATAACATTCTTGAGTCTTGTGAGTAGTAGTCCATACTGCATGTGAATTATGTACTACTTAGGTTTACACTGCAAACTAAAAACTGTAAAAAATAAAATAAATAAATAAAGGGCAAAGAGTATGCACCTTTTATATCAGGGTTTATTTAATGTTATCCACTTTTCAATATATTTTTTAACAGCAATATCCACAAAATATTAACAGTGTGCAAGAAAACATGATACAAGTTATGGCACATTAGAGAGAACAGTTACAAAAAAATAGATATATTTTCTTCATAATCAGTCAAGGCAAAAAGATACATACTATATATGCATACACAGGAGATAAGAACTAAAAAGATGAGTCTCAGGCAGGGCTCAGAGCCGATTGGTGGATGTTTGATTATATACTATAGGTTCACCAATAAGAAACCTCTATTCACCTCAAACGCCCAGAAATGCATTTTTGGGCAACAACACACACAGCAGAGGTTATTCCTTGAGTTCAGTCTAGAGTCAAGTGTTCTCTTTTAGACTGTTATTGTCAAATGAGTCAATCAGGTGCCAGAAGACAACCAAGGAACACAATACACAACTATAAGGCAAACTAACAACCAACCAATCAACCAAGACAAGCCACCAATCAAGCAGTTATGTCAGCTGGTTGTCACTGGTATGAACCCAACAACTGTTGGTATGAATGACAACATAAGAGAATATCCCTCAGAGTTCTGAGTTTTGGCCTCAAACAGTTTCCATGAGTGAAGTGTGAAAGATGCATCTGTTTCTGAAGAACAAAGAGAAAGAGCACATTTGAGTGACTGTATTAATTATCAATGTTTGCCTTTCACAGTGCTGCAGCAGCAAAAATGAAGCCATATTTATCTCCACGACTACCACATAGAAACTATCTACTGCGATAGTACAGGCACCAGATACTGTTTTTACTGCTCAACTTGCAGCTCTTCATTATGAGACAACCTTTAAAGACATTTTAGAGAACATTTTAATGTGACTATTTTGCTCCTAATCTCTTTCAATTATTGATGCTTCCATTCCAGTCTTCGTTCTGCTTCAGGAACCATTGTTATGTGTTTCTACTGGCCACATACTGTCTAAGCCATACTCAAACGTCTACACTCAGATATCTGTACTAACAGCACAGCCTGTACCATTATGCAAGTCAAAGTTCCATGCCAATGTGTGTGTGTAAGGTAAAAGACAATGGCTCTAAATTAATAACCATCGCCAGCTGTCTATTCCTCACACACTACTCACAAACACATAAAGTGTGTGTTAACAAAACAAAAAAACTAACAAACAAACATGCACACACAAATGTGGTTGAAAGCACATTCACCTCCAACAATATCTATAGTGCTCCTGCAGTCCATATTTCTGTAAAATTTTCACTCACACACATACGCAGTATGTCACTGGTCCTGCATTCAGGCTCAGCACGGAAATCTGGACTTTTTCCAAACAAAGCCATTTACCAATCCAGATGTTTGTCCTGAACCAACCCAACATAATCGTCTACCGAAGTACTGACTGCTTCATTCTTATTCTGATCACCCTGCTTTCGAGCTGCTCTGGCCTGAAATTACTTAATGGACAGAATCCTGACATAACAGATCCGTTTGCACGAAACAATAAAACACTTAAAAAATTAAGATTCATTAGACTAACATTCCATGTTAGTTTTATCTTACAAACACTGTACAGGGTAATACTCCACTGATCATTTGCCATGGATTTCATATAGAGGAAACTAACCGAAAACAAGCTACTTTCAATTGATTCACTTCACGTCTGAAATAAAGTTTATACACTATTTTGTTTTCTCTGGCATCGTTTTCCTTCTTGTCCTTTTTTACAATCAAGTGTGTTTTATGTTTGGAGAAGAGAACCATTGCGTTGTGGAGATGGATGACACCAAATGTTGCTGGTGCTCCACACTTGCACTAGAAGCCAGAAATAAGTCGGGGAGTCTTGGCTGAGCGGTTAGGGAGTCGTGCTAATAATCAGAAGGTACCCGGTTTGAACCCTGGCTGTGCCAGCATGACGTTGTGTCCTTGGGCAAGACCCTACTTGCCTCAGGGGGAATGTCCCTGTACTTGCTTTCGGTTGCTCGGTATAAGAGCGTCTGCTAAATGTAAAGCACACAACAATCCGCTGGTTCTCACTGGGTAACAAAAATGATTACAGGATGTGTGTGTGTTTATGTGTGTATGGGTGGGGAACTAGTATGGAATATTTGGTTTTACTTGTCTCCTTGTGAGTGCTTCAGTTGCTCCATTGTAACTATGAAGTTCTAAAAACAGAACTGAGATTGTGAATATTCTAGAAATGTTGGAAATCCTGGCATTTAAACCATGGTTTAATATGACCCAGCTGGGGACTATTTAGAATTAATCCAATAAAAGACTTGAATTTCAGGTTCAAATATAGTGGCTCAATATGGTAGCTGGGTGAAAACTAGAATAGTAAACTGAAAGCCTTAGCTTTGTTAAATAACACTTAAACTAAACACCTTTTTCAAATTAATTGACAACATTTGTTAGTAAATGTCATATGCCAATCCTTTCACTTTACTCTCTCAGGATAGGCTACCTGAAGGGTTAGACCTGGAATCACCTCATGAATCCTGATTCATCCACACAGTAAATCAGGATTATATTTTTTTTATATATATATAACAAATAATTTCAAAGAAATAAACCAAAAAATACATTTGGATCAGCATCTCAGAACAGCTCTTTCACCAGGTGGCACAGCTAAAGGTCTGGGCTAGTAGGAGGCACAGGCTAGGATAATATAATCAAATGCAGAACAATTAAAACGACTGCAGGTTTTAGGGCTTGTTTGACAGCTTGTAGACACCTCACAGTCTTTTCCCAGCAAGGCTGGTGCACCATAGACAGCCTAGTTGGTTTAATGACTAAAGCGCAGGGCATTGATACCCTCGCCTTAGACCAGAATACTCAGGTTCACTTCAAGGGCAAAAATATTCCATTGGTTTAGCTCAGTGAGTCAACAAATCAGACAGAAAATTAGTTAAGACACTCTTCGCTCTTCTCAGCACAATATCAGGCTACTTCACTATTCTTTCACTGTTCTTTACCCTCCTCTTCTCCAATTCACAGCTAACCAATCACATGCACAACAGACTATATTAATCTAATCCTCACTGTATGCAGATTACTAGAAAACTGTAAACACTGCCCGGTCATACTTAGGAACGCAGACAAATTGAACCAGGCCATAATGTGGCTAATTCTTTGCCCAGACACATGCCCATAACTGCGGTAGTGTATGGCGATTTTCAAGATTGGATTTTCTGGGAGACTGTGTCAGTTTGTGTGTGTAGGAAGCTAGGCCCTGGTGTTTATAATTCTACCAGCGGAACTGTGTGAGCTGGAAGAGGGCTAAGTACATATGTGTGTCATTGTGGGAGTGTGTGTTTTTGTCTATGTGAGTCTATGTGTGTATGTGTAGGTATGCTGTAGAAAAGGATGGGCACGGCTATAGGATGATGCAAGGTTTCTTGTCCTTGAAGGGGTTTTCAGACGTGGGCACGCCCACCAGCAGGGGATCACTACGGGCATGCTGCTCACAGAAACTCATCAGGTCTGCTGCTGCTTTGGACACCTGTACAGAGATAAGGGAGTGTGTGTGTGTGGTGGGGGGTTTGCACAGACTTAACATGTCTTTGTACACAGTATTTGTTTATTACCTTTAGACGTACACTTTGGATACGTGATACCTTACCTTAATGCGTTCTATCCCTGCCTCGATCCTAAGTTGCTCAACCAGTTTTCTGGCCTGGGCGATGTTATTAGTGGTAGACATGATCCATCAGTGTCCACCACACTGGAGAAGAACTGAAAGAGAAAGGGTAGAAGGAGAGAGTGGGGTTGGGGAAGAGATACAGGCAATGAGAGAGATACAAGGGGCATCCTTGAATCACTTAAAATCATTAAACAATGTTTTCACTCCTTAGACTTACGCCTATGTAGGGGATATAACACTCATAAACTGGTTTCCACAAAGAACCCGTTTGAGGCACAAGCTTCTGAAATATTTTCGGAAAGTTTTTTCTAAAACAATTGAGCATGCTGTATCCAACCAACTGACAAGCTTTTTCTCCCAGAACAACCTTCTGGATCTAACCAGGCTTCAAGACTGGCCACTCCACCGAGACTGCCCTCCTTTCAGTTACCACTGCCCTCCAGTCTGCCAGAGCGGCCTCAAGGTAATCTGTTGTCATTCTGCTAGACCTCTCTGCAGCATTCAACACAGTTCAACACATCACCAGATCCTGCTCGCCACACTCTCTGAGATGGGCATCACTGGCACTGTACTTGAGCGAAACTCATCCGGAAAGATCCTATCAGATCTCCTGGGGAGGAAAAATTTCAGGTCCTCGCCAGCTCTCCACTGGGTCCCACAGGGTTCTATCCTTGGACCGCTCCTATTCTCCCTGTACGCCTCCTCACTTGGACCAATCATCTTCTCCCATGGCTTCTGCTATCACTGCTAAAATGATGATACGCAGCTATACCTATTCTTCCACCCTGACCGATCCAGGGATCTCAACTAGAATCGAGGCCTGCCTCACCGACATTTCGGTCTGGATGACCAGACACCACCTCCAGCTGAACCTCGTTGCATTGCTGCACTCTACAACATTCGTAAAATCAGAAGATAACCTTCTGAACATTCCACCCAGCTGCTAGTCCAAGCTCTTGTCCTCTCAAAGCTGGACTACTGCAATTCTCTACTAATCGGGCTTCCAGCAAATGCAATCCGCCCTCTTCAGAGGATCCAAAATGCAGCAGCCCGCCTGGTTTTCAATCTACCCAGACACTCTCATGCCACCCTTCTCCTCATCGCCCTCCACTTGCTTCCTGTCATGATCATCCTCCTCTGACAACCGTCTAGTGGTCCCACCCCTCAAGAGCTCCAGATCCCAACACAAGCTCTTCCCCTGTCTGGCCCTCCAATAGTAGAATCAACTCCTCACCTCCATCAGAAACACTGACTGCCTCCTCACCTTCAAGAAAAGGCTCAAGACTCACCTGTTCAGAGAGTTAAATGGCATTTAGGAATAACTGCTGGGTGACTCCTACCGAGGGATGTGTTGTCTTTTTGAAGGTCCTAATCCTACATAGGTTTTTTTGGTACTCGTAGTCAGGCGCACTGCTGATGCTGTTGTTATTGTTGCTGCTCTGTTGTTCACTTCCTACAAGTACACTATTGCCATCGGAAATGCTTGCCCTGATTTGTAAACTTGTTTGGCTGAATGCGCTTATGGCTCTTCCCTTGGCACTAATTGGCTTCTTATGATGTATGTCTCATGAGACTGTTTGCTCCCCTTCATTCGATTATTTCACCGATTTAGGCTCAAACATATAAGGTTCAACACGTAATGTATGCATGGTTTAAGTGAGTGCTGTTAGCCATGTTGCGTCTTTGCTCCCCAGCTTCACTTGTTGTAAAGCGTGCAGTGTATCTAAATATGAATGAGAAAACCATATAAGCGTGAAAACCTTGTTTCATTGTAGGGCCATTGCCTTACACCCCCACCCGCCACCTACGGTCTTCTTCTGACAACCGCCTAGTGGTCCCACCACTCAAGAGCACCAGGTCCCAATACAAGCTCTTCCCCTGAATGGTAGATTCAACTCTCCACCTACATCAGCAACACTGACTGTCTCCCCACCTACATTGGTTTCCATAGAACAGCCATTTTCAGCCCAACCAACGTTACATACCGTATTAGGAGACCTTAAAAAACAGCATGAAATACCCTACTCAGATATGTATGCTACTCTTGTGCTGCCTCGGACCATTTTCTCTGATGATTTATGTCTAAGGCAGCACAGAGTAGCATAAATATCAGAGTTCTCAGACCCTTTTCTCTGATTGAGAATGGCTCCTGGATGGGTGTAGAAACATCTTGATTTTGAAAACAGCATCCAGATTACTACCTCTGAAATCTTACGGCATACTGTATGACCTTCACAGATCTGACTTCAGGATGTCACTAAGTAATATCTCACGCCTCCACTGGCTGGTTGGAAGTCAGGTATTTCATGATTTCCGTGTGTGACTTGAGACACGCATAACAGTTGCAGAGCAGGGAATCAAGGATGTATTTTTCTTACTGGTTTCTATGGAGATAGTTTGTCTCTGGCCGAGTCAGGTTACACTGTGTGTGATGTGCAGGCACAGCTTTGTGGGCAGAATATGATACTGCAGATCCTGAGGCTGTCATAGAACAGCATTTTCTCTTGATCTTTGGGACCCCCTGCCCTTTGGGACTCCTGCCCTGCATGTTTTAAACAGATTCACAGCACAAGCCTGATCATAAACATGATTATGGGCTAAGCCAGGGGTCCCCAAACTACGGCCCACATTTGACCCAGCCCCCTGAACAACTGACCCGAAGCATTGCAGGGAGCGCAAAACTCACCTAAACTTACAGCGATCGCAATAATTTTTGCCAGCAGACGCTTGGCAGCGCCCCTCCAGCAGAAGGCGCTGACGGGGCCCCTAATACGGTGGGCGCGTCTCAGGGTTTAATAGGACGCATGAACCGGGAGATGGAAGCACAGGGTCTCACCACCCCGCTACAAGTACACTGCCTAATTCACCAGCAAGCGCTGTGCCTCAAAGTTTTGAAGTGGGATTCTGTCATGAAGGTTGTGGTGTCGTGCATAAACTTCATCAGAGCAAATAGTTTTAAACACAGGCAGTTCCAACAATGCCTGCACTGGAAATGCTGAAGGCGGAGTTCGGTGTACGAGTCCGTGAACTACATGTTCATGCAAAAGAAATCCGTCTTTTTCAGAACCCTTTTGTTGCCGACATCGATGAAGCCCAGCCTTCTTATCAGTTTGAGCTGGCCGAGTTACAGAACTGTGATGTTCTGAAAGACGCATTCAAGCCCAACAGTCTCATTGACTTCTATGCCGCCCTCCCAAATGACACCTACCCTAACATAAAAAAACACACAATGAAGATGTCCACACTTCTTACTTTCAGTATACTGTACGTACGTATATCTGCGAGCAAACCTTTTCACACATGAAACTCCTGAAAACTCGAATGAGATCAAGATTGACGGATGAACATTTGCATCAGTGTTTGAGACTGGCTGTGACTAGAATGGAACCGGACAGTCAACTTCTCACCAGCCAGATGCAGGCCCACAGTTCACACTGATGAACATACAATACATAGGTAAGATTACTTCTCTGACTTAAATGAGTAATTCTGAGTATGAACAAATATAATAGTAATAAAATCTATTGGGATGAAATCCATCTCCACAACCATACTGGTATCGAAATGCTTTGTGCTTAGTTCGGTTTCTTAGTCTGCTTGCTTTGTGTTTTTCAGAGGGAAGTTGATGAGAGAGAGCCTACAGTGGTGTCTACTGGGCTAACCTATGGAAACTACAATACTGGATTATAAGGAAAGAACACAAGAACTTTGAGAGACATTTGAGATTCTGCTCTGACAAGTGAAGTTGAACTTTTACCTAGGATTGTGCACGGCAGAGCATAACTTTCTTTTGTGAAGAGGTTATTTGATTTTTATTGATTCCATAAGTAGTGTTATTAGCCTATAGATTTTCTGCTTTATTTTATTCTGTGAAGAACCCAGAGAGGGTTATTTGATCTCAGAAAGGGTTGTTAATATTTGGATATGTGTGGTGCGCTGGAGTTTCAGCATGTTTTCTGTAAAAACAATAAATGATTACATTTAGGGACCCCTGCGTTTGTCACACTTTTTCTGTTAGAAACTGACCCTGGCCCCCCATCAGAGAAGGGAAAAGGGATGTGGCCCTCACTGGAAAAAGTTTGGGGACCCCTGGGCTAAGCAATATATAAAACAAGTTCAGTCAAGACACTCACGTGATTGATAATGAACAATATTTATTGATAATCATGACATGGAATATGTTTGACATTGGCGGAGTGGAATGTCTAAAGGGGAAGCGCTCCCTACCGCCTCGAGCGACACGTATGTGCATACATATATGACATGAGGCATGGAGCAATAGATATAATCCCCCTGACAGACAGAAGACAGATATACATACAGTCAGACAGACAGACAACCGGGGGAGAAAGGGGATGATGGTGGGAGGCAACAGCACTGATCCTTAGCCAGTCCGTGTGAGTGTTAGATATCCGTGCAGCCTTTAAAGGCAGTCTTACCGGGCGAGGCCCAATGGGCTTGCACTAGCCGAGTCAGGTGTGTTCATTTACATTTACATTTATTCATTTAGCAGACGCTTTTATCCAAAGCGACTTACAGTAAGTACAGGGACATTCTCCCTGAGGCAAGTAGGGTGAAGTGCCTTGCCCAAGGACACAACGTCATATAGCCGCAGCCGGGGCTCGATCTCACAACCTTCCGATCATGAGGCCAACGCCTTAACCGTTGAGCTATCCGACGCCCAATCATGATTGATTGCTTACACTACCTGAGTGCTTGTGCTGCTAGTGCATGTGAGGGAGAGAGTGATAACGTGTACTGAGGTGTGTAAATTAGTGATGATGTATACTGAGGTGTATAAATAGGTAAGTATACCGAGTTGTGTGAATGAATGATATGTACTGATTGTATGACTGAGTGATGACGCGGGCAGCCCGAGTGTCATGCCAGAGCCGGCTTCGCCCATTTGATATCTCAATATTGACTAAATGTTTACAATATTTGATATACAGTACAACCTCCACTAACAAAAGACCCCGAATATGAAATTTCCGAGTTACGAAACGTCTTTTCGTAGAAATATTGCTCAAAATAACAAAAGATGCTTCTAAATACAAAAGGCCGAAAACCGAAAACTTAAAAAAACACGCTGTTGGCCATTTAAGCGGATGGGCAGCTCGGTTCAAAAGTGGCGTGCCTGAGCTGCTCTGCCATTGGCTGACGCCCAGCAAATTCCTGCCATCCCATTGGCTGGCTTGTTTCCCACGGGTACATACACATTGTCTCACTCAGTGAACGACAAGAAAATGAAAAAATGAAAAATCTGTTCTTTCTTCTTTCCATGTGTACTTTTTCTATTTACTGTATTATGCAGTAATCTAATTCTAACATGTATTTGTTACAGGTTTTAACCATTATTTATAATTTATACAAATATTATGTCCGAATTTTGTGGGGGCTTGGAACGGATCAGGGTAAAATGCATTCCTACTTACAAAATGTTCTGCTTACAAAACGGCTTCCGGAACGAATTAATTTCGTAAGTAGAGTTTCTACTGTATTTATCTGTATATATATTATGTTTGCATTTGCGTTCAAATAATAACAAAACATTATTTTGCCCTTATTAGAAAACAACAAGAACTATTTAAATAAATAATTAATTTAGCAGATGCTTTTATCCAAAGTGAATTACAGCAAGTACAGGGACAATCCCCCTGAGGCAAGTAGGGTGAAGTGCCTTGCCCAAAGACACAATATCACTTGGCCATAGCTGGGAATCGAACTCATAACCTTCCGATCATGAGGCCAACGCCTGAACCCGCTAAGCCACCTGACTCACTATTTAGATATAACAGCAATTGTTACTTAGTACATAATGTGTAGTGCAAATTTAAGCAGTTAAAACAAGAAAAGAGAGAGACCAGGACTGTGAAAGACATAGCACATACTATGCCAGTTTAAAATACAGATGTTTGGTTGAATAAATGAAAACCTAATGAACCCTTTGTAGCTATTTCTGATAGCTCCAGCTGCTTACCTCTGACACACACACACCAAACAATCTTATGGGCTTACCTGGCTGATGGTGTGCAGCTGGGATTCTGCTTTGTGTGTCTGAGTATGACAGGTGAGTTGTTGCAGGGAGCCTTGAGCTCAGGGGATGTACAGGACTGGTCAGATGGATGTTAATCTTACAGTAGATGAGCTTGCATCTGATCCTCAGGTGTGTATGACCGTGGACAGGTGAGAGCTGTGGACAGAATAGGACATAAAGTATACGACATACAACATACTGAATACTGAATGTTACAATCACACACACACAAACAGGAAAAACAACAGGTACTTTATACTTACGCTTCTCAAGCTCCAAACCAGATTAATGAAAGGTATTAAATTTGTATAATAAATTTGTATGTATCTAAACCTAAATACCCCACACCCTCCATTCAAAACACATGAACTATTGTCAGCTCTCTTTTCCTGTTAGGGGATATTTAATAAAAAATGACAAAAACTACAAGAACATCACCTATCCCAGTTTTAACCCAGTTTGACTACCAAGTCCTAAAAATGCTGTAAAAACTACAAGAACCGAAAAAATTAGAACTATGACAAATAGAAAGAATTGTTGAGGGAATGTAAGAAAACATAATCTTCTCATGGAAAACTGAGCCTGTACTGGCCATAATCATTCTATAATAAAAACATGACCTTTACCAATTATCAGTCCTCTTCTCCCCAACCTGTCTCATCTTCTCCATGTCTTTCTACAGTCTTAACCAAGGGTGGGCAATCCTGGTCCTCGAGGGCCACTGTCCTGAAGGTTTTAGATGTTTCCCTGCTCTAGCACACCTGATAATATTGATCAGGCTTCCACAGAGCTTGATAACGAACTGTTGATTTGAATCAGGTATGCTAGAGCATGTAAACCTCTAAAACCTTCAGGACAGTGGCCCTCGAGGACCAGGATTGCCCACCCTTGGTCTAAACTCTACTCACTGGCCCCCTTTTCCACTATTTCTCACCCTAGAGAAGGAACACGAGTGTCACTTTAATTAGTTCTCCTGTGCAATAGATAAGTAATTTATGAATTTAATTGCAAAAAAGAAATGTCAGTTCAGTTAGTGTGTATGTGTAAAAGAGAAGATGGAGGGGAGAGGAGGAAGGACATAGCAAAGAGCGATAGGAAAAAAAGAATGGAGTGAGAGAAGAGAAACATATAATTCTAAAATGGCCACATGTATGAGTCTTCCCTGACACACAAAAAATGAATGTGCCCCACTTACCTTTCAGCACACAATCTAACTTTCTACATTTTGTGGCATAAAAACATAAGACATTTTGTTGCAAACAATAATAACAATATGCCTAATAACAATTAACTGGTTTTTCATTTTCTCATTGAAATTGGCAAACTACATTTTAAGGAATCCAGTGTCAAAAACATAGATCACATACGATGCACATACAATGCTGATTCACTTTCAAATATAAGGGTGGTCATCATTTACCGTTAGGATATTCCAATAATTATTTATGTCCCAAAGTTTATTTTAAGCAATTCAATGTAAAGCATATGCACATGTTAACAGTCTATATTGAATCAGAAACACAAATAGCTATTCTTTATCGATTTCAAATTAATCGTATTGACACTGTGACGTTAAAGGGCCTGCTGCAGAAGGAGACAAGAATCGATAACATTCTCGAAAATACAATTATCCCCTGGGTAGGCCTGCCAATTTCAGTCATATAACGGTCCAGCCTCCAAGCACAGGTATCACTACAGTGTTATCCCGGATCAGCCTACACTCACACCGGTTAACACCATGCATACATGAGCGTTATGAATGTAGGTAAGAGACAGTAGAATCAGATTGAGGTGATTTGTTCGCTCGGTGTTGTCGAGTCCTCCAATCCAAAGGCCAGGCATTCTACCGTGTGGAAACACAATGCGGGCATTTTGATAGATAGAACTGCATGTCCTCTCTCATTACTATCTATACGCGTTTATACACACAACCAGAACCTTGGGAAAGCAGATAAGGCCGTATGTCTAACATAAAACGTATGACCGCTTAACAAACGAGGTAGAACAATAGGCCCTACCCCGGTAATAATTGTTTGCTATGAGAACAGGGTGGTGACGTTTTCAAGCCTATGAACCTTTGGCACAGCCATCGGAATAAAATAGCCAATGCATTTATTTCACAGCAGTATGCAAGTAAAACAGATACTCCAAATACATGTTACGATTTTAAGTCAATTTTCTGTAGTCATCTATAGCGTCTTCGGCTGACCCTGTCTCCAGTCCTCCCCTCCCTCACGCGAAAAAGGTTTGGGAAATCTGAATTCGTGATACCGACGAAGCCTTCACTGGAACAGCCGCCCTCGGTGGCCAAAATTAGTAGTGACAAGGGCACTTAATTGAAAAAGAGACATACAAAGAGATATTGACAGAATCTCCCAAATATTTCTAAACTCACCTTCGAATCCTTTCTTTTGTGATTTAAAGGGACAGGTTCGCTTCTACCCCCTCTCCTCTTTCACTTCACGTCTTTGCCGAGCCAAACGCCACCCCCTCCGTTACCCGTGTCTGTCCACCGCCCTACTCCGTTTCTTCACTGCTTGTAACAAGCGTGGCAAGCGATCTCTCACACACAAACTTGCTTTCCCCTCTTTAGATAAGAAGGTCGGAATAAAATTGATGAGGGCATCTTATTGCAGTTCTATTGCCAGTTAGAAATTCTAACCACCAATGACCTAGACGAGAATGTGAGCTCGTGAACTGACTCCCGATCTGTTCTTAAGAAGAGTAGAACAGGGCGGCCCTTGTTTCAGCACTGAAACCAATCGGCATTACAAAACGGCTTTCTACACCTCCCTTAGTCGTAAGTGAACGTTAGGTTGAGGTCACATCTTCGATATTAAAAAATGCTCACTCATTGCTACTTATGGGTTATTGCCCGTATCTGGAATGCACGGCCTCTTCGTTGTTGTATCATGCGTTGTGATGTGCAGTTTGTGCGGGTGCGGTGGCAGCCGAATTGATACTGTAGAAAACCAACGTCTAGCAATAAGCCATTGTGACACTAGAGCACGCTATTACTTCGACACGGTAATTGTTAAACGTGATAACATTAGGTGCGCCCTTGCTCATTGTGTCCTGCAGAGGGCAACATTGTTTGGTGCGTCCCGGACGTGACATCTCCCACACTTACCTGTAGAAGTACCGTTTTTGATGAAAGGAACGGCAGCAACGCCACACGTCTCCCGCCTCATAAATACGACAAGAGAAGGCTAAAGTAACTCATGTTCTCCGAGAGTTTGAATCGAGAGGCACTGCAGTCCACCACCGTGGGGCAGGAGCGTTGCAGGCACCACAGAGAGGCGACGGCACCGCCGTGGGGCGATGAGTTTCCGGAGTTGTTTTTTTCCGAAGAAATGCGTGTGTGTGTGTGTGTGTGTGTGGGGGGGGGGGGGGGGGATTTCAGTGCGTCCACATCTGTTCCAAGTTCCGGTTAATTGCTTATTTCTATCCACAGAAAGTAAATGCATGATTTCTTGTCAATATTTATATGTATTTAACGTTATAATACATTTTTGTAAACTCCTTGCATTAGCTGGGTATCGTCACAAAATTAGATTAGATTCAATTTTAATGTCATTACACAGGTACAAGTACAGGGTAACGAAATACAGTTAGCATCCAACCAGAAGTGCAAAACAGTTATTACAACAGAATATAATAAATATAAGTATACTCAGAATATACACAGTATGAACAGTATAATCAGAATATACAGGGTACAAAATGTGGCAGAGTACATGGCTTATTTTTACTTTTTTATTTTTCTACCTATGTTGTATACTACAGTATATAAACGAAATAAATATGAATAGCTTTTGCATCATCAGTACTTTTATTTTTGGATACTGAGGAAGGAATTTCACGCTTAGAAGGGACCTCCAGATGTAAATGTTGATTCCTGTCTGTCTCCTAAATCCTGTAGATACTGTGTGCCCCCACCCCCTGCAGATCACAATCTTCTAACAGTGCTTTGACCACTAAAAGGTGTGCCCCCACCCCCTGAAGACCACACTCTTCAAAGGGTGGGCCTTCATCCTGCCCAAGAGCAGCTGGTATGTATTCTTAAAGGAAAGATATATAAGACAGACATATGTGCTTCTCATCTTGAAGCTCTACCACCCATGTTCCTATATCATAATTAATAATATTATGCTTGTTATGATTGTATTTACTTCTCTTTAACAATAATCAGCTCAGATACATATTGGACACCGACAACCCAGCGGGCGAGCTCATTGTCAGAACAGGAAAAAGTTGCATGACTCTCTGACTTCAGGGGGCTTGGATTGAACCAAGAAATGTAATCAACCGTGAGTTAACATTTGGACCTATGTAATTGTGAGCCTATTATGTTTATATGTAATTGACAACTTTTTGCTTTTGAGTGGTTTGCAGATAGGAAATGCGTGCTTTAAGCTATTGAGCAAAATCCGCAATCACAGGTCATCTCTCATCTAAAGCCCTCTTGCGAGGTGAAGTGCCGCCAGTGTTTAGGCTGATGAAAAGGAAGGTGGATAACATTAATGAGGTAAAATTGTACATTTGTTTGGGTTCCATCCGTTTCAGGTCAGAAACCGGCATTTTCATTTCCCTATTTATTTAATTTTAACAATGTCTAGATGGACATATTAAAGGAGGGCACTGATGAGATCTTTTCTTTTTGGAGCCTGTGTTATGTATATTACAACTAACCATTTTGCTTATCTATATATATTTTCAGTAAAAATCTGGCTGAGGTCAGACTTGCCTCCCACCCAGGACACCCTCTGCTTCAGCTGCTCCCCTCGTGGTCCACCAGGACCAAAACCGCTTGCCATAAGAACAGCTTCTACCCTTCGGCCATTGCACTCTTCAATAGGGCCAAGGACTCGGAATTACTTTGCCACAAACACCCCCATCCAGCATCCCACTGCACAAACCACTTTTGCACTCAAAACCCCTTTTGACACCTTAAAATTACTTACTGCTGTACCACTGTTTTGCAATGCTGTATATGTACCCCCCTGACCTTTTTACACCATATTTTTTATTATATTATGTTCTTATCATGTTACATATGTTCTATGTTGCTCTTCCCTGCTAATGTAAATTCTGTGTTTGTTAAACTTGCATAGCCATTAAAACAGATTCTGATTCTGATCATGAGTGGGTTGATTTTAAGAACTGTTCTCTGCCAAAGTGGACTTGCCTGAAATCCTGGGCATGGGGGAAGAGAACCAGGCTAAGGTAGTATGGGAAGGTGTGGAATGACCTTGAAAAGGAAACAATCCTGGAGCCCTTCAAGTTCACATTTCACAACACAGAAGATGTGGAAATTATGTGCAGAAATAATGGACTGAATGTCAAACAGCTAAAAGTCAAATCATATTGTGACTTGGTGTGTTTTACATGTTGTCATTGATCATGTAATAATTCGCTTGGATTATACTGTACATATCAGCACAAAAACATAATTGGCATATATATATAGAGCCAAACATGAAAAACAGCAGTGCAATAAGGTTCAATTACAATTCATTATTATTATAACGAAAAGGCAGTAAAGTATTGTTTAGTACACAATAAAATGTATAGGCCTATGACATCTTACGAAATGTAATCTTATGAATAACAGTAATAACTTTATGGTTATTCCTAACCTCCATTATTTTAAGTTATCAGCATTTTGACCTTCTCTTTTCAAGTTCCTCAGCTTTGTAGTAGGCTACAAATACACTATTGAGCCCCGACTCATATCACCCACCGTTTGTTTTTCGTTATGACTAAGTTGTATAATTACACAGTGCAGTGTATATTAGTCTCGCTTCTATCGCATTTCTTCGGAAAAAAACAACTCCGGAAACTCATCGCCCCACGGCGGTGCCGTCGCCTCTGTGGTGCCTGCAACGCTCCCGCCCCACGGTGGTGGACTGCAGCCAGGTACTCTTGGGGAACTATTACCAAAACCATCATTGCCTCATAGTGTTCTCTCTTGCTTCATGCATTTAACCCTCCGGTTGTGTTCCGGTCAAAAGTGACCGATTTACATGTTTTCTCTCTCAAAAAATGTATTTAATTCATTCTGATTGCCATGAGATTCAGAGGCACTCGAGGACCAGGATTGGACACCCATGAGATAGGCCATCTCCCGGGACATCAAGTCCTGCTTGGAACTGTTCAGAATCAATTGAAATAATAATCATGTCTTTGTAAGACCTTTATACAAAGTAGTCTGTCATGAATTGAACAATATTTGTTATATACAAAATAATCCATATAGTTTGGCTGCTTTCACTCAAAAACGAGCAATGAGGCCTAGAGACCATAAAGGACCAATAGAAGTTTAAAACTTGTAATATTAACAAGAAATTAAGTTGCTTAAAACATCTAACACAACATTAGTTGATAATATATGTATCATTATGGAATTATAGTCAGCTATAATGAGGCGGTCAATTTTGATCGGGAACACAAAAGTAGTGAACAAGAAACGAACACAACAGGAGCAGGAGGGTAAAAAGAAATCTAAATTAAAACACAAACAAATAAAACAGTTTCAGTATTTTAGTGTAGGCTACCTGTGTGGAGAAGGCAGACATTAGAAATACTTGACAACATGATCAAATGCGCATTCACGTACTGCTGTGCAAAATCTCTGGTCGTTAGCTCATTAGCAGTTTTTTATCTTGTTGTTCTGTGTCGTTGAAATTGAATATAATAACATGAAACACAACTGTTTACTCTCCTACTGATTTTAATAGGGACATTTTACAACGAACGGAAAGACATTAAACGTAGTTCACGTTTCGAAGGCACCGCGCTCTCTCCGAGGGGAGAGGGAGAGAAGCAGGGCATGAGCTGTGAGGAAGAGAGGGAGATGTCCGGCCAAGGCTCCGTCCAGCATGGATTCAGCACGGATTGTTCGGAATGAGTTAAAAGCAATTTATAAACAGACATAGTAGTGTTCAAGACTGCATATTGCTAGCAGATCTATTTCATGACCCAAAGTGCAGCCGTGACTGGTTCTGATTGAGGGCTTCAGCAGGCAGCCGCTTTCCCCCTCTTCCTGGTACTGCATACCGCCACTGAATCTTTTAGTGGTACGCAGTACCGGACCGTACCGGCTTACTTTCACCCCTGCCTGCACCCCAAAAGACCTCAGTCTCCTTAGGAGGTGGAGCTTGCTCTGACCTTTCCTGTACAGTGCATCAGTGTGGTGAGTCCAGTCCAGTCTGTGGTTCAGATGAACACCCAGGTACATATAGGACTCTACTCTCTCAATGTCCATTCAACCTTCCCCCAGGGTAGCAAGAGTACCTTGGTGGCTAACTTCCTGTAGCCCAGTAATGCTGAACACAGTATCATTCATAATGAAGTCCACCATACCATACATGTCCAATATTAATAATGGTAGTGGGATATTTTTTGTTATAGGGTAGCACAGCTAACCAATGTGAAATGTAAAGGCACCTGTTCGTAATTGTCCAACTAACTACCTTTGTCCCTTCTCCTTCATGCGGAGGAGGCCCAGGTTACCAATAATACAGCCGGCAAGGCCATGACCAGATTGTAGGTCACGCAAGTCTGTGCAAACACAGGTCTGTCCCCGTAGTTGCATACAGCGCATTCCTTGCAGATCGGGCAGCCAATTTTGAATTTCTTTACTCGCAGTGAGGTATATTATTATTATTTCTTGCTTTCCCACAGGTACACTATTGCACATTTGAGATGCATGCCATGTAATTGTACCTTTTTGTAACTGAATGCTCTTGTGGCTCTTCCCTTTGGCACTTGTTTGGTTTCAAACGATGTATGTTTCATAATCTGACAACCTGCAATGTTTGGGGACTATCACATTAAGATCAGTGGCCAATGGTCTTTAGCAAAGCTCTCTCTCGTAAGTCGCTTTTGGATAAAAGCGTCTGGTAAATGTATATGGTAAATGGCTAGGCTTAGCGCTCAAGCTGAGAAAGTCTGAGACCTCTGGCAACAGTGTGGTCTGCCTGTATTCTATGTCTGGATGGCTTCGAACCCAGCTATCTTCGTTAAAATGCTCCCAGGGAACAGCGGACTCCTCTGTGTCTGTCTGTTCTGTGTCTGTTCTGTCTGCTCCGAGTTACACTTACACAGGTCAGTCATGGTTCACACAATGCAAATTTACAGTACGATAGATAAAGCTTGGGGTCACTGTGTCCTCGGGGGCAACACTCAATTAGGTCAACATGGCTATTGTGGAAGAAATTGGATTTCCTGTGTACTTATATTAATCACTGAACACACCTTCTATGAAGACTGTTGTAACGTCATTACCGCCTGACTGTCACTATCTATGTTTACATTCTTGTGCCCTATAAAAGAATGCTCTCTTGCCTTCGTCCGGGAGAGAGCCATGATTGAGACCTAAGCTTTGTACTGTCTTCATTTTGTTGCCAGAGGTCTGGTCATTACTCTCCCAATCTGCAGGTTGTTAAATACTTATTTAATCCAGAACTCAACTGAACTGTCACTCCGTTTATGAAGAGACGGACAAAACACTTTCTTCAACAATTGGCGTTGTCGGCGGCAGGATTGCGGCACCGGATCCAGGAGGGACCCACGGCAGCACCAGTGTAAAGCAGAACCCGTGGTGCACAAAACTAAAAGGTATGGGGATCCTTTTTCTAAAACCCTATGCACGGACTGCTTTATTCTTGGTGCGCCTGCTGTCCCTCTGCGATACTGGTAACCTAAATCCTTTAAATAACTTTTATTGTGACGTTCAGTTGACAGTCTGGTTTTAGCAAACTAGAGTCTGGTTTGGTTTAGTAAAGTTGGGGTCATTAGATGACTCACATTCTTTAATTTGTCTTGGTCAGGGGTCTACGACACTGATAGCATACAAGAACCCTGGTCGCTGGAAAGTATTTGATAGGGACATAATATATGGTGGACATACCCCATAGTCTTGATCTGAGGAAAAGGATCATCGACAGAGAGTATGGTTTTTACTTGATACAGACCAGGGGTGAACCAATTAGGTGTGCGTGTGTGTAAATGATAATGTGTTAGTTACAGCTAAAGACCTTAGTTGAAACTATAGTCTGCTAGGCCTCAACAGGAGGACAGTAATATTAGACTAGGCCTCAACAGGAGGACAGTACCGTAATATTAGACATTGGTTTAGTAATGTTTGGGGGCATTAGATTACTTGCCATCTTTACTTTGTCTTGGTCAGGAGTCTGGGACACTGATAATATACAAGAACCCTGGTCGCCGGAAAGTATTTGATAGGGATATAATATATGGTGGACATAACCCATATTCTTGATCAGTTTATAGTTTTTACTTGATACAGACCAGGGGTGAACCAATTAGGCGTGTGTAAATGATAATATGTTTGAAAACCTTAGTTGAGCAGAGATCTTTAGTGAGATTTGTTTTTGTTTTGTTTTAACCTATAAATGTAAGTTTTATTACGTTTTTGTGTTGGGTTGTTTTTTCATTTAGACCAAGCACAGTAGGTGGGCGGTCATAATGTACTAGGGTCAAAGGCTTTATGCGGGAGACCAACTTTTAAGGGTAAAGTGGATTTGAAACAAGTGAGGGATACTTTGACAATGTCAAGGGACAGTTAGGAGGTTATTAGGTGTGTTATGTGGCATTGAACAATCAGCAAGGGACACAATTAAATACTAAGGGAAAGACAGACTGGCAGTTTAGTGATGAACTCGTCTCTTTTAAGTACGAATTGTGGTCCTTTCTTTGTTACCTATGAGGTAACGGAGTTGTGTTAATTATTGTATGCGCGTTCCCAAAGAGTGAGTCGTTGTATGCGCGTCCCATAATCAAGTGCCTGGAAAGCAAGAATGGGCCATATTTGTAGTCCACTACCACATGATATTGTAGTTCTATTGTTCGCCATCATATGCTTGTGTAGATGTGTGATTCTTCAATATTGCTATGTGCTTGGTCTAGAGTGCTATGTGGTTTTCGGACTATTGTAAAGTGCCGTATGATCCTTGCTACAGAAGGCTAAAGTTCTAAGAGTTGGCCACATGCCGTTCTGAGTTGTTACAGATACATTTTAATTCAGTATGGGTAATCAAGGTTCCAGCACGGGAACAATAGAGACATTGTTACTTGAGAATAGTCCAGCCCCATTTATGTTTGATTTATATGAAATTTAAAGCAGTCTCAAGCATTGAGAAATGGCATGAGTGGACTAAATATGACACGATGCATTGTTTCCCACTGGAGTGAACGTTTGATATACTGGAGAGTTAAATGCGGTCTTGACAGAAAAGGAAACAAGTCGTACTTGCAAAAAATATGTAATCTGTCCTGTTTGAGGCTCTGGGCAACTGAAGCTACGAGACGTCGTGGTGCCAGCTATCTTGTGAAGATACGGTGTGAGCAAGCTAAAAGTGATTCTGATAGAGAAGCTAAGAATGATCAAGAGTGTCCTGAGAGGTTCTGTCCAGGACTCTTGGTTAAAACGTGATCAAACTGAACAAAGTTACAGAGAGAGAGAATCTGGTCAGGTGCAGCCAGCACAGAAACCACCAGAGAAACTAGTGACCCCAGTTGACAGTTATCCACTGCCACAAGGACCTTATGATGCACTCAAAGGCTCGTTGATAGCAGTGATACCAAAAAAATCTGAGTTGGTGTGCTAGACTGGAGCAAAGCGTATGACTGCAAACAGAAGATTAGGAGCCTACAGATTACTTGGAAAGCCTTACTAGGATGTTTGACAAACACTGAGTTTACAGCGGATGCTTCCCCTGTAGCACTTTGTCATGTGCTCGTTAGTGGATTGCTCCCTGAACTCCAGGTAGAAGTTAAGAATCAAGTTCTGCATTGGGAGAACTAAACTGGTGATATGATTATGGATCATGTCTAATGTATCGTACGTTGATGCAGGAAAATAAGTTAAGAAATGTATGACATTGCTAAATGAATGTTGTTCAGAAAGAAAGTAGTGTGCATTGCACTCAACCTTTCTTGTTTTTCCTCAGAACGAGGAGCTTTGCTGTGGCCTGCTCAAGGCCACTCAGACAGTAAACAGCCACAATCAGAATAATAACAAATCAAGAACAAGGGAGACTGAGAGCTTTCTTTTTTAAAGTAAAACACAGAGCTTCTAGGTTAGGTTGTTTAACTCACATCAATGAGATTAGTAGTTGATGGGGTTTCTGTGGACACAAGTTAGCTCTTATTAGTGGGTCGATGGATATTTGAAGGATAAAACATATATTTCTTTCAAGTTTGGGGTGTCAAGTAAACCTGTTTGCAAATATCGTTGTACAAACTGAATTGTGACTAGTGAAATGCACTACTGACTGTTCTCATCTATTCCTTAGGAGAAGGAACACTGGCCTAGGAATCCCATACAGATGGGATGCGGAGATTTTAGCAGATGTAGCCTGGCTTAAAGCTGGGCCTGAGCTGCTGCGATCCACACATGCTAACCATAGTGGGTGCATTGAGAATGCTACTCCAGTGGTCATCATTGACTGTAGTACGACTCTTGACAAGCAAACCTCAGCATGCTAGTAGTAGAGCAGTGGGGAAAGGTACTTTCCCAGTATGGATGCTTTGTTGAAACAAGGAGTCATTGTTGAGATCCTTTAAGACAAATACAGACTTTGTTTATTAGGGTTTCTGAGCAGGCAATGCCTGCGTTGTACATTTCTGTTGTGCCTAAACTTGTTACGATATTTAGCAAGTAACCCTGTTACTTTCTTGCACTGTGAATGACTATTGTTGTGCTTTCTTCTCTGTTCCCATTGCAGAGGAGAACCAGTATCTGTTTGCGCTCACGTTTCGCCAGATCCAATATACACTACCGTTCAAAAGTTTGGGGTCACCCAAACAATTTTGTGTTTTCCATGAAAAGTCACACTTATTCACTACCATATGTTGTGAAATTAATAGAAAATAGAGTCAAGACATTGACAAGGTTAGAAATAATGATTTGTATTTGAAATAAGATTTTTTTTACATCAGACTTTGCTTTCGTCAAAGAATCCTCCATTTGCAGCAATTACAGCATTGCAGACCTTTGGCATTCTAGCTGTTAATTTGTTGAGGTAATCTGGAGAAATTGCACCCCACGCTTCCAGAAGCAGCTCCCACAAGTTGGATTGGTTGGATGGGCACTTCTTGCGTACCATACGGTCAAGCTGCTCCCACAACAGCTCAATGGGGTTCAGATCTGGTGACTGCGCTGGCCACTGGCCACACTGCTTCTGCTCTAAATAGTTCTTGCACAATTTGGAGGTGTGTTTAGGGTAATTGTCCTGTTGTAGGATGAAATTGGCTCCAATCATGCGCTGTCCACTGGGTATGGCATGGCGTTGCAAAATGGAGTGATAGCCTTCCTTATTCAGAATCCCTTTTACCCTGTACAAATCTCCCACCTTACCAGCACCAAAGCAACCCCAGACCATCACATTACCTCCGCCATGCTTAACAGATGGCGTCAGGCATTCTTCCAGCATCTTTTCATTTGTTCTGCGTCTCACAAACGTTCTTCTTTGTGATCCAAACACCTCAAACTTGGATTCATCCATCCACAACACTTTTTTCCAGTCTTCCTCTGTCCAATGTCTGTGTTCTTTTGCCCATCTTAATCTTTTTCTTTTATTGGCCAGTCTCAGATATGGCTTTTTCTTTGCCACTCTGCCCTGAAGCCCAGAATCCCGCAGCCGCCTCTTCACTGTAGATGTTGACACTGGTGTTTTGCGGGTACTATTTAATGAAGATGCCAGTTGGGGACCTGTGAGGCGTCTGTTTCTCAAACTAGAGACTCTAATGTATTTATCTTCTTGTTTAGTTGTGCAACGCGGCCTCCAACTTCTTTTTCTACTCTGGTTATGTAGGAAATCTTCAATTTCTTAGCAATTTCTCGCATGGAATAGCCTTCATTTCTAAGAACAAGAATAGACTGTCGAGTTTCAGATGTAAGTTCTCTTTTTCTGGCCATTTTGAGCGTTTAATTTACCCCACAAATGTGATGCTCCAGAAACTCAATCTGCTCAAAGGAAGGTCAGTTTTGTAGCTTCTGTAAGGAGCTAAACTGTTTTCAGATGTGTGAACATGATTGCACAAGGGTTTTCTAATCATCAATTAGCCTTCTGAGCCAATGAGCAAACACATTGTACCATTAGAACACTGGAGTGATAGTTGCAGGAAATGGGCCTCTATACACCTATGTAGATATTGCACCAAAAACCAGACATTTGCAGCTAGAATAGTCATTTACCACATTAGCAATGTATAGAGTGTATTTCTTTAAAGTTAAGACTAGTTTAAAGTTATCTTCATTGAAAAGTACAGTGCTTTTCCTTAAAAAATTAGGACATTTCAATGTGACCCTAAACTTTTGAACGGTAGTGTACGTGTGGTTGTACCACAGGGGTACACTGAATCATCTACGTTGTTTAGTCAAGCCTTACAAGAGGACATCAAGGATGTCACCTTACCAGCTGGCTCTACTTTGGTGCAGTATATTGATGACCTATTGATATGTTCTAAGGATCTTGCCTTGCCAACAGGACACTATTGCAGTGCCACAAGCACTGGCTGAGAAGGGCCACAAGGCCTCAAAAGCAAAACTCCAGTTATGGTCTGAGGAGGTCAAGTATCTGTGCCATACACTAAAAGGTACAGAGCGTCTTCTGACTCCTGATAGGTTGGAGGCCATCCGATTGATACCTTGAAGCCTAGAACGCCAAAACAACTGAAGTCTTTTCTAAGTTCAGCCGGGTATTGTCGTCACTGGATCCTTGTTAATGCTGTGTTAGCTCGACCTCTCCTTGATTTAATGAAGGGCCAAACTGATTGTCATTTGTTGTGTAATACAGAAGCTGATTAATTTGTGTATCTTTGAAGCAGGCCTTGGCCCAGGCGCCTGCTCTTGGTCTGCCAGACTACACTAAGCCAGTCACCCTGTACTGCCATGAGGCCAAAGGCTGCTCAGGGCGTAGTGACCCAGCAACATGGTAATCTTAGGAGGCATATTGCTTATGTGAGTTTTCTTAAGACAATGTGGCAGCACTTTTCCCCCAGTGTTTACGAGAAGTCTGTTCTATGGCAACATGTGTGAAAGCAACTGCAGATATAGTGTTGGGGTCGCCCATGGCTGTGATGGTTCCGCACACAGTAAGTGTTCGTCTGTTACGCACCTATACATCAGCAAGTAGAGCTACCAAGTATGAACTGGTTTGTTGACTCAAAGTAACAGTATGATCCATAGGTGCTCCCCGTTGAATCCAGAACCATAGTTGTCCACCATTGATGTTGGCAAACCGCAAGACTGTGAGATGGTTGTTGATAAAGTGCTAGCAGCCAGACCTGTTTGTTTGACAAACCTATTGACAATGCTGAATTTGTGTTGTACATAGATGGATCTTCTTCCTGAACATGGGATGACTACTTAGACGGTGGATATGCGGTCTGTATCGATATTGAGACTTTCTAATCTGGTAAACTGTCTACACAATGCGCTGTAGAGCAGGCAAAGTTGTTTGCTTTGACAGGGGCATGTCGTTTTTAGAAGGCAAGGCCATAAATATCTACACTCAAGGTATAGATTTGGAGTTACTCACAATTTTTGGTGCCATATGGCGGGACATACTTATCATTAACTCCTCAGATGGAGCGAGAAAGAATGGAAAATAATCGATCATTTGTTGTATGCAATACTACTACCGAGAAAACTAGCTATTGTTAAGTATGAGGCTCATACTAACAATACAGATGGTGTTTGTTTCAAGAGGAAATGCTAAAGCTGATTTAGAGCAGCAAAGGCTGCAGTCAAAATGTGTCTCGTGTGCTAGGTCTTTATTTTGTATCTGTGTCCCAAGCAGTCGGAAACACACACTCCCTCTCCTGGGGCGGACCTTGAAGCCGCTGCTGATAACACTGAGAGTGATGGTTGGTTATCCGTTGGCTGTGCAAAAGAGCCAACTTCAGTGTGGAGCCACCCCGACAGTTGCGTGGTGGTGCCACGTGCATTGGTCCCTTGGTTTGCGCGCATGGCGCATGGTTGTGCCCATACGAGCAAGGGGGGTATGGTCTCAATAGTAAATACTGATTTGTTTGCAACTAATCTTTCCACCAAGGCTGAGCAACATTGTGCTCAGGGTCATACTTGAAATGTCCCGGTAAGGGACCTAAGACATAGCCCACCCGCCACCAAGTGGTCCTTTTATGTATTTACAAATTGATTTCATTCAGATGAACAAGTGTTGTAATTTTGAGTATGTATTTGTAATTGTTGACATGTTCTCAAAATGGGTAGAAGCCTATCCATGTCAGAAAGTTGATGCTACTACGGTAGCCAAGATTCTCATGAGAGATGTGATCTGTAGATATGGGATCCCCACAAGACTGTCCAGTGATAGAGGTTCCCATTTCAAAGGTCAAATTGTTCAAAAACTTTGTAAAGCACTCCAGATCAACCAGCAGTTCCACTGCCCCTACCACCCACAGTCTGCTGGTGAAGTGGAGAGGGAGATTGGAACTTTGAAAAACAAACTAGCCAAGATATGTGAGGAGACAGGCCTAAAATGGCCTGATGCGCTCCCACTTATGGCCATGAGGTCCACTCCCCAGAGGAGGAAGGGGCTTTCTCCACACAAGATAGTGTTAGAGAGGCCAATGAGATTGTCTCTCCTCCGCTATCAAAGAAACAGATGAATATCCACCACACGGATGATACATTGTTAAACTTTTGTTATGCCCTAGCTAGAGCAGCTAGGGCTGTGCATTCACAGGTGAAAGTGTCCCTGCCTGAACCTGTTGGGGAGCCAAGTGATTTGTGTCAACGGGGAGACTACGTGTATGTGAAAGTGCACAAACGGAGGACTTCCCTCTCACCGAGATGGACCGGGCCATACCTGGTCCTCTTGGTGACTCACACGGTAGTGAAGGTGGAGATTCGTCCCACCTGGATCCATGCAACACACTGCAAAAGGGCCCCTCCACCGGAAAACACGGTGGAGGGTCTCAACGGAGAGCCATGGGCCAAAAGAAGAGCAGGGGCACCTTCAGATAGTGCCTGCTCCAAATCGCCTTTTGTCTTATCCCCACTGGGGTACTCCTCCCTCCAAGGGAGAGAGTGCACCAAAGGGGGGTGGAGACCCATTCGCAGTGGCTGAACCGGGAGCAGTTTCCAGTCCAGCGGACCGATTTGAGCCAGAACCAGACCTCCATACAGCACTCCAATCCAGGGGCGTGGAGAAGGAGGTCCCAAAGAGCACCCATGCGGAGGTGCTGAAGACGTCGAAAGGTGAGTCACATGTGGAGGAAGCCAGAGAGGGGCTGCTGATGCTACCATGCCTCTCTCCCCCATGTGTGATTCATGAAGCAGACGACAGCACCCATACGGGGAACCAGAGAGAGGTGCTTGGAGAGGGGGAGACATTTTCGGTCTTCCTCCAGCCTCTACATGAAGCAGAGGACAGCACCCAGAACGGGGACGAGAGGATACCGAGGCGGAGGCCTCGGTGGTTTCAAGGAAACCGAGGCTGTTGCCTGAGCTGCGACGAGAGATGAGATCTACACATAAACTGACTCGCACACCCGACAACCACTTACTGATACCGGACGCACGAGTCCACAGACATCGCAGACATGAGCCACTACCAGAGTTACTATTGCAGCTCCCATTTATACTGATCTGAACATTGTGAAAAGAAGCACACATGAAGAACAACATGAAGAACAACACCTTCCCGAGGAAGGGGAAAATGTGATTTTGATGTTTGCCTGATTTTGATGATTTTGATGTTTCTCAGCATGAAAGGAGACAGACCTTGCAGGGTTCGGGGTCCCAAGCATTCTGGAGGTTATCCAGGACTTGCTGTCCCTCCATCAATGGCTGATAGGTGAAAGGCCAAGAAGTGGCCTCGAATAGGGTTGGATGTAAATAATATGACTAACCATTTTATTGGACAAGTCAGAAATCTCTTGAATATGTCCCATCTGGATGGTTATGTGTATGGAACAGTGGTACAGTGAGAGCGTTGGAAATAATACAAGTAATGATACTGTTTCTAGGTATGCTCACACTCTACTGGATGATCTGTAAGTACAGCTGTATGAGTTCAATGTTACTTGTTCTGCATATCATTCTGGTAGCTAACGTAAATTCCTGATGTTGCTGACAATGCAGTTCCTGTACTGTCCTTACAACAGTATACTACAGAACATGTAGTATGTTATTGATTAAATGTTTTCAATATTTAGGGGAAGGTTGAGGTGGAGAACGATGACATCCAGATTGATGGGAAACCCATGTTTATTATCTAATTTGATTGTTTTACATGTGTTATTCATAATCAATTGTGTAGAATGTAGTGAACACTCTTATAATCCTTAAAAGTGAGTCAGGTGGTCATGCAAAGTGAGACTGGGAAGGAGGGTCATAAATCTTTCCCATGAAGGCCCACAACACTGCCCTTATCTGAACATGGGTTATTCAAGGTCAACAGCACACATGCGGTCATCAAAAGGGAGAAAAAACTGTCATTGCATCAAATAGTAACTTTATCAGTGAGGGGCCAATTGTCTAAGGTAACGTAGGTGATGACCAAAAGTAATTTTAATAAACAGAAAACACCCACTATAAAAGCTGTTGCACGGTCAGAAAACTTCAGTCTGATCCCGGGGTCACACTCACTCGTTTTTTTGGACTTTGTACTGTCTGCACGGATTCCAATAAAACACTTTGCATCAAACTTGGAAGAATACTCTGTTGTTTTTTTTACTTAGATTCTGTACAGGCTTGGGACTTAGAAATCTACACAAGCCTGAAGACTTAGGTTTTGCACCAGCCAGAAGACTTAGGGAATTTCTACCTTCCATTTTTGGGATATAAAGGCATCTATTTGGATTTACTGCATTTTCCTCTAAAAATCGAACAATTGAATTATTACCACTTGCAAAGGATATTATTATTAAATAATTTGGACATATTCACTTCATAAAATTTTACACAACAAGGTGAAGAACCATGCAAGAGGTGTGCTCATGCCAACAGCCTGTTGCAGCCTTGTAAGTACAAGGGCATCACCATTTTGAGTTAATCATGCAGCTAACCATGGCACTAAGGACTGGTGGCCATGGAGCCCTCAAGCGCTTAATATGTCCTGCCAGCCAACTGGTCAGGAACATGTTACTGTGGGTTTATTGTAGGGAGCCCTCAGACCTGTAGATGGGTTGCCCCTGCATCCTTGCCCAAACATTAGTGGTGCAGCCACAAGAGAAGTAGCATTAATGCAGATGCTAAGAAAATGGGATCTGCATATCTTGGAGTCTATAGTACACAATGACGTTATGTTTATATGGAATTCTCCCTGTGTAAGGTGTTATCTCTGCCTTTAACGATATTAGGAGCTCAGCAGTAGAATTGGAGTTCATTGGTAATGAGACAGCCAACACGTTAACTGCGGTTGCTTCTGAGATGAAGGCCATGAGGTAGGTAGTGCTACAGAACTGTATGGCACTGGATTATCTGTCGTCAGGGAGTTACATGTGCTGTTAGATCATGACTGTTGTACTTTCATCCCAGATTAATCTGCTAATATTACAGATATGGCTGCTCACATTAAAGAGATAATTTTAGCTTTGGAAGAACCTGAAGCTTGGAATTTTGCTGATTGACTGACCTCTGAGGAGGGTTTTCTTTTGAATTCCAGTTAACAGGGAATCTCTGAATTGGGCATCTTAAGCGGTGTTCTGCTGATTGTGGTTTTGTGCTTGGAAATTGTCTACTGCGTGCTGTGTAGAGCAGTGGTTCTTAACCTTTTTCCCCCGAAGGCCCCCCTTAGCTATGACCAAGACAAGCCGCGCACCCCCACCCCACCCAGCCTGCCAAAATCCTATCACATACACACAAAAATAATTAAGACAATAATTACAAACTGTTATTGGCAAAAAACTTTCCTTAAATCATGTGTAACACACATACACATGTAAGCTGTATTTTTTTCTTCTGTTTCACCAGGTCTATAAAATATCCAGAAATTATAACAGTAAGGACATGCAACAGTGTCCCTTTTTCATTAACATTAAACTGCTGATATCCTGCGATCTTCTTCAGAGTGCTACCTGTTTTTTCTTCTCAAAATATTCTCGACTTTCCCCAATGCTATGGCTGTGCCTGGTCTCCTGGGGCCTCATGTACAAAGACTTCCTACTGAAACTTGGCGTACGCCAAAACCCAGAAACTGTTGTACACACAAATAAATTCAGATGTATCAAAGTGTGCGTAGGCATGGATCCAAGCACGTTTCTTTTGTACATCACAATCAACATGGAATTGAGCGCACATGCAGAGGTGCCGAACTCCTCCCTGTCCACGCCCACATTTAAATATTCAAATCAATGTAAATAGGCCCTGGACCTGAAATTTCCACCCCCTGGAGGACAAATAAAGGTTTATCTAATTTCCCTCTTGGTCCGATCAGATAAATCAAAATGAGTAGAGGGAAGAAATGAGTCAATCATGGGGCTTGATAGAAAGCTTTGCAACTCTAATTTCAATAAAATAAAATAAATATTTGAATGCGCACCTGCCCAAATGTGCATTTCGCTTGTTTACATAGACAATTAAACAAATAAACTATTTACGCACCCATAGCCACCCATCGCGCACCAGCCTGTTACCAACCATGCTGTTTGTCAGAATTAATGAGTCATGCGTTGAGCCAGGCCACCTTGCCACGATTTTAGTTAACTGCATTTGCGCATCACATATGATTTGAACATTTATGGAATTAAAATGTTTTCTATTAACATAAAAAATTCATCCTGTGATGGCGCTTTTATAGCAATGTGTGTGCAGTCAATATCTCCGATAACCTTAGGAAAACCGGCTATCGCTGCTAATTGCGTACTCCAGTAACACTGGCCTTGGTAACCGAAATCGTCTTATGATCCAGTTATTGTTTGCAAGTAAATCCTTGCGTTCCCTAAAAACTCGCTCACGTCGGATTGCACCATTTGCAAGATCCTCAAACAACGCGAACGCTGCCATTGTTAATACCATTTTTCTTAATCACATTGCGCATGCTTTTATATTCACCTGTCTCTATATGATTACAAACGCCTGGGTGTGTAAATTGTTCATAACGGTGTCTCTGATGTGCACATCACTTGACTGTTTTCACATTATTAACAGTTTCCCAGCATCACCTCTAAGGGACGCCAAAGGAACAATAGCTGTAGAAACGTGCGTACGACAGCTATGAAGGTGGCGTGGGGCACCGCACATTTCCACGGTCATTTCACGTTTGATACATCTGAACGTGAGCGTGGGAAAGGACGTACGCCACGTTTTTGTGCATACGCAACCTTTGTACATGAGGCCCCTGGTGTCTCTTCAGTCTACTTGGCTTCATGGTATTGTTAGCAAGTTTCTCTCCACAAAATACACATTCTGGCCGAGAAAGGTCCTGGCCTTCGATAAATCCATATTCAAGATAACTGTCGAGGTATTGTCGTGTTTTCTTCTTCGATACAGATGAATCATCTGCAGAACCTTTGCGCTTCCCAGACATTTTATTCAGCTTATTTTAGCAATAAAACCACAATCAAAAATTGGCTGCTTGGGTAGGCTGCACTGTGAACGGCTCATCGTCATGGTAACAATTCACGCATGCCTACAACTAGCTCTTCCTCGAAAAATACGTTCATGAAATTGCATGATGGAGACTTAACTTGTTTGCAATGAATTTTTTAATGTTTTAATTTTGCGCACACCATTTGGATGTGTTGTTAGGATTCTGTAATGTAACTTAAGAAATATAATTTTGGTAACGTGACGTCAAAACCTCACAGCAGACAAAATTCTGCGCACCCCCTGCAACGGCCCCCCAGGGGGTGCGCGCACCCCAGGTTAAGAACCCATGCTCTAGGCGACCGCCTATGTCGCCTATGCCAAGCCAGCCGGCCGGCCCTGTTGGCGGGTCATTGTAAAGGTGAAGATTTTTTTAATCACATAGCCAACTAGCTTATACGCTTCAACTCTTGTAACGGAAAAGATGGCGAAAAGAAAGAAAAAACGATGATTACCGTGCATTCCAGGCTGCGTGGACAGAGGAATTTGCATTTGTGGAGAGAGTAGGTATGTTTAATATGCAATTATAAAATTGCATCGATGAAACGGTCAAATATACAGAGGCACATACGCACCATGCTTCATTTGCATTGAAATATCCTGCGGGGGACAGCAGGAAAAAAGCATGCGAGGAGCTACAGCGGAGAGTGCAGACGAGTCAGCAGCACCTACGTGTGCAAGGAGACGGAAATTCTGCTAGCTTTGCAGGTGCTTTGGCAATGGTAAAGAATGGAAAGCCCTTCACAGATGGCGAGTATGCCAAAACATTCATGCTTGATGTGGCCAATTAACTGTTTGATGACTTCCCAAATAAAGACAAGATAATCAAACGAATAAAAGACATGCCCCTGTCAGCAAGAACTGTGCACGATCGTAGCATCATGATGGCAAATCAAGTCGAGGAAACACAAATTAAGGACATAAACGTACTTTTCTCTCGCGTTAGATGAGTCAACAGACGTTAGCCATCTATCTCAGGGCAGTATAATCGCCAGGTATGCTGCAGGTGACACACTGCGTGAGGAGAGCTTGGCTGTTTTGCCAATGAAAGAGAAAACAATAGGAGAGGATTTATTCACGTCCTTCATGGAGTTTTCTAAAGAAAAAAAACTACCGATGGATGAACTTATTTCTGTCTGTACTGATGGGGCACCCTGTATGTTGGGGAAAAACAAATGATTTATCGCGCTTCTCCGTGAACATGAAAAGAGAGCCATCCTAAGTTTTCATTGCATCCTGCATCAGGAGGAGCTTTGCGCTCAGACGTGTGGCCAGGAGCTTGGTGAGGTGATGTTGCTGGTCATTCGAGTGGTCAACTTTATTGTTGCCCGAGAATAATTATCCCGGTCTGCTTTTACACAGCAACGTGCGTTGATTATCAAGGGGGAAGGTGCTCAGCCGTTTTGCAGCTTGCCTGAGTGAAATCCGGACTTTTCTTCAAATGAAAGGCGTCAAGCATCCTGAGCTAGACAACACTGACTGGCTCCTGCAGTTTCACTATCTCGTGGACATAACTGGCCATCTGAACCAGCTCAATCTGAAAATGCAAGGTATTGAAAATACAATCTCATTCCTTCAACAAGCAGTGTTTCTTTCTCAGGGACATTGAAACAGGTCGTCTTCTGCACTTTGAAAGACTGCAACAATTTAGAGAACCACTCAACATCTGGATCTCCAGCAGCTAGCTGGCTTTACGTCCAATCTCCTGCAGTCATTCAAAGCACGTTTTGGAATTTCGTGCGCGTACTGATCTCTTCAAGTTCATCACTCACCCACACGAGTGTGCAGTGGACAATATTGACCTGACATGCATCCCCGGGGTCTCAATCGGAGACTTTGAGCTGGAAGTTGCTGACCTGAAGGCATCAGACATGTGGATGAGTAAGTTCAAGTCACTTAATGGAGAGTTGGAAAGTCTTGTGTGACAGCGAGCACAGCTGGCGAGGGAACACAAGTGGACAGAAATGAAAACTCTTCAACCTAAAGATCAGCTGATTCTTAAAACTTGGAACGAGCTTCCTGTGACATACCACACAATGCAGCATGTGAGTATTGCCGTATTGACGATGTTTGGCTCTACATATGCATGTGAGCAGTCATTCTCGCATATGAGGAACATTAAGACCAACCTACGCTCACGTTTAACTGATGGAAGCCTCAACGCCTGCATGAAGCTCAACCTCACCACGTATGAACGTATGATGACTACAAGGCCATCAGCAAAACCATGCAGCACTAGAAGTCACATTAGAAGTAAGACATATTTAATTTATTATATGATAGAAATACTATAAGGCTCTCAATGAAATATATTTAGAATATTTAGAATTATGGCTCTCCCAGTCAAAAAGGTTCCCGACCCCTGGTCTAGACCAAGTAAAATCTTTTGAGTGAATTCAAACGTGTTGGTCGGTGCTTTGGGATAGCTGAGGTGTAGTGCATAAATGAGTCCAAACAATACCAGGAAGGCTTTGCCAAATCTGGGGAAACTGAATAGGGCATCACACTCAAGGACAACTGAGATTTTCACAGGCTGGTAGTGAACTGGACTTGTGTCAGGGTCACTGATGACAGAAAGGAGGGCCACTGCAACACCATCAATGTCTGGCTCTTCAGACTCATCCTGAATTAATTAAAAAGAGATAGTAATCACAATCTAACCCATGGAATAAAACAAACAACAATTTTATTTTAAACAAAATCCTGTTGAGATCCAAAACCTCCTTTACAAGGGAGACTTGGGTCTCACTGTAAGAGGTCAAAAAAAGAAGATCAATGTTCTGCACACTAATCAGCCAATTTACCCGAGAATCAAAGTGGTGTGAGAGACTGAAATTAAGCTAGAGGACATATACAGGACAATGTTGTACTGAACATCTTTTCACTTTGAACACTACTCCAATTCACTTCCTTTGTAGTGAGGAGAAATAAAAAAGACCATACATGGAAACTGTATGGGTGGATTAAACAAAGGTTAGTATTTTGATGAACTGTATTGTCATTACACAGGTACAAGTACAGGCTAACAAAATATTGTAGTATCTGTTAGTTACTTAAGGAGACTCACTGTTCAGGTTCTGAAAACTCCAGAGACGCACAGATACACAGGAAGGGCGTGGAGAACGGTAGTGCGATTGGTGTGGATGTCATGCATTTCCTATTTCCAGATAAAAACAGAACTGTGTAAAGTGAAGAGTTTACTGGCCAAAGCAGATTTTAAACATTCAAATCAGAACCCATGTCCACAAATAACCTGTTCACATCTTTAATGCAATCAGACAAATAGCAATCACAACTAATTGCAAAATTCAAACCACTATTTGAATTACTGAACCTGTCCAATGTTCCACTGGTTCAACAATTGAAATGTGTAATTAACTATTTACCTGTTCATCATGGACTTTTAAGATTTCAGCCAGGGCATCTGCTGTCTTCCAAGTTTATGATGCCTTCTGTCTGAGGTCATCAGTCGAGGAAGATGGCGGTCAAGCTCAGCATAGAATGTGTTGGGCAGGTTCAGATTCGTAATCCGCTGGAACTCTGCATACAACTACATTGAAATAACAGCAGGAAGACAATATAGCAACAACAATTAAACAGTGCAATTTGAAGAATCTCACACATATATTAAGCAGCAAATAACTGCTAGAGTTACGGTATTGAAGGCATTTTAACTTTAAAGAGAGAGCTCATCCATATTACCTCAGACTCTGAGAGCAGGCCAGAGATCCATGAGCTCGTTCACTGGTGGGCAGGACATCACTATGGTCTGTCGGAGCAGAGGAAATGTGTTCTCCATCAGCTTCCTAATGAGGGGCATTTTCATCTCAGTCTTCTGGACTTCTTCAACAATTGTCTGCCTCAACTGCTCAAGGCTTGAAGGATCCTGCTTCCTTCAAGCAGGGATGTTTGGCTACAAGAGCCTCAGCAACCATTGCAACCTCTTTATCACTTGGGTAGGCCTTAAAACCATATATAGTAGATGCAAGCTTTTCTAAAATGTCGTGCTTTAGGTCTCTCGTCATTTTAAGATCTCTGGTGTTCCTCTCATATTCTGCATTTCCATCTCTAAGTTTCAGTTCGACATTAAATGCAAATGTGGAAATTGGAAAAGGACCTGGAGGCCACCTGCTGAGACGTTCTAGAGACGACAAATTTGATAGTATATCAATAGATGCAATAGAGCTGGAGTCTTGTGAAAGTGAGATGTGCACAACTGCTTTTTGTGGTAATTCCTCAATGTCTGCAAGGGAAGTAAGTTTCCTGTCAAAGTCTGGATCTTCATAAAGCAAACTGAAGTCAAGGTCAATTTCCAGCTGCTCTTTTATAATGTTGATAGTGCATCAACAGAGGCTGGTTGTGAGCTGAGTTTAAATTTTCTAGCCCGGTCTGTCTCAACAACACGAAGAACCAGTTGTTGTGGGGTTGCATTGCATTGTGCTAATGGGAAGACAAAATCAGGATGTTACAAGTCACAATAAAGAGCATATTGACTGCTAATACAGAGAGAGAAATTGCACAATAACTGATAAATTAAAATAAGTATTTTTTACCAGAATTCAGTTCTGTCTCACTTGAATGAACCGCTTGGGGGTCAGCAGCAAGCCATCTATCTTGTATGCCGAGAGAGGGACTGTATCGTTGAGTCCAGACTGCAGGTGGCTTGTGTTCACAGTTGACAGCTCATAGGATCGTAAATGTTCTACATACCAGCAGTCATAATCACGACACTGAAAATATACATTGTGATTCACAAGGTATATCTGTTCTACTTTGCTAAATTTAGACAGTCCAGCACTGACTCCTACAGACAGAAACATTCCGCAGACATAGTCTGTGCAATCAATGGCCACCTTTGATGTCTTGTAGATTGTGTCACTGGTTGTTTGTTCTCTAATGTGTACTTGAGCAACCTCTGGTAGAGCTGAAACCAGCACAGAGTCAACCCTGGATGCCTGAGTTTTTGGTTTGAAAAATGATGGTGCAGCAAGATGATATGCCATCATGTGGGTTAGGGTTGCCTAACCCTAACCAATTTAAGGTTAGGGTTGAAGACAATTGCCATTGTCTTCAAAATATTTTTGAAGTTTTGAGCATCATGCACCACTCTTTTGAAAATATTATATTCGATATTTATATATTGTATTTATTATAATAAATGTATATTATATTAATATTTATATTAATATTATATTTCATATATTATAATTTATATTATATTATTTATATAATCTATATTATATATCGATACTGTGTTGAAGTGTGGGGAAAAGCTTGCAAAAATAGGCGCAGCAAGTTCAGGCTAGGCACTTGGACACTGCACTTAAACATTCACACACATCAGTATACATAATCATCATTCACACACATCAGTTCATATCATCACGCATCCACATGTCATTACTATTCACACTCTTCAGTACACATCTTCACTCATTACCTCACATGCACTAGCAGCGCAGGCACACAGGTAGTACCGTATTTTTTGCACTATAGGGCGCACTGGATTATAAGGCGCACTGTCAATGAATGGTCTATTTTCTATCTTTTTTCATATATAAAGCGCACCGGACTATAAGGCGCATTAAGCGGAAAAAAAACAGTCAGATAAATCAGGCGAATAATATTATGGTAAAGCACAGTATGTATTACTCCGCGACGTAAAGCTGCTAGCCGTAATGCTGCAAGCGGTGCAGCTTTGTAGTTTACCAAAGTCGTACTAAAACATTTTGATTTAGCGACTTGAGCGCCTTGTACCACACAAAAATCGCTAAGAGGTCAGTAAACAAAAGAATGAATCCATATGTAAGGCGCTTCGGATTATAAAGCGCAGTGTCGTTTTTTGAGAAAAAAAGGCTTTTAAGTGCGCCCTATAGTCCGAAAAATACGGTACACGTAATCCATGAACACACCTGACTCAGCTAGTGCAAGCCTATTGGGCCTCATATGGGAAGACGGCCCTTAAAGGCCGCAGGTTTATTCAAACACTCACCCTGCTGATCCGCTGATCAGTTGTTGTTGCCGCCCACCACCATCCCCTTTCTCCCCCCTGTCTGTCTCTCTGTTTATATGTTGTATTATCTGTCTGCATATATATATATCATTGTATTGTATGTTTCTGTCTATCAGGGGGATTATATATCTCTGTTGCCCCATGGCTCCCGTCACACGCACACGCACACACACGCTTGCGCCACTCGAGGCCATAGGAAGTACCCCCCTTTTACATATTCCATTCCGCCAAAGTAAAACATATCCCATGTCAGGGTTATCAATAAATCACAATTTATTATCAATCAATCACATGAGTGTCTTGACTGAACTTACATTGAACCAATTTTCCTTCTACAAAAAAGAGCAATTAGTGTAATCAGTGGGAGTGGTTATAGAGCACACACAAATCCAATATTTATGCAGCTGGAAACATAAAAATTCAATGAATTACTAGAATTTTACCTCCTCAAACCATGTATAAAGCTCATCAACAGCTAATGAAAAATGAAATGAATGAAAAAGCGGTGCTTGGCCTCAAACCGCACGGTCCAAACATAGAGCAGGGGTCCAAAGCACTTCACTAGAGCAGGATAATGCTCCACATAGTGGTGTTTAGGACGGAGCCTAACCTCTGGGAAAGCCTCTAGCAGTGCCTGTCTATGATTACTGATTTTGCGCACAAAATAGTCTATGGTTTCATCAGTAAATGATGGACACAGTGCTAATTCTACCACCTCTTTCAGCTCCATCAAAACTGCCCATGCCTTATCACCCTACACTACCAACAAGCAATGGAAGAAGTCGGAGCAGAGTTGCATTTTCATGTCCATTACCTCCAATCGTTCCGCGAGAAAGAGACGTTTTGGGAATTGGCCTAGGTCTATCCACTTTATCAGTGTACTGATATGGGAATGATACGTTTTTGTGCGTACGCAACCTTTGTACATGAGGCCCCTGGAGTGGTAGAACGAGGCTTCCTGTTGACAGCAGGGGTGGACTGGCCATCTGGCATACCGGGCATCGTCCCGGTGGGCCGTTGACCCAATGCAGGCCGGGGCCGCGGATCAGTTGGTACCGGGCCGCGGGCCGCCGAAGAAATACGATAATTATTAACAATCTTTTATTTCGAAAGATTACCGGATGCTCTCGGTTAAATGTCGGAAAACGAGTAAACGAGTTCTTTGGGAATCGCTGGCTAGCTCGCATCGGACTACAGTCGACACGTCCCCCCCCCCCCCCCCCCCTTAAGAGATTGATGTTGACAGAACATTGCAGTCCATGACAGTGGCAACAACTTCATTCAGTGTAGGTTCTGCAACACTGTGACCGTTTCTCTGCAATATGTCACTAACTGCTTCTTTGATCAATGGCTCAGATGAGAAAAAGATCTGATTCAAGGGGTCTACTATTTCTTGTGGAGCTGTGTTTGAGACATGGAGGATAGCCTGCATCTTTAGGAAAAAGGAAGATACGTTTTTCTTAAGTTGATTTCTTAGACTGTCAGTGTCACACTGATCATCATTCCCCACTTCAGATGTACTGGCTTGGGGATTATGGGTATCCTCACTGACAATATCAGTTTGAAAGTCTGATGCAACACTTGCTTGGTGTGCTCTACTTTTATGGGAATTGAATGAAGAGTACACATTTGTGCTATAGCTACAATCCTTATATGGGCATGTCACTGTTTCGTGACTTTTCAAATGCTTTCTGAGATGACTGAAAAGGGCTGGTTCAGAAAAGGGTTGCTGCAATGTACATATAGGGCACTTAAATAAGACAGGCCCCTGACTTTGCTCAAAACAACTGCTAAACTGTGCAGTATGATATCTTGACAAATGAGTACTCAGTGCATTAAGTGTCTGAAATGTGCAAATGCAATCAGTGTAGAGGTAAAAGTTATTTATTGGTATTAGGTATATTTTATATGAGAGAGACAACGATATGGTTAGTAGAAGAATTCACATACACAATGTATTACCTGGTATCTCCATAAAATCTCCAGTTGTCTTCCTTTTCTTTGTGTAACTTCTTGAAACTGGAACAGGTATATGCAAAGGAATGAACTGATGAAAGCCAATTAATTAAACAGTGTCAAATTATAAATACTTCAATTTTTCCATGTAAATGATCATTCCCCAAAGTGTGAATGCATCGCCAGTCAAGCTACTAAAGCCATCAAGCACATTTACTGTAAAGAAATGCAGCAGTATTTGAACTTAAACTGCATGGTTAAATCAGGCAAATCAACAACTAATACATTTCTACAAACTAAAGCCTCACTGATTAGTTTTTCCCCCCCAAACATCCGTTCTGCTCATTATTATTTAATATGCATACGCAGCTAATGTCAAATCTGAAGTCCGATTTATTCATATTTGTCGTGAAGAGCAAGTTTCCCTTTTAATTAACTGTTGGATAAAATACTGGATCAATGCTCTTATAGTTAGTTAGTTAGTTAGTTAGTTCTTATAGATAGCAGAAGGGAAACAGTTGATGTGTCTCTCTCTCTCTCTCTCGCTCTGCGTTGCACACCTGAAGACTTGCTCCGAATTTTGTCTAAGCTTTCTCCGGTGTTTTCGTCGTATTTAATATAATTTAAATATCGTACATCTCCTATTCATCTCCGATTCAGTCTACACTTTACGATCGTGTTATAGTTTTTACCGACCGACTTTTTTCGAGTTCCCCCCGCTGGACCTGGGCTAGCCAACAACGCCAACCGGCTTGACGGATTCTCTTCGCTGGTATAAGCTACAAACGTAAGTTCGCGACAATGTCTTTCACCCACTCACATTGTCCTTCATGTGACATTTTACTAGAGAGGTTGGCTCTGCTAGAGAGCCGTGTCCAGTCGCTGGAGGGAGAGAGTAAGTTAGTAACTTTAGATGCGACTGGCACACCATCACCCATAGGGAGTTCTAGCAGAGAGGGCTCTAGGTTAGCCTCACCGGTTTCACCTCTGCAGCATGGTGGGAGTGATGGCACTCCTCAGACTTTAGTCATCGGTGACTCTATCACTCGCAACATTAGATTAGAGCCACCAGCGACAGTTTACTGTGTACCTGGGGCCAGAGCTACCGACATAGAATCTAATCTTAGGGTGCTGGCTAGCACTAAGGCTAGGGCAAAGGCCAAAGCTAAGGCACATGGCACACACATTGACGATAAGTACGAGAATATTGTCATTCATGTTGGCACCAATGATGTTAGACTGAGGCAGTCAGAGGTCACGAAGGTTAATATAGCCCGGGCATGTGACCTTGCTCAAAAGATGAGTCGGCGTCGAGTAATAGTCTCTGGTCCACTACCTGTTAGTAGGGGGAGTGATGAGATCTACAGCAGACTTGTCTCTCTTAACCGCTGGCTGGCTCGCTTCTGCATGGAGCATAATTTAGGATTCGTTGATAACTGGTCTCGTTTCTGGGCCAGACCTGGCTTGTTGAAAAGTGACGGACTCCACCCGAGCTGGAGAGGTGCTTTTCTTTTGTCTAGAAACATTGAAGCTAGTTTAGTGCAGACCTGACACTCATTAGAACAAGCCAGTCTAATGCCTCTACTGTCTCTTGGAAAGGCTGATAGGTCTGGGGCGATGTGTGCGGGGCCCGATAGCTTAGTTTGTAGTGTAGCCAGTGGGGTTCCTGATGTAGTTTTTCCCATTGAGACGGTGTCGGTCCCCCGCTACTTTTCAAAAAATATTCGGCCTGAAATTGCTAGGAACTATTCCAACCTATCTTATGTACAGCCTTGTTCTCCTGTTGTCAGCGCTCCTAAAGCTGCTGCTATGAAGGTTATATCTTCAGAGGAAGCATCTAAGACTAAAGCTGTTGTAAAGCCATACTGGACTATTGGACTCCTAAATATCAGATCCCTACCCACAAAGGCTGTTTTGATTAATGATCTGATATCTGAGTGTAACCTGGACTTGATTGGACTCACCGAAACCTGGTTAAAACCTGATGAATATTCTCCTCTGAATGCAGCGTCACCTCCGGATTGCATGTATTCACATATCCCTCGTGTCTCTAAGAAAGGTGGTGGTGTTGCTATGATTTATAAAGCCAGTTTCGATTTAAGGTTAAAAGCTCTGAACACATTTAAAACATTTGAAATAATTTGCATGAAGCCACCAATTACACTGAAGAGGAATAATGCTACCATTCTGGTCCCTCCACCCTCTCTTTGTATTGCCACGCTGTATCGTCCACCAGGTCCTTACTCCCCTTTCCTGGAAGAATTTGCTGAATTTTGTTCGGATCTTGTGATGTACACTGATCACATCCTAATTATTGGTGACTTTAACATTCATGTAGATGACCCAAAAGATCCCTTAAGTAAGGCATTCAATGCCCTCATAGATTCTTCAGGGTTCACACAGGTAGTTTCCGAACCTACCCATCTTCATTCACATACTTTAGACCTAGTCCTCATACGGGGTATTGAGATTACTGATCTCACTGTTCATCCTCACAATCCTACATATTCAGATCATTACCTTGTTACTTTTAGAATGGACCTTTGCCAGAACCTAGGAGGTGCTATGCACATTTCTAGTAGCCGTCACATAACTCCAACTACAACTCTGGAAATGGCAAGTATTCTACCTGCAGCACTAGAAGCACTTGTTGCACCAGATAGATCCCTGAATGATAAAACTAGAGATCTGAATCTAGCTCTTAAGTGTTCGCTGGACTCTGTTGCCCCTCTCAAATTGAGGAAAAGGAAGGATAAGAAACTTGCACCTTGGTACTCAGAGGAAACTCGAACTCTAAAAAAGTCCACTAGAAAGTTAGAACGTAAGTGGCGGACCACTAAATTGGAGGTCTTCCGCTTAGCCTGGAAGGACAGCCTACTGGACTATAAGCAAATCCTCAATGAGACCAGATCAGCATACTTTTCTAAGTTGATCAGTAAGAACCAGCACAATGCTAAATTTCTATTTGATACCGTTGCAAAACTCACAAGTAAAAGTACACACAGTGAGAGCACAGATCTTTCTCCAAATGAATTTCTAGAGTTCTTTGACAACAAAGTCTATGTAATTAGGGACAAGCTGCAGACTAGTCGTGGCCAATTCACCATGAACACTGAATATCCCTCTATACCAAGCATTCTTCATGTTCAGACTCTTCGGCACTTCAACCCTATTTCTATGGAAACATTCATAAAACTAGTAAAGTCGTCAAACCCGACCAGTTGTCTTCTTGACCCCCTTCCTGGTAAACTACGCAAGGAACTCTTGCCTATTATTGGACCACCTATGTTGAGTATTATTAATGAATCTATTGAAACTGGCCAAGTCCCTGATTGTTTGAAAAAAGCTATTATCAAACCTTTACTTAAAAAACCAAACTTGGATCCTGGATGTCTCTGCAACTACAGGCCAATTTCAAACTTGCCATTTCTCTCAAAAATTCTTGAGAAAGTTGTGGCACATCAGCTCACTGAACATCTTACCGTAAATCAGCTATATGAACCTCTCCAGTCTGGTTTCCGTTCTCATCATAGCACTGAAACTGCACTAGCTAAAGTAGTCAATGATCTTCTAGTAGCCTCTGATGCAGGCTCTATCTCTGTCCTGATTCTTCTTGACCTAAGTGCAGCATTCGACACTGTCGATCATCAGATTCTCCTGGAACGTATGGAAAATTATGTTGGAATTTCTGGAATTTCACTTCAGTGGTTTAAATCATATCTATCTGATAGATCACAGTTTGTCCACTATGATGGCCACTCATCCAGGAGCTCCCTTGTGAAATATGGAGTGCCACAGGGTTCTGTCTTAGGCCCCTTGCTATTTTCTCTATACATGTTACCTTTAGGAAATATAATTAGAAGTTTTGGTGTACATTTTCACTGCTATGCAGATGACACCCAGTTATACCTCTCCCTTAAGCCTGACGAACTGCCTCATGCTTTGGAAAAATGTGTCTCCGGGATAGGAAATTGGATGTCAGCAAATTTTCTACTTCTGAATTCTGATAAAACAGAGGTTCAAATCTTTGGACCAAAGAAGTACAGGAACAATCTATCCGATTTTACCCTAGACTTAAATGGCTTCAAAGTCTCTCAAAGCCAGCTGGTAAAAAATCTAGGTGTCACAATGGATCCTGATCTCTCATTTGAGCATCATATCAAGCAAATTACCAGAACTGCATTCTTCCATCTCCGTAACATAGCTAAAATAAGAAACTTCCTCTCAAAGGATGATGCTGAAAAATTGATACATGCCTTTGTTACATCCCGATTGGATTATTGCAATGTATTATTCTCTGGCCTCCCAAATACCTGCGTACAAAACTTACAGCGGGTGCAAAATGCCGCTGCTAGGCTACTGAGCAGAACTAGAAAGTATGATCACATAACAGCTACTCTTGTCTCTCTACACTGGCTCCCTATCCAAGCCAGGGCCGATTTTAAGGTTCTATTACTAACCTACATATCTTTACATGGATTAGCACCACTGTACCTCTCTGGCCTTCTTGTACCTTATCACCCTGTAAGGACACTAAGATCCAAAGATGCTGGCTATTTGGTGATTCCCAAAATTAACAGAAAAACTGCTGGAGGTAGGGCTTTCTCATATAGAGCGCCTCTTCTCTGGAACAAATTACCTGTTTCAGTTAAGGAGGCTGATACCGTCTCGACATTCAAAGTTAGGTTGAAAACATTTTTATTCAGTCAGTACTACGACTGTTAAAGTGTGTGGTTATGCTGGGTTAGTTAGTGTGAAGTTATTTGATATCGGTTGTACTGTGAAGTTATTCAATATTTGTTGTAATATGACAGCGATCTCTTGTGGTAGAAAGAACTCAGTTTACTGTGGGAGTTATTAGGCTAGTGTAGCTAGCTTAAAACTTACTACTGTGTAGAGACGACAGGAGACTTGGCTTTCAAAAGATACTATCTTTCAAAAAAAAAAGAAAAAAATAATAATAATAATAATATTATATACATATATATATATATCTTAGAGTTTTCTCTCTTGGAACAGATTTATGTTCCAATTGAGGGGGGCTGGTGCTGTCTTGATGTCTAAGGCTGTGTCAATAGCCCCTTTTTTAAATTGCTGCATTAGCCCACATTGACCGGTGGGGACCTCATTCTGAATATTGCTATAACTGTTAGCTGTTTCTTGCACTCTCTAACATCTCCTCTACTCCGTCTCACTGTCCTCCCCTCCATACCTCCCTTTGGTATGGGGGGACTGAGCTCTCAGCACTTGCGTGGTCATCGGCCAATGTTGGACCTGGTGCCAGTGGACATCGATCCGAGATGGTCTTCCAACCCCGGATCTGGTCGCCAGTCGGACGTCAGTCTCCCTGATGGACAAGGAGAGAGTTCCCGGTCCTTTTCCTCATCCCCCTGCGTGTGATGCTGCGCCAATCATAGGCCCAAGCCCAGTGACTGCCTAAATTGACGTTGTGCAACCTAAGACCCACGTTGAGCATTGAGTATTGATGTTTCAGCAACTTGTTAACTCTCTCTAGAGTTATGACTGTTTTAGCCTGTGTTCTGCTCTTCACTTTCTCCAACCGTCCCTGGAGGAGGGGATCCCTCACTGAATTGCTCCTTCCAAGGTTTCTTCCATTTTTTCTTCCTAGTGAGTTTTTCTGGGAGTTTTTCCTTGTCTTCCTTGAGGGTTTAGGTTGGTTGAGGGGCAGTTCTATGGGCATATGTGAAGCCCTCTGTGACATTGCTTGTAAAAAGGGCTATACAAATAAATGTTGATTTGATTTGATAGTTCTTCCCTTGGCACTTATTGGTTCTCATGATGTATGTCTGTAATCTAGCTGCCTGATATTTTGGGGTATGCTCAACAGTATAAGACAGCAATAAATAACTAATTAATTCAACCAGGTATCGCACATAGTTTAAAATGACATTTCTAACAAGACAGCGGCTTTAAAAAAACACGATCTCAATGCACGCAGGTACCTCGTGCAGGGCATGCTGCGGGCACGTGGGGGTTGGTTGCACCGAGACATGAGGGGGGTTCAATAACATTTCATAAAGATTGAAACACTTCGTTTTATGCTCTAGTCTACTGTCTATACCCCCTATGCCAGGGGTATTCAACTAAAATGTAAAGAGGTCCAGTTCGAGAAAATTACATGAAGCGAAGGTCTGGAAGATCATAATGTCAAATTTTGTGTGATATACAGTATATTTAAGTGGTCAAGTACTTTTATGAACATCTGCATCTAATCTATACCTGCCTTGTAAATCAAATGATTTCAGGACAATTCAAAACTTTCTGACAATATTTATTGTCATGTAACACAGAACTGAATTTAAAAAATATGCACAATGTGCACATTAAAATAAAGGGCATGACTTTAAACAATTCAAGTATAAAGTCTCAACATATCGTATAAATTGAACTATTTAGTAGAACGTTAAATACATTTTGGGTATACAGTACTCAATCAATTAAATTAATTTGAACGTTCGGGTTTACAGTGTAGTCAAATTTCATTTTTGCAGAACTGAGAGGCGGCCATTTATTGGAGGCAGGCGGAGATTGCTCACTGCTGAGGAGGAGACTGCCTTGATAAACATGGTGATTGCCAATAATGCCATAACTCTGAGGGAAATTCGAAACCGCATTATTGAAGACCAAGGAATTTTTCAAGGAACTGACAGCATAAGCCTTTCTACCATTGACCGAATAATACACTGGAACCACATAAGGACGAAGCAACTTTACCGTGTGCCTTTTGAGAGGAATTCCAATAGGGTTAAGGAGCAAAGATTCCAATATGTGCAGGTAATTGCTACACTGTACAGAAATGTTATAATGTGTAGAGTAAGGCCCATCTTTCATTCCAATGCACACAGTACTGTTTTTAAAGTAAAATGTGTGTTTTTTGAGAATCTTTGAGATGGATGCCATGGCTGACCCTCATGAATATATCTTTATCGATGAGGTGGGCTTCAATCTCACAAAAAGGCGCAAAAGGGGCCGCAACATCATTGGTCACCGTGCGGTCATACAAGTTCCAGGCCAGAGGGGAGGCAACATCACAATTTATATTTACATTTAGCTGACGCTTTTATCCAAAGCGACTTACAAGAGAGAGCTTTTACAAAGAGCATCAGTCATTGAGCACAGCAACGTGATAGACCCTGAACACAGTGGGTTTTTTAGATTGTGAATCATACATCATGAGAACCAATAAATGCCAAGGGAAGAACTATAAATGCATAACACAACGATTGTGAACATAAAGCAAGAGATACAACAAACAACACTGGCAAGTCACCATATGGGGACCAACAAATAGTTCTAAAGCACATTAGATTATGTGAAGTGCCATACTATTCTTAAGTGCCATTAAATTCTCTAAATAAGTTAGTTTTAAGCCTTCTTTTGAAGGTGTGCTTCTGATGGAGGTGGGGAGTTGATTCCACCATTGGGGAGCCAGGCAGTGGAAGAGTTTGTGTTGCGCTCGGGGTGCTCTTGAGGGGGGGGGGGGGTACCACTAGACGGTTGTCAGCAGATGACCGTAGGTGACAGGTGGGGGTATAGGGCTGGAGGAGAGAGTTGATATAGGTCGGGGCAGTCCCGTTTACAGCCCGGAAGGTCAGCACCAGGTTCTTGAATCTGATGCGGGCCATGACGGGAAGCCAGTGGAGGGCGATGAGGAGTGGGGTGACATGACAGCGTCTGGGTAGGTTGAAAACCAGACGAGCGGCTGCATTCTGTATCCTCTGAAGGGGACGGATTGCATTTGCAGGAAGGCTGGCTAGTAGCGAGTTGCAGTAATCCATCTTTGTGAGGACAAGGGCTTGAACTAGCAGTTGGGTGGAATGTTGAGAGAGGTATTTTCAGATTTTCCTGATGTTGTAGAGGGTGAATGTACATGACCGAGAGACTGCGGCAATGTGAGCTGTGAGGGAGAGCTCTTCGTCCAAGGTGACCCCCAGGTTCCTGGCAGAGGATGAAGGGGTCACTGTTGCAGATCCCATAGTGATGGAGAGATCGTGGGTGATTGAGGGTTTGGCAGGGATGATGAGGAGTTCTGTTTTGGTGAGGTTCAGCTGGAGGTGATGTCTGGTCATCCAGGCTGAGATGTCAGAGAGGCAGGCCTCGATTCTGGTCGATATCCCTTGATCATTTGGGGGAAAGGATAGATATAGCTGCGTGTCGTCAGCGTAGCAGTGATAGGAGAAGCCATGGGAGGCGATGATTGGCCCGAGTGAGGTGGTGTATAGGGAGAATAGGAGCGGACCAAGGACGGAACCCTGTGTGGAGAGCAGGCGGGAACCAGATGTTTTTCCTCTCCAGAAGACTTGATAGGATCTTCTTGTCAGGTAGGATGAGATCCATTTAAGCGCAGTGCCAGTGATGCCCATCTCTTCGAGTGTGGCGAGCAGGATCTGGTGGTTGACTGTGTCGAATGCTGCGGAGAGGTCTAGCAGAATGACAACAGAAGACCTTGAGGCTGCTCTGACAGACTGGAGGACCGTGGTAACCGACAGGAGGGCAGTCTCAGTGGAGTGGCCGGTCTTGAAGCCCGACTGGTTAGGGTCCAGAAGGTTGTTCTGGGAAAGAAAGCTTGACTGCTAACCAACTTAGCTACAGCACGCTGTGGTGGAAACTTTCAGATAGCGGACGTTGCAAGGATACAAAAGTTTGATAGTTGGTTAGATACAAATTTATTGAACCTTTCACAAGAACAGAGTATTGCAATATGAACACATGTAACATGAAACACACAGAACATACATGACGCACACACAACAGAGCTCTGCACCTTGTCCCTAGGAGAATGGTGAATCTCCAGAGAGCAAGGCCCCGAGCCTACCCTTGGTACCTGTTTATATAATCCCCCAACAGTTGTGAACTCAGACGTTCTTTGTCTCCAATCCACTATGGGTGTGAGGAGCAAACCTTTGCCAGTTGATTATCATCTCCAAAGGAAAGTGGTCTCCCAGACCTTTTGTCTATGCATTTGCATTGGTAGAATAAGCCAGTTGATTATCATCTCCAAAGGAGTGTGATCTGCAGACCTTTTGTCTATGCATTTGCATTGGGGAGGAATGTATGTCCATGCAGTTTCAAAACATCAACACAACTTATAGAACATCAAAATCCGCCACCACAACGCTCAATTGTTTTAGAGAAGAAGGGTACCAGTGAGACTGGTCTGTAGCTCTGGAGGACGGCTGGGTTAAGAGAGGGTTTTTTGAGTAGGGGTTTGACTATAGCCTGTTTGTATGCTGAGGGAAAAGTGCCAGAGGTGAGTGAGGAGTTGAGGACATGGAGAAGGAATGGAGAAATAGTTTGGAAAAGAGGGAAGGGGATTGGGTTAAGGGGGCAAGAGGTGGGGCGGTGGGAGAGAATGAGGTCAGACATGCTTGTTTCAGATAAGGAGGGAAAGGAGGAGAGGCAAGTAGAGTGTTCAGACAAGGTGTGGAAGCGGTTAGGCAGGGAGGGTTCAGGGAATTGGCTGCTGATGTCTGCAATTTTATCCCCAAAGAAGCGAGAGAAGTCGTCTGCTGTCAAGGTAGTAGGAGGAGGAGGGGGAGGAGGGTTGAGGAGTGAGGAAAAGGTAGAGAACAGTTTGTGGGGGTTAGAAGCGTTGTTCACCTGTTTCAAGAAGTAGTCCGTTTTTGCCTCCGTTATGTGAGTGGAGAAGGTCTTGAGAAGGGAGTGGTACTTGTCGAGGTCTTGATTATCCTTTGACTTATGCCACAACCTCTCTGCAGGCCGGAGGGAGGAGCGCTCTTTCCGAACGACCTCTGATAGCCACGGGCAGGGGGGAGAGGGCCGAGCAGGTCTAGTTGCCGTGGGGCAGAGGGTGTCAAGGGACGTAGTTAGAGTTGATAGGAGAGCATCAGTGGCTGCGTCCGTTGGATGAGAGGTGAACTCATCGATGGGAGCCAGGGATGATGTTACCACAGAGGAGAAGCGAGAGGGACATAGGCTGCGAAGGTTGCGGCGGAAGGTCACAAGTGGCGGTGCACTGGGAGGGGTTGGAGGGAGTGAGACGGAGAGTTGGATGAGGAAATGATCTGAGATGTGTAGAGGGGTTACTGATGTTAAATCCACGATGCAGTCTCGTGTCAGGATTCCTGCCCTGTGGGTTGCTGGTGTGTCCAGTAGCGCCAGACCGAATGAGGTCAGAAGGGACAAGAAGTCAGCAGCCTGAGATCCTTCTAGGTGGATGTTGAAGTCACCGAGGATTACGAGATGGAGTTCCATCGTCGGGGAGTGCAGAGAGGAGCATGTCCAGTTCTTCCACAAAGTCGGCTAGTGGGCCAGGGGGGCGATAGAGGACCACTAGTGCAACTTTGATGGGGTCCAGAAGCATCACACGATGGTGTTCGAATGCTTTGGTAGTAGGGGATAGAGGTGAGGACGTGAATTTGATGTGAGGAGCCAGGAGGAGACCCGTGCCCACTCCTCGTCCGGTGAGGCGCGGAGAGTGGGAGAAGGAGTGGTTCACTGAGAGTGCCGCCGGTGTAGCTGAGTTTTCAGGGTGGATCCAGGTCTCAGTTAGTGGTAGTGCATGGAGAGAGGCCTGGGATGCAAGTGCTGGGATGAAGTCGGCCTTCTTGACAGCAGAGCCCTATGGAGAGTGAAGGGGGGGGGGGGGAGGGGGGAGCTGGTATTTTGACAAGGTTAGCTGTGCACCGTTTACGTTTTAGAGTGAACCTGTGCCTCCGGATAGTGTAGTGCACAGGGACGTTAAGATTGGGCCGAGGTGTAATAATCCTTCAGGCAGGGCAAGGCAAGCCCTACTTTCTCCTTAGCCAACTGAATGGTCTTCACCCTTGGCCTCCTCCCCTGCCAAATGAACTTTGAAATTTGTTTATCCCACTTAATGAATTGCTCTTCACTAACAAGTATTGGAAGTGTTTGGAATAAATACAACATCCTAGGCAATATGTTCATTTTAACTGCTTAAACACGTGATTCAAAGCTAAAGATTGGTATCAAATCCCATTGTCTAAAATCACTGTTAATTTTCTGGCCTAAGGATTATTACACCTCGGCCCAATTTAGAACCATGGTGTGCTGGTGTAATGCAGAATATGAGGCCAGATGGAAAGAAATAGAAATGAGAATTTCTGATGATACTCCAATTCAGGCAATACTAGGAGATGAAATACTTATTAAGAAACAGATGCAACAAGACAATCAGTGGATCAATGTATAATTGAAACTTTGGTTAAAATTCATTAATAAAAACAATTTGCATGAACAGATTACAGTTTTTTTCAATTGTTTACAACGCAATTTTGAAAACCGAGTTATTTTTGTCAAAATATAATCACAATTATCCAAACACCACAATCAATTAGCAAAATTCCTAGATTGTTTGCGAAATGACACACTTCAGTCAAAACATACACACTTCTGTCAAAACATATACACATATTTGTGAAAATGCTATTTGTTTTCATTTAACCAACACAGTCATCAATGATCATACACTATTGCAGCCAGTTTCACACTGCTGTGATAAATAAAAAACACATTTGTAAAAAAACATTCTTACTGTATGTAAGAGATAATTTAGGTGACCAAAAAATTTTGAGAAATTCACAACATTATTTATGAATTCTTTTAGATAAATTTGGTCCTCGTCTTCTTTGTTCACCTCTTCAAGTCCTTCTCTACCTCTTCCTCTACCTAGGTGTCTTCCTCTACCTCCTTCTCCTCTTCCTCTACCTTCTTCTCCTCTACCTTCTTCTCCTCTACCTACAGTATGCCTCTTCCTCTACCTTCTTCTCCTCTATCTATGCCTCTTCCTCTACCTCCTTCTCCTCTTCCTCTACCGCCTTCATCTCCTCTTTGAGCTCCCCCTCTCATTCTCACTCTTCTTCTTCTAACTCCTTCCATTTTAGTTGAAGACAGGTGAACTCACCTGCTGCCTTTTATAGCACACCTGAATGCTGCGTTTTCAAATTAGCACGTGTGCTTCCACACCTGGTAGATGTGTTTATCCAATTCGTTCATTAGTTTGGTAATTGGCAATCCGGTGCTTTGTAATTACAAGGAAGTAACCTCACAATCCTTATCTGTGTCTACGGTGTGAAAATGTGTGTAGAGTTTTACAAATCACTGTGTGTAATGTTTTTCAAAATGGGGGGAGCAGACATTGTGTGTAATGTTGTGCAAATCTGTGGAGGTGTTTTGCTCATTGGAGTAAAACTTTGCTAATTGTGTGGAAATTTAAATTTGAGTGTGTAAAATTCGCTGTCGCTGTCGCTTCTTGTGCGGAGTTGTACATCACCATGCCAGTAGTGCACTCTCAACCTGGCCGGGAAAGGTGTCTGAAATCAGATGTTTGCCGAGTGTTGCGAGTGTTGCCTTTGCTGCCGTATACTCTTTACGTTTCCGCTGTACCTCTGGAGCGTAATCGTTGTCCAGGTAGATCTTTTTGCCTTGAAAATCAAAACCTTTTGCCTGCCAAGCTCGCTTAAGAATATCCTCCTTTCTCCGATAACTCCGAACTTGACCACAAAGGACCGCGATGGGGCGCCAACCGGGGGCTTCGGCCCAAGTGTGCGGTGCGCTCTCTCGATGTCCAGTACTATGGGCGACAGAAGACCAAGGCCGTTTCCAAGCAGAGTTTTAACAAAGTTAATCACAGACGATGAAATGTTCTCGGCCCCCTCAGTCACCCCATATATTCTGATATTCTGAAGTTGCCCCTCCAGGTCCATTAGCTTGTATTCCACTTGAGTTTGGCGTTTTGTTAGCTCAATTAGTATCTCCTCAGTAGCTTGGATGTGAGTTTCTGCGGAAGTTATCCGTTCCTCAGCTTCTTCCATCCTATTGATAGGTTGATCTTTTTAAATACGTTGCATCATTTTAATTATACTGCATACAAAATTTACATATATATAGTATATTGTCGTTTCTCATTTCATTTAAATCTACAACATACGTTGTTTGTATACGTCTTTTTATATTGATTTAAGTGGTATTATTATTACTCTGGCCAAGTGTTATATTGATATGCTGATGAAGACTGCTTGTCAAACTGCCGTCAGAGGTTTCATAAAGATGTGTTTTATTGCAGTACAGTGAACCCTCGCGATACCACGGTTCAGTACAGTGAACCCTTGCGATATCACGGTTCACTTTTTTTCGCTACTTCACGGATTTGCCTCGTGCATTGTGTTCTGCATTCTGATCGGCAAACAGTCTCTCCGTGTCTTCTCTACCTGTGCGTTAATAAATTTGCGGTTTACTGCAATATGTACTGTACACGTACGTAACATTCGCAGAAAAAGTTCAAGTTATGGACATGCTTAATTGTAGCCCAATTATGACAGCTCCAGAGGATTGTAATTTTGTAAAATACTAACGCATTAAGCCGGTCCGCTATTGTCTGCCAGGCTTATTCTCTTTCTTTGATTATGGCTTGAGTATTGCCTTTTTAAAATAATATCCTTCTCCTCTTCATAAAACTACATCAGGAGCTGTTGTTCTGCGGCCGTGAAATATGTTGCGTGACTCTTGTCCATGTTCTGATCGGTGATTCTGTGAGCGATCGCGAGGTCTATTTAAGAAGGCCGTGAACACGCATTTATCCTGACTACCTACACCTGTTTTGACATAGCCTCGCCTTTTCATCCTGACTTGGCAAACATGCAACCAATTAAGCCAGGATACGACGGCCAGACTAGGTCAAGCCGCGGTTGCTCAGTTATCCTGGATTTCTTTATTCTACTTTTGTGCAATACCCCTCAGGAGGTAGGCATATCTGTGTCAAAATCAACAATTAAGAGAAGACTTCACCAGAGTAAATACAGAGGGTTCACCACAAGATGTAAACCATTGGTGAGTCTCAAAAACAGGAAGACCAGATTAGAGTTTGCCAAAAAACATCTAAAAGAGCCTGTACAGTTCTGGAACAACATCCTATGGACAGATGAGACCAAGATCAACTTGTACCAGAATGATGGGAAGAGAAGAGTATGGAGAAGGGAAGGAACTGCTCATGATCCAAAGCATACCACCTCGTCAGTGAAGCATGGTGGAGGTAGTGTTATGGCGTGGGCATGTATGGCTGCCAATGGAACTGGTTCCTTTGTATTTATCGATGATGTGACTGCTGACAAAAGCAGTAGGATGAATTCTGAAGTGTTTCAGGCAATATTATCTGCTCAGATTCCGCAAAATGCTTCAAAACTCATAGGACGGCACTTCACAGTGCAGATGGACAATGACCCGAAGCATACTGCGAAAGCAACCAAAGAGTTTCTTAAGGCAAAGAAGTGGAATGTTCTGCAATGGCCAAGTCAATCACCTGACCTAAATCCATGTGAGCATGCATTTCACTTGCTAAAGACAAAACTGAAGGGAAAATGCCCAAAAACAAGCAGGAACTGAAGACAGTTGCAGTAGAGGCCTGGCAGAGCATCACCAGGGATGAAACCCAGCGTCTGGTGATGTCTATGGGTTCCAGACTTCAGGCTGTCATTGACTGCAAAGGATTTGCAACCAGGTATTAAAAGTGACAATTATATTTATGATTATGTTAGTTTGTCCAATTATTTTTGGTCCCTTAAAAAAAGGGGGGGGGGGCACATACAAAATGTGTTGTAATTCCTACACCGTTCACCTGATTTGGATGTAAATACCCTGAAATTAAAGCTGAAAGTCTGCACTTAAGGCACATCTTGATTGTTTCATTTCAAATCCATTGTGGTGGTATAGAGAGCCAAAATGATTAAAATTGTGTCAGTGTCCAAATATTTATGGACCTTTTTTGGTTTGTTTATGCTGAAATACATTTCAGCATAAACAACCAAAAAAAATAAACCATTCTCAATAGTGGCTATTTATATTAACTCAAAATAATATACAGGATTACACCCACAATTCTAAATTTTCAGATCATTACCTTGTTACTTTTAGAATGGACCTTTGCCAGAACCTAGGAGGTGCTATGATCATTTCTAGTAGCCGTCACATAACTCCAACTACAACTCTGGAAATGGCAAGTATTCTACATGCAGCACTAGAAGCACTTGCTGCACCGGATAAATTCCTGAATGATAAAACTAGATATCTGAATCTAGCTCTCGCTGGACTCTGTTGCCCCTCTCAAATTGAAGAAAAGGAAGGACAAGAAACATGTACCTTGGTACTCAGAAGAAACTCGAACTCTAGAAAAGTCCACTAGAAAGCTAGAACGTAAGTGGCGTACCACTAAATTGGAGGTCTTCCGCCTGACCTGGAAGGACAGCCTACTGGACTACAAGCAAATCCTCAATCGGGCCAGATCAGAATACTTTTCTAAGTTGATCAGTAAGAACAAGCACAATGCTACATTTCTATTTGATAACGTTGCAAAACTCATGAGTAAAAGTACAAACAGTGTGAGCACGGATCTTTCTCCAAATTAATTTCTAGAGTTCTTTGACCACAAAATGTATGCAATAAGGGACAAGCTGCAGACCAGTCGTGGCCAATGTGCTATGAACACTGAAGATCCCTCTATACCAAGCATTCCTCATGTTCAGACTCTTAGACACTTCAACCCTATTTCTATGGAAGCATTCATAAAACTGGTAGTCGTCAAACCCGACCAGTTGTTTTCTTGACCCCCTTCCTGGCAAACTATGTTGAGTATTATTAATGAATCTATTGAAACTGGCCAAGTCCCTGAAGATACAAAAAAGCAATTATCAAACCCTTACTTAAAAAAAAAAATGATCCTGGATGTCTCTGCAACTATAGGCCAATTTCAAACCTGCCATTTCTCTCCAAAATTCTGGAGAAAGTTGTAGCACATCAGCTCACTAAATATCTTAGCTCAAATCAGCTGTACGAACCTCTGCAGTCTGGATACTGTCCTCATCACAGCACTGAAACTGCACTAGCTAAAGTAGTCAATGCTCTTCTATTAGCCTCTGATGCAGGCTCTATCTCTGTCCTGATTCTTCTTGACCCATTTGACACTGTCGATCATCAGATTCTCCTGGAACGTACGGAAAATTATGTTCGAAGTTCTGGAATTTATCTGATAGATCACAGTTTGTCCACTATGAAGGCCGCTCATCCAGGAACTCCCTTGTGAAATATGGAGTACCACAGGGTTCTGTCTTAGGCCCTTTGCTATTTTCCTATACATGTTACCTTTAGGAAATATAATTAGAAGTTTTGGTGTACACTTTCACTGCTATGCAGATGACACCCAGTTATCTGACGAACTTCCTCAAGCTCTGGAAAAATGTGTCTCCGGGATAGGAAGTTGGATGGCAGCAAATTTTCTACTTCTGAATACCGATAAAACAGAGGTGCAAATCTTTGGACCAAAGAAGTACAGGAACAGTTTATCCAATCTTACTCTAAATAAATCTCAATCTAATCAATCAATCTAATCTTACTTAAACGGCTTCAAAGTCTCTCAAAGCCATCTGGTAAATAATCTAGGCGTCACAATGGATCCTGATCTCTCATTTGAGCACCATATCAAGCAAATTACCAGAACTGCATTCTTCCATCTCTGTAACATTGCTAAAATAAGAAACTTCCTCTCAAAGGATGATGCTGAAAAACTGATACATGCATTTGTTACATCCCGATTGGATTATTGCAATGTATTATTCTCTGGCCTCCCAAATACCTGCGTAAAAAACTTACAGCGGGTGCAAAATGCTGCTGCTAGGCTACTGAGCAGAACTAGAAAGTATGATCATATAACAGCTACACTTATCTCTCTACATTGGCTCCCTATCCAAACCAGAGCTGATTTCAAGGTTCTACTACTAACCTACAAACTCTTAGAGTTTTTCTTTGTTGTAACAGATTTATGTTCCAACTGAGGGGGGCTGGTGATGTCCTGGTGTCTAAGGCCCTTTTTGGTCTTTTTAATTGCTGCATTAGCCCACACTGACCGGTGGGGACCTCATTCTTAATATTGCCTATAACTGTTAGCTGTTCCTTCTTAATATTGCTGTAACTGTTAGCTGTTCCTTCTTAATATTGCTGTAACTGTTAGCTGTTCCTTGCGCTCTCTAACATTTCCTCTCCTCCATCTCACTGTCCTCTCCTCCATACCTCCCCTTTGTATGGGGGGACTGAGCTCTCAGCACATGCGTGGTAATAAGCCAATGTTGGACCTGGTGCCAGTGGACATCGATCTGAGATGGTCTTCCAACCCTGGATCTGGTTGCCAGTCGGACGTCAGTCTCCCTGAAGGACAAGGAGAGAGTTCCCGGTCCCTTTTCTCATCCCCCTGCATGTGGTGCTGCACCAATCATGGGCCCAAGCCCAGTGGCTGCCTAAACTGACTTTGTGCTACCTCAGACCCAAGTTGAGCATTGAGTATTGATCGTTCAATACTTGGCTAATTGATGGTTTAGCCTGTGTTCTGCTCCTCACTTTCCCCAACCGTCCCTGGAGGAGGGGATCCCTCACTGAATTGCTCCTTCCAAGGTTTCTTCAATTTTTTCTCCCTAGTGAGTTTATCTGGGAGTTTTTCCTTATCTTCCTTGAGAGTTTAGGTTGGTTGAGGGGCAGTTCTATGGACATATGTGAAGCCCTCTGTGACATTGCTTGTAAAAAGGGCTATACAAATACATTTTGATTTGATTTGAGGAGCGAGACAGAAAGGGAGAGACACGAGACAGAAAAGGAGAGAAAAATATGAGGAAAATGGCTCTCAAAAACGAAAAGTGAAAATAGGGCATTTAATTCAAAATGCACAGATTCCTTTCTGTTCATACTACTTTTACATGGGTAAATGTTAGGCTTCTCCAAATGGAATTGGTTGATCGCTAAGCAGATGAAGCCCTGAAAGAGCAGTTTATAAGAACTGACCCTTGTACTTTCTGGCTCCAAATTGTCCCTGAAACAGCTTTCCCAGGTCTGAGGGTGGCCCTATACCTCTTTATCCTGTTCGGCTCCACACACAACTGTGAGGCAGCTTTCTCTACAAAGAACATTATCAAAACAAAATATCGTTACAAGCTCACCAATGAGCACCTCCACATGTGTGTGAGAATGGCTCTGACTCCATTTAAGCCCAGGTTTAAAATCCTGGCAGGACAAGCTAGAGCTCAATTCTCTCACTGAGCAAAAAAGTAAGGGAGTTGAATATAAGCAAATATAATTGTTAAGTTAAATAGTTCAATGTATAAGATATGTTGAGATTTCATACTTTGATTGTTTCAATTAAGGGAATGCAAATTTGTATTTGTATTTTTCATGCCCTTTATTTTAATGTGCACATTGTGCATATTTTGTAAGTTCAGTTCTGTGTTACATGACAATAATTTCTTATTTTTACATGACAATAATTTCTTATTTTTACATGACAATAATTTCTTATTTTTACATGACAATAATTTATTATTTTTACATGACAATCATTTCTAGTTTTCAGGGGGTTTCACACTTTACTTCTGCCCAGACTTGGCCATCAACAGGGTACTTGATAATGGGACAACTCCAACGGCTTCTTCATGAATCTTCCTTCTTTGTTTTATTTAGTTATTTTCAGTAGGAAGTTATAACACCATTAGCCATTAGGTTGAAAACCTTTACAAGGAGAGAGTAAACAAACACAAAATACAGCAATTACTTAAACTTCCTTTCGTCAAATATACAAACAAATATAAAGTTCTCCTTTAGCTTACATTCATTCCTTATGCAAGATTTTTCAAAAGCACTTTTACCAACAAAAGTATTATTTAACATCTAAATATAAGATTAGATAAACCTTTATTTGTCCCCCAGGGGTGGAAATTGCAGTTCACAACAGCAGCAGGGTGAAGTACAGCACACAGAGTTGCAGGGTAATATAACAATAATTACAATAACAATAACAATAGGCGGGCACGATAAAGTCCAGTCTAAAAAAAATTGTAAGTTAAGTAGACATATAGACAGTTATTGCACTTGAGGAGAATTACAGAATTACAGTATTGCAAAAAATAAGTAAGTTAAGTAGACATGTAGACAGTTATTGCACTTGAGGAGAATTACAGAATTACAGTATTGCAACACGAAAAAAAATAAGTAATAGAAGTAATACTGCATGGTGGTGAGCTAGTGATGGTAATAGTTATAATAATGAGTCATTCTATAATTAGGGGTACATTTCAAGTCCTTGGGGTGTATTTGTCAATTTTACCAAATATTATTGGTCATTATTTCAAACAATGACCAATTTGATATTGGATGATATTCCTCTTTGATTTAATACTAAAAGTTAATAGGTTCCATAATTTAGTTTGAATAAAATGCTAATTAGGGAGGTGGCCCCGGGGAAGACCTAGGACACGCTGGAGGGACTATGTCTCTCGGCTGGCCTGGGAACGCCTCGGGATCCCCCCGGAGGAGCTGGAGGAGGTGTGTGCGGTGAGGGAAGTCTGGGCTTCCCTGCTCAGACTGCTGCCCCCGCGACCCGGCCCCGGGTAAGCGGAAGATAATGGATGGATGGATGGATAAAATGCATCCTTTTTGGTGGGAACCTTGAAGACAATGTGGTAAATTTAAACTCCTCCTTGTCAATAATTTATCAAAATTATTGTCTACACATGGAGTGGATTAATTGTTCGTCAACTGTGTTATCAAAATTTTCTTGTGTACTTATTTGAGATTTTTTTAATGACTAAAATGTAATATAGCACACAGAAATATGACTTGATCATGGTCATGTGGTGACATTTTCAATATCTTTAGCTAGCACAAAGGCCCAAAATTGAGGAAATGTCAATTGTGTTACATGTCAACTGTGCTACACATCCATAATGTGTCCTGTCAACTGTGTTACTCCTGTCAACTGTTCTGAAATGTACCCCTAATTATAGAATCACTCTAATGATAATGGTGTAGCACATGATAGTGGCTATGGACAGCAGTGTTGAGTGATTATTAAACAGTCTGACAGCAGCAGGAAGGAAGGACCTGCAGAATCTCTCCTTCACACACCGAGGGTGAATCAGTCTATTGCTAAACTATTAATATGTATCAAAACCAAATGATTACCCCACCAGTAGCATCCCTGGAAAAAATAAAGTCCTCCAATCTGCCTATCTCCAACACACTACATGAGACACTACATGTCTCAGCACTGTCTCAGGTTACTCAGCACTTCCTCTTCCTGGCTTAGTCGCTACTTCCTTTTTCCAAACAAGTAAACACAATATGCAGTTTTTAAATGAATAATTTTTTGTTATTAAGGGAAAACAAAATCCAAATCTACATGGCCCTGTGTGAAAAAATGTTTGCCACCCCCTGTTAAAACATTATTTAACTGTGGTTTATCACACCTGAGTTCAATTTCTCTAGCCAAACCCAGGCCTGATTACTGCCACAGCTGGTCTCAATCAATAAATCACTTAAATAGGACCTGCCTGTAAACCAAAAGATCCTCAAAAGCTAGACGTCATGCCGAGATTCCAAGAAATTCGGGAACAAATGAGAAAGACAGTAATTGAGGTCTATCAGTCTGGAAAAGGATATAAAGCCATTTCTAAAACTTTGGGACTCCAGCGAACCACAGTGAGAGCCATTATCCACAAATGAAGAAAACATGGAACAGTGGTGAACCTTCCCAGGAGTGGACGGACAACCAAAATTACCCCAAGAGCGCAGCGACTACTCATTCAAGAGGTCACAAAGACCCCACGACAATGGCCAAAGAATTGCCTCTGTTAAGGTCAGTGTTCATGACTCCACCATAGAAAGACACTGGGCAAAAATGACCTGCATGGCAGAGTTCCAAGATAAAAACCACTGCTGAGCAAAAAGAACATTAAGGCTCGTCTTGCATAACATCTTGATGATCCCCCAAGACTTTTGGGAAAATACTCTGTGGACTGACGAGACAAAAGTTTAACTTTTTGGAAGGTGTATGTCCCATTACATCTGGCGTAAAAGTAAAACTGCTTTCAGAAAGAGAACATTATACCAACAGTAAAATATGGTGGTGGTAGTAGTGTGATAGTCTGGGGCTGTTTTGCTGCTTCAGGACCTGGAAGACTTGCTGTGATAAATAAAACCATGAATTCTGCTGTCTACCAAAAATCCTGAAGGCGAATGTCCAGCCATCTGTTCGTGACCTCAAGCTGAAGCGAACTTGGGTTCTGCAGCAGGACAATGATCCAAAACACACCAGCAAGTCCACCTCTAAATGGATGAAGAAAATCAAAAGTCAAAGTCCTGACCTGAATCCTATTGACATGCTGTGGTATGACCTTAAAAAGGCGGTTCATGCTCGAAAACCCTCCAATGTGGCTGAATTGCAACAATTCTGCAAAGATGAGTGGGCCAGAATTCCTCCACTGTAAAAGACTAATTGCAAGTTAACGCAAATGCTTGATTGCAGTTCAGTAAAGACACTCACGTGATTGATTGATTGATGATAAACAATATTTATTGATAACCATGACATGGACAGTGGAATGTCTAAAGGGGGAGCGCTCCCTACCACCTCGATCGACACATACGTGCATACATATATGACATGAGGCCTGGAGCAATAGATATATAATCCCCCTGATAGACAGAAGACAGATATACAGTACATATAGTCAGACAGACATACAACCGGGGGAGAAAGAGAATGGTGGTGGGAGGCAACAGCACTGATCCTTAGCTGGTATGTGGTGTTAGATATCCGTGCAGCCTTTAAAGGCAGTCTTACCGGACGAGGCCCAATGGGCTTACACTAGCTGAGTCAGGTGTGTTCATGATTGATTGCTTACACTACCTGAGTGCTTGTGCTGCTAGTGCATGTGAGGGAGAGAGTGATAACGTGTACTGAGGTGTGTAAATGAGTGAGGATGTATACTGAGGTGTATAAATAGGTAAAGTATACCAAGTTGTGTGAATGAATGATATGTACTGATTGTATGACTGAGTGATGACGCGGGCAGCCTGAGTGTCATTCCAGAACCGGCTTTGCCCATTTGTTGCTGCTAAAGGTAGCCCAACCAGTTATTAGGTTTAGGGGGCAATCCCTTTTTTCACACAGGGCCATGTACATTTACATTTACATTTATTCATTTAGCAGACGCTTTTATCCAAAGCGACTTACAAGAGAGAGCTTTTACAAAGAGCATCAGTCATTGAGCAAAGCAACGTGATAGACCCCGAACACAGTCGGATTTTTAGATCGTGAATCATACATCATGAGAACCAATAAGTGCCAAAGGAAGAACTATAAATGCATAACACAGCGATTATGAATATAGAGCAAGAGATACAACACATAATACATTAGATCAGGTGAAATGACATGCTATTGTTAAGTGCCATTAAATTCTCTAAATAGGTGAGTTTTAAGCCTTCTTTTGAAGGTTGGAAGGCAGTCCGTGCTTCTGATGGAGGTCGGGAGTTGATTCCACCATTGGGGAGCCAGGCAGTGGAAGAGTTTGTGTTGCGCTCTGGCGCTCTTGAGGGGGGGTACCACTAGACGGTTGTCAGCAGATGACCGTAGGTGGCGGGTGGGGGTATAGGGCTGGAGGAGAGAGTTGATATAGGTCGGGGCAGTCCCGTTTACCGCCCGGAAGGTCAGTACCAGGGTTTTGAATCTGATGCGGGCCATGACGGGAAGCCAGTGGAGGGCGATGAGGAGCGGGGTGACGTGACAGCGTCTGGGTAGGTTGAAAACCAGACGAGCGGCTGCATTCTGTATCCTCTGAAGGGGACGGGTTGCATTTGCAGGAAGGCCGGCTAGTAGCGAGTTGCAGTAATCCAGCTTTGAGAGGACTAGGGCTTGGACCACACAAGCCCTAGGGGTAGGTTTGGATCCTAACCCTAACCCCCCCCCTTAATAAAAACCTTAAATTAAAAACTGCATTTTGTGTTATCTTTGTGTTTTTAAATTTGTTCTGAAACATTTAGGTGTGACAAAAGATGCAAAGAGATAGGAAATCAGGAAGGGGGTAAACACTTTTTGACACCATCACACTAGTTGTAGGCATCGTTAATGCTAACATGACTTGTGCAATCCAGAAAAATACTTATCAATGTACTTTCTTTGTTTGTTTTGCATTTACTATTGACGTCCCTGCCTAAGCAGATATGCAACTCATTGCTCTAAACTGTACATAAAAATGTGGTCTGGTTTTGTGAAAAGAGTCCCTGCCCCTTTCGTCCCATGATCTCAGTGCCCTTTTTTTCAAAGGAATTGACAGTTTGTGCCCTTCACGAAAACAATAATTATTTATAATTAAATGAGCTGCTGCCAGCCAGTTCTTGTCGTTAGGGCTTTCAGGATTATGCTTTAAAAAAGTATTCTTATTGTTTGGTTGATAATGAGCCATGCAGGTTAGTGCCAATGTTTATCGGAAGAAGGGAAATGAAAATAACTCCCACTTGTTCTAGAAATTATTGCATATCGGTCCTTAGTGGAGGGCTTTTGTTTCTGCTTTCTCTATTTAACATTTTGAGCCAGAAATGATAAAGACATCACCTTTACTAGAAATGGTTTTATGAAATGTAATATGGCTATTCATTTTAAATGAAGCTCAAAAATTATATTGTACTCAAACAAAAAATACATCCATGGTTTGAGGGGGACAATGTTTACAGCCTCTGCATCTATGCCCCATTTTAACGTTGAGCACCTGTCCCTGTCTCTGCATAGCCCTGCTGATGGGGGTAGTGTCACAGTGCAGTGACTATTTTCTTGGCACACTTTGGACCCATTGAACATGGTTTAAATCCCACACACTACCAGATTACTGTTGCTGCCAAAGTTTTTCCTTTTCTGACCACTGTGTACCCTTTGTCAAATGATTACCTCTAGCAGGATAAAAATATGTCACAAAGCTCAAATAATTTCAAACTGGTTTCTTGAGCATGACAGTAAGTTCACTGTACTCAAAAGGGTGTCCACCGTCACCAGATCTCAATCCAACAGAGCACCTTTGGGTCATCGATGTTCAGCCCAACACATCCTCATGTCAATATGGATCCAAATCTCTGAGGAATGATGAACCTTGTTGAAGCTCTGCCTAAATGAAGGCAAAAGGGGGTCCAACCAGATGTACCTAATAAAGTGGTTTGCCTTACAATCACTGATATAGCTTAGATACAACATTCATGTACACACACTTGCATGCATGCATGCCTGCATAAACACACTCACACACACCTAACATCCATGTACACACTATCCAGGTCTACTGTCCTGTACAATGTTTTTTGGGTATTATGGACCCTCAGCACGGTCACTTACAAATACAAGAGTACTATTTATAGAAAGAGAGCGTTTACCGCATTGGCCTAATTTCCTCTGAAGCGTGAAATTATGCTGATGCCTATAAAACTTTTCCTTTGAAGGGTTGCTCAATCTCTCTCTTTCTCTCTTCGACTTCTCTTACTCTTTCTTCCACTTGTCCTGTGACGTATGGTTTGAAGATTCTGCATCACTGCCTTTGAATGAAGATTACAATAGAACCTGGAATTAATCGGGTATTCTTTAATCACATTTTAGCATCCAAGAACTCTCTCTCAGTAGAACCCCATTATTCTGGGTGAATCCCTTTCTTCCTCTACTTCACTTGTGCTTGCCTGTATTGTGTGTGCGTATCTATTGCAGAGACGGTGATTAGCTAGTTTTTGAGACAGTGTGAATTGTGTGTTTGTCATTAGAGTACAGCACTACCTCATAAATCCAAGCCAACAGAAGGTTGCTGTTCTAGGGCTCTCTATCAATAGACATACATACTATGCATACATACCCCCCCACACACACACACACACACACACGCACACACATACAGCTTGTCATAACGCGTCACTCTCTTTACCGGGGTCACACCACGCTGTGATGCAAAAGTCATCACGGTGTCTCCATAGCAACCACGCTCGGTGCAGAATTCCCCAGCAAATGTAGAGAGGCATAGAGAAGACAGTAGAAAAGGAGCGAAGGAAGAGAAAGCGACAATCGGTGGGCAGTGAAAAAATGGATGAGAGGGGAATCTCACACAAGATATTGTAAATGAGACAATAAGATATGTTTCAATCTCAAAATGGAGCGCTGGTCTGTTGTATACTTCCTGGACTAGCTTAAAGATGATAAAATACAGAAGACTGTTTTCGATCATTCAGGTCCACACAGAAAATGTCTGCATAAGCCAACAAACGCAAGCTAACGAGAGCTCATGCTTTCTTGGTTCAGACAGGCAGTCAAATCACAGAAGCTTCAGAACTATATCGGCTATATTTAAAGACAAAACAACATAAAACCCAGCCATTTTTTTATTCACATTTTTATTAGGAAAATCATTTTGCAGATTTGATTATCTATTTATATATATAATATTTCAGTTAGAGGATGCGTCAGCACAGTATATCTTAATAGGAAGACTATTGCTAGGATAATTATCTATACATTAGAATAAGATTTAAAAAAAAGTTGCAACATAAGTTTTTTATAAAAAAAAAAAAAGAAAAAGAGCCATTAACGCTGAAGAGTCATTAAAAATACAAAGATGATTCACAGTTTGTGTCCTTGTTCTCATGCTGGCTGAAACACCAATAGGGACCATGCAGGGATGAGAGGTCAGAGATGTAGGATAATACTAGTATAAGATAGGATAATTACCCAGAATTCTACAGACCCCACAGAGGCCCGGTCCAGAAACATAATCCACCGATCTAAAGGGACTAGACAGGTTTAAGCAACATAGGATGTGCTCTCCTTTTCATGTATTCCATTTAAAACACAAGGAGGCAGCTTTTGCCTGGTACTAGCTCATGGTTGAGTTCATGTCACAGGTTGCTTGTCAGTATTCCTCCTTCATCAGGGATATAGTTGAGGTCTTCTAACTCATGCGCGTAATGTTCACTTTTCAGAAAACACTGCTTAAGCCAGCTTCAACCAATTCAAATTTAGAAATCCAATGGCACTACTGAGCAATTTCTATACTGAGGAATGAGTTAGCCAAATCAACTCAGTTACAATTACACCATACATTTCTATAAATCTAAAACACTGGGTAGTTTATGTTCTTGGCCAGAAGTGTGACTGCGACTGAACTTAGAAGATCACACTTTTACCTGCTAGACATGGAAGGCAGATATGAATGGAACAGAGAACCACTGACATTTTATTCACACAAGTTCTACATACTGCCTGGGTGTGTTACAGTTTTGCTGTGTTGTAGTTCTTTACTACCAACATAATACATTTCCTATAAACCCTCCCCAGCAACGTGAATAGTACCCTGTTAGTTGTTTGCTTTGACGTAAAACGATTTGACAATGTGCTTAGTCTCTTTTACCATTCCTAAAATGAGTCATTGACGTTTACATATTTTATAACTTTATGGGATGGCAGAGTTGAGTTTAAGGGGCCTTAGTAGGCACTTGTCCTTCTGTCCTTCTGTACAAGTGTTCAGAGAAACACTCAATGACACTCATACCCTATACAAGTTCTGATTAAACTAGACAATGGTCGGCCAATGAAGTGAGATAGTGCTGAGAATTTGTTTGTGTGTACCTCAGAATCCTGATCTTTATTCTCTGGTCTCTAAATGTTATTTACAGATATCTACAGATGAAACAGTTCGGGGCTCAATCCCAATGTTAGAACCCGACCCAATCAGAGAGAAGAAAAGCTTCCTTGCTGAACATAAGAAAGAGAGAGAAAGAGAGAGAGAGAGAAAGGAGTGTGTTGAATTACGCTTCTGCAGACACACAGGTCTGATGTACAGACAACTAGACACCCTGTTGCTATGCCTTAGATTGTGTATCATGTATACACATGAGTGTGTGTAAATAGAAGGGGGAAGTGAAATTATCTGCAAGTCTGCTTGGTCTCCTTGCTCATATTGGTGTGTTAGTGCATGTGTGTGTCTAAGAGTCTGAGCGGTATGACTCATGCAGATTGTGTGGGTAATCTGTAGGGGGAAGCTTTAGATATCTGAAAGACACTTCATGAAATCGCATAGAAACACACACTAACTCACAAAACAATGCGCAAATGTACATGCAAACCCACAGATGTAGAAAATCCTCCCTTAAACAACTAGATGAGACAGAGAGTGTGAGGCAGGGGCATCCATATTAACTCAAATTATTATCCACAGTACACTCCTTACTTGCACACAGCATAAATCATTCTCACAAACAGATACTCCATATTCACAAAGTACACTCATAAACATAGTACACTCCTTATGCACAACATACTCAATCAAAGTCTTTATACTCACACAAAGTACTTTTAAGTACTCACACACAGCATACTCCATACACACTCTCTTGTCACAAAGGCTCCAACAGCGAGAATCTGCATTTTGTCACTGATGAAGATGTTGTGATTGATTGACTTCAAAGTAATAGTATTAATAACATAATAAAGCATGGTTCCGTAACTATGAGTTTAACAAGGATGAATGTTGTGCTTTTCCTGGTCATGAATGGCATGCAATTACATGTACTTGATGATACTTGATGTACTTTCCCTCGAACCATTTCCTTTCCTCTAATGCATTCTGGTATTATGTAAGTGCAGACACTGCCAGACACATCTGTTTTCACTCGTCTGATCTGTCTATCGTGTTACGATACCCTGTTACTCTACTATTCCCCAGCCTCAGATAGCCTTAAACGTACACACAAGTTAAAACACTTCAAATTACAACATCAACATATCTAGTTGCCATTAATCCACCTTCTCCACTTTTGGTCAAGCGAGATATGAATCTCACAAGATTAGCTCTACAGAGGAAAATGGTACAAACAATTGCAAACACAAATAGATATGTCTGAGTGTTACATTTTGTTGTGCTTCTGTATTTCAGAACCTAGACTGACTACCTTTACTTTTACCACGTTACTTTTATCTGTAGAGATTTTCCTCCTCTTTGTTCAGAGAGTGCAACATGATAAGCTTGTCTCTCTAGTTGGTTTGAGGGCATTCATATAATTTTGTGTGGCTGTGGTTGTATAATACGAAACCATTGGTTGTATAATACGAAACCATTGGTTGTATAATACGAAACTTGTTAACCAAGTTAACAAACAATCAGGCAATGTTTTTTTTTAAAGCCTTGCATGGCTTAAACATGGGAACAGGAGTACTTATTAGCAATAGGTTTAGCTCTGGTCGCCCCTGAAAACTTTCTGCTCCACAGCTCCATTGTCTCTGTGCTTGTTGGATTCAAATTCTGAGATCTTTTTCCAAAATAATAATTCACAAATAAATGAAAAGGCCACAGAAATCCTTTTCTACAAAATAAAATAAAAATTAACACAGGGTCAAAGCACACTGACATTACCAGCTTCATAATCTGCATCATCCCGGTCCACTTTCAACTGATTCACCATCTATCTCAGTCTATCTCGTTACATTTATTTACTCATGCATTCCTTGCATCAAAATGTTTGATCAGATCCCACAATCCACAAGGTTTTGTTGAGGACAGATTCACCCAGGAGCCATACAGTCCATCAGTCCTCTGATTCTCCATAACAGTTCTATATCTACTTCCCAGTTCTGTCAACAGTATACCATGTTGACAGATAAAAAATTCTTCAGATTTTAATAATCTCTATCCAGTATGAAAGGGGGGCGGGGATAGAGGTAAAAGAGCTTGGGTATGAAGTTGGCCCTCTGAGATCAGGATCAGAGATCAGCTGACTGTCCTAGACCTTAAGCGTTAACACCTGTAGAAGAATGCCAGACTGACCTGGGGTCAGTGCCTAAGAGCACCCTCTTCCAGCACCAGTGTTTAGGTATTAGATATAATTTGTAAAACTTTTGGTAGAGTCCATAAGGACAATCCAGTCCAGGACTCCTGGTGCTGGGGTTCTTGTGTTGGATGGAATTTAGCAGGGTTGTGAGGTGGTTCCAGTCTTGTACAGGCAACTGTCTGAATTCATAGCTATACTGTATGTTCACTACATCAACAACAATAGGGTTAACTAGTAAGTTGAAAGGACTTTGGTCCTGGTTATAAGATCAAAGGCCAGGCTATGAAGAGCTCCATCTTCACTCTCTTTTTGCCTCTCTACTTGCCATCCCTTCCTCTTCTGTCCCTTCATCTGTCTCTCCTTCCCTCTCTGATCCTCCTTTCTACATCACACTACATTTTCCCTTCAGTCTCTCTGCACGAGACTGCTTCCCAGAGCGCTTGCCGTCAATGTTAAGGCTCATGTTCCGCTTCTTATCCAGGTTAAGGAGCTCCTGGAAGAGCTCAGTGACATTGTGGTTGGTCTTGGCTGAGGTCTCCATGAAGGCACATTTCCACTGAGTGGCCTGCGCCTCCCCATCCTTGGTCTCCACCTCCCGCTGGGTCTCATCACTCTTGTTGCCCACCAGCATGATGGGAATGGCCTCCACATTCCCCTTTATGGCCAGTACCTGCACAGGACAGAAAAGATTAGAGTAAAACAGAGTAGAGTAAAATAGAGTAGAGTAAAAGTGTGTAGAGTAAAAGTGTGTAGAGTAAATGAGAATAAATTAAATTAAGTAAAACCGAGTCAAATGGAAAATAGTACAACAGATTAGGGTAGATTAAAAACAGAGGAGTGTAGAGTACAACACAGTAGATCAGAACAGTGCAGAGTCGAATATAGCTTAATCAAGTATACTAGAACGGGGGGGGGGGGGGGGGGGGGGGGGGGGGCAGATGGCTCAACGGGTTAAGGCGTTGGCCTCATGAACGAAAGGTTGTGAGATCGAGCCCCTACTGTTGCTATATGATGTTGTGTCCTTGGGCAAGGCACTTCACTCTACTGCTTCAGGGAGAATGTCCCTGTACTTACTGTAAATCGCTTTGGATAAAAGCGTCGGCTAAACGAATAAATGTAAATGTAGAACAGATTAAAGATGATTTGAATGAGGGATCACAAGACTTTGACACACACTCACCTGTTGGTAGATAGGCTTGAGTTCCTCCAGTGACTGTTTGCTTGTAATGGAGTATACCAGAATGAAGGCGTGGCCTTTGGAGATGGACAGGCGCTGCATGGCAGGGAACTGGTGGCTCCCAGTAGTGTCTGTGATCTGAAGAGTGCACACGCTTTTGTCACAGCTTATCACCTGCCTGTAGGTGTCCTCCACGGTGGGGATATAGGTGTCCCTAAAAGTGCCCTTGACGAAGCGCAGCACCAAGGAGCTCTTACCCACTCCCCCCGCCCCGAACACCACCACGCGGTAATCATTACTTTGCTCTGGCATTCTGCCCCCTTCAGGCTGCAGACAATATTACACCTGGACAGAAGGAAAAAGGGGAGTGAGGAAAATAGAAGGATAAAAAAAAGGAGAGAGAATGGTACATTAGATTTTGCCCATCTGTTTGTCAAGTTCTGACAGACGTCCAGGCTGTCCTAGAGGACTCAAACTTTTGCTTCCCACTTGAGGGGGAAATAAAGGCTCATCTTTCTGAATGTAACCAACCTTCTAGCTCTACAGTATGTGTCTCTGTGTGTAGGTATGTTTCTGTTTGTAAGTGTTTGTATGTGTATGTTCATTCATGTATTTGTGTGCATCCACACGTGTGTGTGTATGATAGACTTCCTGTTTGATGTGCACTGCGTGAACACAGAGCAGTAGTACTTTAACTAGTATTAGATTGTCATTTTACACAATTGTTACCGTTTTTTTCCCAACTGATTACACATAATATCCTTGTCACACAATTCTGAAAACTGACAAACACCAGAACTACATACCAAACTGCAAAACCATAAGCTAATTTTTGCAATTATTTTTTAATTCCATAAAACACTTTTTGCAAAACACAACACACAATTCTTAATGTAACACATCTTACACCTCTTTCCAAAGAGCCACTCAAAATACCACACTAATTCATCAGTGCTTCACACTAACTTATATGTGGAAACAACACCTACTAATCATGGCTTTAAAAAAAGGCCTTTAAATAGTCTAATTTCCATTGCTTGCCTTACACACTAGAATAAAGCTTTCCCACAATTAGTAATACCTTACAATCAAGGAACACCGGCTTTGATTTACACAACTATGAGCAAATTGTCAGCTTCACACTTTTTGCATTACATTACAGTGATTTGCAAAACATTTAACACACTTGTATGCATTTGACGTATAACTGTATCATGATGTAATTTCCTTGCAATTTCAAAGTAATGACTTTGAAATAAATTGGTTAAACACAGCCACCACGTGTGCACACACACTGATGCTTACTGTAATTGTAGATTAGATTAGATTAGATGAACCTTTATTTGTCCTCCAGGAGGTGGAAATTGCAGACACATTAAAATTTAATGTAGACACATTAATCAGGTGAAGAAGGCAACTGGTAAGTTTACCTGTCTTCAACCAAAAATGGATGGTGTCAGAGGAAGAGGGAGAGTACAGATAAGAGGAAGACTGGTGGAGGAAGAGGCCAAGAAAAAGAAAGAGGGAAATCTAGGATATGCAAAAAGATGGAGACAAATCTGTGAAATGAAATTTGTGCTATAATTGTGCACCATGTAATAAACAGACTAACACTGAGTGAGGCTGGACTGAGGGTTCAAGCAGGTACACGGTGGCATCACAAATTCGAATATTTTGTCAAGATCACAGGTGAGAAACATATATTCTGTCCACAGAAAATCCATAGCTTACTGCATGTACTTTATCAAAATTTTTGGCATCTATTTGTGTGTAATTTTACAGTCAAATACATGCATTTGTTTGGCCAACATAGGCTTGAACATCGTGAAAACCAAGAAAGGAGCACATTACCTCTGTACGGTACATGTAATTTTACTGTATAGCAGACCTGCAGTATATTGATCTACACAATGTGAGAAGAAGGGGAAGAAACATGATAGGCCACATGGCTATTGCCAATGTACCAGGGCAGGGTATTTTACCCTTTGTGCTGCCACCATGCCAATTTGGGTCCTTACAACACTGACCTCATTTTTATATATTTTTTGACAATTTACACAATATTATAACACCAGCAAACCACAGGGACCAGATGCCTACATTGTCTGGGACTTTCCATCATTCTACTCGATTGCTCTATACTCTACAGTATGTGTCTACACAGGGATTCGACAAATAGGTTTACACCACTGAACATTTGATTCAGAATGGGGTTTAATGTTTGAGCAATTGTGAAGAACTGTATTAAATCAGGTGGGCTGTTATTTTCATCATTTTGGCTCTGTATACCACTACAATGGATTTGAAATAAAACTTAATTTTCAGGGTATTTACATCCAAATCAGGTGAACGGTGTAGGAATTACAACACATTTTATATGTGCCGCCCCGTATTTAAGGAACCAAAAGTAATTGGACAATTTGCTGCTCAGCTCTTCCATGGCCAGGTGTATGTTATTCCCTCATAAAGGGAGTTCGTTATTTCATTGACAAGGAGCAGATGAAAGGTCTAGAGTTAATTTCAAGTATGGTATTTGTGTTTGGAATCTGTTGCAGTCAACTCTCAATATGAAGTCCAAAAAGCTGTCACCATCAGTGAAGCAAGCCATCGTTAGGCTGAAAAATCAAAACAAACCTATCAGAGAGATAGCAAAAACATTAGGTGTGGCCAAATCAACTGTTTGGTACATTCTTAAAAAGAAAGAATGCACTGGTGGGATCAGTAACTCCAAAAGACCCGGAAGACCACGGAAAACAACTGTGGTGGATGACAGAATAATTATTTCCCTGGTGAAGAAGAACCCCTACACAACAGTTGGCCATATCAAGAACACTCTCCAGGAGGTAGGCGTATCTGTGTCAAAGTCAACAATTAAGAGAAGACTTCACCAGAGTAAATACAGAGGGTTCACCACAAGATGTAAACCATTGGTGAAAACAGGAAGACCAGATTAGAGTTTGCGTGGCGTGGCGTGGGCATGTATGGCTGCCAATGGAACTGGTTCCCTTGTATTCATTGATGATGTGACTGCTGACAAAAGCAATAGGATGAATTCTGAAGTTTTTCGGGCAATATTATCTGCTCAGATTCAGCCAAATGCTTCAAAACTCATAGGACCTAAATCCAATTGAGCATGCATTTCACTTGCTAAAGACAAAACTGAAGGGAAAATGCCCCAAGAACAAGCAGGAACTGAAGACAGTTGCAGTAGAGGCCTGGCAGAGCATCACCAGGGATGGAACCCAGCGTCTGGTGATGTCTATGGGTTCCAGACTTCAGGCTGTCATTGACTGCAAAGGATTTGCAACCAGGTATTAAAAGCGACAATTAGATTTGTGATTATGTTAGTTTGTCCAATTATTTTTGGTCCCTTAAAAAGGGGGGGGGCACATATAAAATGTGTTGTAATTCCTACACCGTTCACCTGATTTGGATGTCTATACCCTGGAATTAAAGCTGAAAGTCTGCACTTAAAGCACATCTTGATTGTTTTATTTCAAATCTATTGTGGTGGTATACAGAGCCAAAATGATGAAAATTGTGTCAATGTCCAAATATTTATGAACCTGTCTGTATCACTAAATACTTTTGGACAAACCTTACTTCCTTTATAATTCTCTCCGCTTCATTTCACATAAACAGATAAACTCAGATAAACTGATCTACTGGTTCTTGACTAGAGCACAGCGGTTGATGACTATCCTCCCAAAAAAGAGTCGTCTCATACTTTTCCCTACCTTCGTCCCTGAAATTGGCAAGCTGCTGCTCCTTAATGAATTAGTGGTATAAGTGCATTTGTACCAGCCCCACCAAACTCCATTAGGAAATAGCTTTGGCACGACGGATGCTCCTCTCATCTGGCTTTTTTCTTCCCCTGACCATCTTTGAACATCTTCAAGAAACTGCTGAGATTGGTGGTAGATTTAAATGGGTTTACAGATGAACAGACAGTCACCCTAGTGTCTTATTTGTATGTACACACACATTAACTTACATGCACAGGCAACGAACACACTCAAATGCAGCAAAATACATATATAAAGTTTCAAAATACCCTTGACTTTCAGGTGCTGGTAGATGTTATCATAATAGAGAGAAGATTGGGTGTGCAAAGGGGCTATAAGGTGAAATCTGGAAGCTAGAGAAGAGCCAAAAAAAGTGCAACATTCTCTTTATTACAGTCAGCACAACCCCACCAAACATGATTTCCAATGCCCTCAACTCAATAGTACAGAACTCCGATTCCTCAACTCCCTTCTCTCCCTCTATGTGTGTATATACTGTATGTGTGTGCTTATAAAGTGATGTAAAGAATGGAGATAAGCGCTAAGATAATATGTAATAAAGGTAGGAAACAGCAAGTTATGCTCTGTAAGAGAAGAACAGAGAAATGGAAAGGGGACAGAATAACACTGACACTCCTTACGTATTTATTTATTCATTAATTATACAGTGTAACTGAATGTGCTAGAGCAGCAACACTTAAGGCAACACTTAATACTGGAAGATTGATTCTCTGAATCACTTAATAGAGTGGGGATGGAAATTATGTGAAAATCTAAAAGATATTGATGCACAATGTGCATTTATTCAGCATTCTGTTAAACAGATTGATTGATAAAGATGGGTTTAGTGTGTGGATATGTGCTACCGAGATTTTTTTGACATATCGAAAAAGAAAGGCAGAGAGAAAGGGAAAGAGAGAAAGAATGAGAATTTGGAGATGGGAAAGAGGGGTGGAAAGAGAACATGCATTTGTAGTATCTATGTCTCTAGTCTCAGTGTGTTTATACATCTATGTGCACTGATTGTGTGTGCGTGTGTGTGTGTACATGTGTGTGAAATCAATTTGTGTTTGTATGCATGCATGTGTGTCTGCATGTCGCAATGATGCGTGTAGATTTGTAAAAGATTGCAGCTCTCTGGTCTAGGCTTACAGGCTAATCATTTAGCTTAACCTCTTCTATGCTTCTGGACTTCTATGCATTGACCCAATTCCCAGGACTTATCTTACCAGCTAAGTAAGACACATGCACATGGAATACACTACAGCGGCCTCAAATCACACACAACCAACACATAGAATTGAAACATCTAATCTAGATTGCCGATCATAACATGCTGTATTAGACATGAGGAGTAAAGGAAAAAAGTAGTTCACAATATTCTTAGTCAGCCTCAAGCAGAGGCATTCCAAATATTTAGCTTGAATTTGATCACAAAAATCGTATTGTAGATTTAATTCTGAATTAATAGAATTGGAAAAAGACTTGACATCCAGCAGTGCTACCAGTGGAGGTAGGGGTCCTTACGGATTTTAATTCCTTCTAATCTGATCTGTGGCGTGACCCACAATGAATCTAAAATCCTGTGCTACTTGGTCTCTTCTCATTAATCCAGGTTCAGGTGAAGTTTAGAGGGTGTACTGTGACCTGGACATCTGGCTGTTGGGTTTACACAAACACATACTGCCAAAACACAAACTGCCACACGGCAAGGCAGAAAGACAGGATGCAGACAGATTAAGAGGCTAGAGGGAGATAGACAATTGAGACCATTGGAGATGAGAGGTGGACATATAAACAAGCAAGAAGCAGATAGATTAGGCAAGAGGCAGGCAAACAGGAAAGAGACAGCAAGAAATAGAAAAGACAAACAGATGGACAGGCAAGACAGAAAGATAGAGGAATGAGAATGCCCATAATGATGTCAAGAAACCTCCCAAAGGACCAGCATGTTCAAACCACACGTGAGTTTCCAAATACAGAGACGTGTACCAAGTGAACTGTGGACTGTGTTTTCAAATTTAAAAACATATGGGAAAATGACCCTGTATACAACCGTTTTACACACTCAGCATGTAGAACAGCCCACACCAGACAAATGCCCATGACCTCAACTGTGTTATACCTTACCACACTCTTTATCATTCCTACCTTTTAACCTTCCTCCATCTCGCCATCCCCACCTCTATCAGATGGTCAGGGCGGAGAATAGGCAAGCCAGCTGGCAAAACACAAGTACTAACAAACCTTACCCCAATCTAGCTGGACTGACATACCCACCCCTGAGTGTGTGTTCATTGTCATCATCCTAATCATAATCCTTCTCCTTTTCTTCCTCCACCTCCACACCCATCACCCTCTCCTCCTCTTTGTCACCCTCCTCGTCCTAATCCACCTACTCTTCCTTGATGTCTTTCCTCTTCCTTGATGTCTTTCACAATGACAGATTAATCTTTTCCCATCACATCTCTCCCTTTCCCCAATCCTCTCCTTCCCCATCCCCTCTATGAACACACAGCAGCATTCATACAGTGATCGTCCTAGTCTCTCTGTATCTTTATCTAACACACACACAGTCACACAACCCACTTATTCCTGCTCCTCCTTTTGTCTTGACCCCCACCCCCATCCACCTCACCCCTATAAAACCACACATCAAACCGCAATCAGAGCAAACACAGTGTTTCCTGATGGAACCGGATGGCAGGGAGGGATTAACTATGAGGTTTAGAGCACGAGTCAGAGGCAATGCGTCATGCTGGCGTCATTACAGAGTATGCAGCCTAATGAAGTAATGAAGGCGTGTAAAATTGATGTGATGTGTACCCATAGCAGTTTGCAGTGGATGGGCTCAGAGTTGGATGGGTAAGGGGGTTATGAGTCAAATTTAATGGTGTGTTGTAGGACCACAGGATACGCAACGCCATTTGTCTATGGCCTACTCTACGCGTTTCATTCATAAATACCAGAAGATCGCCATCTCGCTGGGGTGCCATTATTTCAGTCGCATCGCCCCCCCCCCCCCCCGCCACACACACACACACACACCTCAAAGCAAGGACAATTACGAACACCCTGCCGCTATTCATCATGTATTTCAGAAAATACACATTATTATGTCCTTTCTCGATGAACATGAATGGCTTTTTCATTAAAAAACACATAACGGATAGTAATACAATGGAATCCAAGCGAATAGTTCTCCCATTTTTGTCATGCCATAAATAGCGAGTGCACAACGGCCAACAGTGGCAGTCGGTAGCAAATCGTAATGCTACCAAATATCAGCACTGTCGAACAGAAAACAGAGCGTTGAAATATATATTCGTACCTGAACTTAAAGAATAGTTTAGTTTGTGTGTCCTCGGTCGAGACGGATGAAAGTCGAACGCCGAAAGCGTCTTACAGCATTTTACACGATTCATGTAGTCTCGAGCTCATGTCGTCCGATTTCCACAACCACAGCCGTCTCTCTGTCGCTCTCTATTTCTCTCTCTCTCTCTCTGTCTCTCTATCTCTATCTCTCTCGCGCGCTCTCTCGCTCGCTCGCTCGCTGAAGCTCCTGATACCAAAGATATAACGTGGGAGGTGCTGCGATCTCTCTCTGCACTTTATTTTCTCTCGCTCAACACTGATAAAGCGGTGAAATGACAGCACACGTCTCTCGGGTCTATAGGTATGTATCCCCCCTACGTCTGAATGGTGCTCTACATTGATCTTGTACACTTGAAGCGCACGACGCCCTACCAGCTTTTTACTGTGCACGTTGTGTTGGTGATGCCTTTTGCTAAGGCTATAGGGAAGCATTAATTTCACTATAGCCAGTTTTTAAAATGGAAATCTAGGGTCACACTATGTCTTTGTGGACAGCTAAAAGCTACACTGACTTAATCTGTAATTTTTTCACTTACCAGTGACGAAGTTTAACTGGTAAACCAGGGATGGAATTTAGTCTTCTCTTAACTGACAACGTCACCGTTGCAAATGTTAGCATATGAGGCATAGTCTATAAAATAGAATGTGACTCAAATAACCTCATAAAACATATTTAGTTAAATTTACATTTGAAAACATTTTAGCATACTGTAACCACTAGGCCTAGATTTAGAGCTACTGGCAACCTCCGACACTGTAGGCTACGGATTCAGCAGTTCTTAAAACATAAATGAAGTCGTGACTGAGGCAACGCTTTATTGGCAACGTCAAACAAGATGTGGTCTCGGTTTACAGCTGGGGTGGTGTTTTTACTGAGCATCAAATCAGTACTACGGACAGCGCCTGTGCTGTGAGAAGAAACAGGCTATCTGATTAAGCTATCAGTTCGGGACCACGGAGAGCGTCGACATGTAAAAGCGTTGTAAACGTGTTCCACGTTTCTCAATTTATCTTCAGAATGGGGTTTGTTCCATCATATCGATGACTTATTACCCGCCCCGCCCACTGCACGCTACGCTTGTCCGAGTGAGTCGTTTATGATTAGATAATGCCTATCTTAGAAAAGTAATAAATGACTGCGTCATAAATTGGGCAATGGATATTTAGCATCAAGACTACTTCGTTATAATCTACCATTAAGCAATGTACTGCAAGATCACACGCTGTAATCGAGTCGTATCATCGTGAGATTTCAAAGGTTGTATGTTTATCCTGACGTGGCGTTTGTCTTCCTCTGTCTGCCAGTCAGAGTATTGCAGTACGGTACCTGTCTGTAGTCCAACGACATTCTAAATATTTATTCTATATTGTGGCTACGCAATATTTTGAGCCCAGTTTAGTCAGTATGCCCGAGTGTCTCTGTGCGTGTGTGATATGGAGGAAGGGTGGAGGGACTACTTTCCAGAGGCACCTCTCTCCAGCTGTTCAAATCTCTGCTGTTTGGTCGTGCCACTGGATATTAACCTTCCATGTGCACACAAACTAAATGATAAAGAATAGTCTGATAAGACTTATATTTAAATACATTTAATTTCAAAAATGACAATTGTCAGACATATAGGACATATAATCTTCAAACTGAGGATCTTTCCAGACAGCTGCTCTATCATTCCCTGTGGCAGAATGGCCATTCTCAATCCACCACATTCCTTTGCATTACATTCACTGTGACATGGACACAACTGAGCTTGCATTTAGACTTCTTCAGGTGTGAAGAACACCAGTAAACGTAGTAAGGGATGAATGTACAGGTTTAAAATATTTGAAATGATTGTGCTTCAAAATACACCATTTAGATATTATACAATTAGAGAAACCAATCTATTTATGGTTACTACACTGTACATTCACATGAATGTGTGTTTTGAGTTTCATTACAAATTTATCAAACCTTACAGTATTCTGAACCTTTTTTAAATAAAACATGTCTGCACACTTTCTTTTGAGAAGGAAATTAAGCTTTTTTGTTTTTTATGTTTGAAATGTTAGACCCAGATATAGAATCACAACTTGAATATATTCCTGTGTTCCTTGTTTTTACACTACTTCAGTTGCTTAGCCCATGCGTAAATGTATTTGATTCTGGACCGGGTGACAAAGGTCAACTTTATAGCCTTCATGACTCAGTGGAGTGTCTATTCTAAATGGCTAACCGGGGCAGTATCACAACACTGATGTGTACTACATCTCTTATCCTCTTCTATCAGTCATAACCACAAAACAGGACGGGCATCTGAAAGAACCAGCCCTGGTCGATGAGGGAACAAAAGACTCCTTTACTTATTTTCTAGGATGGCAATGTTAGGTTCCTCACATGACAGTGATGAAGGGTAGAACATACAAACACACACAGGCTAAAGTATACAACTTACAGACATTCAGGTTGACACAAACATACAAACATTATATACAGTCTTTACTTATTCTTGTCTTGATTAAGAGCCAGGTTAGCCGCTAGAAGCAGAAAGTGGAAGGGAGACAGAAAAAAACATCAACTGTTACTGATAACGGCAGAGGCAGGTAGTTGCAGTGAGGTCATTAAGTATTTGATCACCCTGTGATTTTGCAAGTTCTCTCATTTAGAAAACATGGAGGGTTATCACATTTTCATTGTAGGTGCATTTCCACTGTAAGAGACATTTTCTTTGTATATTACTTTTGATATACTATCTTTTGATAGCTCTTTAGTTTGGCCCATGTTCGTAGTTAGACTTTTGACTGATTGTGGGGTGCATAGGTGCCTTTATAAAAGTTAATGACCTCAAACAGGTGCTACTAATTTAGAATCATGAGCAGAGTAGAGTTAGGATATTTAAAAACAGAACAGCAGGTCTTTGCGGGTCAGAAATCTGTCTGATAATCAAGCGATCAAATACTTATTCGATACAGTAATATACAAAACATTTGTTTTTATCATACAATGTGATTTCTGGATAAATAAATAAAAATCTGTCTCTCACAGTGTAAATGCACCGACGATTAAAGTTTTATACCCCTCCCTGTTATCCAAGTGAGAGAACTTGCAAAATCACAGGGTGATCAAATACTTATTGACCGCAATGTGTTAATTGAGACAATATTTGAGCACTGATCAGTTAGCTGTTAAAACAGTGTGTGGAAGTGTGTCTCACCCTCTCTGGTGACCGTATCAGCCACATCTCTTGCCTTGCCACTGAGGTCATTGACCACACTGTCCACGGTGGCCTGGTGCTTCAGGAACATGGGTCGGACCACACGATTGTACAACACAGTAGAACCATTCCAGGACACCGGAGCCATACACCACAGAAGGAACACACACTGGGGGAAGGACCAAGCAACAAATTCAACAAGAAACCACCAGCAGGATGTCATCTGGTCCTACCCTCACTCCTCATACCTTGCCAGCATAGTAGAAGGGAAACCATGACAGGAAGATGTCAGAGAAGAATTCAACAATGCTGAAGTAGCCATATACCACCCAGTAGGTCAGCCATTGTGTGTCATCATCCTTCTTGTTGCTCTCGATGGCCTTGATGCTAATTAGAGAGACCGGAGCAGGTTTGATTGACAAGACCAGGCACCCATTCAAAGGTACAGGTTGAACAAGTTATTGAGAAACTGTCTAAATGCAACCAATCGTTCTGATTCACTTACGAAAAATACGCTGGATAGACAAAGCCAATGAGATTGCAGAGGAGTGAAGCTCCATACCCAAACATGAGGTACAGGACAACAAGAGCCACAGCACCTACAATAAGGGAATACAGAGAGGTGGGAGGGAAAAAAACAGGATAGAGTGTCTATTTAGCCATCTCTTTGGCCACTGTGTGTTAAAGAGATGAATAAACAGTACCTAGCAGATTTTCCCCAAAATTATAGCAATATTACAGACACATGTGTGCTACATTCCTGTTTGCATATGAAAATTCTAGCATGGTCACATGTCCTACATCATCTTTTTTTCCAGGATAGCATAATGGATGTGAAGACTTCTGCCAACAAGTATAGTCTAGTATAGTATATGTATACACACAAATTAAGGTCAATGCAATATCAATACAATGCCAAGCCACATGTCACAAGGCAGTGAAAAGGTGAAAGAGCTTAACTCAGACAAAGCTGACCTTCCTCCAGTCAAAGGGAGTAAATCATGTGATAATTTGCCTTGGTATATATAATCGCATAACACACACTAGGCCCAGGCTGAACTCTAATCTTCTCACCCACAGTCTGGCAGTAGCCTATGTTTGACACATTTTAATGAAATGTTGCCAAGTTGTGGGTTTTAAAAGTTTTTTTTTAGGTCCAACTAGTTTCTCAGTGTTCTTTTGTGGGAGGTTTTATGTGTCTCACATTGTGTGTCTACCTCTTGATGCAGAAATTCCTGTCAAATTCCTGTCATCAATAACTAACTGTATACATGTTAAAAACTTGGCTGAATGAGACAGTAGATAGTAGTAGCACCACAACCACTCTTAAGTTATAGTTCTAAACACCTCCTCTTTGCATTAGAACAACAGAGTATACAAATGTGTCTGTGAATTCTCAGCACCCCCACCCCTCCAAAGTCCAAAACACATGGGTGTCACAAGCATAAGCATGTTGCACAAAAGGCAGAGGACTAAGCACAACTGTGCAATGAATCACACGCAGGGTAAAACCTTGTACAAATGAGAGAGAACGATATTGTAAAAATATATCAAAAATATGATATATAGTTGACATAAGTGTCAATAAGGCTACATGACATGGTAGACAACAACTGATGCCCGAGTGATTTACATTTAGCCATTTAGTACTACACTGTCTACACTGTCACTGACAGTTGGTTAGCGCCAATGCCACTACCATCTGAGTAAATATTACTATTAGAATGAGTGTTTAACCTGTCTAAACACAGCTACATACTATCATACTATAATCACCCTCCATATCGGCCTCAGTCTTGCACTTAGTATTTCAGGGCATGTTAAAAATACCCCGAGTAGACAGCTGTCATTGGGAAATTAGAAACTGTGAAATCAACTGCAATGCTAAATAAGAATGCTATATTAAGACCAAACAGATTTGATTGGGCTACCTCTGCATTTGAAATCACACGACAACAATCCGGTCAATTTCGCGTTTTAATTCGTCAGTTCGTGCCCTACTTAATTCGTATGACTACGAATTTGGCAGTTGATCATGGACAAAACCACTGATCCTAAAGTTAGCTATCAACTAGGTAATTTGCAATAGCTAACAGTCTTACTGCTGCTAGAAATGTGCTGATCTGGCTTAACGACCTGCCAACTGTTCAGGTCCACGAGTTTAAAATCCAGTTCGCAAATACGTGCAACATGTAGCCAAAACCATTAAGGCGTTGAGTTCCTTACCTGAAGCGATATATTGTTTTTGAACTCCTGTTTTTTCCTCCAACATCGTCAGGAAATCGGTCAAAACGTTCTTTTGATTCAGAATAGCTTCACAGCCGTCTTTGAGCTGAGCCAACATTGTCCACTGAGGATACGATTCCTAAAACAAAGAACAATAACAAAAAACAACAGTTCATGTCGATGTTAAATATGTTTTGTTTGCTGATTATTTCTCAAATCCATAATTGTCCTGACCTTATTACTATATTTGCACGTAAACCAAGCGCATTAACTTTAACAGCCGAAGTTTGGGAGGAGTTTTCTATCTGGAGTCCATCTGCCCAATGAGAAGACGCTTTGCATTTGGTTACCAAAGCAGGTGATAACATTGATCTAAGTTATGGCCAGCTATAATTTCAGTTAATCATTACTTACAAAAAAGTTCCAGTTTCACAGTCATTGAAAACCAGCATACAAATTGAACTGTAATGGAGATAACCAGGGGTGGACTGGGCATCTTGCAATGGGCCGTTGAGCCAATGTCGGCTGCGGATCAGTTGGTACCGGGCCGCGGGCCGCCGAAGAAATACGATAATTAATAACAATCTTTTATTTCGAAAATTTACCAGATGCTCTAGGTTAATGTCGGAAAACGAGTAAAAAACGGACGTCTTTGGGAATCGCTGGCTAGCTCGCATCTGACTACAGTGGACTCAAGTCCCCGTCCCGTACCGCCCCCCCCCCCCCCCCCCCCCCCCCCCCTATAAAATGTAATGCGAAAACATTTGGATTAGTAACTGCTATTATTTCCGTTTTTCACATTTGTGAAGCCTATAACACATTTCTTGAAAGAGTCATCAATAAAACTGTAAACACAAAACAAATCAAACTCAATTTCCAAAACCTCTGACTTGGCCAAATCAAACAACTATCACATCATGAACACAGCAAATCCATGTATAAACAATATGGAGTGATCAATAGACATATCACAGAAAATGGAGAGCACAGATAAAGTGTCCTTGAGGATTTAAGTTGCTACTTGGTTGAGAGAAAGTTCTATGGGTTGATGTGAAGCCCCCTGTTACATTTATGTAAAAAAAAAAAAAAAACAGTCAGTTTGATTTGATTTGGAAAATATTACGATAACCGTCACAACTTAGTAATGTCAACATGTCACAGATAACAAGGAAAAATTTGTGAAACCGTCTGAATCCAGCCTTGAAAACTCTCCACACCTAAAGAGTATAAGAGCATTATCCTGGTATATGCGTTTCGGTCCTAGACATGTCACTGCCCCGGAGAGAAAAAAAACTCCTCAATTTGTCTGAGAAAATGGCTGTATGGTGGAAAGAAAATATTGACATAAAAATGCTGGTTGATGTTGAACACTGACACCATGGGAACAATTTGGAGTAATCCAAGGGCGTAGGTTTGGTCTAGTTGACTACTGCAAATACTAGGTACACTACTAGCATAAGACTAGACTACCACTAGAGGCCGATCTATACCAAAAGCAACAACATTCACGCCTCCTCAATCACGTGAATATACGAGAGGCACCTGGCTGCAGTCCACCACCGTGGGGCGGGAGCGTTGCAGGCACCACAGAGAGGCGACCGCACCGCCGTGGGGCGATGATTTTCCGGAGTTGTTTTTTTTTGTCGGGGGGGGGGGGGGGCGGGGGGGAGTGAGGACATTTAAACCTGGATTTCAGTGCGTCCACATCTGTTCCGAGTTCCGGTAAATTGCTTATTTTTATCCACAGAAAGTAAATGCATGATTTCTTGTCAATATAAGTGCCGTAAAATAAGAAGTCACCGAATATTTACGAATGTTACAAATCTACTTGGGTAGTTGTTATGAAGCTAAATTTGATAACGTCAATTTTACTTTCACTGATGGCGGTTAGCATCAAAAAATTATCAGGGATTATTAAATGTATAGTGCATAACGTAAACTAATTGATCGCATTTGTTTGTATGTAACGTTACAAAAAAAAATTGTAACCTACCCTTTCAATAGCTGTTATCACGGATAATTTAATATATAGTGCATAACGTAAAGTAACTGTTCGCATTTGTTTGTATGTAACGTTATAATACATTTTTGTAAACTCCTTGCATTAGCTGGGTATCGTCACAAAATTAGATTAGATTAGATTCAATTTTAATGTAATTACACAGGTACAAGTACAGGGTAACGAAATACAGTTAGCATCCAACCAGAAGTGCAAAACAGTTATTACAACAGAATATAATAAATATAAGTATACTCAGAATATACACAGTATGAACAGTATATTCAGAATATACAGGGTACAAAATGTGGCAGAGTATATGGCTTATTTTTACTTTTTTATTTTTCTACCTATGTTGTATACTACAGTATACAAACGAAACAAATATGAATATCTTTTGCATCATCAGTACTTTTTGGATACTGAGGAAGGAATTTCACGTTTAGAAGGGCCCTCTGACCTCCAGATGTAAATGTTGATTCCTGTCTGTCTCCTAAATCCTGTAGATACTGTGTGCCCCCACCCCCTGCAGATCACAATCTTCTAACAGTGCTTTGACCACTAAAAGGTGTGCCCCCACCCCCTGAAGACCACACTCTTCAAAGGGTGGGCCTTCATCCTGCCCAAGAGCAGACATATGTGCTTCTCATCTTGAAGCTCTACCACCCATGTTCCTATATCATAATTAATAATATTATGCTTGTTATGATTGTATTTACTTCTCTTCAACAAAAATCAGCTCAGATACATATTGGACACTGACAACCCAGCGGGCGAGCTCATTGTCAGAACAGGAAAAAGTTGCCTGACGCTCTGACTTCACGGGGCTTGGATTGAACCAAGAAATGTAATCAACCGTGAGTTAACATTTGAACCTATGTAATTGTGAGCCTATTATGTTTATATGTAATTGACAAGTTTTAGCTTTTGAGTGGTTTGCAGATAGGAAATGTGTGCTTTAAGCTATTGAGCAAAATCCACAATCACAGGTCATCTCTCATCTAAAGCCCTCTTGCGAGGTGAAGTGCCGCCAGTGTTTAGGCTGATGAAAAGGAAGGTGGATAACATTAATTAGGTAAAATTGTACATTTGTTTGGGTTCCATCCGTTTCAGGTCAGAAACCGGCATTTTCATTTCCCTATTTATTTAATTTTAACAATGTCTAGATGGACATATTAAAGGAGGGTACTGATGAGATCTTTTTTTTTTGGAGCCTGTGTTATGTATATTACAACTAACCATTTTGCTTATCTACTGTATATATATTTTCATAAAAAATCTGGCTGAGGTCTCAGTCAGACTGGCCTCCCACCCAGGATACCCTCTGCTTCAGCTGCTCCCCTCGCGGTCCACCAGGACCAAAACCGCTCGCCATAAGAACAGCTTCTACCCTTCAGCCATTGCACTCTTTATAGGGCCAAGGACTCGTAATGACTTTGCCACAAACACCCCCATCCAGCATCCCACTGCACAAGCCACTTTTGCACTCAAAACCCCTTTTGACACCTTAAAATTACTTACTGCTGTACCACTGTTTTGCAATGCTGTTTATATAGCCCCTGACCTTTTTACACCGTATTTTTATTGTATTATATTATGTTCTTATCATGTTACATATGTTCTATGTTGCTCTTCCCTGCTAATGTAAATTATGTGTTTGTTAAACTTGCATAGCCATTAAAACAGATTCTGATTCTGACCATGAGTGGGTTGATTTTATGAACTATTCTCTGCCAAAGTGGACTTGCCTGAAATCCTGGGCATGGGGGAAGAGAACCAGGCTAAGGTAGTATGGGAAGGTGTGGAATGACCTTGATAAGGAAACAATCCTGGAGCCCTTCAAGTTCACATTTCACAACACAGAAGATGTGGAAATTCTGTGCAGAAATAATGGACTGAATGTCAAACAGCTAAAAGTCAAATCATATTGTGACTTGGTGTGTTTTACATGTTGTCATTGATCATGTAATAATTCGCTTGGATTATACTCTACATATCAGCACAAAACATTTATAACTTTATTGTTATTCCTAGCCTCCATTATTTTCAGTTATTAGCATTTTGACCTTCTCTTTTCAAGATCCTCAGCTTTGTAGTAGGCTACAAATACACTATTGAGCCCCGACTCATATCACCCACCGTTTGTTTTTCGTTATGACTAAGTTGTACAATTACGCAGTGCAGTATATATTAGTCTAGCTTCTATAGATTTTTTTCGGAAAAAAACAACTCCGGAAACTCATCGCCCCACGGCGGTGCCGTCGCCTCTCTGTGGTGCCTGCAACGCTCCCGCCCCACGGTGGTGGACTGCAGCCAGGTACTCTTGGAGAATACTGTACACACAAAGACGAGAGTCAGGAAAGACGTATTACTGAAATTAATCGCCACTGGATTTATTTGTATCCTTTTGTTCAAGATGAACATAAGGTAGCTTTATTTTATGGTAAAACAAATTATGGTGTCCGAAACGTTAGGGATCACCAGGTGATCCCTATATAGTGCCCTGGATGTAGCCCACAATTCACCCCGAAAAGTAGTGAACATCTGATGGTCACTACATGAAGCAAGATAACCCATCATGCATTGCCAGAAGTTCGAGAGGTTCTCCGGGCACAGAAAGAAAAACAATTGGCTCCAGCTGGGAGTCATCAGGTGGTGTAGTTTGACAGAGGATAGTTTGTTGAATTCATTAAATATATATATATATTTTTTTATGCTGAAATAGAAAACAAAATACGAAAACTAAACGTACAGGACAGTAATCAAAATACTCACGTTTATAAAAAATGCAGTAAATGGACAAGTATAATGTGAGACGACATTAATGTGGTACATTTTAATTGCGGGACAGCGATGACGTAATTACGGGCGCCAAGAGAAGTGTCCGAACGTTTTTTCTGTTGAGCTCACTATATAGTCCACTACATGTATTTCCCTATATAGGGAGTAGGGAATGAGTGAGTGATTTCGGACACAGCCAAGGAGTGGCTGAGAACGACTCTTTTAATGTCGTAGGCTTGTTTGAGTTGTAATTCAGTACTGACGGCAAAGAAAGATGCAAGTAAAGCCATTTGGTCTGTTGTGACACAACGCTGACGCATATCCAGAAGTTAAAGCAGGAGCAAGAACAATCTTTGCTTTGTTCTGTTGGCGGCCATCCTCCCCATGGGGTTTTGGAAAAGTCTAATAACTTTATTTGTGTTTTCAGACAGTACTTTATTCATCAACTACATCAAACATATAATATTCAAATTACTGTTTAATTCTTATCCCTCAAATAACCTCCCAAACATAACAAAACAACATATTAATAACAACAACAAAATCCACAGCAACATTACAAAATGAGTGTGGAAAAGTTAGAAAACCTTGCTCCATTTGTTATGAAGGAGTTGGCTAAACCAAAGGCTATCAGTTGGTTATGGCGGATCCAGAGTGGCTCAAGCCTTATCTGGAGCCGCAATGCCATTTGACCCCTAAAATAAAGATCCCATAAACATGTACATATATATACAAAAAATATATATATATAAAAGGTATTTAGTCAGCTACCCATTGTGGAAGTTCTCCCACTTAAGATGAGGCCTGTAATTTTTGTCATAGGTACACTTCAGTGTACCCCTTAATCCTCAGGGGTTACCTTGAATGAAGCTCTCCCTCACATTGCCACAGTCTCCCGGTCATGTAGATTAACCCTCTACAACAGTGGTTCTCCACCCTGGTCCTCAGGGCCCACTGTCCTGCATGTTTTAGATGTTTCCCCCTTCCAACACACCTGATTCAAATGAATTGTCATTATCAGGCTTCTGCCAAGCTTCATATGGCGCTTTTCCACCGCAAATGTAGCATGACTCGACTCGACTCGGTTTGTAGTTAACACCGGTGGTTTTCCACCGCAAATTGCAGTACTTCCTGGTCGTCGGCGAAAGGGGCGTGACGTAGGCCGTGACGTATTTTTGTACGCGACGTAAAAACACCAATGCAACCCACAAGTGGACAGAACCCACATTATAATTTTAGCCATGTTGACGAACTAGTCTTTTGTAAATTATCTGACTTTTAAAAAGCTTGTAGACTGTTGGTGTAATGGACTGTATCTGATAGTAATAAGTATTAGCTGCGGCGCTGTTGCTTTAAGTCGCTCTCGTGACTTCGTCACACTTTCTGGCCAATCAATGGCCGGCCGTCTGCCGACGTCACCTTTTAGCTCGACTTAAGATCGCCTGGTACCTAGAGCGAGAAGGTACCAAAAAAGTACCCGCTAGCAGGTACCAGGTACCATGGAACTGCGGTGGAAACGCCAAAAATGCGAGGCGAGGCGAGGCGAGCTGATTTCATGCGGTGGAAAAGCGCCAATAATGACTCATTCATTTGAATCAGGTGTGTTGGAGCAGGGAAACATCTAAAACATGCAGGACAGTGGGCCCTGAGGACCAGGGTTGAGAACCACTACTCTACAACATCCAGAGGATCAGAAGATACTTGTCTGAACATTCCACCCAGCTGCTAGTCTAAGCACTGTCTTGTCCTCTCAAAGCTGGACTAGTGCAATTCACTGCTTGCCGGTCTCCCAGACGGTCCCATGTCACCCTCCTCAACTCCCTCCACTGGTTTCCCATCATGTCCTTTATCAGATTCAAGACCTTGGTACTGACCTTCCAGGCAGTGAACGGGGCTGCATCTGACTACATCAAGTCTCTCCTCCAGCCTTACACCCTCACTCGCCACTACGGTCTTCTTCTGCCAACCGTCTAGTGGTCCCACTCTTTAAGATTTGCCGGTCCCAACACAAGCTCTTCCCCTGTCTGGACCCTAAATGGTGAAATCAACTCCCCACCTCCATCAGAGACACTGACTGTCTCCCCACCTTCAAGAGGGGGCTCAAGACGCACTAATTACTGTAAATGTAATTGTTACATTTGCATTTATTCATTTAGCAGACGCTTTCATCCAAACCAACTTACAAGAGAGAGCTTTTACAAAGAGCATCGCTCACTGAGCATAGCAACGTGATAGACCCCAAACACAGTGGGCTTTTAGATTGTGAAACATACATCGTGAGAACCAATAAGTGCCAAGGGAAGAGCTATAAGAGCATAACACAACGATTGCATCAACACATAAGGATTGCGAACAATAACGCAAGAAAGCAACAACACTGGCGAGTCACCGCATGGGGACCGACAAGTAGTTCTGAGCAACATTAGATTATATTTCTAAATACCATACTATTCCTAAATGCCATTACATTCTCGGAATGAATTCGTTTTAAGCCTTCTTTTGAAGGTGAGGAGGCAGTCTGTGCTTCTGATGGAGGTGGGGTGTTGATTCCACCATTGGGGAGCCAGGCAGTGGAAGAGTTTGTGTTGGGCTCTGGCGCTCTTGAAGGGGGGTACCACTAGAAGGTTGTCAGCAGATGATCGTAGGTGGCAGTCGGGGGTATAAGGCCAAAGGAGAGAGTTGATATAGCTCGAGGCAGTCCCGTTCACTGCTCGTAAGGTCAGCACCAGGGTCTTGAATCTGATACGGGCCAGGATGGGAAGCCAATGGAAGGTGATGAGGAGCGGGGTGACATGGCAGTGTCTGGGTAGGTTGAAAACCAGACGAGCTGCTGCATATTGGATCCTCTGAAGGGGGCAGATTGCACTTGCAGGAAGGCCGGCTAGTAGCAAGTTACAGTATTCCAGCTTTGAGAGGACAAGGGCTTGGACTAGCAGCTGGGTGGAATGTTGAGACAGCTATTTTCTGATTTTCCGGACGTTGTAGAGCAGGGGTATTCAACTAAAATGTGACGAGGTCCAGTTCGAGAAAATGACATGAAGCGAAGGTCCGGAAGATCATAATGTCAGGGGGGTCAATTACCCTTAATTGAAACAATTCAAATATGAAATCTTAACATATCTTATACATTGAACTATTTAACTGAACAGTTCCCCACTTATATTCAACTCCACCACTTTTTTGCTCAGTGAGAGAATTGAGCTCTAGCTTGTCCTGCTAGGATTTTAAACCTGGGTTTAAATGGAGTCAGGGCCCTTCTCATACACATGTGGAGGTGCTTATTGGTGAGCCTGGAATTATATTTTGTTTTGATCATGTTCATTGTGGAGGATGCTGCCTTACAGTTGTGTGTGGAGCCCAACATGGTCAAGAGGTATAAGACTACTTTCCTCAGACCTGGGAAAGCTGTCTCTGGGACCATTTGGAGCCAGAAAGTAGAAGGGCTACATTTGCTTGGAGATCAACGAATTGCTTTTGGAGAAGCCTAACATTTACCCATTTAATAGTAGTATGAACAGAAAGGAGTCTGTGCATTCTGGATTAAATGCCCTATTTTGGCTGTCCACTATTATTCTTTGCAGAGCAATTTTCCTCACATTTTTCTCTCCCTTTCTGTCTCACTCCTCCGCATCTCTCCCGTGGTTTATGTTTATTTTTCTTTCTATCGTCTTTTCGTGTCTCGTCAAAAACTCTCATCTAACTGCTGTACATCTTCTCAATGTGTATCGCCTAGAATACAACGTTTTGAATGGATGAGTGGAATCACGTGGGATGGCTTAACTCGTATCCGATTGGCCTGTGCGTTTTCCCATCCACAAACCGACTACCGTAAAGACGATCAAAGCAACGCCGGTTCAAATAGAAGCGGTCTGTCCCAATTTTAAATCGCAACCCTCGGTTTGGGCTGTAGGTTCGGGTCTGTATGAGACAGCTTCTGGGTCCGGACCCGGACCGCGGTCCACCAGTTAGTGACCTCTGTTGTAGAGGATTGATCTATATGACCGAGAGACTGCGGCGACGTGTGCTGTGAGGGAGAGCTCGTCGTCCAAGGTGACCCCCAGGTTCCTTGCAGAAGATGAAGAGTTCACTGTTTCAGATCCCATAGTGATAGAGAGATTGTGGGTGATTGAGGGTTTGGTCGGAATGATGAGGAGTTCTGTTTGGGTGAGGTTCAGCTGGAGGTGGTGTCTGGTCATCCAGGCCGAGATGTTGGTGAGGCAGGCCGAGATGTTGGTGAGGCAGGCCTCGATTCTAGTCGAGATCCTTGGATCGGTCGGGGGGAAGGATAGATAAAGCTATGTGTCCTCTGTGTAACAGTGATAGGAGAAGCCATGGGAGGTGTTACGGCCCCTGGTGGTTGCCTTTTTGTTTACACTTAAATTACTATGCAAATTCAGAGGTAGGCTTCCTTGTAATGGATTGGTCCTTTTCTGGTGCTGACACCACCCAATTTGCCAATCAGAGGACGGCAAGCAACCCTAGCTTTTCTTTAAATCCAGTGTTTGTCCACAGTTCAGGGCGGCTGTGATGCAGTGATCAGTTCGCCTAGTTAAAGATTGGTCACACACCATTTGGGTTGCCCTATATTTCTGCTTTGTGATTTGAGATTTGTTATTTGTTATATTTTGTTGACCCATTGTACTTTTCTTTAATGCCATGTTGCCCCTTTGTTATTTCATAGCGTTTGTATAGGCTCTTTTTTTGTGTGTTGAATCTCAGTGTACAAAAGCACGTATTTCTTATTTAGTAAATTAAACACTTTACTTTAACCAAAATCTGTGCAGTTGCCGCTTCCAGTTTTAATTTCAATGTCCCAAACATGTGTTACTGCTCTCCAAAATGAGCCGGGCTGTAACAAATGGGGGCTCGTCCAGGATCTGAAATAGGAATTGGACGTTGGTAATTGTAAAGTGACTTTGGAATTTGGTTTTTGTTTGTTTCTTTGACTACTTAGTATGTCAGTGAGGTCCACTGAGCACCATGGCAGAAGGGTTTGATTTGAATAGCTTCGTAGTACATCCTACCGAGGAACAAGTGTTTAGTTGTAGGAAGGATGATTTAGTTGAAATAGCTACTCACTTCAATATCCCCTTTGCCAGGGCCATGCTTAAACAGGAAATTCGTGAGAGAGTGATTAGTGGATTGGTGGAACAGGGTGTGGTTACTTTGACTGAGCAGGTAGAGTCTGTCTCTCTTCCCAGTTCCCCAGCAAAAGCCTCCTCAGACACTGCGAAGGCCGGCCAGGCAGGTAAGCGAGGGAAGACCCCGTTTACTCTGCCTAAGTATGACCCTTCACCACCGAGCAGTATTGGTAATACTGAGGCACGGATTAAAGTCCGTCTGGCTCGGCTGCAATTGGAAGCTCAGGAGCGGCAATCCCAGCTCCAGCTCCAGTTGGAAATAAGAAAAGCTGAACTTCAGGCTGAGACTGACAGGGCAGTGAAACTGAGAAAACTCGAGCTTGAGGCTTCTGACACAGGACGGAGTGCTCATAGAGACCCAGGTAGCTCGCCACCTTCCACCACCTCCACTGGTTCACCTAAAATAGGTTTTGATATTAGTAAACATGTGGCTTTAGTACCTGTATTTCGGGATAATGAAGTAGACTCGTATTTCAATGTGTTTGAGAGGATAGCGGCTGCTTTACAATGGCCATCTGAAATATGGACGCTTCTGCTTCAGTGCAAGATGCATGGAAAAACTCAAGATGCTATGGCCGCACTCCCTGTTGAAGATAGCTTGGATTATGAAACTGTCAAGACTGCTATCTTAAGAGCATATGAACTTGTGCCTGAGGCCTACCGACAGAAGTTCCGAGGCCACAAGAAAACTTCTACTCAAACTTATGTTGAGTTTGCCCGTGAGAAGGGAACTCTATTTGATAAATGGTGTGCAACATGTAAAGTTGGTGATTTTAATGCATTGAGAGAGTTGATCCTGGTAGAAGATTTTAAGAAGTGTTTGTCAGAGCGTATTGTTGTGTATCTGAATGAACAGAAAGTGAGTACACTTTCGGCTGCTGCTGTGCTGGCAGATGAGTACGTGTTAACCCATAAATCTGCTTTTTCTCCAGTCTCTGCTGTCCCAAGTTTCACCTCTCCTAACAGACCTCCTAATCCACGTGGGCTGAAAGGGGAAAGGGAATGCTACTACTGTCACCAAGTCGGCCATGTCATTGCAAATTGCTTGACATTAAAACGCAAAGAACAGTCCTCACGCTCTTCTCCAGCAAAAGGGGTAGGACTGATTAAAGCAGATCGTGGTGTGAACATTGACTCATCTGATCAGAAAATTGATGACTGTTTTAAACCATTTGTGTGTGATGTCTTTGTGTCACTGACGGGTGAGTCAGCTGACCAACACCCAATACGGGCTTTAAGAGATACTGCATGTTCCCAATCTGTTATTCTTGCGTCAGCTCTGCCTTTTTCAGATACCTCTGCTTGTCATTACAGTGCAGTTCTTAGAGGAGTTGAAATGGGTTTTGTGCCGCGGCCAGTGCACCGCATCCATATTCGGTCCTCCCTTGTTAGCGGATTCTTTCCAGTAGTGGTTTGTATGGAACTGCCAATCCGCGGTATCATGCTCCTAATAGGGAACGATATCGCAGGAGGTAAAATAACTCCCACGTTAGAAATTTTAGATCAACCCAAGAGTGATGGGGCCCAGACATCGGGTCCGACACTCCCCGATGTATTTCCAGCTTGTGCTGTGACTCGCGCTCGCTCTAGTGTGATTAGTCCCGATGATTGTGACGTTTCGTTGTCGGACAGTTTGTTCATGTCGGTTTTTTCAGGTGACAAAGGGTAGAAGAAAGAGGTGGATGACTCCTTAATGTCTGTTGAGAAAACGTCCCCGACTGGCCAGGAATTGCCTTTAGCTGGAGTTGCGGCATTCCCAGTCAGCCGAGCCCGTTTGAGCCAGATGCAGAAAGCAGACCCAACACTGCAAAAGTGTTTTGGCAAGGTGGTGAGTAACGACAAAGCAAGGGATGAAAAGGTAGCATATATTATGGATGGTGAGATGCTGTTACGTAAATGGTCTTCCTTCGTAACTGGTGACCCTGATTGTGATTCTGTGCATCAGATACTTGTTCCTGCAGAATGCCGCCAGCATGTGATATCAGTGGCTCATGAGAGTAGCTGGGCAGGACATTTGGGCATAACCAAAACGTATCAAGCCATCCTCCGATATTTCTATTGGCCAGGTCTAAAGTCTGACATTTCAAAACATTGCCGTGCTTGCCATGTGTGTCAGGTTGTAGGGAAACCTAACCAGATTGTCCCTCCTGCACCATTACACTCCATTCCTGTGATAGCAGAGCCATTTGAGAGAGTGATTATTGACTGTGTTGGTCCGTTACCTCGGACTAAAAGTGGAAATCAGTATTTGTTAACTATTATGTGTGCTGCCACTCGTTATCCAGAAGCTATTCCACTCCATTCAATAACCACTGGTGCTGTAGTAAAAGCTTTACTGAAGTGTTTTTCTACTTTCGGATTACCTCGGGTTATCCAGTCAGATCAGGGCTCTAATTTTAAGTCTGTCTTGAAACATGATATAGAGGTAAAGGATGCTCGCCCCATAAAACAACATGCTTACCGTGCCAATCAGACTAAACGTCAGTTGATGAAACAGGAGGTAGAGTACCTTCTGCAACATGATTTGGCTTCTGTTAGTTCTAGTCCGTGGAGTTCGCCGTGTTTGCTAGAAGCTAAACCTGATGGCTCCCCCAGGTTTATCACAGATTTCCGTAAAGTAAATGCAATTACTGTTCAGGATTCATATCCTCTCCCCCGCATGGAAGATTGCATCGATAACCTGGGAGCCGCCAAATTTGTCAGCAAATTGGATTTGCTAAAAGGTTATTGGCAGGTGCCGTTGACTGATCGTGCCAGAGAGATTTCTGCATTTGTCACCCCCGATCATTTCTGCCAGTACAATGTGATGGCTTTTGGAATGTGTAATCCCCTGCCACTTTTCAGCGCCTAGTTAACACGGTGTTAGCCAACTTGCCAAACTGCAACGCTTATCTTGATGACTTAGTCATTTATGCAGATACATGGAGAAGCACATGTGTGTATTGGAGCAGGTTTTTGACCGTTTGGCCTTTTAGCCTAAATGTGGCTAAATGTGAATTTGGAAAGGCCACCGTAACGTATCTCGGTCAGCAGGTTGGTCAGGGATTAAGGTAGACTACGTGTGGACCGCAGAGTGTCAGGTGGCATTTGATAGTGTTAAGATCTTGTTAAGTCATGCTCCCGTACTCGCAGCCCCTGATTTTTCCCTGCCTTTTAAGCTGGTGCAGTTCTACTACAGAGAGGTGAGGATGGTATTGATCATCCTGTGGCTTATTTTTCCCGTAAATTCAACCGACACCAAGCAAATTACTCTACCATTGAGAAGGAAACCCTTGCAATGTTGTTAGCCCTGCAGCACTTTGAAGTCTATGTTGGGTGTACTTCTCTTCCTGTTGTAGTATTCACTGATCATAACCCTCTTGTTTTTCTGTCCCGCATGTTCAACCATAACCAACGCCTCATGAGGTGGGCACTGCTGGTACAAGACTTCAACCTTGAGATCCTACATAAAAAGGGCTCGGAAAATGTACTAGCTGATACTTTGTCTAGGATGTAGAGCATAATTGTGCGATGAGTATGATTTGATCGACAAGCCGCAAGGGCTTGTATTTAAGGGGGGGAGTGTTATGGCCCCTGGTGGTTGCCTTTTTGTTTACACTTAAATTACTATGCAAATTCAGAGGTAGGCTTCCTTGTAATGGATTGGTCCTTTTCTGGTGCTGACACCACCCAACTTGCCAATCAGAGGACGGCAATCAACCCTAGCTTTTCTTTAAATCCAGTGTTTGTCCACAGTTCAGGGCGGCTGTGATGCAGTGATCAGTTCGCCTAGTTAAAGATTGGTCACACACCATTTGGGTTGACCTATATTTCTGCTTTGTGATTTGAGATTTGTTATTTGTTATATTTTGTTGACCCATTGTACTTTTCTTTAATGCCATGTTGCCCTTTGTTATTTCATAGCATTTGTATAGGCTCTTTTTGTGTGTGTTGAATCTCAGTGTACAAAAGCACCTATTTCTTATTTAGTAAATTAAACACTTTACTTTAACCAAAATCTGTGCAGTTGCCGCTTCCAGTTTTAATTTCAATGTCCCAAACATACGTTACTGCTCTCCAAAATGAGCCGGGCTGTAACAGAGGAGATGATTGGCCCAAGTGAGGAATTGTATACGGAGAATAGGAGCGGTCCAAGGATAGAACCCTGTGGGACCCCAGTGGAGAGCTGGCGAGGACCACATGTTTTTCCTCCCCAGGAGACCTGTCAGGTAGGATAAGATCCATTCGAGCGCAGTGCCAGTGATACCCATCTTCGAGGGTGTGGTGAGAAAGATCTGGTGATTGGCTGTGTTGAATGCTGCAGAGAAGTCTAGCCGAATAACAACAGATGACCTTGAGGCTGCTCTGGCAGACTGGAGGGCAGTGGTAACTGACAGGAGGATAGTCTTACTGGAGTGGCCCGTTTTGAAGCCTGTTTGGTTGAGTTTGACTCAATGTATGTTTCATAATATGACAACCCACAATGTTTGGGGACTATCATGTTGTCATGATCAGTGACCGATCCTCTTTTTGTAAAGCTTTCTTAGAAGTCGCTTTGGATAAAAGTGTCTGCTAAATGAGTAAAAATGCAAAAACTGTCATTCAGATGTAAACTATGAGACTAAATACGAAAAATATCCAGAACATCACATTGTCTGATTGTTAAAGCAAATTATGTTGGAAAATAAGTATTAGTCAATAGCAAAAGTTCATTTAAATAGATTGTTATATACCCTTTGTTGGAAACGAGGTCAAATGTTTTCTGGAAGTCTCCGCAAGGTTTTTACACTGTTGGTGGTAGTTTGGCGAATTCCTCCATGCAGATCTTCTCTAGAGGAGTGATGTTTTGGGGCTGTCGCTGGGCAACATGGATTCTCCACTCCTCCAAAGATTTTCTATGGGGTTGAGATCCCTGAAGGACGTTTTCACCATGTGACATTCTCCCAATCCTCTCCTGGATCATCTCAAATAAATACTCTCTGTCAAATTTCAGATGGGCCCGGACATGTACTTGCTTACGCAGGGGGACACATCTGGCACTGCAGGATTTGAGTCCCTGGCCGCATAGTGTGTTACTAATGGTAGCCTTTGTTCCTTTGGTACCAGCTCTCTGCAGGTCATTCACTTGGTCAACCCATGTGATTCTGGGAGTTTTACTCAGCGTTCTTGTGATCAGTGTGGTGAGGGTGACTTCTTGCGTGTAGCCCCAGATCGAGGGAGATTATGAGTGGTCTTATATGTCTTCCATTTTCTAAACCTTGCTTCCACAGTTGACTTCTTCACATTAAACTGCTAATCTAATGCAGATTCAGTCTTCCCAGCCTGGGGCAGGTCTAAAATTTAGTTTCTGGTCTTAGTCATTGTGGAGTATGGAGTCTGATTGTTTGAGGTTGTGGACAGGTTTATTTTTTACTGATAACAAGTTCAAACAGGTGCTATGTGGACAGAGGAGCCTCTTAAAAGAAGAAGCTACAGGTCTTTAAGAGCCATAAATTGTGCTTTCTTGTAGGCGACCCAGTTGACAAAATGCATAAGGTACAATAAATAGTTGAAAATGCATAAATAGTGATAGTCTTGATGATACAATTCATTGATAATGGGTTGTTATTGTTAAAAACATGGTTTACATGTAATTGATAAAACAATACTTTTACTGTGACAATTATTATTGTGTACTTTTATTTTGACATGTTTCTTGAACGCATTCTGTTCCTGTTGAAGCGTTGAGTTGAGCCACAGGTGAGGAAAGCCACAGAGTTGGAGACTCCGTTCTTGTTCAACTTGCTAATTAGATACTATTAAAAGAAGATAATTATATGTTGTTTAAAACATATAAGTTTATTTTGGTTACCGGGCGACTAGCTCCATGCCTGATGTTTTGAAGAACAGAAGCTTCATTTTGTCGAGTAATTCTTTTGTTGAATCGTCTCGGTAAGGCAACTTGTTAATTTTCTCCTACTGTTCTTTTGTGTAATATTTCGGTTAAAACGTGAAAATTTTATTTTGTTTTGTCAATATTTGTTTTGAGGAATCAGAAAGTGTATATTTTGTTGAAATAAGTAAGTTTAAAGCTTGGAATGAGCTAATTGTATTTCACATGCGGTGATCATGCATTCAGCGCATGCAAGGTGAAAGAACTGCACGTGTTCTCATGATAATCACTGTACTCGGTGATGTTAAATGTTATTGCCGCAGTTTTCAGTATAACTGTTGTTATTTCAAAGTAATCATCCTGTTTACTTGTAATTAATAATTTAACTGAATGGTATAAAATGCTTTTCAGTATGAATGAAGTCTATGCAGTATGCATAACTTATGTTGAGATGATTGAATTTAATGTTGTACAACTATTGAGATTTGAACTGTTGAGAATATTTGGCCTGTTGTGTATATCATAGCTTAATGAAGGGTATGGTTACACAGGTCAAGTTTTTGTGCTGGATCTGGATTGGATGAAGACTGATCACTTCATTTGATGGCGAGCCACCCATTGGAGTCTGATTCCTGTGTTGTCATTTCCTATGGCAAAGACTGGTAGGATTGTGGCCAGCTCGTGTCACAACATCATCGTTGACTAAGACTTGACTTATTGACTATATTTGACTATTTGATCTATATATATCACTTCAAAACTGAAGAAAAAGATTAATACCCTGAACATTGCCTGAAACGGAACCCAATTTTTGGAAGGACAATTTATTTTATTATTTTAGCTTCAAGGGTCACATTTTAATTTGGTTTAATGTAAATTTGTCAAATATTTCACTAAAGAAAAGAAAACGTATATCATTGCGTGTGTCTTTTACTTGCACTCTAGCCATTCTACTCTCTCCCTAGAACCTAGAATCTCTAATCTTGTGTATTAAGAAATTGGCCTACCATCGACGTGTACATACCCAGTAGTGGGTTACATGCGCAATCTCCTTATGAATGGCGTTGCACGCCAATGTAGGGTTTGCGGAAGGTGGAATGTAAACAGCCACCACAATGGTGGGAGAATTCACGTGGCAGATAATATGGCCAGAGTCCAACGGCTAGCAGTTCAATGTCCAGGCTACAGACCTTCTGTTTGATGGTAACATGGCTGGGGTTACACCATCTGTTGTTTACAAGCACGGCAAGCCCTCCGCCTTTCCGCTTACCGCACCCGGCGTAATCCCTGTCCGCCCGAACAGTCAAGAAGCCGTCTATGGAGGCGTTGTGGTCCGGTATGTCCTGGTGTAGCCATGTCTCCATGAAGCACATCAGGCTACACTCCAAGGAACTCCATCTGACTCCGGGCTAACGCTGCTAGCTCGTCCATCTTGTTTGCTAGCGATCTCACGTTGCCCATGACAACGGAGGGCAGACATGGCTTAAATCTCTTATTCTTAAGTCGTTTCTGCTTTCTTCCCTCGTCGTTTTGTTCCCCCTCTGCATCCACGGTATGTTCTCCAGATTTGCGGTCGGATCACCGCCGATCTTGGCTCGGTGCAGACGGGCCTCAGCGCGGTCAGCTGTTCCTTTGTGTTAACAACCCGCTTCCCAGAGACGCAGCGAAGAACTTCCACGACGAAGAGAACCACCAAAATACATTCTGCCTTCATTTTCTGACAGAGCGTAGTTACTTAGAAAAATATATAAACAAAAGTTACGAAGTTACAAAGAAATAAGTTCAGAAAAACCAGAAAACCAAGTGGCGAGACTCGAGACGGTTCTACAGGCAGCCTGCGCTCTCACGCATGCGCAGCCTCAGGAGAGTACATCACCTCTGAGATATTGACACACCTTTCTGATGTTGGCTACAGTGCTGACAACATACTTAGCCAGTGTTATGATGGGGCTTCTGTGATGAGTGGGGTAAGAGGTGGTGTACAAGCTCTGCTCCAAAAGAAGCTTGCTAGATATGTCCCATATATCCACTGCTACAACCACCAACTGCACCTAGTAGTTGTGCATGCCATGCAGAGTGAACCATGTGCAAAAATACTCTTTTTACCTCTCTAGTTCACTCTACAAGTTTTTTTCAGCACCACCATGTGTCCAAGAAATATGATACACCTAATCTTAAAAGGCTGCTTGAAATCCGATGGACAAGCCACTATGAGGTGACAAGGTGCATTGTTGAAAATCAAGACCATATTCTCAGTATCCTATCTGAGATGACAGGATGATGATGCTGCAGTTGACCTGTGCACTGAGGCATCAGGCCTGCAATGTCAAATTAAGAGGCATCACTTCATTGAGATTGGAAAGTTTCTAGTGCGGGTGCTTTGTGTCTTGAAACCAGCAAATGCAATTCTACAGTCTCAGTCTGTGGATATGTGCAGTGCTTCTGAGGTTGTTGGTGCAGCACTGGAGTCCCTGAAAAACATGCATGACGATGAGTGTTGGGAGAGAGTTATCTCAGGCGGCTGCTGGAGATGATTCACATCCTCCAAAGAGAAGGAGAACAATGCGCAAACACCTTGGTCAAAGTGTTGTGCTCTCAACTGTGGGCCATACAGACTCTGATGATCCTATCCTTGATCCCCATCAGTCTCTGAAAAGGTCTCTACTCAACATCCTTGACAGGGCCATTTCAGAAATGGAAACTAGATTTCCAAAGAGAAATGTTGACCTGATGAAAGCCATATCTAGCCTTGCACCCAAATCTAGTGCATTTCTAGATTCAACCCAGTTGCACCCTCTGGCTGTGCTGGCTGGCAGAATCCTTGTGGCAAAACAGTTATTGACCTGTCCACTGTGTGTAAACACCTGCATGAGTACAAGGAAGCCTTTCCTCAGTTGCATAAATTATATGTAACAGCCCTGGTAATTGGTGTGTCTTCAGCAGCATGTGAGAGTTTTCTCCACATTGTCACGGGTTCTAACCCCCTATCGTCGCACTATGTTACACAAGAGAAAGAGGAATCTGGTGATCTTGGCCCATGAGAAGTCCATAACAAACAATTTGGACATGGATGAATTTGTGAGTTTTTGCAAAGGGAAACAGGAGACTGTTGTTGTAGAGTGGAGAGAAAAAAAGAGGAGTGGAAAGAAAGGAGAGTTTTTGAGCTGTTAAGTTGCCAACTAAAAATTTTAAGAAAAAAATCTATATCTGTTGTGTTATATTAATTACTTATTTTTGAGAAATAGGCCATCCAGTTCAGATAAATGTTATGTTGTTAACAAATCAATAATTTGTTCTTCTTTTTTTTCTCAATATTTTTTTCTTCAGTCCCCCCCCCCCGAGGGATTGCCACCTTATTGTGGTCAGGGGGTTTGCGTGTCTCAGTGACCTTAAGAGCTATACCAGCAGGAACTTAAGTCTTCAGGTGGGACACCCAAGTTGGACAGGTCTGAAGGTAGAGGCCTGACAAAGTGCAATCCACTTCTCCAGGTTGGGGTTGGACACATAGCTAACAACCCAATTCAATGAAGAAACTATAAGCACATAAAAAAAGTGCTGGAGCATGATGTGTACACATGATGCCCCCTCCACATTTCTAACTGCCCCCTCAAATATGCCTGTCTAGAACCGGCCCCGAGTCCAATACTCCAGTGTGGCTTTAAAGCAGCTTTAGTCTTAGATGTTTCCTCTGAAGAAATGACGTTCGTAGCAGCAACTTTAGGAGCGCTGACAACAGGAGAGCAAGACTGTACATAAAATGTGTGCTGTGCTTTATCTTGCTGCTGTTGACTGCAATGAACAAATAAAGGTTTATCTTATCTCAAATACATTTGAATGATTCCTAACAATTGAAGGCGGAATGTTTTTTGGAAAAGTAGTTTATGTTTATTGTTCTTTACGTTTTTATGCCTGTATTTGCAATTTTGTATTTTCTGTATGTATAATTTTTTATGTAAAGCACTTTGTGAATTATTTCTGAGAAAAGTGCTATGTAAATAAACTTTACTTACTTTCTTAGCGGTGCCAAGCGGTGTCGCTTCATAGCTGCTTGTGTTTGTCCCCAGCTGTAGAAAATTGTATTTGATGGCAGGGAGATTTACTCATTATTGTCTGACTCCATTTGAGAAATGTGCATATACATTACCTTCGACCTCAAGCACTAAACACAATTACATGAATCGGAGGTTAGAATTGTATTCTTGATTACGGCAACCACCTTGAAGTAGGCTCATTCATTCATCAGTCAATTATCACTACTATGGATATAGTTTTAAGCACCGCCACCATCACAGTATGCAAACTGCCCCCAGATGTGCCAGTGGTAAATCACAACTTTAACATGTTTTCATGAAAATATAAAAATCGATACATGGACATTTAAAAGGATATCTGCTATCAAAATCAGTTTGAAATCATCATATTCAGTTGGTTTCAAAGGCGCTGGTTGGCAAAAATAATTATAATAAGTGGATTTACTTTGAGGTAATAATAGATCAGTGAATTGTTAAATAAATTGATGTGTTTACTGATATTAAACTGGCAGCATATTGCAAATGTACACGCGTGTATGGTGATTTAGGCTTACATTTATGCCAACTGGCTCAACCGTTGTTGCTGCAGAGCACCAGAGCAGAGAACCTGAGAATGATGATCAACATAGCATAAACAATTTATAATGTAGGACACAGAAGACAAATCCAGTTGCATCACCGGCACAGCACTATCGATCACCGACCTCATTACTATAAATAATTCTCCATAACTGTCTATATGTCTACCTAACTTATTTTTTATCATACGCTTTGCAAAATACTGTAATTCTGTAACTCCTCAAGTGCAATAACTGCCTACTTGTCGACTACTTATTATTTTTTATTATTTTTTATATCTGACCTTATTGTGCCCGCCTATTGCTATTGCCATTGTTATTGCTATTGTTATGTTATTGTCATTATGTATATTACCCTGCAACTCTGTGTGCTGTACTTTACCCTGCTGCTGTTGTGAACTGCAATTTCCACCCCCTGGAGGACAGATAAAGGTTCATCTAATTCCAGGGATCTGTGTGTCTGTACTACCAATTTTATCACGGGCACTATGCACTAGTAAGATTAATGTTTCATGATCAAACGCATTAAATTAAATGTTAATCTACTTTAGAACGACACACACATCCAAATCGGTATTTCCGCTTTTCGAAAGCGTCACTTTTTAGTAGTTGCAGTCATGGACCTATAATATTAACTGGATACGGTATTGAAAAATGGCGGCCGTTGATTTCAATGAAGTTGCTCACCTAGCGCATGTGCCGAAAAAGTTTTTTGACTTCCTGGTTTACTTCCGCGGTATGGGGAATAGAATGATGGTAGGCTGATGACGCTCTGGGGCAATGAGAACGAGCAAGTCGCGTTCTGGACAAGCGCTGCGTTCTCATGAGTGCTTGTGGAAGAGTTTGACCGATAATGACGAATCTACGTAATCAAATGATGGATTTATAGGACACATCAACCGATTATGTTTTCATAGTCATGGTTATAGACTATACATGGTTAATTTGTTTTTTGTTTGTTTATTTTGTAAGTTTAAGTAAGGATAAAACGAGTCATTTTTATTAAGGTTAATCTAAAATAAAAAATATGGGATTCTCCACAAGCTGTCATATTTATCAACCAAATGCCGGTAGTTAAATCTGTTTTGTCTATCAATGATCCCGTATGTGATATAGCCTACGACTTCTTGTCAGATTAAGTTTAAAGTTCTTATCGTTTTATAAGCTATATCGGCACATTCAAACAGGCATGTCTTTCTTATTAAGCGTTGTGCAGCTTCTCTGTTTCTTTTACAGCTATGTGATATAGTTTGGATATTACCTGAGTCATTGGAAGGAGCTCCTTGACATTAAGTGTAATTCCTAGCCTGATATATTTTTATAGTCGACCCTAAAACACTGTTTTTTCCTGTACTGAGATGTCAGAACCTATACTGAGCCACATGCTACTGAAAAAATAAATACAAATTCCGTTGTGTGGTGTATTTAACATAATTAGGTGTTCCTATGCAAGGCTTTATAATGAAATAAGTTCCGACTTTTCAAAGTAATTATGTGATTTTACTGAACAAACTAGAAGAAAATTCAGAAATAAATTCTGAGTGTGCGTGACTCTGGCCCGGGACTCTCCCCCATACATCAATGAGACTGTTGAGTCATTTTATGAATATGACTTCTACCATTGCTTAGGTATGTGACAGATCAAGCTTTCAACAGGTGTTCATATGCTGATGCACTAGTAGTAGCGTTAACACTCATTTCAGCAGGATCCACTTGAGCACACTGCCACAGTTTAAGTTTAAGTAGTAAGCAAGCAGTAAACAATTGGTCACTCTGTGTCAGGTAGCACTTTACATTACAGTTCAGTAGCATAGTAATAGTTTGGTTATAATTTGATAATAGTGATAAATGCTTTCAAAAACTTAGAGTGTAAAATGACCCAAATACATCCAATGCCAGAATTAGGCCATCAATGGCTTTGACTTTGGTATTAGAAATAAACCTTTTATCAAAATGAGACCGCATTATAAATATCAGATAACATTATAAAGTTATACAGCTGTTTCAGTGTTATATGTCAAATCAATCCACATGCAATCAAACATGTAACAAATCAGGATTCAGCAATAAACTAGCATCAAAATTCACAAAAAGCACTAGGTCACACAGTTCTGATATCACACTAACAAAAACAGTGCATACATACACACGCACATACACACACACACACACATATATATATCTATCTATAGATAGATACATATATTTGCATACACACAGGCAGTCTGTACATTAATGACTTAATGATGAACTGTCAATCAAACCATTCAGTGCAATTAATCACTTATGGCGCCTTTCCACCGCAAATGTAGCACGACTCGACTCGGTTTGTAGTAAACACGGGTGGTTTTCCACCGCAAATTGCAGTACTTCCTGGTCGTCGGCGAAAGGGGCGTGACGTGGGCCGTGACGTATTTTTTTATGCGACGTAAATAACACCAACGCAACCCACAAGTGGACAGAACCCACATTATAATTTTAGCCATGTTGACGAACTAGTCTTTTGTAAATTATCTGACTTTTAAAGAGCTTGTAGACTGTTGGTGTAATGGACTGTATCTGATAGTATTAAGTATTAGCTGCGGCGCTGTTGCTTTAAGTCGCTCTCGTGACTTCGTCACACTTTCTGGCCAATCAATGGCCGGCCGTCTGCCGACGTCACCTTTTAGCTCGACTTAAGCTCGCTTGGTACCTAGAGCGAGAAGGTACCAAAAAAGTATCCACTAGCAGGTACCAGGTACCATGGAACTGCGGTGGAAACGCCAAAAATGTGAGGCAAGCGAGGTGATTTCATGCGGTGGAAAAGCGCCATTAGTAGCAGACACACAGGTTCAATCATCTATAGACTACAGGACTCCCCATACAACACTAGCCAATAGTTTGCAAGGTCAAACAGTATCCAGACGATTATGAATGTTTTACAGCAAGCCCCCCCCCCAACAATTTAAATAGCAATTCCAAAAAGACCTGTATTTAATCCCCACTGTTTCTCTATGGAGCGGCAACTTCATAACTGCCGATCCCGACCACCCACACACCTCCCCAATACCTGGTTCGATTCGTCAGGACCCCACCACATTAACTTTGGCCTCAAACCCCTCCGAAATCGCCCCCCCCCCGAGCCCCCCGCAACGTCACAATCTCCGCTTGAAAGTGCAAGTAAATCAATCGCGATTCTCAAACCTCTCTCCCAAATAGGCTCATATCTCATCAACCCGACCTCCCACACACCTCCCCAATATCTTGAGAGGCACCTGCCTGCAGTCCTCTGCTGGGAGGCAGCTCTACGGAGCGGCAGCTCTGCGCCAGGGCAGGAAGTACATTTCAAAATAAAAGCGCAAGATTTCAGAATAAAAGCGCAAATTCATATAAAAGCGCATTTTCGGTTTTCCTCCCAAATGCATTAATTAGTAAACACATTAGATTACGTTAAATCAATTAATTCCTTGTCTATAGTTTAAATTGTTATATCATATTTATATAGTAAACTTTAGACAAGAAACCAGACTAATATACACTGCACTGCGTAACTTAGTCATTACGAAAAATAAAGGGTGGGTGATATGACTCGGGGCTCAATAATGTATTTGTAGCCTACTATAAAGCTGAGGATCGTGACAAGATAAGGTCAAAATGTTGATAACTGAAAACAATGGAGGTTAGGAATAACATCGCTCAGTGCAAGTTATGACTCCTATTCATCAGCCTACATTTCGTGAGACGTCTAAGCCTATACATTTTATTGTGTACTATACAATACTTCACTGCCTTTTCATTATATTAATAATAAATTGTCATTGAACCTTATTGCACTGATGTTTTTCATGTTTGGCTCTATATCTATGCCAATTATGTTTTTGTGCTGATATGTACAGTATAACACTGTAAAACACAGTCACAATATTATTTGACTTTATTCTCGCAGACAATAAACTCATTTAGCTGTTTGACATTCAGATTAGGCCAAATATTTTCTTTGGTCCATTATTTCTGCACAGAATTTCCACATCTTCTGTGTTGTGAAATGTGAACTTGAAGGGCTCCAGGATTGTTTCCTTTTCAAGGTCATTCCACACCCTCCCATACTACCTTAGCCTGGTTCTCTTCCCCCATGCACAGGATTTCAGGCAGGTCCACTTTGGCAGTGAACAGTTATTGAAATCAACCCACTCATGATCAGAATCTGTTTTAATGGCTATGCAAGTTTAACAAACACAGAATTTACATTAGCATGGAAGAGCAACATAGAACATATATGTAACATGATAAGAACATAATATAATACAATAAAAATATGGTGTAAAAAGGTCAGGGGGGTATATATACAGCATTGCAAAACAGTGGTACAACAGTAAGTAATTTTAAGGTGTCAAAAGGGGTTTTGAGTGCAAAAGTGGCTAGTCCAGTGGGATGCTGGATGGGGGTGTTTGTGGCAAAGTCATTCCGAGTGTAGCTTCCAGTCGTATTGAGAAGGCCAGAACTGATGATTAAATGAGTTTTATTTCCTTTCTTCCGTGTCATTCAACCAACGTAAGAGCTAGACCAAAACAAATACATCACAATTACATTCATATACCGTATTGTTAGCTCAATACATTAGTGCAGCCGTTTTGCAAATTAAACCTTTCAAATCTTACAAAAATACATTCACCGTTTGCAAATTAAACATTTCAAATCATACAAAAATACATTAATTTCCATAACACACCTTGTTCCCCTTTCGACTGTAGCTAAATCCGTGTTTTGAGTATTGCTCAACGTGCTTTATTTATGTTTTACCGCTTGCCGTTGTTCACTTTACTTTAGAGCCTTTTTCTTTCTCCGTCAGGTAGATTTCCGTTTCATTGCTACGTCCGGTTGAGCAGGAAGTTATCAAAATAAAAGCAAAACTTTCTACTACTATTTAAATATGTTAAATTGGTCTTTACACCGAGTCTTTGGCCCTATTGAAGAGTGCAGTGGCTGAAGGGTAGAAGCGTTCTTGAATTGAATCTAATCTCAGAATATACACAGTATGAACAGTATAATGAGAACATGTTCAAAATGTGAAAGAGTACATGGCTCATTTTTACTTTTTTAATTTTCTACCTATGTTGTATACTACAGTATGTAAACTAAACGAATACGAATAGCTTCTGCACCATCAGTACTTTTATTTTTTGATACTGAGGGTGGAATTTCACATTTAGAAAGGCCCTCTGACCTCCAGATGTAAATGTTGATTCCTGTCTGTCTCCTAAACCTGTAGATACACATTTGCGTAACACCAGTTAATCAAAGGACGTCTAGTCCCAGTTTGAATGTTAAAAGGTGTGCAGATCACTTTCCAAAGAGTGGTTTGATCACTATGTTCAAGGGTCTCCAATCCTGGTCCTCGAGGGCCGCTGTCCTGACAGTTTTAGATGTTTCCTTGCTCCAGCACACCTGATTCTAATGAAGTGTTGTTATCAAGCTCTGTGGAGGTGTGCTGGAGCAGGGAAACATCTAAAACCGTCAGGACAGCCAGCGGCCCTCGAGGACCAGGATTGGAGACCCCTGACTATGTTAAATGTGCCCCCACCTAATGTCTAGAATCTAGATGGTGATATTAGAGGAGGGCACTGATGGGATCTTTTCTTTTTGGAGCTTGTGTTTTGTATATTACAACTCATCATTTTGCTGTCTATATATATTGTCAGGAAGAAGAGAAGCAGGCTGCCAATGTGGACATTGCCAATGTGGACCTGCCAATGTGGACACACCAGTGGAAGGGGTAATCTTTTTCACAGTATCTATTGGTCAGATACCGTTGGTGCAGCAGCTATGGTATAATCTTTTTTTCTTTTCCATAGGACTCAATTGAAGTTCGCATTCTTCACAATTAAAGACATGCAGCAGAGTGGACCTGCAACCTACCATCCTTTGTGGACCTGAGTTGATTGTGGCCGGCTCCTCCCACCCAGGACACCCTCTGCTTCAGCTGCTCCCGTCTGGCAGGAGGCTGCAGTCCATCAGGACTAAAACCTCTCGCCATAAGAACAGCTTCTACCCTTCGGCCATTGCACCCTTCAATAGGGCCAAGGACTCTGAATGACTTTGCCACAAACTCCAACACCCCCATCCAGCATCCCACTGCACATGCCACTTTTGCACACAACACCTCAAAACCCCTTTTGACACCTTAAAATAACTTACTGCTGTGTTTGCACCACTAATTTGTAATGCTGTGTATACCCCCATGACATTTTTACACCATATTTTTATTGTACAATATTCTGTTCTTGTTAAATATGTTCTCATGTTGCACTTCCCTGCAAATGTAAAATCTGTGTTTGTATAATTTACATAGCCATTAAAACAAATTCTGATTATGAGTGGGTTGATTCTAAGAACTGTTCTCTGTCAAAGTGGACCTGCCTGGCATCCTGGGCATGGGGGAAGAGAACTAGGCTAAGGTAGTATGGGAGGGTGTGGAATGACCTAGAAAAGGAAACAATCCTGGAGCCCTTCAAGTTCACATTTCACAACACAGAAGATGTTGCAATACTGTGCAGAAATAATGGACAAAAGAAAATATTTGGCCTATTCTGAATGTCAAAAAGATGAATGAGTTTATTGTATGTGAGAATAAAGTCTAATCATGTTGTGACTTGGTGTGTTTTACATGTTATCACTGATAATTTAATTATTGGCTTGGATTACACTGTACATATCAGCACAAGAACATAATTGGCATAGATATAGAGCCAAACATGAAAAACAGCAGTGCAATATGGTTCAATGACAATTTATTATTAATATAATGAGAAGGCAGTGAAGTATTGTTAAGTACACAATAAAATGTATAGGCCTATGACGTTTTACGAAATGTAGGCTGATGAATAGGAGACATAACTTGCACTGAGCGATGTTATTCCTAACCTCCATTGTTTTCAGTTATCAACATTTTGACCTATCACGATCCTCAGCTTTGTAGTAGGCTACAAATATATTATTGAGCCCCGAGTCATATCACCCACACTTTATTTTTCGTAATGACTAAGTTACCCAGTGCAGTGTATATTAGTCTGGCTTCTTGTCTAAAGTTTACTATATAAATATGATATAACGATTTAAACTATAGACAAGGAATTAATTGATTTAACATAATCTAATGTGTTTACTAATTAATGCATTTGGGAGGAAAACCGAAAATGCGCTTTTATATGAATTTGCGCTTTTATTCTGAAATCTTGCGCTTTTATTTTGAAATGTACTTCCTGCCCTGGTGTAGAGCTGCCGCTCCGGCAAAAAATCGGCACAGCTGCTGAGAGGCAGACCCGGGGCTTGATACAGCCTGGCGAGTGGAGAAAAGTGGTGGCCGATGATTCGAACTTCACGATGGTGTCCCAAAGCACACTCAATGAGTGATAATAAACTGTGAACTCTGCATGGTGTGTAAACTGTGTTGTGCTGTGTGTGTTGAAAATAAATATCAAAACAACTGTTTGAAAACAAACTTGTGTGTTTTATTCTTATGTATTATGTAATACAAAAAGTATAATTAAAAAAATCACAACACTAAAACAATACAACAACAATATGCATTGTAGTATGTATAAATGTAATATAAAAAGTCAAATCACGGCAAAAAGTGCACTCAAACGATACAACACACGTTTATTTTTTATTGATGCAATAACAAATTACAGAACACGAATAAACATCTCATATATGACAAAAGAACAATAGATTAACAGAATGCCAGGGGGAGGCGCAGACAGTGACAAAGCCTAAACATCTACATTTCATTTATAAAAAATATTCAAGGATACACAACTTTCATATGTGACCACACCCTTTTGGTTCAAACTTTTGGAAATGGCACACAAATATGCTTCAATTTGTTTAATTAGGACTGGGGAAAAAATAGATAATGCTGATGAAAATTTGCTTTTATGTATGTAGAATTTGCCTAATATTATAAGTAGATTAATAAAAAAAATTCTTATCTAAAATTAGAGTCAATGTGATCTTTTATAAATTGCAGACAGTCTTCCAAAATGTTTTAATAACAGTGCATTACCAAAAAAGATGACTGATCGTCTCAGGGTGTACTTTACAGAAAGTACAGTATCGTTTTTATATAATTTGTCATAAATTGATTTGTGGGGTAAATTCTGTGAATTAATTTAAGAGAAACATCTTTCATTTTGTTATTTATAAAGAATGTTTGATTCATAGTCCATCCTTTTTTCCATATAGTGTCAGGGACAAATTTTCTCCAGTAAAAAATCGCAGAGGGCACAGAAATGACTTCTTGTTGAAATAAAGCACGAATTCTTCTGTTATTTTTCCGGACAGGAGTAAAACAAGCTTTTCCGATGGTGGAGTCAATAAGGACAAATTTTCATCAAAAGCAGCAGTCTTAAAAAGTTCACATATTTCTTTGGTCACAGCATCGAAAACAATGGCATATTATTTGGGAGTCACAGCAAGATTGTGTTTGTAATTGAAGTCATTGTATCTCAGCAAATGTCAATTTTCATCAAGAAGCTGACCCACCAGTAGGATTTTCTTGTCAAACCAATGAGGGAAAAATAAGGACTTTCTTTTGTATAACATGTATTTGTTGTTCCAAATAATTTGAGGAGAGAAATTATGTTTGTATATAAGTGCCCATGCTAAAAGTGTCTGTCTGTGGAATGCTGATAGTTTAACTGGTATTTTATCAATATTATAGTTACAAAGAAGAAGAAAATTGAGACCACCTACTTATGAGGAAATATATTCCAAATGGAGGTTGGGTTTTTTAGATAAATGATACAACACACGTATCTCAACTATTTACAAAACTACGTCACGTTCTGAGCGGACCAATCACAGCGCTTGCGACGCCGACAACGCGACGCGCAGCTCGATTTATGCTTCCGCGATTCGTCGCCCGCATTGCTCCGCCGACAACGCGGACCCTCCCGCATTGCCCCTCCGCGCACCTCCAAAAAATCCTATTTATGCTTCTGCGATTTGTCGCGCGCACTGCTCCGCCGACCATCGCCGACCCTCCCGCATTGCCCATCGCGCGCCTCCAAAAAATCCTAAAGGCCTATTTATGCTTCGGCGCCAAATGTTGCGCGTGGGGCGCGGCGCGGTGGTTGAGCATTCAAAGTTTTGCGTCGAGGGTCCGCGTTTACTCTGCAATTCACCGCCATGCCACCAGGGGGTGTGGCTATGTGGTTTCAATCCGTGCTCTTTCTTCCGGTCATTTCCTTTATAAAGTCTATGGCACCAACAATAAACAACAGAAAGCAATGATGACTGTGCAGCTGTTTTTGGAGTGGGAGCTCATAGATATTGATGAGTCAATACTTGAATTGCAAAAGCCAAAGAGAAGACGTTTGCGGAGGTGGTCTGTACGACCACTAAACCGGTCGAGGCTGGGAGCGGGTGAATTTACCACACTGGTTCACCCACTGAGGGACCTGGATGAAGAAATGCACTTTCGATACTTTCGAATGTCAGCGGGCCGATTTGACGAGCTTCTTCATCGTATACGGCCATTAATATTACACCAGTCAACGCACAGCATGCCTGTTGATGCCGCCCAGAGACTGGCAGTGACGCTGAGAGTTTTAGCCTCGGGTGGAAGACCTCCAGCCCCATGTTTTGGGCAATCTCCCTCCATGAGTTCGCACTCATTTGAGTGTCTTTGTACTCTTTCAGCGATGAATTATACAAATGGTGATATTTTCGGACCTCCTCGCACAATCGCTCTTCGACTTGGTCCATCGTTCGTACAGAAGAACTTTAAAAATGGCGCAGTAAAACGAAAGACCGGAATAAGACCGGAAAAAGCAGCTGCCGGAAATGACGTTTTGAGCGGACCAATCACAGCGCTTGCGACGCCGACAACGCTACGCGCAGTTAGGATTTTTTGGAGGCGCGCGATGGGCAATGCGGGAGGGTCGGCGATGGTCGGCGGAGCAGTGCGCGCGACAAATCGCAGAAGCATAAATAGGCCTTAACTGCGCGTAGCGTTGTCGGCGTCGAAAGCGCTGTGATTGGTCCGCTCAGAACGTGACGTAGTTTTGTAAATAGTTGAGATACGTGTGTTGTATAGTTTGAGTGCACTTTTTGCCGTGATTTGCCGCAACTTGACTTTTTATAATACATTTATACATATTACTATAACCGAGCTTTATTGGTTCGCTTATAATGCCTGGATTGCTATTAAAAAAAGGACAGGAACGTCGAAGTTGGTTCGGTAGCCACCTTCTTTATTGCAGACTTCTCTCCCGCCACAAAAACCCGCACAGGAACCTACGTCACCCTTGTACGGCAACTCCGGCCAGACCAAAACTCCCCATTACTACTAAACAGTCTGCTACATACGACCCGCCCTCACTAGGAAACGTCCCAGTTTCACAACAACCCAACTAGTGAGCAAATCAAACACACACACACACACAAAAGGCAATGCCAAAAACAACAACAACAACAGAACCCACAAAAGGTCACCAAACCAGTAGAAAGGCATAAAACACAACACAGCAACTCACAGTGCATTGAAAACATCATATGCAGCACCAGGAAAAAAAAATAAAAAATAACAAATCAAAAACGAGAAAACAAACAACCGTTTTCTTTTTTTTTTCTTTCAACAACATATTACCTGGGCTAGAACACCATGCCCTCAAAACATAACAAAGTCCCGCAGATGCGCAGGTGGTCGCATCACTCTCCCCCTGCGAGACTGCTCGGGCACAGGCCCCAACGAGTCCCCCCACAGTCCATCGTCCAACACCCCTGTTTGATGGGCAGGCGACGCTCCCAGGGCAGGAGGACTCCCCAGCGTGAGGGGAGAGGCAGGCACCTCTTGTGCCGGCAGAGGTAACGTGTACGGCTTCAGTCTGTCGTGATGCACCACCTGGGCTCGCTCCGACAAGTCCAGTGGACTAACAATGCGGTACATCAGGGCCGCCTCTCCCCCAGAGACCAGCACCTGCACGACTCTGTATGGGCCCTTCCAGTGCGGCGCCAGCTTAGTACGGCTCTCCGAGGGATTATTCAGCCACACCAGGGCACCCACTCCATAGGCCCGGTGGCAGCTCTTCTCATCGTAATACACTTTCTGCCTCTCATGAGCCACCACTGAATTAAGCCGGGCCGCACTGAAAGCCAACTCCAGCCGCTCTGCCAACGACACCACATAATCAGACAGGAGCCCAGAGCCCCGGCAGTCCAGGACACTCGAGGGCACCAGCACATCAGCCGGCACCCGGGCCTCTCGCCCGTGCATGAGATAGAAGGGGGTGAACTGGGTGCTGGCGTGTTTGGAAGTGTTATATGCAAAGGCAACCTGCTTCACATACATGTCCCACTCACCCCCACGTGAAATCAACATCTTAGCCAGCTGGTCTATCAAAGTCCTGTTATGACGCTCAACCATGCCGTCAGACTTGGGGTTATAGGCAGTGGTACGCGTCTTTTTTATTCCAAGCAGCTGGCAGAGTCCCTGGATTACCTCCGCCTCGAACTGGCGTCCCTGATCGCTATGCAGGATCTCTGGCACCCCATGCACCAGCACATAGTCCTCAAACAGGCAGTGAGCCACCGTGTGAGCCGTCTGGTTTGGCAGAGCGTACAGTGCAACGAACTTGGTGAAGTAGTCCTCCACCACTAGGACATATCGACTCCCCCTGGAAGTCACAGGCAGCTCTAAAATGTCCATAGCCACCCTCTGAAGAGGGCGCCCAACCTGGGACCCCCCCATGGGAGCCCTTGGCCCAGGGACAGGGCACCTACGGGTCTGACAAGCTCTGCACTGCTCACACCACCGCTTTATATCTCTCAGCATGAAGGGCCAGTGTCGGGCCCTGTGTCGGGCCCTGTCCCACACACGTTCCGCAGAAAAGTGTGCAGAAGCCGGCCCCCCATGCAACCGCTGTAGCAACTCTGGTACTACAGCCGCGGGAACCACAACCTTAATCTGCGGCTCTCCTGTAGGCGCCAGCGGTGTCGTATGACACAACAGTCCGTTTGCCACTGACAGACGGTGAAACTCCGCCCATAACTTCTTCAAACCAGGGGAAGACCCCTGGGGAGGTTTGCGAGGCCTCCGGGCCACGCCCTGTTCCAGCCAAGCCAGCACAGCACTAATGTCAGCGTCCTCCTGCTGTAATGACTGCAACTCAGCATCCGTACCGCCGAGAGAATAGGCCGGGGCCAGGTCCTCCTGCGCTCCGTCACCCGACAGACCGCCGTCCCCTGTCCCCACGGAGGCCACAGTGTGCGGCTCAGCTGCTGAGCTGCCTGGCTTGGCAGGATCCGGCAGCACCGGTCGACGGGACAGTGCATCGGCATTCTTATGGCGGGAGCCGTCCTTGTGCACCATGACCCAGTCAAACGGATCCAGCTCCAGCACCCACCTACTCCTCCGTCCAGTGGGGTCACCATCGAGAGCCATATGCCTCAGGCCCAGCAGGGGGCGATGGTCGGTGATGATGGAGAATGCCGACAGTCCCACATAGTGCTTAAACTCCCGCACCGCCCATACAACAGCCCACAGCTCCCTATCAAAGGTGGACCATTTTCTCTGGGCCTGGGTGAGGGCCTGGCTGGCATAGGCCACTACTCTCTCCAAACCACCATCATCCTGCGCCAGCACCGCCCCCACAGCCTCCTTAGAGGCGTCGGTGTACACCTTGAAAGGAAGTGCGAAGTTCGGCAGTGTAACCACTGGCGAGGAGGTGAGTACCTGCCTGAGGTAAGAGAATGCAGCCTCGCACTCAGCCGACCACTCGAAGGGCACGTTCTTCCCTGCCAGCCGGTTCAGGGGAGCCGCATGTTGAGAAAAGTCCCGAACAAACCTCCTATAATATGAACATAGACCCACAAAGGCTCTCACTTCTGAGGGAGTGCAGGGGGTTGGCCATGTTCTCACCTTTTCAGTGTTCCTTGGGTCTGGCAGAAGACCACCCCTGGAGACCACATGACCCAGGAATACCACGTGGTCTCTGGCAAAGTGGCACTTCCTGGGGTTCAATTTCAAGCCTGCCGACTGGATCCTGGACAGGACCTCCTCCAGGTGCACCAGGTGGTCCTCAAACGTCCGGCTGTAGATCAGTATATCGTCCAAGTACACCATACAAATGTGCCACGGCAGTCCCCTCAGGATGAGCTCCATCATGCGCTGAAAAGTGGCTGGAGAATTAGTCAAGCCCATAGGCATGGCCCGCCACTGATACAAGCCTCTGCCCGTAGTGAAGGCCGTCTTCTCTCGGTCCTCTTCAGCCACCTCGACCTGCCAGTAGCCGTTTGAGAAATCAAGCGTGCTAAACCAGACTGACCCGGCTAGTGCATCCAGACTGTCATCCACTCGTGGAAGGGGGTGGGAGTCTTTAATGGTCACTGCATTGAGGCGGCGGTAGTCGATGCAGAACCTCCACTGCCCCCCTTTCTTCCTCACTAGCACTACCGGGGATGCCCAGGGACTGCAACTCTCCTCCACCACTCCGTCAGCCAGCAGCTCCCTCACTTGACGCTCAATCTCCACGCGTTTCTCAGGTGACGCGCGATAAGCGCGCTGCTTGATGGGGTTGTGCCCTCCCGTTCGGATGTGATGTTTAACTTGCGTGCACTTGCCTGTGTTCTTGCCTGACAGGTTGAAAACATCAGTGAACTTCCGCAGCAGATCAGGCAGCTCCGCCCTCTGCTCAGCGGAGACGGGAGACTCATCCAAGGAGACAGGGCCCTCAGGAGCCTCTGAGGTGGCTGTAGCGTCGATGGGGGCACAGGGGGGCACCAAAATGTCAGTCCTTGCCACCGGGTAAAATTCCCCCAAGTGCAGCCCCTGCTTAAGTTCTACCGCTTCCCCTGTGGGATTAAGGACACGGGCCAGGGTCACACCGCCCTTCACTGTGTTCACCGAATGAGCCACAATCAGTTCTGTCGTGTCGGGAATGTTAGGTTCCAGATACCCCTCAAAGGTTGTGACACGCCGGTCGGCTCCTGCAGGAGAGAGAACATCCACCGGCACCAAAGCCTCACTCAATGGGGGTATCATCACCACATCAGCGAGAGACACGTTACAACACTGTGGGACTAACTCCTGCTCCCGGAGTAGGGGAACAGCAACGTCCCACAATTGCAACACACCCCGTCCTAAATCCAGTAGTGCCCGGTACTTGTTTAGAAAGTCCATCCCGAGCAGAACACACTGGGTAGATTCCCTCAGCACATAGAATGTGTGCTGCCAGCATGCAGGGCCCAGGCGGAAGGTGGCCTCCACTGTGCCCAGTGTATCCAGCATTTGTCCATTCACGGCACGGGAGTCAACAAAGTTCTTTTTCAGGGGTCTGTTTCGTAGGGCAGGGACTGACATACGGAAATCAGCACTAATCAGTGACACCGTGGCTCCTGAGTCTATTAGTAGGGACACTTCTGTGCCTTCAACCACCCCCCTCACAAAAGACGTAGGGCGGCCATCACAGGTCAAGTCAGCCGTGTCGCCGCAGAGGTCATGGCATAGGGGGCCCTCAGTCAAAATAGCTGGCGTTTGGGGCGCAACACCAGCTACTGTCCGTTTCCCTGATGGTTGTCATTCTCATGCTGAGGTCGTGGCAAGAAATGCACGCCACGCCTCCTGGGCTCTTCCTCACGTCGGGCACGCCAGCTCGGACTAGGACTCCTGCCCCTAGGCTGCTCAACGGTGGGGGGCAACCCTGTGGGGTCCGAGCCATAGCCCCGCGACGGGAAGCCACCTCGAGACGGGAACTGCTCCCGATCGGGGGAGCGGCCACGGCCACCCTCACGGTTGAATCTCAACTGGCACCCCCTCTCTCCGCAGTTGCAGCTACAGCGTCCCCCTGAGGGTGAGCGGGGCCTCTGCCCCCTCAGGCTCACATTCTGCAACCTCAGTCTCTTGTTTTCCTCTAACATGGCTCGCATCTCCACAGTCAACCCCTCAATAGCCCCCTGGAGGCTGTCAGAACCCGACACAGCCTGTACAGACGGCCCCCCTCCAGCGTAGGCAGCTGCACCCGTACTCACAGTCTCTCTGCAGGGCCACCCTGGCATTCTCACAGCGTTCCGCCACCAGCAGAGCTTCTTCCAGGTCCGTCGCGCCCAGCTCGAGACACCTGGCCTTCAACGCCGGGTCCAGACCCGCCAGAAAGCGCCGAAACTTCTCCTCTATCTGTGCGATGCCACCGTAATCCGGGACAGGGTTCCTACACATTTTCAAATTTAAAATTCCAGACTTTTTCCATACTCAAATTTTGGAAGATTTTGGAGACATCAGCGCACTACCAAATACTAATATATGTAGCACCTTCGCGCAGATGTGCCTGCCGGTAGGCACATTCACTATGCTATAACAACTTAACAATGTCACAACAACATTGGTATGACAATACAGAGAGCAAAGGCTCTGCTCAAAGGGGTTAAATTAATTAAACACATACTCTTATGCATTGTAGCATATCACCAAAATCTACAACATATTTAGCTGGGCCTATAATTTGTGTCAGTGCCCTATTTTTTTGTCATAATTATATGCATGACTCAAAATACGTCATGTATTTTGAGTCATGCATATAATTATGACAAAAAAATAGGGCACTGACACAAATTATGCATTTACAACATTATTAAACATATTAGCATTAACAACGCTGCTCATAATGTTAATCTCTGATCCCTGCTCAGTGCCCAACTTTTGACACTTGCTCATCTCGCTGCTGTACGCTACGTCACAATCGCAAAACTCTGCACCGCTCCCTCCGCAGGCATTTCAGCACATTTCTTAGGCAAAATTCTGAATGACTGTCTGAAAGTCATTCTGTCCTCTCCGTGAATCGCCACCTTAACGTGGTGGAGGGGTTTGAGTGCTTGGATGATCCTAGGAGCTATGTTGTCGGGGGCTTTATGCCCCTGGTAGGGTCTCCCAAGGCAAACAGGTCCTAGGTGACTAGCCAGACTAAGAGCGGTTCAAAAAACCCATATGATGACAAATAAAACGAAGTCAGTTACGTCGCCCGGATCGGCGAAACCGGGGCCCCACTCTGGAGCCAGGCCCAGAGTGGGAGCTCGCAGGCGAGCGCCTGGTGGCCGGGTCTTTTCCCATGGGACCCGGCCGGGCCCAGCCCGAAAAGGCGATGTGGGACCACCTTCCCGTAGGCCCACCACCCGCAGGAAGGACCGTAAGGGGCCGGTGCTGTGTGATTTGGGCGGTGGTCAGGGGCAGGCGCCCGGACGACCAGAGCCGCGCACACAGTCTCTAGCGCTGGGGACATGGAATGTCACCACGCTGGCGGGGAAGGAGCCCGAGCTTGTGCGGGAGGTCGAGCGTTACCGGCTAGATATAGTCGGCCTCGCCTCCACGCACAGCTTGGGCTCTGGAACCATTATCCTTGAGAGAGGCTGGACTCTTCATTTCTCTGGCGTTCCCCGTGGGGAGAGGCGGCGGGCTGGCGTGGGTTTGCTTATAGCCCCACAGCTCAGTCGCCACGTGTTGGAGTTTACTCCGGTGAACGAGAGGGTTGCGTCCCTGCGCCTAAAAGCCGGGGACAGGTCTCTCACTGTTGTGGCGGCCTACGGGCCGAACAGCAGTGCAGAGTACCCGGCCTTCTTGGAGTCTTTGGGAGGCGTACTGAACAGTGCGCCGACTGGGGACTCCGTTGTTCTACTGGGGGACTTCAACGCCCACGTGGGAAATGACAGTGACACCTGGAGAAGGGTGATTGGGATGAACGGCCCCCCTGATCGGAACCCGAGTGGTGTTCTGTTTTTGGACTTCTGCGCTAGTCACGGTATGTCCATAACTAACACCATGTTCAAGCACAAGAGTGTCCATCAGTGCACGTGGCACCAGGACACTCTAGGCCGAGGGTCGATGATCGACTTTGTTGTCGTGTCTTCTGACCTGCGGCCGTGTGTCTTGGACACTCGGGTGAAGAGAGGGGCGGAGCTGTCAACCGATCACCACCTGGTTGTGAGTCAGATCCGCTGGCGGGGGGGGAAGTTAGACAGACTTGGCAGGCCCAAACGTATCGTGAGGGTCTGCTGGGAACGTCTGGCGGACCCGTCTGTCAGAGGGATCTTCAACTCACACCTCCGGGAGAGCTTCTCACAGATCCCGGGGGAGGCTGGGGACATAGAGTCTGAATGGACCATGTTCTCGACCTCCATTGTCAATGCGGCAGTCCGGAGTTGCGGTCGCAAGGTCTCTGGTGCTGGTCGCGGCGGCAATCCCAGAACCCGGTGGTGGACACCGGAAGTAAGGGATGCCGTCAAACTGAAGAAGGAGTCCTATCGAGCCGTTCTGGCTTGTGGGACTCCCGAAACAGTTGACCGGTACCGGCAGGCCAAGCGTGCCGCGGCTCGGGTAGTCGCAGAGGCAAAAACTCGGGTCTGGGAGGAGTTCGGGGAGGCCATGGAGAAGGACTATAGGTCGGCCCCAAGGAAATTCTGGCAAACCGTTCGGCGCCTCAGGAGGGGGAAGCAGTGCTTCACCAACACTGTTTACGGTGCGGGTGGGGAGCTGTTGACGTCGACTGGGGATGTTGTCGGACGGTGGAAGGAATACTTTGAGGATCTCCTCAATCCTGCCGTCACGTCTTCCGAGGAGGAAGCAGAGACTGGGGACTTCGGGGCGGACCCGCCTATCACCCGGGCTGAAGTCACTGAGGTAGTCGATGGGCTCCTTGGTGGCAGGGCTCCGGGGGTGGACGAGATCCGTCCTGAGTACCTGAAGTCTCTGGATGTTGTGGGACTGTCCTGGTTGACACGCCTCTGCAGCATCGCGTGGCGGTCTGGAACAGTGCCTATGGATTGGCAGACCGGGGTGGTGGTTCCCCTATTTAAGAAGGGGGACCGGAGGATGTGTTCCAATTACAGAGGAATCACACTCCTCAGCCTCCCCGGTAAGGTCTACGCCAGGGTACTGGAGAGGAGAATCCGGCCGATAGTCGAACCTCGGATTCAGGAGGAGCAGTGTGGTTTTTGTCCTGGCCGCGGAACACTGGACCAGCTCTACACCCTCTACCGGGTGCTCGAGGGTTCATGGGAGTTTGCCCAACCAGTCTACATGTGTTTTGTGGATCTGGAGAAGGCATTCGACTGTGTCCCTCGTGGTGTCCTGTGGGGGGTACTTCGGGAGTACGGGGTCCGGGGCCCTTTGTTAGGGGCCGTCCGTTCCCTGTACAACCGAAGTAGGAGCTGTGTTCGCATTGCCGGCAATAGGTCAGACCTGTTCCGGGTGCATGCTGGACTCCGCCAGGGTTGCCCTTTGTCACCGGTTCTGTTCATTGTTTATATGGACAGAATTTCTAGGCGCGCCCAGGGGGCGGAGGGTTTCCGATTCGGGGAGCACAGGATCTCATCTCTGCTGTTTGCGGATGATGTTGTCCTGTTTGCTTCCTCGAGCCGGGGCCTCCAGCATGCTCTGGAGCGGTTTGATGCCGAGTGTGAAGTGGCTGGGATGAGGATCAGCACCTCCAAATCCGAGGCCATGGTACTTGACCGGAAAAAGGTGGCTTGCCCCCTCTGGGTGGGTGGGGAGCCTTTGCCTCAAGTGGAGGAGTTCAAGTATCTCGGGGTCTTGTTCACGAGTGACGGAAGGACGGAACGTGAGATTGACAGGCGGATCGGTGCAGCGTCTGCAGTGATGCAGTCTCTGTACCGGACTGTCGTGGTGAAGAAGGAGCTGAGCCGCAAGGCAAAGCTCTCGATTTACCGGTCAATCTACATTCCTACTCTCACCTATGGTCATGAGCTTTGGGTCATGACCGAAAGGACAAGATCGCGGATACAAGCGGTCGAAATGAGTTTCCTCCGCAGGGTGGCTGGGCGCTCCCTTAGAGATAGGGTGAGGAGCTCGGTCACACGGGAGGAGCTCGGAGTAGAACCGCTACTCCTCCACGTCGAGAGGAGCCAGTTGAGGTGGCTCGGGCATCTGTTTAGGATGCCTCCTGGACGCCTCCCCCGGGAGGTGTTCCAGGCATGTCCCACCGGGAGGCGGCCCCGGGGAAGACCTAGGACACGCTGGAGGGACTATGTCTCTCGGCTGGCCTGGGAACGCCTCGGGATCCCCCCGGAGGAGCTGGAGGAGGTGTGTGCGGTGAGGGAAGTCTGGGCTTCCCTGCTCAGACTGCTGCCCCCGCGACCCGGCCCCGGATAAGCGGAAGATAATGGATGGATGGATGTCTGAAAGTTGAGCTGCATTTTATCATCATACCATGTAGTGGCAAACGTCTGGAAACAGAAATATTTTTCCATACTCTCATTTCAATTTTCCATACTTTTTCAGACCTGGAAAACACTAAAATCAAATTCCATACTTTTCCATACTTTTCCATACTGCGTAGGAACCCTGCCGGGAACGCCTCCGCGACCAGCAGCGAACACCTCCAAGCTCTCTCCCGGAGCACGCATCCGAGCGGACAGGCTGGCTCTGAAGCGGTCCATTAACTGTCTCTGCCCGAAAGCTGCACCCAGCTTCTCCTTCACCGCACTATAATTCGACTTCGTAGACTCAGGGAAGCTGTCCCATAGCAGGAAGGCCGACGAGTGGAGACGAGTAGGGAGGATTCTCGCCAGCTCATCCTCGCAGCTACTGCCGCCCCCCGCCGTCGCGCTAACCGCTACTTCCAGCCGCCTCGCCCAGCTGAGGAAGCTTTGGCTCCCGTCCCCAGCGAATGGAGCGGGCAGGTCAACCCTGACATCTCCGCCGCGTGAGAATCTGTCGAACAGCGGCTTGCTAGGAGAAAGCGGGTCTTCAGCACCGCGCCACATGTTCAGCAACACCAACAAAAAAAAACAGCCGGGAAGCTAGGCAGCCAACTAAACTGATGCTAGTAATCGATAACACACTAGTCCGTCTTCGACTCAGTGGTACGCACAATCCCACCGCTGTCACCAATATAACCGAGCTTTATTGGTTCGCTTATAATGCCTGGATTGCTATTAAAAAAAGGACAGGAACGTCGAAGTTGGTTCGGTAGCCACCTTCTTTATTGCAGACTTCTCTCCCGCCACAAAAACCCGCACAGGAACCTACGTCACCCTTGTACGGCAACTCCGGCCAGACCAAAACTCCCCATTACTACTAAACAGTCTGCTACACTACAATGCATATTGTTGTTGTATTGTTTTAGTGTTGTGATTTTTTTAATTATACTTTTTGTATTACATAATACATAAGAATAAAACACACAAGTTTGTTTTTAAACAGTTGTTTTGATATTTATTTTCAACACACACAGCACAACACAGTTTACACACTATGCATAGTTCACAGTTTATTATCACTCATTGAGTGTGCTTCGGGACACCATCGTGAAGTTCGAATCATTGGCCACCACTTTTCTCCACTCGCCAGGCTGTATACGGCGAAGAAGCTCGTCAAATCGGCCCGCTAAAGTAACGAAAGTGCATTTGTTCGTCCAGGTCCCTCAGTGGGTGAACCAGTGTTGCAAATTCACCCGTTTCCAGCCTCGAACGATCGTACAGAACCTCCGCAAACGTATTTTCTGTCGCCTGCGCTTCCACATCATTTGCAAAATAAGCATTTGCTCTTCGATAATGAGCAAGGATTCGGCTATAACCCTTGAAACCACACAGCCACACCACCCTGGTGGCAGGGCGGTGAATTGCAGAGTAACGCGGACCCTCGACGCAAAACTTCGAATGCTCAACCACCGCGCCGCGCCCCACGCGCAACGTTTGACGCTGAAGCATAGATAGGCCTTAACTGCGCGTCGCGTTGTCGGCGTCGCAAGCGCTGTGATTGGTCCGCTCAGAACGTGACGTTCCTTCAGGAGGTGGAAATTGCAGTTCACAACAGCAGCAGGGTAAAGTACAGCACACAGAGTTGCAGGGTAATATACATAATGACAATAACATAACCATAGCAATAACAATGGCAATAGCAATAGGCACGATATGGTCAGATATAAACAAAATAAGAAAATAAGTAATTTAAGCAAAACCAATTTTATTCAAAACAGCTGTTGTAGTATGATCAGGAAGATACTGTTGATGTGTGGAGTAATTTTGGAGTCTCCATATTTTATAACAGTGGAGTTATTGATGTTTGCACATCAGTCTTGGAAGGTTTGACGCGGGAGCATAAACCTAGCGCGAAGGGGCAATGCGGGAGGGTCAGCGTTGTCGGCGGAGCAATGCGGGCGACGAATCGCGGAAGCATAAACCTAGCTTGTGCATCGAGCGCGAAGGACGGCGTTGCTGTTGTTCCGCTACGGTCAGTCCGACAGTTTCGTGAATCATTTGACGAGGTTTTGTTATTCGGTATTTAAACAGAATGTTACCGTTTGCTCTATCAGTATAACTACAGTAGCCTATTTATATTAAGTGATCAACTTTTAACTTTTTTATAAAAATAAAAAAAAGACTTGGCTGCGTGACTGCGGAACATGAAGGAAAACATGAGAGCATTTAAAGTAGTTCTTCAGATTACATGCCAGCTTCTTTGGGTAAGAAATGTCTTGATCATTAATGTATAGAGTTTTTTTTTAATAACAATGAGGTTAAATGAATCATTGAAGTTGTGCTTTACTTCAGAAGTTTATTGAGACGTTATTTAGTTAGTTCTTTGCTGCAGATTAATTGCGTACATGCTGCTGACTTCACATGACTCATTAAGGCATCACAGGAGTCTCTGTGGCTTGAGTTCAGTGAGTGGGTTTTAGTTAAAGTCAGATGCACATATAATGGGAGAAGGAGAGTGTGCACACCAATCTTCAGAAAAGGATAGTCGTTTAGTCATTTTAGTCCATTCCCCTAGTCTTAACTATTATTTTTTAACTATTCCCTGTCCCCTCTCTTCTCAGTTGGTTGCTTTGGTGGTTGGCCTGAGTGGGGTTTATCTATTGTTGAACTACAACCAGAATGGACGTTTCTTCTCTCACATGTACATCATCCTCCCTGGAGTCCTTGCTCTCACCAGTGCCGCATGCCTATTGACCAGTGGAGCCCTGGGATGCTGGGTGTCTAGGAGAGAGTCAGTATGGCTTCAAGCAGTGGTAAGAGCTGGACATAATGGGGGGGGGGGGGAGGTTTGGTGGAGGTTTGGTGTCTTGACTACGCAATGGGTTTGTGAAGTTACATTTACACTTAGTAATTTAGCGACTTATAGCAAGTACAGGGACATTACCCTGAATCAATTGGGGTGAAGTGCCTTGCCCAACACAATGTCAAGGCCAGAATCAAACCCGCAACTCTTTGATTACTAGCCTGATTCCCTAACCACTCAGCCACTTGACTCCCATTCCCATCCCAACAAGTCCCAAATGGAGTTGAGTGTGGGTAGGTGTGGATTGCATGTGTGTGTATGTGCACACATTCTCCTGATGTGTTTTCTTCTCCAGTTTGTCTACATTTTGGTCATAGTGTTGTGCCTTGAGGCTACTGCTGCTGCACTGGCATATTTCAACACCGGACAGGTACGATAATACAGCTATTAACACTTACACCCTTTGCCACAGTATTTTATGGTATCATAATTATGGGTGCATGTGTGTTTTCAGGTGCATTCAGAACTGGCTCCTTTCCGAAGTGTGTTTCAGAGATACACAGGCAGTAGCCAGGACCTAGACTCCAGTGCTGTGGATGCCACACAGGAGGAGGTAGTCCTGCCTATCAGACAGATCCTCCTAGAGGCCTGTTCTGCAAAGCAAGTTCAACACAAACAGGAAATCTTTGAACTTATTTGGCTCAACTAAGGCTCATGCTCATGCATAACTTGTGTCACAATGGTGGTTATCATCCAGTTAAGTCAAGCATGGTTTTCTCAATCTAGCTTTGGGACAATGTTTACATTGACATTTATTCATTTAGCAGATGCTTTTATCCAAAGCCATACATTGTGGGAAACCAAATAAGTGCCAAAGGGAAGAACCACAAGAGCATTCAGTTAAACAAGTTACAGTAAGATACCAAGAACCTCAAGCATGCAATAGTGTGCCTGTAGGAAAGCAAGTAACAATAATATACCTCACAGCGTGTACAGGTATTTCAAATTGGTTACAACTAGCAACAAGTCCCTCAATAGGAGTCATTGTAATCCTGGAGGAAACTAACATCAGGTCCAGCAGTCATTATTAAGTACCGTTGTACTCCCGAACAAGTGTGTTTTGAGCCCCTTCTTGAAGGTGGGGAAACAGTCAGTGTCTCTGATGGAGGTGGGGAGTTGATTCCACCATTGGGGGGCCAGACAGGGGAAGAGCTTGTGTTGGGACCAGGCGCTGTTGAGCTATGGGACCACTAGACGGTTGTCAGAAGAAGACCGTAGGTGGCGGGTGGGAGTGTAAGGCTGGAGGAGAGACTTGATGTAGTCGGGTGCAGTCCCGTTCACCGCTCAGAAGGTCAGTACCAGGGAGGAAGATGGAGGGAGGGAGACATGGAAGTGGCTGGGTAGATTGAAGACTAAGGTGGGTGGCTGTGTTCTGAATCTTCAGGTTCATCTGCAGGTTGCACATGCTCTGAGACGAGCGAGCAGTGAGTTGCATTAGTCCAACTTTGAGAGGACAAGTGCTTGGACTAGCAGCTAGGTGGAATGCTCATACAGGTATTTTCTGATCTTATGTATGTTGAATGGGAGACTGCAGCAGTGTGGACTGTGAGGGAGAGCTTCAGATTCAGAATACTTTATTAATCCCAGAGGGGAAACTCCTTAGCAACAACGGTACACCGTCTCGTAAAAGCACACAGGGTGTGAGGTAAAAGATTAGAATAGTGCACACAGGGATAAAGGAGTGGGGGCAAAATAAGTAAGTGAATGCACACAAGGGGTAAAGGTTGGGATAAATTATTATGTACAGACTATACATTTTTACAAATATTGCTCTTGCAGAATATACAGTGTTGTGTTTTAAGTATATACTGGATTTTTGCAGAATATACAGTGTTATGTTACAGGATGTTATGTCACAGAATATACAGGATATACAGTTGTACAGTACTGCATATGGTGTTGAGATGCAGTGGTGAATGTCCAGTGGCTCACGTACTAACAATGGTGTCATCCATGATAACTCCAAGGTTTCTAGCAAAGGATAAAGGAGTCACTGTCGCAGATCCAAAGGTTATTGAGAGATTGTGGGAAATGGAGGGTGTGGCCAGGATTATAAATTCTGTTTTGGCGAGGTTTAGCTGGAGGTGGTGCTTGGTCATCCAGGCAGAGATATCTGTGAGGCAGGCCTCGATCCTAGCCTCGATCCCCAGATCAGTCGGAGGGACGACAGGTACATCTGCGTGTAGTCAGCGTAAAAGCGTACCTGTGGTAGCAGAAGACATAGGAAGAGATGATTGGTCCAAGTGAGGTGGTGTACATGTAGAAAAGGAGGAGTCTAAGCCCTGTGGGACACCAGTTTATAAGGAAAGCTGCCTATGATTACAGTTCAGTAGTGTGTTTCTACAATGTTATCTTTCAGGTTGTAAGACAATTCTTTTTACCAATCAGCTGAGACCTCTGCAGTGTTAAACATCTCTGGGAGCAGGTAATGAACAAATCGGAAAATCGGAAATGATTTAAAACGTTTAATGGGCTTACCTTCCGATTCTATTAGTTCAATAAGTATGAGACTTTAGTCCATTAATCATTCCTTGATTACGGGTGATATCAGTCTCTTCTGGGAAAGCCAAATGGTTTAGTAGGTCTCTAAAAACCTCTTGCCTTCCTACAGTAAAATACTTTCTCACCATTTAGGTCCATTGGACCACTGAGGTCCATAGGATCTCTCCTAGCCTTAATTATGCAATTTTCCAAGATGATAGATTGGTTAAGAGGCAGTGCATATACATATTGATTTGTTTATCAAACATATGCTCTGAAACAGATTAGGTGTACAGCAAAAATTGCCATGGCAATGTACCCCTATAAAAACACTGACAACCAAGCATTAAACCTGAAGTTACCTAATCCGTAATCCTGTGTAGTATAGGACCCCCTGAAGGTACTGGTCTCAGGGGTAGGATCTCAACTTTGATCTTGACCAAAATATAGACTGTAAACTGAACCTCAACCCCTAAAAACAAGTTATAGACTTAAATGTTAACCTCTGTCCAGAAACCTCAACCCCAAATCACCAGGTGGCCACTTAATTCAACAAAGTATCAAATGCTTATGACTTTTGAAATGGCAGCTAACCAATTAGTTTGGGGCCTGGCGTGGTATGAGGCTTGATTGATTTTAATTTGAAAGGTAATGTTTTTTCTTATGCATCCCTTGTCCTAGCTGCAGTGCTGTGGTATCCATGACTACAAGGACTGGCTGTCCACACCCTGGTTTAACCACAGTGGAGGGGTCAGAGTTCCACACAGCTGCTGCAACTCCACCTTCCACACTTGCAATGGTACCCTGAACCTGCCCTGGCAGCTGTACCCGAAGGTCAGCTCACTCGTTTACCACAGATACTTATTGTCTTTATGGGTACCTTGGGTGTAGTTATATACTACAGGTTACATGATCATCCTTATCGTCACTACCGCCATTATCATCACCATCACCATACTCACAATGTACACAATTTATCTCCAATTACCATTGTCTTTTTTTCTATCACTTTCATTTCCTTTATTTAGGATTCCTCCGTCAGGAGGAAACCTATTGTTATTGTCGGTATTATTAGGATTCCTCCGTCAGGAGGAAACCTATGGTTTTTGTAGGTATTATTATTATTACAAATCTTGTAGCATTGAAGTCAATGGCAGCCCTTTGACCACAGTTTAGATTTTTGGCATGGTGAAACACCACAACATTATGAACTACCACACCCATTTTAGTCCACTTGAGACCAAAGGGGGCGCTACAGGCCACGCCCCAATTTGCCCTTTTTAAAAGTGATGCCATTTGTATCTCTTTAGTCCTAGCATTCTGAAGTTCATTCCATGGGCCTCATTCCTCATGAAGAACAAAACAGCCTCAACAACTCATAATGGAAAATATTTCGATTTTTCAGTAAATTTTAAATTTATGAAACTTGTTTTTTCGCTACTCCTTCTACAATTCATATCCAATCTTTCCAATCTTCCCCATTTTTGGCTGGCAACATCTTCAGACAAAGCCTCACAAAAAAAATTCTAAAGGTTTTTTATATTCCAAACCGTTTGTCCGCTACAGCCATTTAAAATCGGCAATAACACAACTAAACAGGAAGTTTGTCTTATGATTCCTATGAAAGTCCTCAAATCTTTTAGAAATCAACGCCAAACTTGATATGCCACCAACAACACACTACAATATATACAACCCGATTCAATAGCTAAGTTCATATCTTTCAAAATGATTTATCCATCCATCCATCCATTATCTTCCGCTTATCCGGGGCCGGTTCGTGGGGGCAGCAGTCTGAGCAGGGAAGCCCAGACTTCCCTCACCGCACACACCTCCTCCAGCTCCTCAGGGGGGATCCCGAGGCGTTCCCAGGCCAGCCGAGAGACATAGTCCCTCCAGCGTGTCCTAGGTCTTCCCCGGGGCCACCTCAACTGGCTCCTCTCGACGTGGAGGAGTAGCGGTTCTACTCCGAGCTCCTCCCGTGTGACCAAGCTCCTCACCCTATCTCTAAGGGAGCGCCCGGCCACCCTGCGGAGGAAACTCATTTCGACCGCTTGTATCCGCGATCTTGTCCTTTCGGTCATGACCCAAAGCTCATGACCATAGGTGAGAGTAGGAATGTAGATTGACCGGTAAATCGAGAGCTTCGCCTTGCAGCTCAGCTCCTTCTTCACTGCATCACTGCAGCCGCTGCACCGATCCGCCTGTCAATCTCACTCCTCCACTTGAGGCAAAGGCTCCCCACCCACCCAGAGGGGGCAAGCCACCTTTTTCCGGTCGAGTACCATGGCCTCGGATTTGGAGGTGCTGATCCTCATCCCAGCCCATTCACACTCGGCATCAAACCGCTCCAGAGCATGCTGGAGGCCCCGGCTCGAGGAAGCAAAAAGGACAACATCATCCGCAAACAGCAGAGATGAGATCCCGTGCTCCCCGAACCGGAAACCCTCCGCCCCCTGGGCGCGCCTAGAAATTCTGTCCATATAAACAATGAACAGAACCGGTGACAAAGGGCAACCCTGGCGGAGTCCAGCATGCACCCGGAACAGGTCTGACGTATTGCCGGCAATGCGAACACAGCTCCTACTTCGGTTGTACAAGGAACGGACGGCCCCTAACAAAGGGCCCCGGACCCCGTACTCCTGAAGTACCCCCCACAGGACACCAGGAGGGACATAGTCGAATGCCTTCTCCAGATCCACAAAACACATGTAGACTGGTTGGGCAAACTCCCATGAATCCTCGAGCACCCGGTAGAGGGTGTAGAGCTGGTCCAGTGTTCCGCGGCCAGGACAAAAACCACACTGCTCCTCCTGAATCCGAGGTTCGACTATCGGCCGGATTCTCCTCTCCAGTACCCTGGCGTAGACCTTACCGGGGAGGCTGAGGAGTGTGATTCCTCTGTAATTGGAACACATCCTCCGGTCCCCCTTCTTAAATAGGGGAACCACCACCCCGGTCTGCCAATCCATAGGCACTGTTCCAGACCGCCACGCGATGCTGCAGAGGCGTGTCAACCAGGACAGTCCCACAACATCCAGAGACTTCAGGTACTCAGGACGGATCTCGTCCACCCCCGGAGCCCTGCCACCAAGGAGCCCATCGACTACCTCAGTGACTTCAGCCCGGGTGATAGGCGGGTCCGCCCCAAAGTCCCCAGTCTCTGCTTCCTCCTCGGAAGACGTGACGGCAGGATTGAGGAGATCCTCAAAGTATTCCTTCCACCGTCCGACAACATCCCCAATCGACGTCAACAGCTCCCCACCCGCACCGTAAACAGTGTTGGTGAAGCACTGCTTACCCCTCCTGAGGCGCCGAACGGTTTGCCAGAATTTCCTTGGGGCCGACCGATAGTCCTTCTCCATGGCCTCCCCGAACTCCTCCCAGACCCGAGTTTTTGCCTCTGTGACTACCCGAGCCGCGGCACGCCTGGCCTGCCGGTACCGGTCAACTGTTTCGGGAGTCCCACAAGCCAGAACGGCTCGATAGGACTCCTTCTTCAGTTTGACGGCATCCCTTACTTCCGGTGTCCACCACCGGGTTCTGGGATTGCCGCCGCGACCACCACCAGAGACCTTGCGACCACAACTCCGGACTGCCGCATTGACAATACAGGTCGAGAACATGGTCCATTCAGACTCAATGTCCCCAGCCTCCCCCGGGATCTGTGAGAAGCTCTCCCGGAGGTGTGAGTTGAAGACCCCTCTGACAGAGGGGTCCACCAGGCATTCCCAGCAGACCCTCACGATACGTTTGGGCCTGCCAAGTCTGTCTAACTTCCCCCCCCGCCGGCGGATCTGACTCACAACCAGGTGGTGATCGGTTGACAGCTCCGCCCCTCTCTTCACCCGAGTGTCCAAGACACACGGCCGCAGGTCAGAAGACACGACAACAAAGTCGATCATCGACCTCCGGCCTAGAGTGTCCTGGTGCCACGTGCACTGATGGACACTCTTGTGCTTGAACATGGTGTTAGTTATGGACAAACCGTGACTAGCACAGAAGTCCAAAAACAGAACACCACTCGGGTTCCAATCAGGGGGGCCGTTCTTCCCAATCACCCTTCTCCAGGTGTCACTGTCATTTCCCACGTGGGCGTTGAAGTCCCCCAGTAGAACGACGGAGTCCCCAGTCGGCGCACTGTTCAGTACGCCTCCCAGAGACTCCAAGAAGGCCGGGTACTCTGCACAGCTGTTCGACCCGTAGGCCGCCACAACAGTGAGAGACCTGTCCCCGGCTTTTAGGCGCAGGGACACGACCCTCTCGATCACCGGTGTAAACTCCAACACGTGGCGACTGAGCTGTGGAGCTATAAGCAAACCCACGCCAGCCCGCCGCCTCTCCCCGTGGGGAACGCCAGAGAAATGAAGAGTCCAGCCTCTCTCAAGGATAATGGTTCCAGAGCCCAAGCTGTGCGTGGAGGCGAGGCCGACTATATCTAGCCGGTAACGCTTGACCTCCCGCACAAGCTCGGGCTCCTTCCCTGCCAGTGTGGTGACATTCCATGTCCCCAGCGCTAGAGACTGTGTGCGCGGCCCTGGTCGTCCGGGCGCCTGCCCCTGACCACCGCCCAAATCACACAGCATCGGCCCCTTACGGTCCTTCCTGCGGGTGGTGGGCCTGCGGGAAGGTGGTCCCACGTCGCCTTTTCGGGCTGGGCCCGGCCGGGTCCCATGGGAAAAGACCCGGCCACCAGGCACTTGCCTGCGAGCTCCCACTCTGGGCCTGGCTTACGGCCTACGCGACGTAACGGATTTAGTTGGTTTTGTCATCATAGGGTTTTTTTGAACTGCTCTTAGTCTGGCTAGTCACCTAGGACCTGTTTGCCTTGGGAGACCCTACCAGGGGCATAATGCCCCCGACAACATAGCTCCTAGGATCATCCAAGCACTCAAACCCCTCCACCACGTTAAGGTGGCGATTCACGGAGAGGTCAAAATGATTTAAGTAAAATAAATCGAATTTATAGCTACGGCTAATTTAATGCTTTATACAAGTGCCAAGCAAAAACGTATTGTCCGAATCAATCACAAGTTCATATGTAGACTCTTGACAATGTGTTGTATACAAATCTGAGAAAAAGTTGAATGTAAAATGAAAAGTAGATTAATGATGAATATTTGAAATGTGACTGCTTGGCTGAAGGCTAAGGCTGTCTTGCAAATCCTCTCTCTGTCATGCCAGATGCAGTGGCTCAAAAAAAAACTAACACGCACAAGAGTCTGTTGACAGTGGGCTGAGTAATCCCCCACCTTCACCCTGCTATTGGCTGCTGGATGGATCATGACACTGGTAGTCCTGTCTTGTATCTCAGCAAATCTTTGACACACCCAACCTTGCAGGGTGCACTTTCATTCTGATGTTCCATAATTGTACTGTCAGATTGTTATAAGTTGTGTTGATGTTTTGAAACTGCTTACTGCAAGTTACAGTCTGGTCAAAGTTAACACCTCCCCACAGACAATGCTAATTGACTTGATCAATACAGTTGCGTAGAGAAAAGGTCTGGGGGATCACCCTCCTTTGAAAGTGCTAATCAACTATCTTACCCTATCAATGCAGTTGCGTAGACAAAAGGTCTGGGTGATCACCCTCCTTTGAAAGTGCTAATCAACTGGCTTATTCTGTCAATACAATTGCGCAGACAAAGGGTCTGGGAGCCCCCCAACCCCTTTCCCCCCTTTGGAACCGCTTCAAACCAGAATGTGGAAGGGGGCCTTTTGGAGACTCTTCCCCCCCCCAAACCTGGACAACGAGGGGGGGCTCAACGAAATATATAGAGAGGCCAAAATGAGGTTTGGGGGCCTTCTTCCTTGACCTTCAGTGTTGATGGGACCAGGTCTTTCAGAGCTCTATTAATGTATGTCTTGTCTATGTCTTGTCTGTTTCATGTTTCGTGTGGTCATATTGCAATACTCTGTTCTTGTGAAAGGTTCAATAAATTTGTATCTAACGAACTATCAAACTTTTGTATCCTTGCAACGTCCTCTATCTGAAAGTTTCCACCACAATAACTGACAGATATTTAAATCTTGCAAAATGTTTCAGCCAATCACAAGAATGTGTCGAATTTTGTTAATGTAATTCATTGTTGGTCCTGTCCCGGCGCCAGCGGCGTTTCTTGACGTCTGTGGACCAGCTGTGGAAAACGTCCCAGTGGCAGTGCATTAAATTAAACGTACCCATCCCCATAGCAACCGCTCTGTTTCGGAGGAGACGCGCATGCGCATTTACATACTGCTGAGCTAAATCTCTGGTCGTTAGCTTATAAGCAGTTTTATTTAGAGTTCTGTGCGTTGAAATTAAATATAATAACATGAAACACAACTGTTGACTCTGCTACTGATTTTAATAGGGACATTTTACCACGAACGGAAAGACATTAAACGTAGTGCACGTTTCGAAGGCCCCGGGCTTTCTCCAAAGGGGAGGGGGAGAGAAGCAGGGCAAGAGCCGTGAGAAAAGAGAGGGAGATGTCTGGCCAAGGCTCCGTCCAGCACGGACCAAAACCCAGCACGGATAGTTCAGAAACAATTCGGAATGAGTTAAAAGCAATTTATAAACAGACATAGTAGTGTTCAAGACTGCATATTGCTAGCGGATCTATTTTCTGACCCAAAGTGTGGCCGTGACTGGGTCTGAATGAGGGCTTCAGCAGGCAGCTGCTCTCCCCCTTCTTCCGGGTACTGCGTACCACCACTGAATCTTTTAGTGGTACGCAGTACCGGACCGTACCGGCTTACTTTCACCCCTGGACCTCATTCTCTCCCACCGCCCCACCTCTTGCCGCCTTGACCCAATCCTCTCCCCTCTTTTCCAAACTATTTCTCCTTCTATTACTCCATTCCCTCTCCCTGTCCTCAACTCCTCACTCACCTCTGGCACTTTTCCCTCAGCATACAAACAGGCTATAGTCAAACCCCTACTCAAAAAGCCCTCTCTTAACCCAGCCGTCCTCCAGAACTACAGACCAGTCTCACTGCTACCCTTCTTCTCTAAAACAATTGAGCGTGCTGTAGCTAACCAACTGTCAAGCTTTCTTTCCCAGAACAACCTTCTGGACCCTAACCAGTCGGGTTTCAAGACCGGCCACTCCACTGAGACTGCCCTCCTGTCGGTTACCACAGCCCTCCAGTCTGCCAGAGCAGCCTCATGGTCTTCTGTTGTCATTCTGCTAGACCTCTCCGCAGCATTCGACACAGTCAACCACCAGATCCTGCTCGCCACACTCGAAGAGATGGGCATCACTGGCACTGCGCTTAAATGGATCTCATCCTACCTGACAGGAAGATCAAAACATCTGGTACCCGCCTGCTCTCCACTGGGGTCCCACAGGGTTCCGTCCTTGGTCCGCTCCTATTCTCCCTATACACCACCTCACTCGGGCCAATCATCGCCTCCCATGGCTTCTCCTATCACTGCTACGCTGACGATACGCAGCTATATCTATCCTTTCCCCCAACTGATCAAGGGATATCGACCAGAATCGAGGCCTGCCTCTCTGACATCTCAGCCTGGATGACCAGACATCACCTCCAGCTGAACCTCACCAAAACAGAACTCTTCATCATCCCTGCCAAACCCTCAATCACCCACGATCTCTCCATCACTATGGGATCTGCAACAGTGACCCCTTCATCCTCTGCCAGGAACCTGGGGTTCACCTTGGACGACGAGCTCTCCCTCACAGCTCACATTGCCGCAGTCTCTCGGTCATTTAGATTCACCCTCTACAAATCAGGAAAATCAGAAAATACCTCTCTCAACATTCCACCCAACTGCTAGTCCAAGCCCTTGTCCTCACAAAGATGGATTACTGCAACTCGCTACTAGCCAGCCTTCCTGCAAATGCAATCCGTCCCCTTCAGAGGATACAGAATGCAGCCGCTCGTCTGGTTTTCAACCTACCCAGACGCTGTCATGTCACCCCACTCCTCATCGCCCTCCACTGGCTTCCCGTCATGGCCCGCATCAGATTCAAGACCCTGGTGCTGACCTTCCGGGCTGTAAACGGGACAGCCCCGACCTATATCAACTCTCTCCTCCAGCCCTATACCCCCACCCGTCACCTACGGTCATCTGCTGACAACCGTCTAGTGGTACCACCCCTCAAGAGCGCCCGAGCGCGACACAAAATCCTCCACTGCCTGGCTCCCCAATGGTGGAATCAACTCCCCACCTCCATCAGAAGCACAGACTGCCTTCTCACCTCTCAATCTTATTTAGAGAATTGAATGGCACTTAGGAATAGTATGGCACTTCATATAATCTAATGTGCTTTAGAACTATTTGTTGGTCCCCATATGGTGACTTGCCAGTGTTGTTTGTTGTATCTCTTGCTTTATGTTCACAATTGTTGTGTTATGCATTTATCATTCTTCCCTTGGCACTTATTGGTTCTCATGATGTATGATTCACAATCTAAAAAAACCACTGTGTTCGGGGTCTATCACGTTGCTATGCTCAATGACTGATGCTCTTTGTAAAAGCTCTCTCTTGTAAGTCGCTTTGGATAAAAGCGTCTTCTAAATGAATAAATGTAAGAATAAAAACTTGAGATTTTTGGCATGGTGTAACAGCACAACATTATGAACTACCACACCCAATTTGGTCCATGTGAGACCAATTTGTATCCCTTTTGTTGTAGAGTCCAGAAATTCATTATAGATTCCTCATTTGTCATGATGAAGAATAAAGTCTCAACAATTCATAATGGCAAGCCCTTAGATTTTTCTGTACAATATAGATTTAGGAAATATGTTTTTTCGCAACTACTACAACTTTTGTCCAATCTTCCCCAGAATTTGGCAGTTATCAATCATCGTCAGATGATCAACCCTTACAAAAGTTATCAATAGGATTTTTTATGTTCAAAATCATTTGTCCGTTACAGCACAGGGGGCACTACAGTGGAGTTTGGATGTATTCACACCAAACATGCAGATTGCATTTTGAATTACATATCAATTTCATAAATTGTTCCAGGAGTAATCCACCATCGCAGCTTGCAGCTATATTTTTCCCTTGCTATTTTAACCCCTGTTTTTTCTTCCTTCCTGCAGGGCTGCCAGGTCAAGCTGGAGGAGGCCTTGCTGTTTGTACTAGGCCTCATAATGTGGTCCTCTCTAGCTGTGGTAGTTGTGGAGGTAGGTGTGCACCACTAAATGCAAATAATATATCAACAACCTGGAGCCAGTCAATTAAATTATTAAAATATAAATTAAAGATCAAGCCCATGGTGTAGCCGTTTAAGAACACTTCATCCCCAAAAAAGTGATAACGTTTAGAAATGTAAATGTTATGTAAATATATGTAGCCTAACTCTGTGCCTGCTTGTTGGTCTTTCTTTCTTAGGTTGTTGGGTTTGTGAGTGTGGCCCAGTTGATGCGGGATCAGCCGCTACTGGAGTATCGGATTCTGGACAGAGACTGAAGACTAAGAAACGCAGACTACTTTCTACTATTTTCTTCATTTAAATTGTCACATCTTAGACATGTACATGCCCCACAATGATGTGGCACAGATGTCCCACAATAGGAGTGGCAAAGTATCATATGTGATAACAATGCTTAACAGTCGGAATACAAATAAATGTTCAGGTACAACCCAATTTATTTTCCATCGTAGTTATTCTTATTCGTCTATTGTAATGTATGTGTAGATTGCGTACATTTCTAAAGAGCCCATATTTCACAGTAGATGGCGGTGTATGCACCCGTACGTTGGCTGCGCTCACAGAAGAAGAAAAATATGTGACTAGCTTGGCGAGCGTGAAACTGTTTTCGCCATACACTTTCAAGGGTGCTGTTAGTAACTTTGTAGCTTGTCCCGCTTGCTGTCAAACTGAGCAAGATCCTAACCGAAATCAGCGAAAGAACCTCTATAAAACTGGTAAGTGTCGGTATACAGGCAATTCTTTTGACTATTGTCCGTAGTGGTATGCTATGTAAGTCAGCTGACAACGCATTTGGTTTAGCCAAGTTGGAACAAAGCAGTCAATGCCTGCCATGCTGTTTTTGAGGCCTTGTGCTCGCTAGCTATCTTAGCTAAGGCGGGTTGGCGAGCTTCGATGTCGGCTAGTTAGCTCTAGATATACTAGCAATGCAAGTCAAAATGGCCCGGATGAGGACATTTCAAAATGTGATTGATAAACCGTAATAAAGTGTAACCCGTGAAAATGTAGGCACGGTTATTGGTGTATGGGTGCCGAACTAGCGAACTTGACTTTAGCAGTATTAGTACTGCTAGTAGTAGCTAGCCTTCGTTCAAGCGCGAAAATGTGTTCCATGCTAGTCTAGTACATTAAGTACGCACATATGTAGAATAACATTTATACCTAGAGCAAGCTTAGTAACGAGCCAGGTATGTGTAGAAAAATTAGCAAGCCTGCCAGTATTGTTTTGATACATTACTTCTAGTGAATGGTGTGCTGGCGCTTTGCTAACTCGTAGGTTGCATGCTATTATAGTGCCCACGCCCCCTTTAAAACATTCTGCTAGGTAGCTCTCGTCTCTAGGTAATGCTACAAGCCTCTACAAGGCTAGCTTTGTGGCTAGTTAACGTACATAAAAAGCCACATAGTAGCAGATTGACTTGAGCCTGTGCTGCGGTCGTATGTTTATTTACGTTTTGTAGTGGCTGAGAAGACTAGGTCTCCCCTTTAATCATCATGTGATGTCTTCATTTTTTCTTCTGTCATCTCCAGCCTCAGGAGCAGTGAAGGGTCTTCATGGCAGTTCGAAGAGGACACATTAGGTACTTAAAAGTGAGTATCAGTCAAACTCACATGGCCAGTACTTTGAGGAGTAACAAGTATTGGCAGGTACTGAGAAGAGTTGAGACCTAATGAGCGTGTGTGCCACCTAACGGAAGCCCAAAATGCAGAACAACTCAATAAATAAACATTTTTGGACTGTGTGAAGCTATAATTAGTTTTGAACCATAAGCACACTTGGTTCTTAGCAGCTGTGGCCTACATGTAACACCTAAGCCTATATTTCACCAATCTGAATTTGGACTGCTTCAGTTTGTCATGTTTTCTTAAACAATCAACAGGTTCCTTTAAACACAGCACATATGATTGTAAGATGACTGAGAAACAATGGCACTGCTGAAGTAACCATTAGCACTTGTGCTTGGTTTACTGTTTGGTATCTACATTTCAACTGGAATACTCAAAGGATTACTTTTATCCTTATCTGCACATATCTTTGAAATAGATCACATTTTGAGCCACAGTTGTATTTTTGAACCATTCACAATTTCCCATAAATATCTGTATCTTTGCATTAGTTATCATGTAATAGTCATATGAATACTTTGAACAGTTAATTAGTTTAAGAGAAATTCAAAATCCAATTTCAATAATGTCATGGTTAAGGTTTTTGATTTGTTGGTAAAAAAAAGGGAAAAAAGGATTGCATGTTTTAAAAGGAGTTCCACAGGAAAGAAATTTAAACATCCTATATAATATTACATGGAACGCCCCGCCAAAACTTGCAGTGAGCAAGCATCACCAGCCTTTTACCTCACCCACCACCGTTGAATGCAGTCAGTTTACCATTTAAAGAACAACGCTTGTCATGGCTAGATGAAATATCAGTGATTTAGCCATTCATGTTTGTTGTGCAGATTCAGATGAGTTGTCTGTTGTGCTCTAAAATCGCAAACTAGTAGACATATAAGAATGTTAGACTAAGTGTGGTTGACATATTATTTAGTTTTTTAGCTTGTAATTGGCAGTGATTTATACTGCATAAGTGGTTGAGAAACAAGGATTATCTCCACTGAATGGCTGTAGACTGTTGTAATTTGTGTTGTAACTTGTGTTAAAGGCTGGTTTGTTAAATTTTGTGACCTGGCAGTTTTATCTTGAGATTGCAAGGATTCAAACTAAAACTATCCCACCCTCTCCCTTCAAAGCCACTAATAAATTGGTCTGAATGCCATCTAGTTGTTAGGACCACAGATAATGGATTAATTTTGTTACTGTCAAACCTTTATATTTATTGGTCGCTGTCAGGATGTGAATTTAATTTCTCTAAATGTAACAAAATGCTTATCAATCAAAATACCTACTCAGTTGTATTCCCTCAGAGTTCTCTGAGACAGTTCTTCTCCCTCTCTCAACCCACAGGAGGTGTATGACATGTCAAACGGTTATGAAGACCATATGGGAGGGGACGAGGGGAAAGACGCCAAGACCAACTTGATAGTGAACTACCTGCCCCAGAGCATGACCCAGGACGAGCTGCGCAGCCTCTTCTGCAGCATTGGAGAGGTGGAGTCAGCCAAGCTGATAAGAGACAAAGTAGCAGGTACGGAACTGCTTCTATCATCATGCAACATGGGAGACCCTTCACCTGTGAAGGGCCATAGTGTGCATAGCCAGCCAGGCATGGGGTGCAGTTGGCCTGCTTGTAAGGATTATAACATAGGACTGCCCATGGGCTGGTCAGACTCCCTGAACAACACAGAGCAACAACACCTCCCACCCCACCATTCCCAGTTCAGACACTTAAATAAGATGGACACATGGTTAATTTAATGAACATGGAAGGTAATGTGAGTCTTGTCATCCATAATGGCTGAGAGCGAACATGGCCACCGTGAGACTGTTTGCTTGAAGATAGTTTGTCATGTTTTACAGAATAAGATTCATTCATATTTTTTTTGGCCTAGGTTGTTTACTTTAAGGCATTTTTAATTGTTTCCTTTAGATGAAGATTCTTTTTTAATGAAGATTATTACTAAATATGTTTATCGTTATGGGTTCTGTTTTCAATTGAACTGGATATCTTGGTTGTTTTCTGATTAGCATGACATGTGTAGCTTTGTTTTGTTTCAATATTTATTTGTGCAGTATGCAGTTTTTGAACAATACGTTTTTTTGTTTTATTTTATTGTTTTCCTTTTTTTTTTTCTCTAGGCCACAGTTTAGGGTACGGATTTGTTAACTATCTTAACCCTAGTGATGCAGAAAGAGCTATCAGTACTCTGAATGGACTAAGACTACAGTCTAAAACTATCAAGGTAACGTGCAATAAGGTGTTCCTACATGTCAACCCAACGATGTCATGTCATTTGCTGTAGTTTACTATCCTTTGGCTCCAAGGCTGTGTAGTTCCCCAACACACCAGATAGCACAGGATTAGGGGATAGTCTGCAAGCTCACTGACAGCCTTGTGTATTAGTAGAGAGGGATCAGACCTGACTCTAGACTGGACATACATTTTCGTTTTAAAATGTATTCATTCAAGAAGGTTTTGATTTGGTTATGGAATATTTTCAATCCGGATTACGTAATTTATTTTGTTTTCTTTACTTAAATTATTTTGGTTATAATTTTTAATTTGACTTGAAACACTGGTTAATGGGCTTTCTTACTTAGCCTAGCTCATAGCCTAACTCTTGCTTCCTTAAGTCTAAGGACCAAACAAATGGAATTCATCACCCTTTTAGGGGGATGTTATTTTAAGAGTTGATGTGATTCTAGTGTATGTAAAGTAAAACTGAAACAACCCTGGAGTTTTAAATCAAAAACAGATTTACTGTACCGACAACATTTTACAACATATTAAACTAATGTCAATGACACCTCCACCCCCCCATAAAAAAACAACACCCATCATTGATTGATTATAGGGCCCCATGCATTCAGTGCCTGTTTGGAACTCGAATGTTTTAGCAAAAGAATGTTGTCCTTTTTGGTTGACCTTGAAATCTAATCTGCCCTCTGCTGGCCCCTGGTGGTTAGGTGTCGTATGCGAGGCCCAGCTCTGACACCATCAAAGACGCTAACCTGTACATCAGTGGCCTTCCTAAGACAATGACCCAGAAGGATGTGGAGGACATGTTCGCCCGTTATGGACGCATCATCAACTCCCGTGTGCTGGTGGACCAGGCCTCAGGTGGGGCAGGAGATGGTATTACAGAGTCCCAACTTTGTTCTATTCATTCTTCTGCCTTTGTTCTGGAATGCTCAAACCTACCTTTCAGCATATTCAGATAAATATAACCGTTAATTATATTGTATACTGTCCCAGTCACCTAGTATTTCTTTGTGTGTTGTAGGTCTGTCTCGGGGTGTGGCATTTATTCGTTTTGACAAAAGGGCCGAGGCTGAGGACGCCATAAAAGACCTAAACGGTCAGAAACCCCCTGGGGCCTCTGAGGCAATTACCGTCAAGTTTGCTGCCAGCCCCAACCAGGCCAAGAACACCCAGCTTATCTCCCAGCTCTACCACAACCAGTCAAGACGCTTCGGGGGCCCAGTGCACCATCAAGCTCAGAGGTTCAGGTGTGAGAAGCGAACACATGCACAGCAATGCTTGTTTGACGAGTGTACCTTATTTTAGGATACAAACAAAAATCCTTGTTAATGGTTTCCTGTGATTAATTCATCATAAATAACACACACTCTTCTACTCTGTAATGAGCCACACATACAGCGTCTCTGCCCCCCAGGTTCTCTCCGATGAGCGTTGACCACATGAGCGGCATGTCCAGCGTAAGTGTGCCCAGCAGCGCATCCTCTGGCTGGTGCATCTTCATTTACAACTTGGGCCAGGATGCGGACGAGGGCATCCTGTGGCAGATGTTTGGGCCATTTGGTGCTGTTACCAATGTCAAAGTCATCCGAGACTTCAACACCAACAAGTGCAAGGGCTTTGGCTTTGTCACTATGACAAACTACGAGGAGGCAGCCATGGCCATCGCCAGCCTGAATGGATATCGGCTCGGAGACAAGATCCTGCAGGTGTCCTTCAAGACCAGCAAAGGCCACAAGTAGAGAGGGCCGGGGAGTGCTGATGGAGGAAGAGTGACCAAGAGATGGGTGCTGCCAGGCGTCTATTGCAGAGTGTAGGACTTAAATTGTCAGAATAACTTGTTTAAGCATATTCTAACTCTGAGCTGATTTTCAGTCATTGCATCTTTGTTCTAGTCAAAATACGTAGACCTGACAGATGTTCTTCTTTGATTTTACACTTCTAGGGGGTTTGGGGGGGAATCCCATGCAGACCAATTTCAAAATTTTTAAGAATTAGTAAAGGCTAGATTAATTTCTCTGTGCCATACGTTTGCATGGTGGATTCACATCTTGTAAGAGGCCATCTAGCCACTTTGACTTTAAAGACGAATCAGTTTCTCAAGCATCTCAGTTAAATTGATTGGCAGCATCTCACACACTGAGTTATGCTTGTTCACCTGTATGTTTCCTGAGAAGGTATGCAAAGCATTTAAACACCAGGAAGCAGCAACAGGGTCATTTCCCCCTGAACCAAAGCACAGGAAAGCTTTGCTGTGCCAGGATTGGGCTCCAGTGTAGAAATAGATGCCTTAGTTTATCATCAGCTGCACCACCCTGTCACTCCCTGTGTCTGCAGTGATTCTGAGAGCAAAGCACTTTCTAAATGGGTTTGTTTAGGGTAGCGTGTTAGTAGTTTTAATGTAGTCATCCCAGTCACTGATTGGCTAATGCAGGGACATACAAGTTTTAAACACATCAGTGTTGGCACATGGTGTCTACCAGTGAGGGAAATTTATTTTGTTTTAACTCCTAAAAACTGTTCCATTTAAAGACCTGGAAGTACCATGTGAAGATAAAAAAAGATGGACCAAAGAGATTGAAGGATATTATAAAGTATACCCCCCCATTCATTGGCAAAGTAAACATTGAAATATTGGTTTTCCGCTGTAAATCCCCCCACCCTTTGAAGAACACATCAGAAGAGGTACTAAAAGAAACACATGAGAGCAACTCCGCTTTAAAAATAATTCCCATATTTTTCATTTTATGGCTTTGTTTTTCTTTAAAAATATATATATTTTCAAGAAGTCAAGATAAGTAAATGTTATGTTGTGCTAATGATCGAGTTGAGGGAGAATAAATGGCCTTTGTTTTGTTTTTAAGTTTCATTTTTGCTTATTTTACTTTGTTTTGATTGAACATGTGATCATTAAATTTTATTTAGTTTTGCCGAACTTTCAGTTTTGTTTCATTTCTTTTATTTACTAACAAATTCCATTTTTAATTTTGATTTCTGTTGCTTTAGACTCAGATGCTACTCGCTATACCGCTCTGCAGCCAGGATGAAAGTTATTGAACAGTCAATGTATATTTGTAATGTATTTCAGTCCAGGTTTCTGGATATAGTTTGAAATCTATCAAACTCTTGACAGCATCGCTGCAGGAGGTTTTTGAATTATAACACTGTTCAACCTGTAGATAGAATTGATCGTTTTGTTTCTTGTTCTTTTTAAAGACAATTTGTTACCACGATTTGTACTGGGCATCTGAAAGATGGAGATGACACCAATTGAATTACATGACACATACTTACAGTGTAATAGTCGTGTGCAATGGCACATGTTCTGCCTTAGCTGTTTACAGTTGACAGTGTGGAGGCCAATCATTTTGGAGGCGCCATGTGTGATATGCGTGAGTTTGTATGGTAACCTAATAGCTGCGGTCTGTAGAACCAACATTTAGTCAAACTGTTGGACCAAACAGAACTACTCACAGTAGAATTGCACAGACCAATCGGTAGCTTTCTTCTCATTAATCTCTTGCGTATATTGGTCCTGTCTAATAACATTTTTAAGGAAAATACTTCTTTGGCCAAAATGATGGAAGTGGACTAAGAGTGTTTTTTGGTGATTGGTGCATTTTTTACCTGCCAATACTTTCTACCAACCGCCCTGGTATAGCAAGGTAGGGAACATAAATTGTACCTGGTTCCCAGGCTGATGACAGTAATATGTAAATTGTTTAAATTCCGGATATTAATTAACTAATCACAGACATCCGTTCCTCTCACAGCAACCTTATCTAACACCTGACTTCAACAGCAACACACACACACAAGGAGCAGATAGACCCTTTTCTATTGTAACTGCTTTAGGAGCGATGTGTTCAATGAAACGACCCAAACATTTCACACTCGAGTATATTGTTATTCATGCTCTGAGAAATTCTTGTTTTTACAGATGGAAATATCCACCACATTACTTCATATTGTTGGTCAGTAGGCCATACATTTATACTGAATATTGAATGTGTAAATCCTCCGATCCCCTCCCTCACAAAAACAGGTTGGGTACGAGAAATGTCTAATGGTATGTTTTACTCGCATCCTTTTGATATCCTTTTCTTATGGAGTATCCAAGACACTGCCTCTCCTCAGATGGCAGTGTGAATTGATGCTTGAGGATAAACTAGACTCAGTTGTACCTTGTTTTCCAGCCTTAATTTATGTTGATTTTGGAGGCGCCCTGTCAGCATAGGACCATGGATTTAATTTATTTCACTAGTTTTATAACATGGTACTACATGTTTGAACTAATGTTGGAAGTGTTTTACCATTTTATTTTAGTTTGTTGCTGTTGTTTTTGTTTTGCTTCAAACAAACCACGGTATCTGTTCAAAAACTAACATTAATTTTAATAAAATAAGAAATGCCTTCAGATTGTGTCAGGATTGTGGGTGACATTTGGAGTGGGGATCGTACAGTGTTTTATTAGAAAATAACACCAGGACAAATAACGTATCATGTATAAAAGCAAACATTTTCACTGTATTTCACACAATTCGTTTTTTATATATATCCAGTTGATGTCTCTGAACCAAGTTCAACATGCGTCTTATTTGAATCCACCTTGTCACTCTATGAAATCACATAAGGTAATTTTCTGTAAGGTTCTGTAAGGAGTTTGGCAGTAGACATGCTGTCTCAGTATAGACAGAGTCTCAGACCATCTGTACATGGTAACAGAGTGGACCTACACTGCCTAAACAAAATATATCAAATACGTTTCAAGTCTCTCAAGGTTGTAACATTCTCAGCTGAGACATGGTAATGTTTTAAGGCAACTCCAAAACAGACTGCACAATGACACTTAAGATGTGCATAATGGGACAGTGGTACATTAAACAATACATTTGGTATACCATCCGGAATGTGTTGATTTAATCTCTAACCAAATGGGAAAGCAATAATTAAACATCTCTGAATACAGAAGTCTGGGGTCTACAAGAAACAGTCTCTAGGCCACAGAACACTGCATAAAATGTGTGTAGCACATCACAGTCCAGGGCAACTGCTGTTACAGTCTGACAATCAGAGCATGTTGAATTTGTGTAGACCTGTGAGAGCCAGTCAGTCAGCCAGGTATCCAGTCGAAAAGTGCTATTTCGTGGCACAGGTGTGAATAATCGATGTTTTAACAGACCTGACGCCTCCTTTTATCCAAACCTTTTCATCCAAACAGTGTGTTCATGGTGACACACTTTCTTGCTTAATGCCTTGAAGTGTTTGGGTGTGTACATGCATGTGTTAATGCATGTATGTGTGTGTGTTGAAGGCAGCCATCCCCCCTGCTGCTGACTTGGGATGGACCTCAGACCTGACAGAGAGCATAGCTAGGCACAGGTTTCTCAGTAACAGACTCTCCATCCACATCGTACACGTAGTCGCAGCGATGAGACAGGAGAGGGACCTCAGACAGCGCCACACTGTGAGTACCCAGGGAAATCACTGTGTCCCTCTGCAGAAAACACACAAGGACTGATGAAATCACTGTGTTCCTTGGCCAGAAGATGTTTTTTTTTTTCACCATATGCTCTTTGGAAGATTTAAAAAAGGTTTCTTTGAGGATTTCAAGGACACAAGATGAGAAGCCTTGCTCTCCTTTTGTTCTCGCTCTTTCACTCTCCCAGCCCGGAGACAAGGCCTCCCTTCCTTTTTTTCCCTCTTACAAAGTCAGTTGAAGTAATGTTCTTACCCGAGTTGCATTGAAGGAGATCATTGTGTCCCTCTGTAGAAAAACACAAGAGACATTAGGCAATTTGTCAAATTGTCTACCGCTCTCTTGTTTATCTCCCTTGCACGCAAATTTTTCTCTTTAGAGTCAAGTTAAGGTTCTTACCCGGACTGCATTAGAGAGGGAGATTATCGTGTCCCTCTGCAACAACAAAAAAACACACGTGAAACGAATTAGATCCTCTCGCACACAATTCTCTCCTACTCACTCTTTTACACTCAATCTTGCTTCTGGGGCTGAACATGAACGGCTGAATAAGGCATTCATGCATTCTCAGAGTCAATAATTTTAACTTTAGTTACTATATACTGACAGAGCAATTTTCAGTAGGCAGTCTCAACATTGAAAATAAAGTTTACAAAGTGTGTGCATGCAGCAGACTATGACATCATGTTTGATGCCATGCGATAGCCGATGATGTACCAAAATCGAGATTTGTGTGGCAGGGCAGCCCTGTACATGGTGGAGACAGAAAAGGAAGTGGGGACTGTACACTTGGTGTCCTGATTGGGGGCCCAGGTAATCAGGGGAGGGATTTAGCCTTTTTGAATTCCCGGATGGCAGAAGAACGAGGGAAAAAGACATCAGTGTTTAGTGTGGGTGGAAGTAGGCCTACTTTGATAGCTACCCATAGTCCCCTTGCCGGTGTTTGTTCCCCCTGCTGCCTGTTGACCTAGGAGTTTTACTTACTAGTAGTGATGTGTCATTTGTAAACGTTATAAAGACTTGTGACTAACAAGTTCTCTCAAAGAGTGATTCGTTAATTTTTCTGGTGGCCGCCGCATCGGGGCCACACACTCGTACGCTCAGTACTAGGATTAATTATTGGTTAAATTCTCAGAATCTTTGGATCATTCCCCCCCCTCCCTTAAAAAAATACTATGCATAGGTGTAATAAGGTTACAGACTAATGGGTAATCAATACAAAACTGTTAATTCAGTTTTGAGTTTATCAGTTCATTTTATTTTCCATTCTATGTTAAACTGTAAAAAACAAATACAGCATGTTTTTGAACTTAAAACTATTGGCCTTCATCACAATGGAGCTGTAAAACAGCTTGTATCGCCCATAAGTGGAGTCATGTGGCACAGTCCGTTAGGGTGTAAGTCACTCTGGATAAGAGCGTCTGCTAAATTACAAACTACTACCGTATTTTTTGCACTATAGGGCGCACTGGATTATAAGGCGCACTGTCAATGAATGGTCTATTTTCGATCTTTTTTCATATATAAAGCGCACCGGACCATAAGGCGCATTAAGAGGGAAAAAAACAGTCAGATAAATCAGTCGAATAATATTATGGTGAAGCACAGTATGTATTACTCCGTGACGCTCCTGGCTACGGTAGCCGTAATACTGCAAGCGGTGCGGCTTTGTAGTTGTACTAAATCGTACTAAAACATTTTGATTTAGCGCCGTGAGCGCCTTGTACCACACAAAAAACGCTTAGAGGTCAGTAAACTAAATAATGAATCCATATATAAGGCGCTTCGGATTATAAAGCGCAGTGTCGTTTTTTGAGAAAAATAAAGGCTTTTAAGTGCGCCCTATAGTCCGAAAATACATGTAAATGTAGTAATTTGAAGACCCTGGTACTGCCTCCTCTCCCTCCACTGGCATCCCATCGCAGCCCATATCAGATTCAAGGCCCTGGTGATGAACGGGGCTGCACCCATCTACATCAAGTCTCCTTACACCACAGTCTTCCTCTGACATTCGTCTGCTGGTTCCACCACTCAAGAGCGCCCAATCCCAACACAAGCTCTTCTCCTGTGTGGCCCCTCAATGGTCTAATCAACTCCCCACCTGTCAGAGACACTGACTGTCTCCCCACCTTCAAGAAAAGGATCAAAACATCATGATGTGTGACCGATGCTCTTTCTTGGAAGTCGCTTTGGATAAAAGTGTCAGCTAAATGAATACCTTTAAAAATGAGCTGATCACTCATTACTGACAACAAATTCCCGAACAAGGAACAAAAACTTTGTCTTATCCTATTCAACAGTACAACTGTTGCCTCCCCCACCTGAAATGGTTTAGAACTTTTAGTGACAATAGAACGGAAGTGTAATGAAAAGGACTACGACTAAGATTGGTGCCCTAATCAAGCTTTGAATTTATTCTCACTAATGTCTGAAATATGTTATTGAACCTACTGTCTATCGCTCAAGGTTCTAGGCATAATCAATGTACATTGCCAAGTTGGATGTTATAATCATGTACATACCCGGTGGGAGTTCATTTCCTTTGGTGGACCCAAGTCAAAATCGTCCCTGCAGAGGTGAGCCATAATCCCAGCAGCCAAGGCATCTCCCAGGACATTGATCATTGTGCGGAAACGGTCTCTGAAAAAACAGAAGTTTTTTACATTGTTGCATGTCATCTAGTCACCTCCTTGTGAAATCCAACCATAAATGCTGTGGTTTCCAGACAGCTCACTGTACTCACAAGACCCAATCGATAGCCACAATGAGAGTGATGTCGGCAGGCGGCAGCCCCACAGAGGTTAGAACAATCACCATGGTTACAAGCCCGGCCTGAGGAATTCCAGCAGCCCCGATACTGGCTGCTGTTGCTGTGATGCTGCAGTACAACATCCAGGATGTGAATCATAGCACATCACACAACATGAAAAAAGAGAGAAAGAAGGAAACATAGAAGTAAAGAAAAAGGGAGTCACAGAAAGAAAGAGAGATTGAGAGACAAAGAGAGCAAGGGTGTTCTCACCTGATGGTGACCAGCTGCCCGAAGTCCAGCTCATACTCGTTGACCTGTGCAATGAAGATGGCCGCCACAGCTTCGTAGAGTGCCGTCCCGTCCATGTTGATAGTGGCGCCCACAGGCAGCACGAATCGGGCTATCTGGCGGTCCACTCCACAGTTCTCCAACAGACACTTCATGGTAATGGGAAGGGTTGCCGAACTTGAGGAGGTGACCAGAGATAGACAGGCATAGAGAGAGAGAATAGGTGGAGGCAAACAAAATGAAAATGGGAGAGAAATGGAGGGGAGATAGACGGAGAGGGACAGAGAGAAAGAAAGAAAGAGCATTTTAAAATGCCATTTTATCCCCCTTGATTAGCATGCCCATTGTCCAGTTCCTCCCCACTCAAGACCCATCCCGCAGAGGAAACCCACCTAGACGAGGTGGCGAGAGCGATGACCAGGGCTTGAAGCAGACCCCGGATATAGGTGAAGGGATTTTTGTGGGTGAGGATGAAGTAAAAGAGTGGCAGCAGGATGAGACCATGGACAAAGAGTCCTGCCAGGACTGTGATGAAGTACATGCCCAGCTTCTCCCCTAGATGGGCTGGATCGTGCATGTCAAGAATCTTCCCCGCCACCAGAAATACAATACCAAAAGGGAAGTACCTGAAAGACATGAGTGCACTTTTACATAAGACATTACATTACATAAGACATTTAGCAGGCACTCTTATCCAGAGAGACTTTCAGCAAGTATAGGGACATTCCCCCTGAGGCGAGTAGATTGAAGTGCCTTGCCCAAGGACATAACGTCACGTAGCCACAGACGGGAATCGAACTCGCAACCTTCCAATCACTAGCCCAACACCTTGCCCGCTGAGCCACGTGACTCCCATGTACAATATTTTAACGCATGCCGGAGGGTGAGGAGACTAATGATACCTGTAATCCTAATCTGAGTCCAGTCCACATGCCTTGATCATAAAATCTCTGCACCGTGTGTGAAGGACAGTTCAGACACAGTCGCTGTCTATGCTTAATAGTTTTGAAAGTCAACTTGTCATCTTGAGACTTAATCTGGACATGGCAGCTATACCACCTAATCTGATAATTCTGTTTGTGTAGGAGGGATTAAGATTATAGTCAATTAAAGAATATAAAATTTAGGCCAACATGCCTCTTCTTGTGTGTGTCCTTGAGGTCATTATTATGCGTTTGTCCTTGTGTATGTATGTGTGTTTGTGAACGATTTGCTGTCTCACCACATGGCCGCGTTGATGATCTTCATGACACACTCATTGATGCACTGGCACACGTGAACCAGGGGTGTCCCACGCATCCCCATCTTTCCCAGCAACAAACCTGCACAGATAGAATGAGGAATCTCATGTCTTAATCATATTTGCCTTAATGTGCATGTGTGAATTCCTGTGCATATGAACATGCATCCATGCGAGTGTATGTCTGTCATACCCATGGTAGCAGAGAAGATAACGATCCCCAGAACGTTCATGCCCTTGCTGCTGCCAGGGACAATCTTGTACTTGATGTCTGGTGCAGGAGTGATCTCAAGGAAGACCGGGTGGCCCAACTGGGGATTGTGGTAGTCAGGCATCACATAAACGTAGTTGGCCTGGGACTCGCTGCTGCTGGAGGTCAGGATGGGTACAAGATCTGTCCGATACTGAGGGCGGAGCAGGGGGTCGAAGTCAGAGGTCAGTGTAAGGATTCCCTCCCATATTGAGTGTACATGCCTTCAAATTGCTCGTTTGAACCTCAAAACGAAATATAAAGGCATGTTTCCAATGATACTGATGGAAATCCACTCACCTGCTGAAAGGTGGCTTCAACCAGATTGGAAGGGATCATGTTTCTGTAAAGATAGAAAATATAAATATTTGTTGGAACAGGAGCGCTTTTCCCCTGTTAAATGCTGTTCCAAGTTTGTTAAGTGTAGTCAATTATATTGCATTGCATCATATGGTATTACATCCTATGTGTTGTATTGTGCTTTACTGTGTTGCATTATGTATTGTGTTCTAAATCTGAAAATGTTGTTCTTTTAAAACACCGACACACTGATTTTTATAATCCAACGGATTGCAGTACTGCAATTGAACTCCGGATTTAAAAAGGCATTTGCAATTAAATTACACTAAGTATAGTATGAAAACTTCTGTTTTGTTATTTAGAAGTAAATTCACATTTACAATTGATAATCAATTACTTTCAAACGGGCTGCTTGCAAACAGAACAACAATATACTATACTTTCAGCATAGATCAGTGAGTTTTATTACATAATGTTATTTTATGACAACTGTGCATGGCTGAGTGAGTGAATCTTTACAGTAGGGACCTTATTCTGCAGCATTGTTTAGCTTTAATTAACACTTGTTTGTAAATTACCACATGAAGGAGAAAAGTTTATGTGATGTAGCTTCAAGACCCTTTAGGCCACATGAAAGGCCATTTCTGTATGAGTTCATGATACCATGTATTTCAACTGTCTCTGTATTGTCCTTTTTTGACTGACATTTATTAGGGTGTGCCTGCCTTTGACAAGACCAAAACCTATTGTAATCTCACATAGGGGAGACCGGGGATGGTTGTAACACAGGGTTAGAAAAGAGCTACATTGATGTCATCAATATCGTAGACTTCCATTTCCATTTCAAGCTCACATGAAAAGTGGCATGACTCTGTTAGCAACACTGTGAATTTTACAACCCAAAAACTGATTTTCAGGTAAGAAAGTATTTTTTTCAATCCACGTTGTTTTCTATTGTAGATGCAAAGCTACGATTTATATCACCCAAAGTAACCGTTTCTCTAGTTTATTTGATGCTCAGTATTCATGCTAACTTTAAACTCACATACCTTAAACAGTTACCTATGTAATGGCTGGTTGTTGTGGGGATAGTTGTAACAGGAGGAACTCTTGACAGAGTATTTAACAGAAGCAGCTGATCTGTTCTATGGGTTAACCCTCGAGAGGCAACAATTAGATAGGCATAATAAAAAAAGTTAAGAAATTCTCTCCATCATTATTATATCTATTGTTAAGAGGTAAGATCATTTATTTACAGCTATCCAAAACAATTGTTGTGGCTTACTTGTTGCCCCAAGGTGTAATACATCATTCATGGGGATAACATGTTTACTGATCACTTGCTTTTAGGTCAGGAAGTTTGCATACCAGTTGGCACAGGACAATAACTGTACATTTTATAGTGTGGATCTTATTTTAGCAAATTACCTCTCATTGTTACATCCATCCCCAGCTGGTGTTACATCTCACCCCAGTTGTGGGGTAGATTGTAACAATGGAACTCTTTGTATTTGCCACTAACTCACATAATCTGTGATTGTTTAAAAAATGTCAAAGTGAGTTATATTTGTAGAAAACAGTTATGGGTAGTATGTATCAAAGTTTGAGAGACCTAGCACAAACAACCACTGAGTTACAGAAGCTCAAACAAAATGTGTTACTTTCATCCCAGGTCTCCCCTGTATATTTAGGGTGTTTTTGCCTTTGGCGAGAGCACAACCTATTGTAATCTCGTATGTATATTTATATGGGTGTTTTAAGAGTTGCTAACATTTGTCAACATCTGCCAAAAAGTGAAGTTTTCATGCATTTGAGTGAGTTTAAGAGTTTGGTAAACTTATGTTGTTTATTCTATAGTTATCTGATATTCCAATTGAATATTTTAAACTTTTTAGTAAGGCTTCAAAATGTACTAATGAGGAGGCTTACAAGTGACACTAGCATGGTAGTAACCATGCTAGGAGTATTACGCTATGTAGTTTAGCCAGGAAACTAACTAAAACTAGCTAGCTATCCTTTTGGAAAAATAACTTACACAGTGGGGACTGTCGGAAATATTTAGATCTCACACATATATGTTAGTATTTGACGGTAACATACCAGACGCATTGTCAGTCTGCTCTCTATTCTCTTTTTAATATTCTAACTTGCCTTTCAAGATTAAATGTTGGATTTTATCAAGTACATTTCCCACAAAAAAATGGACATGTATGTTTCTTAAATTCTTCATTATGCATTTTTGCGATTCATACAAAAAATACCAGTAATGAACCATCATTTTACATTTACATTTAGGCATTTAGCAGACGCTCTTATCCAGAGCGACTTACATCAAGTACAGGGACGTTCCCCCTGAGGCAAGTAGGGTGAAGTGCTTTGCCCAAGGACACAACATCATGTTGCCACAGCTGGGGTTAGAACCAGATACCACCAGCTGCATCCTGGGCACTGACAGGGGCGTCGTTAGCCCCCCTAAAATGTTCTTCAGCCCCCCCCAAAATAATTATTAGTTATTTCTAACATGCTACAAGCATGAAGCAGCAGAGAAAAATCACACTCTTTCTGATTGAACCAATCTATGAACTGTCTGAAACAATGGATATCCGCAGCCCCAAATGAGTTAAAATAAAACACATCCTTAGGGGCTTAAGCCCCCCCCTCCCCCCCCTTTCTTTCAATCCTAGAAACGCCCCTGGGCACTGGGCGTGCCAGTACATTATTGCAGGCACTGTGACCTACCTTTAATTCAAGCAATCTGTACGTCCCATCAATTTGATCATGGGCACTTTCTAGTTCTAGTTCTTATCTAGGAAATTGTATTTGCGTGTTTCACTGACATCTTAATCACCGACTGCATCAGAGGCACTGTGCTCTAGTATTTAACCATAAAATGACCCCGAGCCAATAGACCTATCAAACATGATAGAGGGCCCAACTCACCTCTGGAAGCTATGTTAGAGCCTCAAATACGCAATGGGCCAGCCCAGGCTCTAAAGATAGCCCTAATCTTGTTGTCTTAGCTGGTGTTCTGACACGGAGCCCCCAATGTAAGCCTGGTCGCAACACATGCCTGTACAGGTCCATCTTTATACAGCCTCCACACCACGCTCTTCGAAGAAGATCAAAGCTTATGACAGTCTGATACAATGATGACCTAGAATCTCAACTGACGGAAGAGTTAGACTGGCCAGATCTAGCAGGTTCTGAAGGACCTAAATATGATCAAATTCAAACCGGCAGATTGTGACGGATCAATGAGGAAGAATTAACCTTGCCCAGCTTAAACTTAAATTAAACTTTTCAGTTAACCTGTGATCTGATTTGTCTTTACATTCGGCTGAGTTTGTAGTAAAGCTTCCTTCCTTACTAGGTCTAACTGGTTTAACTGAGTAAAAAAGTAAACACCACCCCCCAAATACATTACCTGATTAACTGATTATTAACCTGTGTAGTTAATTTAACTAGTTTCACTCTAATTTGTTAATTATACTGATTATACTACTAGCACTGATTCATAACCAGATACTGAAAACTGAGTCTTATTCTATGTTTTTCGAAATCGGACAGAGGGTTTGCAAAGCTTTGGTTTGGAAAATTGCTGTGGATATCCAAGGTATCTCTGTATTTAGAAGAGTCATGTGTAGTTCCTGTGATTTCTCCTGTCTTAGTCAAATTCAGATCTGACTCAGTTGAAAAGCAGTGCACTTATTGTGCACTCACTGCGCATATCTAAGAAAACATTTGTAGGATGATTTTGAGAAATGCAAAAGATGTTATTGTATGAGTCTCTTTTTGCAAGGCAGCGTGTGTGATGTATGCTGGAGTCTGCGCGTGCATGTGCTTTTGAGCATGTGAAATAGTGCAGGTACGTGCACGCATGTGTGTGATGCCTGTGCCTCTAGGTACCGTATGAGGTCTAGCAGGGCATCTGCGGAGGTCATAACCGGGCCGGTCCCTCCGTGATGTCCCTCCTTCTCTGAACCCGTGCCAGGGTGGATGATTAGCACCAGCACGATGCCCACAATGACAGCAATGAAGGTGGTCCACAGATAATAGGTGACTGTCAGAACGCCCAGACGCCCACTAGCCTTAGTGTCCATCGCCGACAGGCCTGACATGAGACTAGGTAGAAAGGAAAGGACTTTAGATTTAATTTGACTGTCTTTTGTTCTCGTTGACAGAATTATGTGTAACTAATAATACTAGTCATTTGTCTTTTATCATGATTGGAATAACTTTTCCTAGCATTCTATTTGATTCACTTGGGTTTGAGAGACTGTTGATACTGTTCTACTCAATGTATATTAAAGGGGCTCAAAATGTGACACCAATACCACAGACCTGTCTAAACAAGGCAGTCACATTGAGCATTCATTTATGGGAGGACGTCTGAAAGTGATAATGACACTGTGCCAAGAGACAAGTGAGTAAAAACTGGCCAAGAAACCTGTGCACAGCAAATCCACAGCACAGTGCTAGACAATTAGCTGGGCATTTCATGTTAATGTTAAGACCCTTGTATGTTATTTGGATTCCATCTGGACTAGAGATTAATTGTGTTGTTGGTGGCATTTGGGCATGTTTGTGTTCGTCTTTATGTGAATGTTGGTGTTCGGTCTCTCGCTGGTGTAACATGTAAATTCATGTTACCTGGAGGTGATGAGAGGCAGGATCAACATCTTCAGCATCCTCATGAGCAGCTCTCCAGGGAAGGAAAAGTAGATCTTTGCCTGAAAGACACATGCACACACGTTCATGCACACACGTGTACAGAACCATACATGCACACACACACACGTACATACCACACATGTACAGACACACACATGCACACACGCGAACATCCACACATGTACAAACACACACATGCATGCACAGACACAAACATACTGATGAAGTTTGTCTCTTTGGTTCTGGTGCCTAGCAGAGATCCATTAATTATCTATCTACTGTAATCACTGCATTGTGGTCAGCTGCTATATTCTTATTGTGAATGAATTGCATGAGTACAGTCTTGCAGTGAATACAGTAGATAGATAAAATAACTAATGTTAACGTTTGAAATTGTCTGAGATATATTATTATTGTTGTATATTATTATTATTAAATTATTACATTCACAACAGTAGAACCCTGGCTGAGCCTTTACTACAAGATTACTTGAGTGTACGTCAGACAATTAGACAGTTCAATTTTACTTAGAGTGGTAAGACATGGATTAACCTTCTGATGAAGAGAAAATAGTATTTTACAACGCATCAGAGGTCGTAATCTTTATTCAAACAGTAATGACTGTATTAGAATTCACAGGACAGGAAATAAATTACTTAAAATATGCATACATTATAAAATGATTACAAATTAAGAAAAAAGTAGGCCTACAACAAATACAAAATGTGTTTCCTGAATTTTACAAAGCATGCTGTCTTCTGTTACGCCCACTGTCTTGATATGACAGACACATGTCAACCCCTCTGCACTCCATCTTAACCCCACCTTGAGCTCAGGTCAGGGTTACCCTCATCTACTGCCTGACCTCCAGTCTGTTTTCTTACATAAGACCTAAGACCATGGGCGTCGCTGAAGCCCCCCTAAAATGTTCTTCAGCCCCCCTAAATAATTATCGTGATTATTATCGGGCCGCCGAAGAAATACGATAATTAATACGAATATTTTCTTATCAGTCACTTGAGCGTCAGTTCGAAAAACAAGTAAAAAACAGATGTCTTTGGGAATCGCTGGCTAGCTTGCATCGGACTACAGTGCGACTGAAAATGCCAGGGGCTAAGCCCCCCCTTTCTTTAAATCCTAGAAACGTCCCTGCCTAAGACTCATGTGGCATCACTAATTATGGGATCTCCCTGTGCAAGCCTCAGTGTCTGATCTAAAGCATTTATCTGCAACTAATATCGCCACATCCTCATACTGCATCCCCCATGAACACACTGCCCCATATTCACTCCCAGAACCTCACGCCCCTGTCCACCCACACAGATCCAACTCACAGGGTGTCCCCTCCACTGCACTCACCTGAGTGGAGAGGTTGAATGTCCGAAGGAAGAAGCCCAGCACACAACCAGTCACCACCGCCATGACAGAGAGGGTCAGGAGTCCGTTCCTCTTGCAGTAGTCCTTTACGTACGCCCGCACCTTTGCTGGCAGCACCCTTTTAGAGACCCTCCTTATGATATCCATCCTGCTTCTTCGGTTGGGACACCTGTCGTCTTGTTCCTAGCCGGGTCTGAACCTTGTGCCACAGTCTGTCTGGTGGCTCAGGGAGGAGGTTGCTAGTCCAGAGTCTTTGGTCCTGAATGCGTCTGAATGCTTCTGTTTTTCTTGCTCCTGCTGCACTGACTGCTGCTGACGTAACTGCTGCCGGCTCTGAGTAACAGTCAGTCCAACACTCGCAGAAATGCCCAGACTGAAGGAGGAAGCCTTGGCTTAGTGAGTCTCAACAAAGTACACCCTAACAGGATTAGACAATCCAAAGAGTATGCTTTCCAGAGACTTCTGCTCAAAACAAGCTTAAAAGAGCCAAGGACTTGCTGTCCCCCTCCAACACAGGCTTTTCATTCAATACAGTTCAGAGAACAACAGTACAGAACGCCTCCTCTAAACCTTTGCACCAAAGTTTTTGCAGACAACTCCTCCAGAAAATTGAGGCATTCATTTCTGTTAAAATACTACAAAGACAGTGTTGAGCTGTCAGTATGCAACAAATGCAACAAATATCACCTTTCACGACACCACAAGCATTCAGTGAAAGACTTACAACTGAATAACATGAACCTCAAAAAGTGCAAGAGTGTGCCTGTAGGAAAAGCAGCAGTAATATACCTCACAGCGAGTACAATAATGACAAATCAGTTACAGTTGAGCAACAAGTCCCTCAATGAGAGTCACTGTGATCTTGGAAATTAACTGGTCCAGTAGACCATTCTATGTACCATTGTACTCCCAGAATAAGTGAGTTTTGAGCCTTTTCTTGAAGGTGGGGAGACAGTCAGTGCCTTGCCTGTTTGCTCTGGTACTTCAAATTTCAGATTAAGATTCAGAATACTTTATTAATCCCTGAGAAGGGAGTTGATTAGACCATTGAGGGGCCAGACATGAGAAGAGCTTGTGTTGGGTTTGGGACCACCAGATGATTGTCAGAGGAAGACCGTAGGTGGCAAATGAGGGGTGTAAGGTTGGACGAGAGACATGATGTAGTCTGATGCATTTGTCTTCGAAAAGGTCCGATCAAATAGAACGCAACCAAATCAATGCAAATAAATCCAGGATCACAAAATAAATATATATAATAGATGACATACTGTATGGTATACACTATACTTTATACATAACTATGCATAGTGCATGTGTATATCCGAATATTATGAGAAATTTCCATTTTATAAGAAGGATTTAAAATAATGTTTAAAAAAATCCATTGACTACACCAGAGTAGGGAGTTCTGTCAAAACAATGTACCGTGGTTCAACTGTAGTTCACAGTATAATTCAATAAACATTAAAGGAGGATAAAGGGCAAAGCCCTAAAATATATTACCTTCTTGTTGGTTAGAGACTAACCTTTGTTGTGCTGTGTTGCTAATCTTTCATAGTCTTACTGAGAGTTTAGCCTGAGTAGTCTATTCAGAGACCGTCTCCATGTGAGTCAATGTCAGCCCTTACAGGGATTGCTGTGGTTGAGCACTTTACTGTATCACGTTAAGACAAGTGGCCTCAGATTATCATGGAAGCACAGTCACACGGAATTGCCGTGTTGCAAACAGAATCCTATCCGCTCCTGCTCTTTAGAGAGCCATGACCACTGTCGGAAACAAATGTTTTGTTACAAAAAACATTATAGTATGCAATACCTACCGTCTAGTAATATGAACTCTAGGACACTATAGAAAGAGGCCATCAAAAGTCAATAGAAGCGTAACAATTCTGGGCTGTAATCCAGACGTCCCAGATGATATCAGATGTTCAGGTGTCCTCGAGGGCCCTGCTAATCCCATGTATCTGTGGCCTGGCAAGCTAAGTCTCTCCTGGGGTTGCATGCATTGCTGTTCCAGTATCCATGCCAGTATGTGTGTGGCCAGGTCCACTGTCTCATCAGTCTGTCCTGCCACAACATGCTGGCCAGTGTGACATGCAAGCCAACCACCTCTAATCCCCTTCTCGGACAATGAGCAGAAAGAAACTTGAAGGGTACATTACGTGTCTGCAAAGAAAGATGAGACACACAACAAGCCTCAACACATATTGCAGCCCTACAATCATACTGTACATTCACACCCACACACATACCCATATTGTACAAATACACACAGAGATATAGAAAAGAAAACATGGCTAACACGTGTAATCTTGGTTCATGTCACCGTTACTCTAAATGACAGATTCTATTGTAGATCTCTATTAGAACTATGTTTGTTTACATTGTTGTCTCATCTTAGTCAGGATGGGTTTTCTGAATACAACATCCTTAAGCGATAATCTTCCTCTACAGAAAACCAAACATAATATTCAATTTAACATTTTGAAGGAACTTCAAAGTCAGTGTACACCCTCATTCGTCCAGGAGTGTTCCATTGTGGAAATAGTTTCAGAGGTAGTCATCTGTGTGTTGTTCATGCACTAAAGATGAGTCCTGAGATATATTTAATTTTAACATCAGCTTGAGCTGTTATTTTATTTAACAAACACCACTGTCTCTAGGTCTTCTTCTGAAATTTCTTTTATAGCCCCCACCAAGGTCACATTACCACTAATCCCTCCTGCTGGTCACTTTAAATACAGTATAACTATTGATACATAGCATATGTATCAAAGCAGATAATCTTTACCATTGCAATGAAGCTAATCTGTTCCAACTTTCTCCCAAGGAGGGGAGACCTTGGATGAACATCGGCTCTCTTGCCTGTTTGCTCTGGTACTTCAAATTTCAGATTAAGATTCAGAATACTTTAATCCCTGAGGGGAAACTCTTTAGCAACAACGGCACACAGTCTCGTAAAAGCACACAGCACACGTTACATGTTTCACATTTTCCTAACATATTTCCAATGTCTTTATTGATTCCAGGACAATACACAGCATTCCTGGCTCTCTTTTTACATTTCTCAACACCCAGGTGTCCCTCACGCAGCCCACAATTTATCTCTGGTCTCAGGCTGTGTGGAATGACAATTCTACAGTCTCTCAATAATAGTCAATTTGCCACTCTTAGCTCTGACCTAATTAGATTAGATTAGATGAACCTTTATTTGTCCTCCAGGGGGTGGAAATTGCAGTTCACAACAGCAGCAGGGTGAAGTATAGCACACAGAGTTGCAGGGTAATATACAGTACATAATGACAATAACATAACAATAGCCATAGGCGGGCACGATAAAGTCAGATATAAAAAATAAGAAAATAAATAATGTAAGTAATTAAGTAGTTTGGTTAAGTAGTCTAAGGTAGAAAAGTAGTATAAAAAATAAGTAAGTTGAGTAGACATATAGACAGTTATTGCACTTGAGGAGAATTACAGTATTGCAAAATAAATAACTAAGTTAAGTCGACATGTAGGCAGTTATTGCACTTGAGGAGTTACAGAATTACAGTATTTTGCAAAGAGTATGATAAAAAATAAGTTAGGTAGACATACTGTATAGACAGTTATGGAGAATTACGGCATTACAGTATTGCAAAAAAGTAAGCAAGTTAAGTAGAAATATTGCACTTAGTACAGAATATGAATATAACATGAGTATTGCACGTGAGTGAGGTAAGTAATAAAAGCAAAACAATTAAATAAAGATACAATAAAAGAGTAATAAAAAGTAATACTGCACGGTGGTGAGGTAGTGATGGTAATAGTTATAATAATGGTAAAGGTGTAGCACATGATAGTGGCTATGGACAGCAGTATTTAGTGATTATTGTTAAACAGTCTGACAGCAGCAGGAAGGAAGGACCTGCGGAATCTCTCCTTCACACACTGAGGGTGAATCAGCCTATTGCTGAAGCTGCTCTCCAGAGCTGACAGTGTGTCCTGCAGTGTAGAGGGTGAAGAGGAAGGGCGCAAGCACCGTCCCCTGTGGGGCCCCCACACTGCAGGTCAGGAGATCAGACACACCATCCCTGGTTCTCACAAACTGGGGTCTATTTGTGAGGTAGCCCAGGGTCCAGTCGGCCAGGGGTACATCCACACCAGCCCGCACCAGCTTGTCCCTCAGAAGCACTGGCTGAATGGTGTTGAACGCGCTGGAGAAGTCGAAGAAAGTAATCCTCACAGCACTGCCAGGCCTCTCAAGGTGGGGGAGAGCACGATGAAGCAGGAAGATCAATGCGTCGTCCACCCGGATTCCAGGTCGGTAAGCGAACTGCAGCAGGTCCATCTCTGAGCTCACCTCAGAGCGGAGGTGGCCCAGAATCAGCCTCTCCAGTGTCTTCATCATGTGTGATGTGAGAGCCACTGGCCTGAAGCTGCTGAGGTCCTTAGCCCACGGTGTCTTAGGCACTGGTACCAGGCAGGAGGTCTTCCAGAGCAGTGGTACCCTGCTCAGCTTGAGGCTGAGGTTGAAGACCTGCCCCATGATCCCGCACAGTTCGTCCGCGCAGGATTTCAGGAGCCTGGGACTAATTCCATCCGGACAAGCTGCTTTTCGGGCATTGATCTTCCTCAGCACTCTCCTAACTTGGCTGGGTGAGAAAACTAGGGGGGAGCACGGGGGGTGGGTGACGGGGAGTCCATGGGGTTGTGAATTAGTTAGTGGAATGCATGGAATGTAGGGTGGGGTCAGCTAGGCCAGGTGCAAGCAGGGCTGATGGGGGAGGGGGGCATTGACCAGGAGACGGGGCTAGAGGCAGTAGCTAGGGGGGCAATGGGTGAGTGACAATATGCAGGACAAGACCCCTTTGGCCAGCCACTGTGAATGTATGCCATCACTGTTTGTAGCTCCTTTTCTTTTGACTGTTTCATCACTGACCAATTTTGCCAGATACAGGTAGTGACTCAACAACTATGTCAACCATATCAACACAATCTGGACACTGTTCAGATCCTATCAGGTCTCCTGGAGAGGAAAAACATCTGGTCCTCGCCAGCTCTCCACGGGGGTCCCGCAGGGGTCTGTCCGCTCCTATTCTCCCTATACACCACCTCACTTGGGCCAATCATCTCCTCCCATGGCTTCTCTTATCACTGCTACGCTGATGACACGCAGCTATATCTATCCTTCCCCCGACCGATCCAGGAATCTTGACTAGAATCGAGGCCTGCCTCACCGACATCTCGGCCTGGATGACCAGACACCACCTCCAGCTGAACCTCACCAAAACAGAACTCCTCATCATTCCGGCCAAACCCTCAATCACCCACGATCTCTCTATCACTATGGGATCTGCAACAGTGACCCCTTCATCCTCTGCCAGGAACCTAGGGGTCACCTTGGACGACAAGCTCTCCCTCACAGCACACATGCCGCAGTTTCTCTGTCATATAGATTCACCCTCTAGTCTACAGCATCCGGAAAATCAGAAAATATCTGTCTCGACATTCCACCTAACTGCTAGTCCAAGCACTTGTCCTCTCAAAATTGGACTACTGCAACACGCTACTAGCCAGCCTTCCTGCAAGTGCAATCCGTTTCCTACAGAGGATTCAAAATGCAGCCGCTCGTCTGGTTTTCAACCTACCCAGACGCTGCCATGTCACCCCGCTCCTCATCGCCCTCCACTGGCTTCCCGTCATGGCCCGCATCAGATTCAAGATAATTTAATGGCACTTAGGAATAGTATGGTACTTAATATAATCTAATGTTGCTCAGAACTACTTGTCGGTCCCCAAGTGGTGACTCGCCAGTGTTGTTGTTTTCTTGCTTTATTGTTCGCAATTGTTGTGTTATGCTTTTATAGCTCTTTTATAGCTTTGGAAATGTAAAACAATAAATTTCAAATACCATCCATGCGTCATTCACAATCAAAGAAAATGGTCTGAGAAATCAAATATTTATGATACTCTGTGCTGCATAAACTCTGCCCTCTGGTAGGAGTCTACCTTAGTGTCTAAAATTAATCTGTATTATCAACCCTAGTTTCACCTGAAAGTAACCTTTTTTGTGTACTTGTCTGCCCTCTAATGGGCCACAGTCCCATTGGGGATGAGGGAGCTTCCACCAATCAACAATAGGACTAATTGGCCCATTACATCATCATTAATACTTGTTTGCTGCATGGCGGCTTGCTGCAAGGCATGTTTATGCAGATGAGCAGGGACTCGAGGCGTCTTCCCTTTGGTGTTTCTCAGCATCAGTAGAAACCATGTCTCATGAAGGTCCCAGGTTTTCACAACTGTGACCTTAATTACCAACGTCTGGAAGCTGTTAATGGCTATTTGATATATTGATGAATAAGTCGTAATATAATTTTATATGTATGAAATATGTTTAGAGGACATGTCAATGTTGTCACTATTTTGTACTTTGATACTGTTTACGTCCACACAACTAACCTAGGGATAAAAATATTTGATGACACCAAATAAACCATTTGAATTGAATGAAATGAATGACCTTTGTTGTCATTATACAACTTTGTACAACAAGATTGGAGACTTGTCGCATTTGACAAACCAAAACCTTTTGGTGTTTATCTCTTTGTTAACAACATGTAAGAATACCCTAAGAAGTACTTTCCAAACTCCAATAAGGCCTTTGAAAGCTTGTCAAAATCATTATTACTTTGAGAAACATACATAGAGTCTTGCAGCAGGCAGGTTCCCCTTTGTTTATAGACATACAAATAACTTGTGTTAAAAATGTATTTGCTGTTTAAGCCGTATCAATTTAAAATAGTATGCTGTGGTCTAGTTTCCACAACTTGTCATCATGACTGTTCCACAGGTGCATGTTGGAAATATTTTTAAACCTTTACTCTAAAAGATCTGTGATGGTACTTTTTAAGTTTTACATAATATACTATAGTTCTTCCCTTGGCACTTATTGGTTCTCATGATGTATGTTTTTTAATCTAGATGCCCGCTATGTTGGGGTCTATCAAGTTGCTATGCTCAGTGACTGAAGCTTTCTTGTAAAGCTCTCTCTTGTAAGTCGCTTTGGATAAAAGCGTCTGCTAAATGAATAAATGTAAATGTAAATATCATTGGATATCAGTGATTTTAGAGTTTAGCTAGGAACAGATAAAGTTCAACCTAATAGATCTGGAAAGAGAGAAGCGAACTAACACTGAAATGCAAACTTTCAAAGCATTAACTTATCACTCACGAAACATGCACAGACACATTCACACGGGCATTCAAGAAACAGCCATGGACACTATAAACCAAGAGGAGACATTTTAGAAATGCAAACATTTGTATTGTCATCATGTCATTCATACATTTCAGATACATACTGTTGTGGACACAACAGATTTTGGTATGTTGACTCTCAAACTGGAATCCGGAACCATGACCACCATCTGACCTGATACCAGGAAGTATCTATGAGCTGTTGCTGTAAGCTGCTGTGTTAATTTGGCTATAATCCAGAACATCCAAATCCTATGCTGACCTAAGATCCAAACCCTGTGAGGGGAATACACACTGGGGTGCTACACAGAGGTGACCCTTGTTGCGGGGAGGGGGTCACACCAGGGTGCTCGGCAATGAGGGCAGTGAGATGCCAGGTGGTCAGTTATCTTGGAAACTAGGCAGTTATGACACCTACTGCAGAACGGGCATTGGGGCCAGGGGCTGCAATACAGTCCCATAATGTTGGCCAGGTGATGATGGAAGAGGATACATCCTGGGAATAGATAGGTGAACACACATTGGCTCCACTCACACTGTTCTGGGTGACCTGGATTCGACCATGGGGACAGATGTTAAACCTGGGGCGGTATAGGACCTAGGTTGGACTGGGAGGCTGCTGGTGAGGAAACTGAGCTGAACAGCAGGTATATGTTGAGATCCTCACAAAGCCATCAGACTGAGGGGAAAAGCGGCCTCTACTTAAACCATCGTAGCCGGACCGCGGCCTTCTCCAGATGTTGACTCCTGGTGTTGGGTAGGGGACACAGTAGAGACGCTTCTCGGCTAGGTCCAGCCACACTCATTAAGGAGCAGAGAAACACTCACAAACAGAAGGGAAGACATTTTGAAGTCAACATATAAGGTCAGTTCCAACCTCCCAACCTGCTGTCTTTTTGACCGTCACTATTTGAGCTTCTATCTACAACTTAATTTACAGTCTGACTTCTTTGCAATCTAGATTAAGGAGATTTATTCAGGGAGTGATGATGTTGATTAAAATACTCTTGGCAGTGACGCACACCCTGTCCCTTTAAGGGTTTCAGTGAAGGAGACAAGCTCAGATGCCGACTCTGAATGTAACCTCCACAGTTCCTTGTAAAGAGGATTAGCCGGAGCATTCTGGCAAGAAAACCCATTCTGTTGGCAGGAGCTGATAGGTACTGGCACCTATTGCATGTACACATCTCGTCATTAGGGTTTACTAAAAGGATGTGACCCGCTCAACTGATCTGTCTGACTGCTGACCTCATCATGCTCCCTGCTCACGTCTCAGTTCTGACACAACCAAAATACTAAATAGGACTTTAAACAAATTATTATTTTCAGTAATAACCAAAGCAAAAAAATATATATAGTCTAAATGGCCGCTGCCTGGAAGCATTTACGTCATAATGTATTTCACATATTCAGGACAATGAGACAAAATTGTGCTGAATAGTGTGACATTTTATTTAATGGGCTTTAATTATTTGAGTAATGTAATATGCACCAGCACATGAACACTGTTTGACTACAATGTTGCAAGATGGAACGAAACAATTTATGTGGTTGAAGGTTCCCCTCTGTGAATCGCCACCGGCATTATGCCACTGGTAGGGTTTCCCAAGGCAAACAAGTCCTAGGTAACTACCCAGACCAAGAGCAGTTCAGATAGCCCCTATGAAGACAAATAAATCTCAGTGGGCGAAACTGAGCCAGGCCCAGAGTGGGAGCTCGCAGGCGAGCGCCTGGTGGCTGGGTCTTTACCCATGGGACCCGGCCGGGCTCAGCCTGAAAAGGCGATGTGGGACCAACTTCCCGCAGGCCCACCACCCGCAGGAAGGTCCATAAGGGGCCGGTGCAGTGTGCTTTGGGCAGTGGTCAGGGACAGGTGCCCGGACGACAAAGGGCACGCCGCCTATCACAAGGGTCTGTTGAGAACCTCGCAGGATTCCTTTGTCAGCAGGGTTTCAACTCGCACCTCCGGGAGAGCTTCTCACAGATCCCGGGGGAGGCTGGAGACAGTAAGTCAGAGTGGACCATGTTTTTGGCCTCCATTGTCAATGCGGCGGTCCGGAGTCTCAAGGTCTCTGGTCAAGGTTGCTGAACCTGAACCCAGAACCCGGTGGTGGACCCCGGAAGTAAGGGATACCGTCAAACTGACGAAGGAGTCCTATCCAGCCTTTCAGCCGAAACAGTTGACCAAGCGTGCCCCGGCTCGGGTGGTCACAGAGGCGAAAACTCAAGTTTGGAAAGAGTTTGGAGAGGCCATGGAGAAGGACTGGCCCAGTCCGTTGGCCCAAAGGAAATTCTGGCACCTCAGGAGGGTGAAGCAGTGCTTCACCAACACCGTTTACAGTGCAGTTGGGGAGCTGTTGACCTCAACTGGGGATGTTGTTGGATGGTGAAAGGCAGGGCCGACTTTAGGCATAGGCAACATAGGCGGTCGCCTAGAGCGCCATTGACTGGAGGGGCGCTGCAGGGGCGCTGGAGGGGCGCTGCACCCTTAATCGCTAATTAATAACAGTCTTTTAAGTCGAACAATTACCGGATGCTCTCAGTTAAATCCGGATAAGTCTGCAAACGAGTAAAAAACTGCCCCCCCCCCCGCTCGACAGAACAAGACAGGGCTGAACTTTGGTCCGGGAAGGGGGGGGGGGGGTGCGAGCGGTTAATCTCGCCTAGGGCACTAAATTAGGTAGAGCCGGCCCTGGTGAAAGGAATACTTTGAGAATCACCTCAATCCTGCCGTCACGTCAATCCTTAAAGTATTCCAAAGTATTCCTTCCACCGTCCAACAACATCCCCAGTCGAGGTCAACAGCTCCCCACCTGCACCGTAAACGGTATTGGTGAAGCAGTGCTTCCCCTTCCTGAGGCGCCAAATGGTTTGCCAGAATTTCAAATGTAAAGTATGTGAGTGAAGATGGGTAGGTTTGGAAAATATCTGTATGAATATATTTGCTACTAATGAGCGCACAGAAGAACTTAAAGGATCTTTTGGGTCATCTCCTTGAATGGTAAAGTCACCCATAATTAATCACTTTTCAACAGCTAAGTCTGGCCCAGAAGAAGTTATTTATCTCTTTCCAGTTATCTACAAATCCTAAACCCTGCTCTGTGCAGAAGCCAGCCAGCAATTAGTCTGCTGTAGATCTCATCACAACCAAAATTACATTTCATTTCATCTGTCCAATTGTATTAATGTTTGCCTGGAGGCATTTTGGTCTGCGCCCATTAATAACACTCCTTGGCTGAACGAAACAAATTAAACAATTCCACACAAATACACGTTTGTGAATTGGTCTGCCAATGCCAGGCTAGGTAAATAGAGTAAAAATCTACTACTGATTATTCATTCATTTTCTTCCGCTTATTCCCGTTAAGGGTCACGGGTGACTGGAGCCTATCCCAGTTACTTTCGGGCCGTAGGCAGGGTACACCCTGGACTGGGGCCAGCTAGTCGCAGGGCTATCACACAGACATTGACAGACAACATAGAGACAACCATTCACTCGCACAGTCATACACTAGGGACAATTTTTTCCACAATGCCCAATTAACCTACCACATGCATGTCTTTGGACGGTGGGAGGAAGCCGGAGTGCCTGGAGAGAACCCATGGTAACACATGCAGACTCCACCCAGAGAAATCATGGTCGGGCCCAAGATTCGAACTCATGATCTCCTTATTGGGAGGCAAGAGCACTAACCGCTCTGCCACCGTGCACCCCCTACCACTGTGCACCCCCTACTGATTATGTTGAAGTAAAACAGAATATCTTCACCTCATTCCATTTTATATTATTGAAAGTCAACAACATTAAAACAAGGTTAAATAATTTATTCAAAATCTTCAACCTCAAAATAAAGTGCTATTAAACGCCACTTCTCCTCCTCTGACAACTGTCTAGTAGTGGTTCCACCTCTCAAGAGCACCAGGGCCCAACACAAACTTTTCCTCTGTCTGGCTCCCCAATGGTGGAATCAGGTGTTTGACTTGGCTATTGCAAAATACATTTTGGTTTGGTAATGTTGACTGGATTCACCTACTTGTCATGGTGTTTCAGCTTCTTCTTTGTAGGAGTTTCAAAGATTTAAAACATCAAGAACCAGATTTAGTGTCAACGTCTCACACCCTGAAGATAACCTCAACATAACTAGCAGTGGAATCAGTAACATTGAGATGCCTGTCTCTGACAACAAGCATATAGCCTGAACACTGACAGGGAAATATAATTTGCCCGAATGTCTTCTAAAGTGTTTACGTGAACACAGGTGAGTCTTGATTTAAATCCATTACAGACATCAGCTACCGTGGTAACATGGAAGCTATAATAGTGCCCTCTTCTGTCAACCACTCCCTCTTCTCTGAGTAACAAGTCCACAAATAATATTTTCAAGTCTATCTTTATTCATAATTTATGCAGACTGTTTCAATGATTTTTCTTCTCAGTAGAAGTTCTTGAATAAGAAAAAACAAACTATAACTAAAAGGATCCTGTAATTATCAGACACCATTAAACTTCCAAGTTGGAATGTCTGCTCTATTTGCCATAGGACATTCTATGTAACAGCTTAGAGGCTGGCATCAACTGAAACAGGTGAAAACATACCATCACAATACAGTCACCTATCAAATTGTTAGTTACACATAAAAAAAGATTTATTATACAAACTTATAAAAGCTTGTCAAAAGATTCCAGATTTTAACAGGGTTTTGCCATTGAAGGTACGTAATATACAAAACAAAATAACTCGCTGTTCAGGGTTCTGCCTCCAAAGTATTTGACTTTAAGACATACAGCCAATAAATTTTTTTTCGATTTCTTAGATTATTTAGTAATAACAGAAATGGAACGCATATAGCAAACATGAAAAGTAGAACGGCTGTGTAGTATCTGAGATACAGTATGACAAGATAAACAGACAGACAGTTACACAAATGTTCCAGTTCAGGCACAATTCAACATGATTAAAGGCATCTACACAACCTAGGACATTTGAAATACTGGGCTCGCTCACAATACCTGTATGTATAGTGTAGAATAAGACTAATGTATGTACCTGTGTGAAAATTGTATGGCACGTGGTATGTGAGGCACGTGGAGTTGAGTTTTGAAAGTAGGTGACAGTGAGGGTGGAGTGAGGAGTGCTAGCATGTGTTTAAAAGGCACAGGCTAACGGTGCTAATCACTAGCATTGTGGAAGCAACATTGCCAGAGAAGAGGCACTTGGGTGTTAGCAAGACTGGGCTAGGTCAGCAAAAACCTGGATGCTACCAATGGGAAGGCTAATTGCTAACCAATAATGAAAGCAGAGAACAGGAAAGTTGGCAGATAATCACTAATGCTAGCAGGTAGCCAAGAATGTTAACCAGTATGACTACACATTAAACCAGCTAACTAGATATAGTGTCAACTGTTAGCTTGTTGAACAGCGTCAACCTTTGGTCGCAGTAACTGGAAAATTGGAAATGATGAGTTTTTCACTGGCGTGGCTTCTACATTTTTTTGGAAAGAAGTTTGGGAAAGGGTTAAGAACTTAGGTTTGACAAGGACAGCAAAAAGTCTAATAACAGTCCTTCAGATCTCAGATAAATTCTATGATTCTACACCGGACAAGCTGAAAAAATCTGGTCATTAGCAAAGTTAGCACAATTGTTAACTAGGGTAGCTAGCTCAGATGAGTTAGCCAAGTTAGCTAGGTCAGCAAAGTTTCCTTGGCTAGCGGTTGCTCTTCATGGCCTCCTTTGCTGCCAGGATGAGAGGAGTGAGGCTTGATAAAGGCTTGGCCAGCTTCAGGAACGGATGCTGCAAAAACAAACAACACCATGTCAATTTGCTGAATAACATCCACCGATGTAATCACTAAGTGTGTATGGGATGTGATCACTAAGTCTTTATGGGATGTGATCCCTAAGCGAGTATGCAATGTGATCACTCAATGTGTATGGGATGTGATCCCTAAGCAGTATGGAATGTGATCACTAAATGTGTATGGGGTGAGCCACATGCCACTGCATGGGAATACGTGCTTGTGTGTGTGTGTGTGTCTTTAGTACCTGCAGCAGCTCTCGTCCGCCCCCACGTTTCTCCACGTCCATCTCCAGACAGCGGGACAAGAACGATCTGAAGACAGGAGACAGCTTCTCTGGACTCTGCAGCTCTGGGGTGCCGTTGGTGGCGATCAGATACAGAGCCTAAGATGGGACACAGACATGTTCAGTTCACCTCTCCTCAGGCCAGAAACAATACCACTGGACTGTATATCTGATTGTATATAATAGTCACTTTTGTGCGAATATCACAAAAACACACAAACAGATTTTACACAGATATTTCTTGAAATAAATGTTTCTTGACTGGCTCCATGTAGATTTTTGTGTTCCAAGAACAATCAACACCCCTCCCCCACAAACTCACTCTGAGGGGGTTCTCGTTGAGGTATGGAGGTTCTCCCTCTACCATCTCTATGGCCATGATGCCGAGGGACCAGATGTCCACCTTGGGCCCGTAAGCCTTTCGGGTCACCACCTCTGGTGCCATCCAGTAGGGAGTTCCCACCATGGTGCTGCGCTTACTCTGCTCTGGGGTGATCTGAGCGCAGAAGCCAAAATCAGCTGTAGGACAGATAAGCAGTAGTCAGTTCATGAACATTAAAAACCTTTTAATGTACTTTAAATAATGCCGTTGTAATGGTGAGTCACAGAGTTGTAACTGTTACTGCAGTGGTTCTTAACCTTGTTGGAGGTACTGAATCCGACCAGTTTCATATGCGCATTCACCGAACCCTTCTTAATTGGTCGTGTCATTACGAATCATATGAGTCGGATGTGTGTCTTGATGTCCACCGAACCCCTGGGGTTCGATCGAACCCAGGTTAAGAACCACTGTGTTACTGTAATATGTGTGCTTGTGTGTTACAATACTGTGACTGGTTCTGTGACTTATGTATCTTGTGTGTCTTTTTGTGTATGTTGTGCATGTTTTCGGTGTATGTTCTCACTGAGTTTGACAGATCCGTCCATGCCCAGCAACACGTTGTCACTCTTGATGTCCCTGTGGATCACCTGGTTTGCGTGGAGGAACTCCAGAGCCTGAAGACACTGGGGAGGAAGAAAATAGAGTGTCAAGAGAGTCACGCGCACACACCCCCCCCCCCACCCCCCCCCACCCCCCCCACCCCCCCCCCCCATCCCCCCCCCCCATCCCCCCCCCCCCGTCTCCTGTGCGTACCTCTCTGCAGACAGCAGCAATCTGGGCCTCGTCCATGCATGTCTCAGTCACCACATCAGTCAGGGAGCCCCCTGCTAGATACTCCATCACCACAAACAGCTCATCTCCCACTAGGAAACTACACACCCACATCCACACTTTAAATGACTACTCTTTACAGACACAATAAATGGCACATAGGATTTCAGCTGGCTTTCATTGGTCCAAGGAGTGCTGCTGTACCTGTCAACAAAGTTTACAATGTTGGGGTTTTTCATCTCCTTCATGACCAGGATCTCATTGATGATCAGCTCCTTCTTGGGTTGCTTCTGCAGGTTGATCTGCTTAATAGCCACCTGACGCAAGCAAACACGGTCTTTGTTTTTCCAGGCACAGTTCAGTCTGTCGTGCGTGCGAGAGGAATAAAAAAAGATACTTTACCTCCTGACCAGTGGCAACATCGATGGCTGTGTACACCGTACCAGACGCCCTGTGAGGGACGGAGAGATTAAAGGAAGTAAAACGGTGAACACATTTTCCATTATGTCCTCTTAAAGCAAGAGACGTGTACACAAGTTTACCCTTGGCCAATCTTCTCATAGCGTGTGTACTTCTTCTTGGGGTCTCCAATACTGACAATCGTTCCTTGTACACAGCAAAGAGGAGTTAGGTTAGTCAAACGTGTCCTAGCAAGAATATGGGTGTTTAAATGGAAACATGCGTGCTTGTGATCAGGTACGTTTGTGTGTCTGTATGCATGTGGAAAATACATTTCTTGGTTTTTAAGTAGGGAAAACAAACGTGACATGATATTTAGCATGAGGGTGTGCACGTGCTACTTACTGAGTTTATCCATGATCTCTTCATCGGTCATCTTGCCCTTTCTCCTCTGTCTGTCTGCTGCCTTGGCAGCTGCGTCGCCCTCTACCGGTGGAAGGGGTTCAATCACAGACTTGGTGTACACCTGACGCACAACAGGAAGTGACATCAGCATAGCGACACACACCTTGCCCTGTTACAGGATTTACCTTAACATTTATTAATTTAGTAAAAAGCGACTTATAAGATAGAGCTTTACAAAAGAGCATCGGTCACTAAGCATAGCAACGTGATAGACTCCAAACATGGCAGGCTTATAGATTATGAAACATACATCGTGAGAACCAATAAGAGCCAAGGGAAGACTTATAAGAGCTTTTGGCCGAACAAATAAAAAATTTAAGGTGAGTCTCCAACGGACAGTAGTCTACCTAAGGGACGCGACCAATAAAGCAACAACACAAGCGAGTTTCCGCACTGGGATTTAACAAGTAATTCTAAACAACAACCACAGATGATTTATGAAGTGACTTAAAATTTCGTGCCATTAAGTTTTTCGGGATTGCAGATTTTGTTTTTTGTTTGACACAAAGCAGCAGGCTTGTGCAAATGGAAGGGGTTCTCCTGGAGACTCACCGATTTTGTGTGTTCCGGCCTTGGAGCCACAATGGGAGGCGGAGCTTCATCATCATCCTCATCATCGTCCACCCCCTTTCCTCCTGATGGTGACTGCTCCGAACCCTGCTTCCCTGGCTAAACACACACACACTCAACCTCAACACACACACTTCATCTATACTGTTCTAGAATTGATAACGTTCCATTTGTAGTGGTATAGAGTCAAATAAACCAGTGCTTACTGATTGCGCATCTTTGTCTGAAAAAGAGAGATAGGGGAGACAGGAGTGACGTCATTTCAAATCCATGTTTAGTGTACACAAAACAAGATAGGGAGGGTAAGCGAAAGAGAGAGACAAAGAGCTAGAAAGAAAGACATGCATGGGATGGAGGAGACAAGAGACTGACCTGAAGAGGAGAAGCTGAGGTATTTTTGTTTGCCGCTGGTTGAATCATAGAACTTGAGAATGTCTAAGACAGCCTGAGGATTCTGCTTCTGCTCAGATTTACTGATGTTTGACGTCTGTAGGAGACGGGCCCACTGTTCTGGCATGCCCTGAACACACACAAAAACAGGGATCAATACACACATATATGCAGACACACATATATGAATTAATACACACTTATGGATCAAGACACAGTCATAGATCAACACACGCACACAAACACATACTTACAGTGAACTCTCCTGTAACGGCATCAAAACCCACATGAATAGTGTGTTCAAAGTCTGAGGGGGAGGATATCTCAGGTCTTTCCTTGTCACGCTCCTTCTTTCTGCCTCCTGGAGAGAGACTCCATGTTAAAGGTAATATATGCTACATGTGTGTGTGCCCACGTGTGTGCCCACCAGCGTGTCTTACCCTTCTCTGACGCAAACATGGAGATGATTTTGTTCCGGGACTTTCTCTCTTCCGGAACAGAGGGCAGAGGCCGAGTGTGATTGCCTGACAGTGGGTCTTTGGCTCCTCCTCCTTGGCTGCTCATCCTGACAGGGGGGGCGGGGGGCTTGTCTTCACACACTCCGCTGTCACACATCTACACACACGTACACCTGCACAATGAGAGACACAAATAATCTGTCACACATTTACACACACGTATACGTGCAATACAGGATACACAGCCTAAAATGGGACACAGAGAGACATGTTCAGTTCACCTCTCCTCCGGCCAGAAACAATACCACAAAACAATTACATGGATAAATCCCAACGGCCAAAACTGGACTGTATATCTGATTGTATATAATAGTCACTTTTTTGCCAGTACCACAAAAACACAAACACATTTTACACGCATATTTAATGTTCAATGTTTCTTGACTAACTCCAAATAGACACCCTAGGAACGCATACACCTGCATAATGAAGAACACACATTTGCGGAATTTAGCAGATGCTCTTATCCAGACCAACTCACAGCAAGTACAGGGCCAAGTAGGGTGAAGTCTCTTGTCCAACGACACAACGTCATGTTGACACAGCCGGGGTTTGAACCTGGGACTTTCTGATTACTAACCCAACACCCTAACCGACTGAGCCACATTACTCCCACATGACATCCCACAATATCTACACACGTACGACTGTGCAATAATGGGGGACACACACACACACACAATCTGTCACAACAATACTGAAGCGCCTACACATGAATATCAAAACATCTGGATGATTCTGGGTAATGAAAACTGTTTGAGGGAACAAAAAATAAAATTGAATGCGAAGGACAGTTGTGCGCTCCAAGTGTTATGCCACGGCTTTGTGCGTTCGATAAATATACAATGCTTAAAAAAATTAAGGGAACGCTTAAGCAACACCTAAAACTAAATTAATGGGATAATTGTGTCAACATTATTTGATTAAATAAAGTAATCTATTGAGGAAAAAAAAATGCCTGATATAAATAAAAATCCTCAGCCCATGGAGATCTGAAATCAAAAACATGCTCAAAAAAGTGGAAAATCTGTTCACAGGCTTATCCAACTACAGTGAAAGTTCCTCCAGACGAGTCTTGATGAGCCTCAGTAGTCTGTGTGACCTCCACATACTTGTATACACTCGCTACAATGCCCAATGCCTGGACATGGGCAGTATCAAAAAGAAAAATCCAGAAATCACAGTGTATGGGTTTTTAAACATTGTATTTGTATATTACTGTGTCAAATAAATATTTGGTCACTTGCTTATCAGACAGATTTATGACCCGTAAAGACCTGCGGGTAAGACCTGCGTCAAGACCACCTCATGACCCAATTTTTTCATTTGATGAAATCAAATTCATTTTTCTTTTTGATACTGTCTCTCACAGTGGAAATGCACCCACGGTGAAAAGTTCAGACCCCTCAATGTTTTCTAAGTATGTGATGAAATATTTATTGGCCTCACTGTATATCATATATATATACACACATATACACACATATACACACATATACACACATGTGCGTATGTGAGGCTAAGGAAGGTAAAGAATCAGCCCTGGACTACATGGGAGGAGCTGGTCAATGACCTGATGAGACTTGGGACCACCGTTTCCAAGGCTACCATCAGTATAACACTAAAACGTCATGGTTTAAAACCATGCAGCGCATAAAGTCAGCCCATGTCAAGGCCCATCTGACGTTTGCCAATGACCCTCTGGATGATTCAGAGGAGTCATGGGATAAAGTAATGTGGTCAGATGAGACTAAAATATAACTTTTGGTCTCTACTCCATTCGTTGTGTTTGGAGGAGGAAAAAGGAGGAGTATCATCCCAAGAACATCATACCTACATTGAAGCATGGGGGTGGAAGAGTCATGCTCTGAGGGTGTTCTTCTGCACAAGGGACAAGAAGACTGCACTGTATTAAGGACAGGATAAACGGGGTCCTGTATTGTTAGATATTGTGCAAAAACCTCCTTCAGAGCGTTGTGGCTGGGTCTTCCAACATGACAACAACCCGAAGCACAAAGCCAGGAAAACCAAGGAGTGGCTCAGTAAGAAGCATGTCATGGTTCTGGAGTGGTCTAGCCTGTCTCCAGACCTAAGTCCAATAGAAAATATTCGGAGGCAGCTGAAACTCGTTGCTCAGCAACAGCCCTGAACTCTGACAGATCTAGAGAAGATCTGTATGGAGGAGTGGGCCAAGATCCCTGTTGCAGTTTGTGCAAACCTAGTTAAGAACTACAGGAGCCGTTTGACCTCTGTCATTTTTAGCAAAGGCTTCTGTAAAGTGATCAAATATTTATTTTACACAGAAATATACAAATAAAATGTTGAAAGAATCGTGCAATGTGATTTCTGGTCTACGATGAACATTTTAGACCCTCCACGTTTTCTAAGTGGGAGAACTTGCAAAATAACAGGCTGATCAAATACTTATTGCCCTCACTGTATATATACAGGGAGTGCAGAATTATTAGGCAAGTTGTATTTTTGAAGATTAGTTTTATTATTGAAAAACTATTATTCTTGATGAACCCAAAATACTCAAATATCAAAGCTGATTATTTGTGGAAGTTGGAGTAGGGCTTTTTTTGTTTTAACTATATTAGGAGGATATCTGTGTGTGCAGGTGACTATAACTGTGCAGAATTATTAGGCAACTTAACAAAAAACAAACATATACCCATTTCACTCATTTATTTTCACCAGGGAAACCAATATAACAACTCAGTATTCACTAATATACATTGCTGGCATTCAAAATAATAATAAATAAATAAAAATCAGTGACTAATATAGCCGCCTTTCTTTACAAGGACACTCAAGTCTGCCATCCATGGATTCAGTCAGTGTTTTGATCTGTTTGCGATCAACATTGCGTGCAGCAGCAACCACAGCCTCCCAGACACTGTTCAGCGATCTGTACCGTTTCCCCTCCTTGTAGATCTCACATTTGATGAGGGACCACTGGTTTTCTATGGGGTTCAGATCGGGTGAACAAGGAGGCCATGTCATTAATCTTTCTTCCTTTAGACCCTTTCTGGCCAGCCATGCTGTGGAGTACTTGGATGCGTGTGATGGAGCATTGTCCTGCATGAAAATCATGTTTTTCTTGAAGTATGCTGACTTCTTCCTGTACCATTGCTTGAATAAGGTGTCTTCCAAAAACTGACAATAGGACTGGGAGTTGAGCTTGACGCCATCCTCAACCCGAAAAGGTCCCACAAGCTCATCTTTGATGATACCAGCCCATACCAGTACCCCACCTCCACCTTGCTGGCGTCTGAGTCGTACTGGAGCTCTCTGCCCTTTGCTGATCCAGCCACGAGCCCATCCATCTTGCCCATCAAGACTCACTCATTTCATCGGTCCATAAGACCTTAGAAAAATCAGTCTTGTGATACTTCTTGGCCCACTCTTGACGTTTCATTTTGTGTGTCTTGTTCAGTGGTGGTCATTTTTCAGCCTTTCTTACCTTGGCCATGTCCCTAAGTATTGCACACCTTGTGCTCCAGTGATGTTGCAGCTCTGAAATATGGCAAAACTGGTGGCGAGTGGCATCTTGGTAGCTTCATGCTTGATTTTCCTCAGTTCACGGGCAGTTACTTTGCGCCTTCTTTTTTCAACACGCTTCTTGCGACCCTGTTGACTATTTTGAACGAAGCGCTTGATTGTTCGATGGTCACGCTTCAAAAGCTTGGCAATTTTAAGAGTGCTCCATCCCTTTGCAATATATGCCACTATTTTTTACTTTTCTGAGCCCGTCAAATCCCTCTTCTGACCCATTTTGCCAAAGGAAAGGAAGTTGCCTAATAATTATGCACACCTGATATAGGGTGTTGATGTCATTAGAACACACCCCTTTTCATTAATGCGATGCACATCACCTGGTATGCTTAATTGGTAGGAGGCTTTCAAGCCTATGCAGCTTGGAGTAGGCCAATATGCATAGAGAGGGTAATGTGGTCAACATACTCATTAGCTTAATAATTCTGCACTCCCTGTATATACACACATATTTAGTCATTTTAGCAGACGCTCTGATCCAGAGCGATTTACAACAAATACAGGGACATTCCTCTTGAGGCAAGTAGGGTGAAATACTTTGCCCAGGAACACATCATCCTGTTGCCACAGCCAGGGTTTGAACCAGGTACCTTCTGATTACTAGCCTGACTCTCTTACCGCTCAGGCACATGACTCCCCTATATATAAGGTTCCACTGTATCATCATTACACAGTAGAACATTATAATGGAACTTTAAAATGAACGTATACTGAGAGTGTAAAGGCAGATCTTTTGTTAACAGTATGTCCTGATTTCTGTTTGTCCTGACACATTTTCAGCTCCCTCACACATGCACACACGCACAATGCAACATAAGACAAAGCTACTGAGCTACTATGTTCAGTTCACTGAGCTACTATGCTCAGTTCACTGAGCTTTCCTCACTTCCTGTGTCTGGCCCTGCAGTTCTCATTGCCCAACAACTGAACAACAGAGATGCAACCCAGAGGTATTGTCATTCCTTTCCCTTTTCAACAACATAGACTAGGCACATCTTTAGATTGATGTTTGAAAAGGAGGAGACGATGCACAGCAGTCAAAGCTGAACAAGAAGTTATAATTACAGCAACATTTTGAGCAGAAACTTTACGATGACCTCAATAGCGTTTGAGGAACGTTCGTAACTGTTGCACTCTGCCGACGTTACAGTGCTAATGTTTTCAGGTGAAAACATAACCGATGTGATTGATAAACAAGCTATTGAAGAGAGGATCTTCCTTACAGTTGCCTTGTCATGTACAGTCTCAGCCCACAGGAGTTGTCACTGTAGCCAGTGTAAAGATGAGGTCATCATGCTTGCCACTATCCCTTCATAAAAGTTCAGCCTTCTGCCTGCCATGGAGTCATCCTCTGCCTGGTGTGGGACCAGAGACAGATCTACTGTGCCTTGTGTGCTGTTGACACTTAAAAACAAGGTTATTTATATTCTACATACAAGCAGGAGGGTTACGCTTTCATGGTCTACCACAGATAGCAAGGTAAGACTATAGAATCTCATAGACTTCTGCCAGCCTTTTGTTTTCTATCTAAGTCCTTCTTTCTACGTCCTCTATCTTGTTCTTCGCGGTGCCATTCCCCTGACAGTCAGACCCTTACTCACCCCTCTGTATTCTCCTCTGTACCTCTCAGAAGAGTAGGTACACCCAAATGTGTCTTTAACTGTCGTCCCAGTCTCGGTTGTGTGTCTGTCTTAGTAATAGAAATGAAGTGTCTTTCTCATCTCCTCTCAGGACAGGTTTTTGCAGGCAAACTCATTCCTCAGCAGGACACAAGTGCAACAAGTACAGACGTGTGTTTAGAGGGAGGCTGAGTGAGGGTGTGTGTGTGGGTACAGGCAGTTTGTCCAGGCTGGGGCTTGTCTCCAGGAATTCCACGACTCCAGGGCTGGAGTTGGGTGTGGTCTGTCCTCTTGACAAACACCTCATAGCAACAAGCTCCTTGGATGGATTGCCAAAGAGGGCACTGATCGGTGATCAAATTGGCATAGATATTGTTGGGCCAAACTGTGCGGCATGTTCTCTCCATAATCTCATGGATATAATGGGTATACAAATAACCCCAAAATAAATCGTACAAACAAATCAATATCCTGCTTGTGTGTGAACACTCTGGAGTGGGTGCCCAATGCTCCTGGCTGCCCTGGGAGGAAGAACAGCATGATGAGTAATGTGGTCCATGTCTCCAGTGGATCCTGCTGTATGCATGTGTGCTCCACTGTTTCTTCCTCACAACCTTAGAGTTTACAGCACAGGTTTCAAGGTCTACACCCATGCTCCTCCCAGGGCAGGCCAGCACTGCCAAAAACTAGGAAGCCTCTGCAGCTTCTCATATAACAGACAGAGGTGCGTTCACACACTGTAGATAAACCTAACCTACGTTGATATAAAAGGACTTAAATGTATGTGTTGTTTTTCTGTAGATTAGTGGTGCGTCTTAATACCCATACACTACCACACCATATAGAATGCATGCGTCTGTGTACACCTCAAATCTACTTTTATCCATGAATGCTTTGTTTAAAGCTTTAAAGCCTAAAGTGAACATTTATTTTCTCTGTCACTGCACTTTCTATTCCTTCTATCTCTATGAGAAGCACACTTCCTCATCCTCTAGAACTACCAGAGTACCCAACAGTCACACAGCATGTTTGCCCAACCAGACAAAAGCAAACAGAAGCAGAGAGCTGTTTACAGGAAGTGAGCAGCCTTTTGTACTCAGCTTCTATAAAAGGAAATACTGGTTCGGACTTCCTGGAGAGAAGAAGTCTTCCATTGACTCATGGAAGACTTGCATGGTATGACAAGTGAAAGACCAAAGGTTCTAGAAGTGCCCCAGAAGTATATACAGTTAAGCGGCAAGACCGGCAACCTGTCTATGTTCAAATGAACTGTGTTTGTCATGGTCACATTCACTGAACCAGGGAGACAGGCCGGTAACTTCCTAAATGAGACAACACGCAACTGCAATTGTGCTAAAATTATTGAATCTGTATCCAAAATGTCACAAATGTAAATACGATGACTAGGTGGTTGGTTCAATTGAGTTTGAAGCTGCATCGAGTCCGCCTTGAATTGGCAGAATGATGACTGTAACAACCCCACTGGGGAGATAGTTAGCGTTAGCATAGCCTAGGGACTTTAATAGCTAGCCTAACCACAATAGGAGACGCATTCCTATCGAAGCTAAGAAAAGGCACGTTCCAACTACTACTAGATAAGTCGGCAAGCGATGGCGCGATTTGTACAGAAAACAGTACATACATGCCTCTAAAAGGTAACTAGTGTATATCTTGTCAATTTAATATTACAGCAATTTCGCCGAATAAACAGTTTCGTTAGGCAAGTCTGTTGTAGTAAAGTTGTAGTTTAAACAATGTATATATTGCTACCTAGTATTGTCTCTAACGGCATCGATGGCTAAAGTTGGCTATGTCACTAGCCAGCTAGCTACTAGTTTAGCTGCCTTCGTTAGTCAGATTTTGTTCACTCACCAACTGAAGTCAGCCGTAAACTCCTGCAAAACTCCTGGAATCTAGGCACTAACTCAATTATCCTCAAGCCCCTCCAAGCAGTGATTATCGCCGTGATTTCAGATCTGTTCAGGATTTGGTTTTGAAAAGCATTTGCGTGATATTTTTTATCCAGAGAACTTTTGCTAGGATTTCGGCTACACCAGAGAACAGCGAAAGCGGAAACGGAACTGTTGACCCAGCCCAGGCCGGATCGGAATCGGAACCTCACGATTTCCCTAATCATTTTTTATTTTATACAGCTATATCTAGAGTTATGCCAAACTTTTCCCGTGGAAGTGTGAAAAGTACATTAAAAAGTCTATACAAAATGAGTAAACATATTATATAATAAAGTATTCTGAATGAATACAATAAAATAAATAAAAGCCAGGGAAGAAATGATTTCGCTAATCGCTCATTGGTTAGCGTTGTTATTGAAGGAACGGTGACCAACTTTACCAACGTGCTTCCAGAGAACTGTTGCAGAACGTTCAGAGAAAATCTAGCCTAACTTTATTGCCGCCTAAGGTAAATGAGTGAATGTTGTCGCTAAAGTAACTTTCGGTGTTTGTTTAGTTTTTTTCGAAGTTTTATTTCAATCCGTTGCCGGGTTTTAGTTATTCTAGGACAGTTAACCTTGTTGGAGGTACTGAATCCCACCAGTTTCATATGTGCATTCACCGAACCCTTCATATTGGTCGTGTCATCACGAATCATGAGTCGGATGTGTGTCTTGACCTCCGTCGAACCCCTGAGACTGACTCACCGAACCCAGGTTAAGAACCACTGTTCAAGGATTTCTAATTTCTCTTCAAATGCTAGTTTGAGCCTGTATTAGTGTACGTTTCCTCCACTTTGTAGACTAGCGTACCTTGAGGGGTCCCATTATTGTCGACCTAGCTCTCCGCGCTCGTCAGACATTTTACAAAAAGGCCGATACAATACAAATTAAAAACGTTGTCACACCTTTGTATAAATACTTTAATATGTAGATACACATCTACATTATAACACTCTGGTTTTTTATATATTTTGGTGTGCAGCAATATAGATTAGAGTAAATGTAAATGTCATTACACACGTACAAGTACAGGGTAACAAAATGAAGTTAGCATCCAACCAGAGGTGCAAAACAGGTAGCATAAGCGGAATATACAGAGGATGTACTGGCTATTAAAAGGAATTTGGAAGTACAAATCTATAGCTGTATTGTAAAATTTGCTATTGTATTTTTTTAACAGTATTTACAGTGTTGTGTGTACATATAGTGCAAAATGGTACTAAATGCAGATGTGCAAAATGGAACAGATAGTGCAAAATGGTAAAGATGGTGCAAAATGTTACAGATGGTGCAAAATTATACAGATAGTGCAGAATGCAGACACTATTGCAAATATAGGGGGCAGGGGTTAGCACAGGGTGGAGTTCAAAAGTGACACAGTTCTGTGGAAGAAGCTGTTCCTCAGTCTACTGGTCGTAGCAGAGGGCAAGAGTGCAAACAGTTTTGGGCGGGGTCGGAGGAGTCCTTATGGATGCTGAGTCCTTCTGGATGCTGTAATATGTGTACGTATCGATGAGTAACTTTCTTTCGTTGCTGCTGCATTTCTTCTGATGAGGTCCTCTTTTCTCGAGGCACAGAGTAATTAGCCAATCAGAAAACATCCCCCACCAAGCTCTTGATTAAACAGATCAATGACATTTGAAAAACTCATAATTCAAAGAATGTTAATATTGTGAAAAGACCAGTGGGCCATTTGTGGGTCAGTGGAATAGACCAATCAGTGGGAATTGTGTTTTTACGGTGGTTTACCCTGGCTCGCCAATATTACAGCCGAGTTCACGTGGCCTTCATCAGACTGAGGCAGGCGGTGGAAATTTCAATAGGAAAACTAGTTAACTCTCCTGGAGTCTGACCATTGCAGTTGCATCAGCTGCTTTTACCGAACCAGATCTGACATTTTTTGCACTATCTTGGCAGGCGAAAGAAGCCATGCAGTTTGTCAGACGGACGTTTGGATGGACTGATCAGAGCTCCGTAGATCTGTTCGGGGAGCCCGCAGAGACAGAAACCTTGTCTCAGGCACTCCGCTCTGCAGCGGCAGACGAAGCTAATGAGGCTGATGCCGATGGCAGTGTGCTGTTTGGGATCCTACGGGGCAACGTGGTGGGGCTGAAGTACTACACTGGCGTGGTACGTATCCATGAAGCTACACTGGATACTCCATAGAATACATTTGGATAGTTAGTACACTGGCTTGTTGTATTTAGTATTATGTCATTAGGATGTGTATAACACATGCATACCTTTCTTAGGTGAATGTAGGGGAGATGGTGTCCCTGGTGCGCCAGCCTCAGAATCAGTACGACCGAAATGCTGTGATGGTGGTCAACATGTACGGCAGCCAGGTGGGCCATATCAAGAGAGAGCTGGCCGCAGCCATGGCGACCATCTTGGACGACAACCTGGCCAAAGTAGAAGGGTGAGTGACCGACTGTAGAGGGACATCCAAGACCAATGTCTGTCATGCATTTGTGAAGGGCTCGAGAGCAGTGTTTCCCAACCCTGATCCTCATACATATTTTAGATGTTTCCCTGCTCCAAGACACCTGATTCAAATGAATGGGTCACAAGCATAGGGAGTCAAGTGGCTGAACGGTGAGGGAATCGGGCTAGTAATCAGAATGTTGCGAGTTCGAAATCCTGGTTGTGCCAACATGATTGTGTCCTTGGGCAAGGTACTAAACCATACTTGCCTTGGGGGAAAGTCACTGTCATTTCTGTAAGTCTCTCTGGATAAGAACGTCTGCTAAATGTAAATATACAGGCGTCTGCAGAGCTGTATAAAGACCCATTCATTAGAATCTGGTGTGCTGGGGCAGGGAAATATCTCAAACATGCAGGATAGGTATGAACACACTGCTCTAGGGATCTGGCGGTGAAGGCAGTGCTGTGTGGGTAGTGATAGGTGAGGGTTAGGGTTACCAGTCCATTTGAGGTCTTAATGTGCTTGTGTTTGGTGACAGAATGGTGCCGTCAGGGGTGAATAATGCCTTCACCATGCCGGTGCTGCTGTCCTTCTGGGGAAAGGAAGAGCAGAAAGCCCAAGTTGTAGGACAGCTAGGACGACATGGATACAAACTGGGGCCCGCAGGTATACTCGCAGAGGACACCTTCTCACATACAGACAGACAGTTTTACTATGCAGCCCCCACAAGGGATACTGAAATCACACCTTCCAGTAGTTGTGTGTGTTTGTGTGTATGTGTGTATCTAAGGCAACAAACGAATCATGGTAACAGGACCAGGCAGTACGGGTCTCTATGCGCCAGCCAGGAAGTCCACAGCCATCCCTCTGACTGCTACAGAGGTAACAAACTAACATACAGTATAGGAAACTGTGCCATCGTACATACACACTGACCCACACTGTGAAACTATATAATAGATTCAAACTAAATCTATATGCGAACAAGAAAGGAGACAAAGGTCTAAAAATATACTCATGAGGAGACCAGGAGAGATGTGCTTATGGCAACCTCAACTCTGATCTGGCCACATCTCTCTCTGGTACCTAGTTTATTACATCAGTTCACAAAGTATCAGATTTCACACAATCATAGTACATCAATCAGGATAAATGTCTTTGAAGAATGTTCTCGTGGAAGCCTCTTTTATGGCATGTTTGTTTTGGGCCTGGTGTCCTCAACATAACCCCTGTCCTGCAGATCATCAACCAAATGGTAATCTCCACTTCAAAGCACGTCTCTCTCTGCAAGACAAACTCAAAAGCACACACAAGCTACAATCGTATCAATTCTATGAAAGTTGTATCAGCAAATATGGGATTACTAAAAATGACTCTAACACTATACCATCATACATTTATACCAACATTCTGTGTAACTGTACCATCATTACCATTACAGTATTTAAAGCTGTACCATTATTCACACTAGATATATACACTATATATATATATATATATATATATATATATATATATACATAAACTATACCATCATACATAGAGTATATTAAGCCATTGTACATACACACAGACTGTATATTAAACTACACCATCGTACATACGCAGTACACATACATCATATTAAACAGTACCGTCGTACATACACACATACAGTCTGACATACTGTAGGGTGGTACACGTACCCCACTGATAATAAAATGCCGGGGATATGAGCTCTGCTAACGAGACGTATCTGCCTCCAGCTGAAGAATGCGTTTGACTGTCTCTTTGAAGACCTGATGGAGGTCAAGAATGGAGAGCTAGAAGCTGCAGATGTAAGTGTGTGTGTAATTTTGTCTGTGTGTTTTTGTTTCTTCCACGTTAGCCTTTAAAACAAAGCAGCGAGACCGCCTTGTACGTGTGCCCATGCAGGTGCGTGTGAAGGGCACTGAGCGTGTGGTTTGGCACATGCACAAAGTTCCAAACCCCCTGCTCTCCCCTCCTCTCCCCCTCTGTAGGCTGTGTGCACTCCTTTGATGCTCCACCAGAAGCAAGCTCTAGCCTGGATGTGTGCATGTGAGAACAGCTCTACCTTGCCCCCCTTCTGGGAAGAGGAGGGAGACCTGTTCTTCAACACCCTCACCAGCTTTTCTGTCAGGGAGAGGCCCCAGAGGGCTAGGGGAGGCATCCTGGCCGATGACATGGGTCTGGTAAGGTGCGCACACACACACACAACAACAAGAAGACTGTCAACAGGGTCTGTCAAACACGACTACCTCCTCCTCACATGCAAATACATGTGTATGCACGAGCATGCACACACACACATTCCAGACTCACAGTAGAAAATCTCAATGCTGCTACTTGTAAACCTCTCGCTAACCTTAGACACACAAACAAAGCTGCATATTTTGCTCCAAACCTATGGAACTTGTATCCCTCTGAGGTCAGAGTTTCTTACCAGTTTTTTATCTGCTCTGAAAATGATTTATTATATTGCTCTTCTGTGATTATCATAAGTGGTCATTGTATTTTTGTTGCATGTTTTTGTATCCTTTATGTTCCTTTATATTCTTTATTTTAATTTTTTATTAAGCGCTTTGAGATGAAAAGCAACTTGAGATGAAGAGAACATTTAGTTATTATTCTTATTACATTCTCTGACATTTTGGTGGCTGTGTGGGCTTGTTCTCAGGGAAAGACTCTGACCACCATAGCTCTGATCCTCTCCAACTTTCACCATGGGAAACCCCTGCCCCTTGACAAAGGTGTAAGTTTCCCGATCGTCTTTGTTTTTGTTTTTTTCATTTGAAAGTTCTGGAGTATTCTCTTGTGAACTGTGTGAACTTGTGTGTTTCGTTATAGCAGCAGTACTCCAGCGACTCCAAAGCTTGCACCTCAAAGATGAGCCCCAAAGCACAAAGTACGCTTTTTAACATGTGTATTTATATACTTCGAATGGATGAGTAGGTGAGTGTGTCTGTATACATGCTTCTGCATGTGAGCCAATGTGTGTGTGTTCCAGAGTGTGCTCCAAAGGGTGGAGAGAGAGCTCCCATAGAAGCTTCTGGTTCATCCGTGAAGCCTCATTCTGACAGGTAACAGAACTTTGGGGTGGATTTCAACATCACTTTAAAAGCAGATAACAATACTGCATGTTTTTTTCAGTCAGCAGAAGATGGTGTGTTGTGAATCAGTGGATTTTATGAAGGACTTGGAGGTGCCCCGACTGCAAAAGCAAGGTAGTCTGTAACTGCTGTATGTGTGCTGTGTGTGTGCTGTGTATGACTATCGACACTTAATGCTGTACCGCTCCCCATCTAGCCAAAGCAAAAGGACAGGGCAAGACCTCGCAGTCAAAAAAAGGTTAGACAACTTTATAGATACAGTCAGGTCCATAAATATTTGGACATTGACACAATTTTCATCATTTTGGCTCTGTATACCACTACAATGGATTTGAAATAAAACAATCAAGATGTGCTTTAAGTGCAGACTTTTAGCTTTAATTTCAGGGTATTTAAATCAAAATCAGTTGAAAGGTGTAGGAATTACAACACATTTTATGTGCCGCCCCCCTATTTAAGGGACCAAAAGTAATTGGACAATTGGCTGCTCAGCTCTTCCATGGCCATATGTTATTCCCTTATAAAGGGAGTTCGTTATTTCATTGACAAGGAGCAGATAAAAGGTCTAGAGTTAATTTCAAGTATGGTATTTGTGTTTGGAATCTGTTGCTGTCAACTCTCAATATGAAGTCCAAAGAGCTGTCACCATCAGTGAAGCAAGCCATCGTTAGCTGAAAAATCAAAACAAACCTATCAGAGAGATAGCAAAAACATTAGGTGTGGCCAAATCAACTGTTTGGTACATTCTTAAAAAGAAAGAACGCACTGGTGGGATCAGTAACTCCAAAAGACCCGGAAGACCACGGAAAACAACTGTGGTGGATGACAGAATAATTATTTCCCTGGTGAAGAAGAACCCCTACACAACAGTTGGCCAGATCAAGAACACTCTCCAGGAGGTAGGCGTATCTGTGTCAAAGTCAACAATTAAGAGAAGACTTCACCAGAGTAAATACAGAGGGTTCACCACAAGATGTAAACCATTGGTGAGTCTCAAAAACAGGAAGACCAGATTAGAGTTTGCCAAAAAACATCTAAAAGAGCCTGTACAGTTCTGGAACAACATCCTATGGACAGATGAGACCAAGATCAACTTGTACCAGAATGATGGGAAGAGAAGAGTATGGAGAAGGGAAGGAACTGCTCATGATTCAAAGCATACCACCTCGTCAGTGAAGCATGGTGGAGGTAGTGTTATGGCGTGGGCATGTATGGCTGCCGATGGAACTGGTTCCCTTGTATTTATCAGATGATGTGACTGCTGACAAAAGCAGTAGGATGAATTCTGAAGTGTTTCGGGCAATATTGTCTGCTCAGATTCAGCCAAATGCTTCAAAACTCATAGGACGGCGCTTCACAGTGCAGATGGACAATGACCCGATGCATACTGCGAAAGCAACCAAAGAGTTTCTTAAGGCAAAGAAGTGGAATGTTCTGCAATGGCCAAGTCAATCACCTGACCTAAAACCAATTGAGCATGCATTTCACTTGCTAAAGACAAAACTGAAGGGGAAATGCCCCAAGAACAAGCAGGAACTGAAGACAGTTGCAGTAGAGGCCTGGCAGAGCATCACCAGGGATGAAACCCAGCGTCTGGTGATGTCTATGGGTTCCAGACTTCAGGCTGTCATTGACTGCAAAGGATTTGCAACCAGGTATTAAAAGTGACAATTAGATTTATGATTATGTTAGTTTGTCCAATTATTTTTGGTCCCTTAAAAGGGGGGGGGGGGGGCACATATAAAATGTGTTGTACCACATTCACCTGATTTGGATGTAAATACCCTGAAATTAAAGCTGAAAGTATGCACTTAAAGCACATCTTGATTGTTTCATTTCAAATCCATTGTGGTGGTATACAGAGCCAAAATGAGGAAAATTGTGTCAATGTCCAAATATTTATGGACCTGACTGTACATTCCAACACTTGAATGTGCTCTGTGATATAGCCCATGCAACTATGTGTGTGTGTGTGCGTGCGTGCGTGTGTTATTTGTGTGTGTGTAGGGGCATACAGTGTCCATATTCCTGTGACAGACAGTACCGAGACCTCAGGAGCCAGAGCCACTCTTATCATCTGCCCGCTGTCTGTTCTGAGTAACTGGCTGGTCAGGACATACACACTCACTCTGCTACATTTAGAAACACACACACACTTGCGCTGCTTCTGTATCTACACTCAATGCAAATGTGTACACTCAATGCAAATGTATACACTCAATGCATATATATATATATACACACACACTGCATATGTATTATAAATACACACATGCTGCATCTGTATACACAAACGAACGCACACTGTGCTAACATATACAGAAACAAACAGCTCAGGGCCTATTGTATGCATGCACAGTAACACACACACTGTAATGCATGCACAGTAACCTACACACTCTCTAATATATGTACATTGATAGGATAATGTCAGAAAGAGTTTACTTTATTTATTAAAATAATTATATATTATTTATAAAATCTTGTTTATTGTAACCATTCATGGTAGGGTGTTCAGATATTGCCTCCATGTATATAATGAATAGATACAGTACAAATATAGTTTCTCCAGAGCATTTCCTTAGAGCAGTGTTTCCCAACCCTGGTCCTCAGGGAACACCTGTCCTGCATGTTTTAGATGTTTCCCTGCTCCAACACACCTGATTCCAATGATTGGGTCGTTATCTAGCTCTGAAGTGTCCTGGTAACAAACATGCATAGAATCAGGTATCTAAATGAGTGTATTTGTCTAAATGCAGACAGGTTTGATGAAACAGCATGATGTCTTGACCCCAGGAGAGAAGCCTCTCTTGTATCGCAGAGTAATATGATGGTTCAACTCGTTGTGTTTAGGACCAGTTGGAGCAGCATGTGCGCAAGGACGTGGAGCTGCGTGTGTATCTGTACTATGGCTCCGAGCGCAACAGGGACACCAGTTTCCTGTCTGCACAGGATGTGGTGCTGACCACCTACAGCGTGCTGTCAGCTGACTATGGGGTGAGTGGACAGTGGATACGACGAGTCCCCTCAACACATCACTGTTCCAACACAGTATAATTACAGTCTTGTTCCCGTGCTTCATCTCCATTTGTGTCTGTCTCTCGCTTTTTCACACCCCTCTCTCTTCCCTCTTTCTCTCTTTCTCCCTCCCTCGCTCCCTTCCTCTCACTCTATCTCTCTGTCTCCTGTTCTATATCTTCTTTCATTATATCTGCTCCCTTTTTGTCTCTCTTCCCCTCCCCTTTCCAGGGTACCAGTCCCCTCCATGGAGTCTATTGGCTCAGGGTGGTCCTAGATGAGGGCCATGTCATAAGGAACCCCAATGCCCAGCAGAGCAAGGCAGTTCTGGCCTTGAATGCTCACCGCCGCTGGATACTCTCAGGTACACACATTTAAATACATGTGCGCACATACACACACGGTCAGAGACACGTTTGCACTACTATACTCTAGCTCAGGACACAATTTCTCAAACACACAAACAAGCACACAGACACAATCGAGAGTCCAGAACGTGTGTGTGTGTGTGTCCAGGCACCCCTATACAGAACAGTCTGAAGGACCTGTGGATGCTGCTGGCTTTCTTGCGTCTGAAGCCGTTTGATGTGAAGGAATGGTGGACCAGAGTGATCCAGAGACCTGTCACCCAGGGAGACCGGGAGAGCCTGGCGTGAGTCTGCAACACCTTATATTTCCTCACTATACTGGACTATACTCTCCTGGACTATACCCTACTGGACTATACTGCACTATACTCTAATGCAGTGTTTCTCAACCCTGGTCCTCAGAGCCCACTGTCTTGAATGTTTTAGATATTTCCCCCTTCCAACACACCTGATTCAAATGAATTGTCATTATCAGGCTTCTGCTGAGCTTCATAATGACTCATTCATTTGAATCAGGTGTGTTGGAGCAGGGAAACATTGAAAACATGCAGGACTGTGTGCCCTGAGAACCAGGGTTGATAACCACTGCTCTAATGCACTATACTTTACTGGACTATATTCTACTAGACTATACTCAACTGGACTATGATCTACTCCACTATACTCTACTAGAATATACTCTACTGCACAATACTCTACTGAACTATATTACACTGCACTATACTCTACTGCAGGGGTGGCCAACCAGTCAGAGGCTAAGAGCCACAATTTGTGAGCGCTGTCTTACAGACTCTCAGTTCATGTCTACAAAAAATATATAATTTACAGTAGCATTTTCTCTTACCATGCATGTTGCTTAGTGGGACTTCTGGCATTCCTTGCCCTCAACAATACTTTTCAAATCTGGTTTGTAGTCAATTGTTACCACTCAAAGTATCATCACATGTCTTTTTGTCAGAACAGATCGATGCTTTGATTTCACGTGTTTCAGGGTAGAAAAACCCTCCCAGACGTATGTTGACCCAAACATTGACAGTATCTTAAGCGCAGCCCGTTAGACATTTGGGTACTTTTCCAATGGCACACTTTTCTAGAATGCAATGGTCCCTTCTCTCAAAGCAGGTTTCAGTTGGTCCTTATCTCAAAGATCGATCATCTCCAACTCAGCCAAATCTGTTACCAGCAGGGTTTTCAAACAGTCCGTCTCCGCATTAAACGGTTCGATAAGGAACGTAATCTGTGGCCTTTTCATTTGAAGATCACAGTCACAAAGCTTTCATGCAGGTTTTCAACAAGTGTTGCGTATCTGGCTGTTTGCGTACTCAGGACAGCGCCAGTGACTTGTTCCAACACACCTGATTCAAATGAATGGGTCCTTATCTAGCTCTGAAGAATCCTGGTAACGCACATGCATTCGAATCAGGTGTGTTGGAGCAGGGTTGCGGAACACTGCTCTACTGGACAGTACTCTTAATCCAGTGTTTTTCAACCACTGTGCCGTGAGAGACGGTCAGGTGTGTCGTGGGAAATTATCAAATTTCACCTAATTGGTCAAAAAAAATTATGATCTACAAACAATATTCCTTTGTCGAGTGTCTGTGCTGTAATACTGTACAGTAATAATGGCAGCGTAATCATGTCATAACCACTAGATAGCACCAGGTAGCAAATTGCATTGTACATGAGACAAGAGAATGAGTGATGCATCAATGTGGCACATGTGGCATTGTGGCTGGCAAGACTCGGATGACAGTAATGGAGACATAAAAAAAAGAGCAAAAATGCTAACGCCGAACTGGGCCCTGGACTAAATTCTGACCCAAATGAAGGCCCTAGTATGAGTGGAGGTCAAAAGAAGGCTAAAATGGTGAGCTCGAAGCAATACAGCGAGAGTTCCTGTATTGCCCAGTACACCCAGGTTTCCCTCATTGAACAGGCACTGTGGAGTAGTACAAAAATATAGATTTGTATTAAAAGGCTGAGTAGTAGATAGGGTATTGGGAATTGCATTGCTTCCCTGATCCAAGAAACATGGACAATGGACACAACATTGTTGTTCAATATTCTATATTATGTGCAATACAGTAATCCCTCGTTTTTCACGGGGGTTACGTTCCAAAAATGCACCCATGAAGTAGAAACCTTTATTTTTTGGACAATTATTATACTGTACAATTACATTTAAATTAAAGATCCATGCATTCCGTAATGCCGACCTACAGCCGCACAGCTTTTACCCTCCTTTAGCCTGTCCAGAAGTTTCACTTTTTCTGCGACTGTTAACAGTCGGTGCAGAACGTTTTGTCGACATTATTGGTTAAGAGAATTTGCTTGTACAAGACACATTTACGTGTATTTTATCTGTCTTGCACGTGTACAGTGCATACAGTATTACAGTAAACCGCAACGTTATTGACGCACAGGTAGAGAAGAAGCAGAGCGAATGTTCAGCCAGTCAGAATGCAGAACACAATGCACGATAAAAAAAACGTGAAGTAGCGAAACCGTGAAAAGTGAACCGTGATATAGCGAGTGATTACTGTATTTCAAGTGTTTTGTTATTCCGTATTCCCCCATGGTGGTCTTGTTGTTCTTACGCACAACTTGCAATATTCCCTGTGGTGGTCTTGTTGTTCATACGTACATTACGTGCAAGTGAAATTCCTTAAGTTAAATAACTGTTTACATGTCGATATGTCTGTCTATATGTGGTTGACATTCGAGACAGGAACCACTCACTTAACCGTACTTAACTTACTTTTAAGTAGTAACAGTACTATATTGTGCTCCCCTTATTGTTATATTACCCAGCAACTCAGTGTGCTGTACTTTACCCTGCTGCTGTTGTGGAATAGGACATAGACCACATCTACGAAACAAACAATTTGACATAAGACAGGGCAATAATACAGGGCATAGAGCAACCATACCTAATTATACCGAATAAAATCATTCTTGGCAAACACGTACCCAAAACACAGAAAGCTGATAAGACGACACCATCAGCTTCCCGACACTTGCTGCAATCAGAGAGAGCCCTTAAATGAGAGAGCCCTTAAAGCTAGCTACCACGTAGCTGAACTTGTACCTAAATCAAAAAGGTCCCACAATGTAGCAGAGACATTAATATTACCCGCCTGCAAAGCGATTGTCAAAGAGATGCTCGGACCTGAAGCGGTTAAAGAAATAGCCAAAGCCTCTGTCTCTTCTGTCAGATAGTACATTTTCTAGATGTATTGATGACATGTCTGAAGTCATCGAAAGAGTGGTTTTGGAAAAGATTCGTATCAGTGAGAAATTAGCATTGCAATTGTGTGTAATGAGTGTACTGATATTAGTGGACATGCTTAACTCTTGGCTGGAGACGCAATCAGGGAAAACTTCCTATTTTGCAAGGCGTTGCCAGAAGAAACAAAGGAGAGGACATTTTTCGTTTCACATCAGAATATCTTGACCAAGGAAGACGTAAGTGGGAAAACTGCACAAGTGTCTGCACAGATGGATGTGCATGGTCCATGGTCCGGCGCACCAAAGGCTTTGTAAGCAGAGTGAAGGAAAGCAACCCAGATGTGATTGTTCCCACTGTTTCTTAGATTAGATTCCATTTTAATGTAATTACAAACGTACAAGTACAGGGTAACGAAATTCAGTTAGCATCCAACCAGAAGTGCAAAACGGGTAGCAGAAGCGGAATATAGAGAGCGATATACTTACACCGTGAGGCCCTTGTGGCCAAGACTTTATCAGCAGACCTAGCCCTGGTGTTGGATGATGTTGTGCACATAGTAAACTTTGTAAAGACACGACCTGTGAAAAGCCACATATTTGCATCTTTGTGTGAGGAAATGGGAGCAAAGCATAAGGCCTTGCTGTTCCATACGGAGGTCTGATGGTTGTTGCGCGGCAAGGTGCTGGCCCGTATGTATGAGCTGCGGGAGGAACTCAAAGTGTTTCTGACGAATGAACGGTCCAATTACGCAAAGCTGTTTGCAAGTGATGAGTGGTGTGCAAGGCTGGCATACCTGGCGGATATTTTTCATCATCTGAATGAACTAAACACAGGAATGCAAGGCCGAAATGAAAACGGATAAAATAAATGGATTTCATTCAAAGGTGCAACAACATGTGGAAAGTGGCAACCTTGAAATGTTCCCAAAATGTTCGCCCTGCTGCACTATGTGAAATAATAGGTAAACATTTAAAAACTCTTGAGGAGAAGATTTCACTTTATTTCTCTTCAGCCTACACTGAATGCCTTGATTGGGTTAGGGATCCATACAGCTCAGCAGTTGTTGGAAAGGAAATGACTTTACAGGAGCAGGAGGAACTAACTGAATTGAGACAAAATCGTGGTTTAAAGATGAGCTTTGCTGACCTACCTTTGGACTGTTTTTGGTTAACTGCTGCCAAGGAGTTCCCCATCCTGGCAAACAAAGCTATTCTGACATTGCTCCCATTTTCAAAGAGACATATCTTCGGGAAGTGAGCTTCTCAAGGCTGACTGGTATTAAAACTAAAAACAGAGAGAGACTGAGAGCTGTTGAGGAAGAGCTTTGTGTGTGTCTTTCTTCAATTCCTGCCAGGAATATCAGTTCTGTGTACATCCAAACGGGCAGAGGTTTCACACTAAGTGAGTAAAATACACTGAGATTGAGAGCTTGTACATGCAACTCTTCATATTTCTCACTGTGGAACAGTGAGATCTTTCCCAAATATTGTTACTTCTGTCAGAATAAGCATTATTTTCTCTATCCCTGCTAACAGAATGCTTTTGGAAAGAATTATATTCTGCATAACACTTCTACTATGTTTTTAGTTTTAGGACGACATTATTGTGGCATTTCATGTTCCAGGTGTATAGTGCCTATCATAAGTATTCACCCCCTTGGATGTTTGACCCTTTTATTGCTTTCATAAATCAATCACGGTCGCAAAAATGCTACTATTACACCATGAAGACAGAAGAACACTCCGAGCAACTTGGGAAAGGGTTACTGAGAAGTACAATTCAGGGAATGGATACAGAAAAATGAAGGAGTTACAAGCTTCAGCTTCAGAGATGGGAGAGACTGTGCATATAGCAACTGCTGCCCGGGTTCTTCACCGGTCAAAGCTTTATGGGAGAGTGGCGATGAGAAAGCCACTGTTGAAGAAAATTCATATTAGATCTCAACTACTAGAGTTTGCCAAAAACCACATGGAAGACTCCATGATAAATCATATCAGAATCAGAATGAGGTTTTAATCGCTATGCAAGATTTACAAACAGAATTCACTGTGGCAGAAAAGAGTAAAGATGGAACATATATGTGACATAATTTCTATTCTATTACTATTCAAAACACTTTGATAAGAATTATTATATATTATCATTCAGTAGCTATTATTAGGCAGCTACAGAGTATAATTTTTTACAATTTTGGTTAGTGATGTGCCTTGTGATTTATTCAGTGAAAGAAATGTACCATGGCTCAAAAAAGGTTGTAAAACACTTGACTATACTATATCAGACTATACTCTGTCTAGGACAATACTATACTAAAGTTGACAATACTGTACTATATATACACTATACTATACTAGCCTTTTCTCCACACTGTGAACTGGTGTGTATTTGCAGGAATCTGCAGACCCTGGTGAAGTGTATAACTATGCGTCGCACCAAAAACAGCGAAGTGGCTGGACGCCCCCTGGTGGACCTTCCGCAGAAGATGGTGTGTGTGGAGTACGTCATCCTCTCCCAGAGAGAGAGAGAGGAGTATGAGCTGGCTCGGACACAGGGAAGGACCACCATCAGCAGGTACAGCTGTGTGGGAAATGCTTCCTGTCTTTTTCTGATTTGTTTGAGTGTATTTTTGTGTAGTTTGTGTTTCAATGCATATTGTGTGTGTGCATGTCTATAGGTATGTTGCAGACGGGACAGTTTTGAAGAACTATGCTGACGTGCTGGCCATCCTTGTTAGACTTCGCCAATACTGCTGTCATTGTGATCTACTGCCCAAGACATCCTCAAACAATGGTAACACAGACACATTCTCTCTCACACACACCCTTGAGAATATAATTGTTTAGAATGGTTTTATGTTGAACTGTGCGTCAGATACACAAAGCCATTTGACAATCTCCCTCTCCCTTTTTTACTCTTTCCATCCCTCTCTCTCTGTTCTTTGGCCCCCTCTTCCGAATGTTTCTTCTTCTGCTTTCCTCATGCCACTCCCCCCCCTCTCCACCTCCTCTCCCCTTCCTCTCCTTGTCCCCAGGCCTGGCTGAGACCCCTGCAGAGCTGAGAGAGCGTCTGGTCCAGAGGCTGCGGCTGGTTTTGGCCAGCGGCTCTGATGAGGAGTGTCCTGTGTGTCTGGACTCAGTGCGTCTGCCCGTCATCACGCACTGTGCCCACGTGTACTGCAGAGCCTGCATTGCCCAGGTCATATCTAGCCAGCAGGTACGCTACGCACACGCACGTTTGGATACACTTGCTCATGAGCAGACGCTAACATTTACATTAGATTTACATTTAGTAATTTAGCAGTCATTAGCTCTTATCCAGAGCCATTTACAGCAAGTACAGGGACATTCCCCCTGAGGCAAGTAGGGTGAAGTGCCTTGCCCAAGGACACAACTTCATGTTGACATCGAACTAGCAACCTTCCGATCACGAGCCCGACACCTTAACCACTCAGTCACCCTACACCCACACACTTTCATGCCCAATCACATTACTAAAGAACATACAGAACTCCCACAAAGTCGAACCTGTTCTAGATATATATTAGGATGGGTCTTTTATGTCTCTTTCTCTCTCTCCCCGTGTGTGTGTGTGTGTGTGTGTGTGTGCGCGCGTGTGCGCGTGTGTGCGTGTAGGAACAGGCTTCTTGTCCTCTATGTCGAGGTCAGCTTAGGAGCAGTGAGCTAATGGAGTTTGTCCCTGAGGAGCTAGAGGAAGATAACTCGCCTAAGCCACATGCCTGGAGAAGCAGCACTAAGGTAGGAACTCACAAACACACACACACATACTGTATGTTCACTTCAAAGAGAGATCCCAAATGGCCTGTGTGCGTGTGCGCGTATGTCCAGGTGGAAGCGCTGATGTCCCATCTTTTTGCTCTGCGCGAGTCAGACAGCAGCATCAAGAGTCTGGTTGTCTCCCAGTTCACACGCTTCCTCACCCTGCTGGAGGTCCCACTGAGGTAACACACACTCTCTGTCTGTCTCTGTCAATGGATACATTTACATTTATTCATTTAGCAGACACCTTTATCCAAAGCGACTTCCAAGAAAGAGCTTTACAAAAGAGCATTGGTCACTGATCATATCAACGTGATAGTCCCCAAACGTAGCGGGTCTATAGATTATGAGACATACATCATGAGAAGCCAAGTGCCAAGGGAAGAGCCATAAAAGCATTCAAAAAGCATTTCCAACGGCAATAGTGTACTTGTAGGAAGTGAAAAACCGAGCAGCAGCAATAGCAACAACAGCAGTGCGCCTGACTTGAGGGGTAAGACCACTAGACTATTGTCAGAGGACGACCGTCGGTGGTGGGCTGGGGTGTAAAGCATAGTTTATGCTCCCGCAATGCGTCGCCCGCATTGCTCCGCAGACACGCGGACCCTCCCGCATTGCACCTCCAAAAAATCCTAACTAGGCGTCGCAAGTAGTTGTGATTTGTAGTAGTAGTTGTAGTTGTCTCCGTCGCAAGCGCTGTGATTGATCCGCTCAGAATGTCATTTCCGGCAGCTGCTTTTTCCGGTCTTATTCTGGTCTTTCGTACTACCGCGCCATTTTTTAAGTTCTTCTGGACCGGTAATAACGATGGACCAAGTAGACGAACGATTAATCGAGGAGGTCAGAAAATATGACCATTTATACAACTCCTCTATGAAAGATTACAAAGACTACCAAATGAGTACGAACTCATGGAGGGAGATTGCGCAAAACATGGGGCTGGAGGTCGCCGAGTGTACAAAAAGGTGGAAGAGCCTCCGGGACAAATATGTTCGGCTGCAAAAGAAACTGGCAACAAAAAGTGGCAACCCAGGCGGCCAAAAAGTGCCTGGCTTTTACCACTTTATGTCCTGGCAGGCACCACACGTTTTTTTATTATTTAATACATAAGAATAAAACACACAAGTTTGTTTTCAAAGAGTTGTTTTGATATTTATTTTCAGCACAACACAGTTTGCACACCATGTACAGTTCACAGTTAATCACTGATTGAGTGTGCCTCGGGACACCATCGTTTCATCATTTGTTCATCCAGGTCCCTCAGTGGGTGAACCAGTGTTGCAAATTCACCCGTTTCTAGCCTCGACCGGTTTAGTGGTCGTACAGACCACCTCCGCAAACGTCTTCTCTGTCGCCTGCGCTTCCACTTTTGCAATATAAGTATTTGCTGTTCAATATCGATGAGCTCCCACTCCAAAAACAGCCGCTCCTGCTCGGTTGCCATTGCTTGCTGTTGTTTATTGTTGGTACCATATGCCATAGACATTATAAAGGCAATGACCGGAAGAAAGAGCAAGGATTTAAACCACACTGCAGCCAAGTGCCTCTCAAACCACACAGCCACACCACCCTGGTGGCATGGCGGTGAATTGCAGAGTAAACGCGGACCCTCGACGCGGAACTTCGAATGCTCAACAACCGCGCCACACCCCACGCGTAAGGTTTGACGCGGGAGCATAAACCTAGCTTAAGGCTGGAGGAGAGACTTAATATAGTTTGGGGCAGTCCTGTTCACTGCTCGGTAGGTCAGTACCAGGGTCTTGAATCTGATCTGGGCCATGATGGGGAGCCAGTGGAGGGCGATGAGGAGCGGGGTGACATGAGAGTGTCTGGGTAGATTGAAAACCAGGCTGGCTACTGCATTTTGGATCCTCTGAAGGGGACATATTGCGTTTGCTGGAAGCCCGATTAGTACGGGAGGCAGGTGGCTCAGCGGGTTAAGGCGCTGGCCTCATGATGGTCAATGGTCCTAAGTGATTAGTCCAAGCTGCTACTCTTGATCGCCTATCAAAATGACAAAGGCAATCCACACAAGTCTATCTCAATGGTCGTAATTTGAATTCCATAGTTAATGTTATTAGTCCAAACGACGAGTAGGCATCTGCCCCCTGATCAAAGTTTTTAGCTAACTAGCAAGTTACAGACAGGATACAGCTAATTGCAAGATAGTAACAGGCTGACTAACTTGTGTAGCTATGACAACTAAATAAAGAGAGAAAAGACACTCCCTAGCTTCTTCAGCCAAGACAACAAAAGATAGTGGCTAAAAACACCTCCTGCGGCTCCTCTTACACTATCAGTCTTCCTCTGTCCAGGGAGCATGGCTTCAGCTACACACGTCTGGACGGGACCCTGAGCCAAAAGAAAAGAGCCCAGGTCATCCAGGACTTCCAGAGCTCCGCCCCTGACAGCCCATTGGTCATGCTTCTGTCACTCAAAGCTGGTGGGGTGGGACTTAACCTGACTGCTGCCTCCCAGGTCTTCATGATGGACCCAGTGAGTTGTGAGACCACACATACACACGCAGATGCGAAAGATACACGCGTACGTGCACAAACAAAAAATGTATGTTTGTGTGTACGTTAGGCGTGGAACCCCGCAGCTGAGGATCAGTGTGTGGACCGCTGTTACCGTCTAGGACAGAAGAGAGACGTGACCGTCACTAAGGTAGGAGCACTGATCAATGGATGTTGATGGTACAGTAATTATGGAATACAGCAATCCTCCAGTTACACTAGATTATTCTCCTTATTATTACCTTGAAAGAAGAAAATAGACTTCACCAAAAATATATTTACATTTAGTAATTTAGCAGACGCTCTAATCCAGAACGAATTACAGCAAGTACAGGGACATTCATGACCAAATACAAAACCAATAGTTGAGTTGCCATTCCGAATCTCTCAATGTGAACAGACGGGAGGTTTTCTCGCATTTTGTTGTGGTTTTCTCTCTGCGTGTGAGCAGTTCATAGTGAAGAACTCTGTGGAGGAGAACATGGTGGAGACCCAGAGGCAGAAGAAGGCTATGATGGAAAAGACTTTTGGCTCCGAGAAGCCAGCCGACAGCAAGACGTCTCGCATTGACCACATCAGAGCCCTAATGGAGCTGTAGCCACGCCCCTCTCCACCAATTCGCTCCATCTGTTCTGAGAGCAGATGCTCTTGTTCACAGGTCCTGAGGTTTCTGAGATACTTGTTTCCTTTAAAGCACCCAGATTGAGACCCCAGAGGAAACATCTAAAACAGACAGGACAGTGGGTCCTGAGGACCAGAATTGAGAACTATTGCTGTAGCCTTTAATCAGCTAACGAGGGGTGACATTCTGACAAATAAAGCACAACCATACCCAGAGGATGAATATCATACCAGAGCCAATCAAACAGACATATTCATAGAGCTGAAGATAACTTTTAAATCAGGATCCTCCATCTGAATGGTCTATGAGCATTTGATAGGGGAATTTCAAGATAAAGTTTTACTGGTAATATCATACTTTACAAGGGATTCAAAAGAGGCTGTCCAGTCTTAGGTACAGAATAGGTGAAGCAAAAATGCTTTAATAAACTATAAATACAGATTAAGCTAAATTGTTTATTGACATTGCACTTTCACTGGGACACAAATACAAAAGACAAACCATACATATACAATGCAAGACAATAAATCAGTATTTTGTAAATCAATAATGGGTGCACTTGGTGTATTTTTCCTTGTCTTTTTGTTTTTGTAGGATTTCAGTCTGTTGTTTGGATGTTTTTGTATAAGCAGTTTTTTACCCTCCAAAATCCACTTTTTCCATCTGAAACGCAGGCAGACTGCTCAGATGATATGTTGCAGCTTGGACATAAGATTTAGCCTGTAACTGACAACCGCAGGTTTAAATGAGCTTTCAGATGAACAGGGAAGCAAAGAATCAAGTTCAGATTCAGATTACTTTATTTATCCAGGGGGAAACTCCTTTGTAGCAACGGCACACAGTCTCGCAAAGCACACAAGGGTAAGGGTGTGAGGCAAAATATTAGAAAGTGTACACAGGGATAGGGGGGTGGGGGCAATAACAAGTCAAAATGGTAGGTGAGGTGAATCCACACAAGGGGGGGGGGGGGGGGGGGGGGGGGGGGGGGGCAGAGGCTTTGATAAATGATTATGTACAGACTATACAATTATTAAGTATTGGTCTTGTAGAATATACAGTATCATATTGGGATGTACAGGATTGACAGTTTCTTTGCAGAATATGGTGCAGGTTACAGACTATACAATTATAGTCTATACAATTATGCATGCATGTAACTACAGAACACAAAGTATAACTATATTTCTTTGATACTGTGCATATATCATCATATGTCAAAAATTGGAAATAAAGTTGTTAAGCTCCCGCGCAATCACTACACTCATTACACTTCAGAATCAGAATTAGTTTTTAATCGCCATGCAAGATACCTAGGACGTAGGAACCGGGGGGGACGGAGGGGACGTGTCCCCTCCAATGTTGGAGACAGGCGCATTTGTCCCCCCCAAAAATTATACTGCAAAATATTTGATTTCGAAATGTTTTACTTGTTAGCTTTTATTTTGAAAGCGCAACACAGCGTCTTGTCACCGGCCCCATGAATGGTTTTGTGTGCCCCCCGCGGAGCCTTTAAGGCAGCGCGCAGGGTTGGAGGTTAAGGCATTCACGTTGGAAGTGCCTTCGAATCGCTACCTAGAAGGCTAAATTAAGGGCATAAAATAATTTCGGACACCGGCCCGCCTCCGTCCCCTCAACCGCTCAGAGTGTTTGAGATGCGGGTGTCTGCCCACTAGCGACAGGTCAGAGAGCCGTGAAGATGAAAAGACAGCAGCAGCTCAGTTTAAATGATTTCTTTCTCCAGGGCACGAAAAAAAAGAAAGGAAATGTGAGTTGGTAATACTTTTGCCCAGGAGGGTAATTATAGTTTCTGTCTAACGTTAGACTTATTGATGTTAAGATGACAACATCTAACTAGTACACTCTTCTTGCTAGGTAAACGTTGTTACTATGACCGTTACTAGCCAACGGTTGCTGCTGGCGAAAATTTGGTGGACTTTCCAGTAACCTAAAAGACAAAAAGAGATTTGATTTAAGATAACTGTAAAAAGGAAATTATTTTCCTATTACAGTTTGTCTCAGTTGCTTTGGTGCTTTTCTCAGATCAGAATGAACATTCTCATAACTATTAGTTCAACCTCCGCAACCTATATGTTCAGTTACAATATGTCCTGTTATATTGTTCCCATTTGTGCACAGCTCTACCAAAAGGTGTTTTATTCTGTTTGTTCTAAATAAGCGACTGAAGTATGAATTTAAACAATAAAATAAATTACAAACATGATTTTAATATTGCACTAGCTTTCACATCAGTATTTATCTATGCCTTATTCATCTCCACTGCTTTCCTATTAGAGATCAGATGAAGTTCAGCTGGACATTCACAGTGAGGGAGATGCAGGGAAAGCCAGCACTGCAGAGTTGCAGGTAGGTGCTACAGTATAAAGTGAGGTGATGTTAGGTTGTTGATTATGAGAGGAAGGTTTTTACATGATAAGAAGTGAACAGGGTTGAATTTAAACAATAAAATAAATTACAAACATGATTTTAATATTGCACTAGCTTTCACATCAGTATTTATCTATGCCTTATTCATCTCCACTGCTTTCATATTAGAGATCAGATGAAGTTCAGCTGGACATTCACAGTCAGGGAGATGCAGGGAAAGCCAGCACTGCAGAGTTGCAGGTAGGTGCTACAGTATAAAGTGAGGTGATGTTAGGTTGTTGATCATGAGAGGAAGGTTTTAACATGATAAGAAGGGAACAGTGAAAAGTACAAACATGATTTTAATATTCCACTAGCTTTCCCATCAGTGTTTTTCTATACCTTATTCACCTAACCTTAAAGGGTTGTAGTAACTGCAGTCTTGTAGCATTGGGTGACATTGTGACTGTTTTCACTGAAAACAATCACATGGCACGCAAACGTCCCCCCCAATGTTAAACTCCTTCCTACGCCCCAGCAAGATACATAAACATATGGCAAGCCGTTTTAACATTTATTCAATAGACTGGATATGTGACGCAGATATCTGTAATTCAATTTCGCCTAGTCAAAAAGAACATTTCAGATATCTGCAACTACAATCCTCCTATCCACAACTGGAATTACGGATATCTGCAACGTCATTTCAGATATCTGCAACTACAATCCTCCTATCCACAACTGGAATTACAGATATCTGCAATGTCATTTCTCCTAGGAGAAACTACGTCACTTTTGCCATTCATGTCTATGGGGCACGTGATTTCAGATATCTACAATTCAATTGCGGATATCCACAACTGGAATTGCAGATATCTGCTACGTCATTTCAGATATCTACAATTCAATTGCGGATATCCACAACTGGAATTACAGATATCTGCAACTGAATTGCAGATATCTGTAACTCCAGTTTAAGATATCTACAATTTAATTCTGACTAGTCACAATTCCAGTTAAAGATATCTTTAATTCACCTCAATAATTGTGACTAGTCAGAATCAGTTGCAGATATCTGTAATTCCAGTTGTGGATATCCGCAATTGAATTGTAGATATCTGAAATGACGTAGCAGATATCTGCAATTCCAGTTGTGGATATCCGCAATTGAATTGTAGATATCTGAAATCACGTGCCCCATAGACATGAATGGCAAAAGTGACGTAGTTTCTCCTAGGAGAAATGACATTGCAGATATCTGTAATTCCAGTTGTGGATAGGAGGATTGTAGTTGCCTAGACGTCCTTGGATTAACTGGTGTTACACAAATGTGTATCTACAGGTTTAGGAGACAGACAGGAATCAACATTTACATCTGGAGGTCAGAGGGCCATTCTAATTATGTATATATTATATAAATTATATCCTCAGTATCCTAAAATAAAAGTACTGATGGTGTAGAAGCTATTCGTATTCGTTTAGTTTATATACTGTATTAGATTAGATTAGATTAGATTAGATGAACCTTTATTTGTCCTCCAGGAGGTGGAAATTGCAGTTCACAACAGCAGCAGGGTAAAGTACAGCACACAGAGTTGCAGGGTAATATACATAATGACAATAACATAACAATAGCAATAACAATGGCAATAGCAATAGGCGGGCACGATAAGGTCAGATATCTTAAAAAAAATAAGAAAATAAGTAATTAAGTAATTAAGTAATTAAGTAGTCTGGTTAAGTAGTCCAGTGTACAAAATAGTAAGTTAAGTCGACAAGTCGACATGCAGGCAGTTATTGCAGTTGAGATACAGAATTACAGTATTTTGCAAGAGTATGATAAAAAAATAAGTTAGGTAGACATATAGACATATAGACAGTTTTGGAGAATGGAGATTTACAGCATTACAGTATTGCAAAAAGTAAGCAAGTTAAGTAGAAATATTGCACTTAGTACAGAGTATCAATATAACATGAGTATTGCACATGATTGAGGTAAGTAATAAAAGCCAAAAAATATATAATACAGATATAGATACAATAAAAGAGTAATAACAGTAGTACTGCATGGTGGTGAGGTAGTGAAGGTAATAGTTATAATAATGGTAAAGGTGTAGCACATGATAGTGGCTATGGACAGCAGTATTTAGTGATTATTGTTAAACAGTCTGACAGCAGCAGGAAGGAAGGACCTGCGGAATCTCTCCTTCACACACCGAGGGTGAATCAGCCTGTTGCTGAAGCTGCTCTCCAGAGCGGACAGTGAGTCCTGCAGGGGGTGTGACTCGTGGTCCAGCATGGTTGTCAGCTTTGCCAGGACACGTCTGTCACCCACCTCCTGCACTGAGTCTAGAGGGCAGCCCAGGACTGAGCTGGACTTCTTGATGACCTTGTCCAGCTTCTTCCTTTCCCTCTCAGTGATGCCGCTGCTCCAGCAGACCACACCGTACATGATGGCAGAGGCCACCACTGAGTCATAGAAAGACTTTAGGGGTGCCCCCTGCACTCCGAAAGACCTCAGCCTCCTCAGGAAGTACAGCCGGCTCTGACCTTTCTTGTACAGTGCGTCAGTGTGGTGAGTCCAGTCCAGTTTGTGGTTCAGGTGAACACCCAGGTACTTATAGGACTCTACTCTCTCAATGTCCATTCCCTGGATGTTCACCGGTGGAGGGGGAGGTCGGTGTCTGCGGAAATCCACCACCATCTCCTTGGTCTTGCCCGCGTTGATGAGGAGGTGGTTCGGCTGACACCAGTCTACAAAGTCCTGCGTCAATTGCTTGTACTCCGTGTCATCATCGTCACTGATCAGTCCGACGATGGCGGAGTCGTCGGAAAACTTGAGCAGGACGCAGCCCTCCGAGTTGTGTCTGAAGTCTGCAGTGTAGAGGGTGAAGAGGAAGGGCGCAAGCACCGTCCCCTGTGGGGCCCCCACACTGCAGGTCAGGAGATCAGACACACCATCCCTGGTTCTCACAAACTGGGGTCTATTTGTGAGGTAGTCCAGGGTCCAGTCGGCCAGGGGTACATCCACACCAGCCCGCACCAGCTTATCCCTCAGGAGCACTGGCTGAATGGTGTTGAACGCGCTGGAGAAGTCGAAGAAGGTAATCCTCACAGCACTGCCAGGACTCTCGAGGTGGGTGAGAGCACGATGAAGCAGGAAGATCAATGCGTCGTCCACCCCGATTCCAGGTCGGTAAGCGAACTGCAGCGGGTCCATGTCTGAGCTCACCTCAGAGCGGAGGTGGCCCAGAATCAGCCTCTCCAGTGTCTTCATCATGTGTGATGTGAGAGCCACTGGCCTGAAGCTGCTGAGGTCCTTAGCCCGCGGTGTCTTAGGCACTGGTACCAGGCAGGAGGTCTTCCAGAGCAGTGGTACCCTGCTCAGCTTAAGGCTGAGGTTGAAGACCTGCCCCATGATCCCGCACAGTTCGTCCGCGCAGGATTTCAGGAGTCTGGGACTAATTCCAAGGGGACTAGTTCTGCCTCTATTATAAAACAGAGGCAGAACATTAAAAAAGTAAAAATGAGCCATGTACTCTTTCACATCTTGTACCCTGTATATTCTGATTATACTGTTCATACTGTGTATATTCTGAGATTAGATTCAATTTTAATGTCATTACACAGGTACAAGTACAGGGTAACGAAATACAGTTAGCATCCAACCAGAAATGCAAAACAGTTATTAAAACAATATAATAAATATAAGTATACTCAGAATATACACAGTATGAACAGTATAATCAGAATATACAGGGTAGGTACAGATTAAAGTGATTTAACACAAATGTACAGCTGTTGAGTACAAGATGCTACAGTATTAAACATAAATTACACAGAGTAACAGAGTATACAATAATATTCTGTTGTAATAACTGCTTTGCACTTCTAGTTGGATGCTAACTGTATTTCGTTAACCTGTACTTGTACCTGTGTAATGACATTACATTGAATCTAATCTACTTTTGTGACGATACCCAGCTAATGCAAGGAGAGTTTACAAAAATGTATTATAACGTTACACACAAATGCGAACGTTTAATAATCCCTGTTACTTTGTTGATGAAAGTAAACTTAGACGTTAAGAAGACTTGTAACATTCGGTAATTATTCGGTAAATCAATAAAGACTTCTATAACGTTATTGTTTTACGGCACTTATATTGACAATAAATCATGCATTTACTTACTGTGGAAAATATGCAATTTACCGCAACTAGGAAGAGATGTGATCTGTGTCGTGAAATCCAGGTTTAAATGTCCTCACTTCCCCCCGCCGCCCCCCGAAAAAAACTAAAATAAATTAAAATAAATGCGTCACTTCCGGCCTTGGAGCAGAGCGGCCTCCCAGCAGAGCGGCCTCCCAGCAGATGACTGCAGGCAGGTACTCTTGGACAACGCCGACCCTCCCGCATTGCCCATCGCGACAATCCTGCGTTGTCGGCGTCGAAAGCGCTGTGATTGGTCCGCTCAGAACGTGACGTAGTTTTGTAAATAGTTGAGATACGTGTGTTGTATCGTTTGAGTGCACTTTTTGCCGTGATTTGCCGTGTAATTTATTAGATTCGCACACAACATTGTTTACACATCACACCAGCTCCTTCTGAAAGGGAGATAGTCAGGATCCTGAATAGAGGGAGGACATGGTGGATCACTTTGTTAGTCTTTGGTGGAACATGTGCCATCATTATTGTGTCCTACATGTGTAGAATATATTGCCATAAGTGTGTGCATGTAGTTAAGTCATTATGTTCTGTATGACTGTCCTCTGTGCTCCAGGGTTCTTGGCCAGGAGGCATGCCCAGCTGCATAACGCTAACGAAAGACTTGCCTGTTTGAATGTGCCGATATAGCCTATAAAACAATAAGAACTTAATCTGACAAGAATTCGTCGGCTATATCACATACGGGATCCATGATAGACAAAACAGATTTGACTACCGGCATTTGGTTGATAAATATGACAGCTTGTATTGTGGAGAATCCCTTATTTTTTATTTTAGATTAACCTTAATTAAAATGACTCGTTTTATCCTTACTTAAACTTAAAAAACAAACAAACAAAACGAATTAACCTCGTATATTCTATAACCATGACTATGAAAACATAATCGGTTTATGTGTCCTATAAATCCATCATTTGATTGTGTAGATTCGTCATTATCGGTCATTAACTCTTCCACAAGCACTCATGAGCGCGCAGCGCTTGTCCAGAACGCGACTTGCTCGTTCACATTGCCCCAGAGCGTCATCAGCCTCCCATCATTCCATTCCCCATACCGCGGAAGTAAACCAGGAAGTCAAAAAACGTTTTCGGCACATGCGCTAGGTGAGCAACTTCATTGAAATCAACAGCCGCCATTTTTCGATACCGTATCCAGTTAATATTAATACATCCATGCCCCAGACCCGGAAAACGGATTGTCCTGTATTGAAAATGACACCGGCCCGGCTCCGTATTACGGATTTATTTATCAAGGAAAATGGCCCATGCAGTTGCTACCAGTTATTTAATTCAGAGCATTGAAAACATAAAACATATGTCACAGAGGAAATAATACCGTCAAATGTTTTTGTATCTTAGTATTCAAACTCTGTTGTAAACAGTTGACTTACATAAGAAATAAAAAATCAAAAGTCCTGCATACTTTTCAAAAGGTTGCATTTTTATTTAAGAAATAATAAACAGTAAGTAAACATGAACTACAATATACATGTCTGAGTTCATCAAGGAAGCTGGAGCAGTAGATGACCTGTGGTAAATAAAGGTAAGACCACTTTACACACATAATTAAATTTGTATAGACAAGGTAACATAAAATTTTCCATTGGCTGTGTTTGGAATGAAAGGTATTCAGTTTGTAAAATAAAATAAAAAGCTGAAAAGAAATGTAGAACACTTAAATACCTGCTGCGTTCCTTACGTCCACCCCCACGGTCAGACGCAAGGTTAAACCATCTTATGGTGTGTTTAATGATTTCGGTGTCTGTGGCACCACTGCAGACACTGCACCTCATCACTGCACCTGTACAAAAATTACAGACCCTCATATCCATCAGTGTCTATTTATCTAGTTACATCAACTCAAAATAATGAGAAGAAGATTTTGAGGGAACCTATTTTCTACTCACGCATGAGTACAGCCTTTGCCTTCATTTGGCAAAACCTTTTTTTGCCATTCACACCCTTCCAATTTATTCTTTTGGCAACACTGTCGGAAAACATGTGGGCCAGGATGTTCCAAGTCACCTTTTTAGTGTCCTGTCCCCCTATTGAAGCTAGGACTGCTATCTGTTGTATGAAAAACAAATATTAGGAAACCATCACAGGAATTACTCTTTTTGAAAATAAGATCACAGTGATATGCACTCTGAACAAAATAGTTCAATGGAAAGACAGACAGTATGTACCATATATTTTTTTGCAGCAGCATTACACTCCTCCTGAAGCCATCTACTTCCCCTAGAGCACATACGTCAAAGTCAAGACCCGAGGGCCAAATCCGGCCCGCAAATGAATTATCTATGGCCCCCAGGATGATATTTGATTAGTATTAGAACCGGCCCGCAGGCTGTAGCCGCACCAATACTACATTTACCACAATGCAACGGTAACCCGCGAACTCACTGCAGCGCAGCAAGCGGACCTCGGCTTCATCATTTATTTGCAGTCAGAGCAGATGTCAACTTTCAGCTACCTCCTCCCCAAAAAATTGCTAAACGGAAGGTGGATGCTGAGAACAGGGGTTTTCAAGCTAGGTGGGAGGCAGAGTACATGTTCACTGAGGTACATTGCAAACCTGTGTGTCTTCTGTGTGGAGAAAGTTTGGCTGTAATGAAAGAATACAATCTAAGAAGGCACCATGAAACGTCTAAGAAACACACAGACAAAGACAAGAATATGGACACGGAACAAAGGCTACAGAAGGTAGTAATACTACACTGTATTAGGTCTTGGTTCAATAGGCTACGTGCAATCATTTCAATATGTTTTAATAAACATTGAACCAGTCCGGCCCTCTGCTTATAGCCAATAAATCTTTTGGGCCCTCTGTGTATTTGACTTTGACATCCTTGCCCAAGAGATTCCAAAGGCAAACACACATCCACTGGCATTTCAGAAGGGCATAGTCTTTCATTGCCATCTATTTTAGCAGCCAAGTGGTTTATCATTGATAGCATCTGTGTTTGTTGGTGCTTCATATGTTCCAATAAGGTGAGCATTTGCAATTGGGCTCCTGCAAATAAGAAGAAAAAAAACAAGGGGAAAAAATGTAATACTGTCAACATGACCAACTAAAAATGTAGCATGAGTGCAGACAGTTTTACACAAACCACACAAATATGTAACAATGGAGCTTACCACTACATGGAATTGGTCCAGTCCCAGACCTTGCCACTCGGCATGTCGGTGTAAACAGGCGAACACCATCCCCTGTGGACCCACTTATATAATCCCCTGGAGAGGAAGCCCTACGACGTGGTAGAGGAGGATTCATTGAAGTTCCAGGTTGTGGAAGAGGGTTTAGGGGAGTTATAGGTGGTGGTGGAACCTGTGGGGCCTGGTAGGACCGTGACACAGATGGACACTGCCGAGCTGGCTGGAGGGTTGCCTTCTGTGAGACAGGCTCATCACTTTCCTCCCCATCGGTGTCACCAAATAAGTGCCTGAATTAAAAAAAAACAGACCAAACAGATCATTTAGTTTTCAATGTTTGAGTTGAACAAAAACAAAAAATTCTGTCATGCTGAAACTAACCTTGGCTTGATTTTTCTCCGTGGTCTGATATCCGCCTCAGACTCTAAATCGGACGTGTTGTAAATCTATGACTTCCTGAATGACTGTCTTGCTGACAAAAGGTCACCTAAAACATAAAAACATTAACTGATCAAAACATGTGTTTAATGACACATTCATCCTAAAATTGTGAACTCAAAATGGGATTATAGACTAGTCTATATTTTGTCTGTGAACACAAGGCAATTGTTTTGCAATTACCACAACAAAAGTGCTTTTGTCAGTCTGTTTTATGCTACCTAGAATATATTGTTTCTTCTTTGAAACAAGAGAAACCTTATCACTGACTGACTACAGCGTTGCTCAAATGTGTTTTATCACAGGCATAGAGAAATGTGACGCCACTCTGACGCCATATTGGGATGCATGTCTGAAAGGCTAGCTCATACTGTATTTGTGAAGTGTATGTCCTTACTTGCTCATATAAACATAAAAATACACATACTGTATGTTACATACCACAAGTTTTCAGAACTGTGCAATCATGTTGTTCCCAGTCCTCTCCAGGCTCCTCTCTTTGTCTGACTGCTCTATTTATTCTTTCATCAGTGGTGTAGCATGGCCAAAATGATGCTCCATCACTGTACCAGTCAGATGGTACAACTGAAACAGTTTTGGTCTGAATAAATTTGACCAAGTGATACATTCTGAAAGAAAAAAACGAAATGTCAGTCAGTCATTCCATTTGTATACCAGTGAAGAGAAAGAATACTGTATATTTGCACTTGAACAAAGTCCAGGACCCTGCTTTCTTGTCTTAGAATAGTGTAAAGGACCCAATTTGTTGTTGCCAAACAATTCCCAGCTGGCACTAAAGTGTTTAACTTTGTCAGTGGTGTTTGGAACGGGACCATTATATAGGGTCTTTATATCATTTACATTTATTCATACATATACTTTACATAGCCTACATAATACATATATTACTTAATATTATATTATGATCATTAAAAAAAGATACAAAATGAAAAGAATAGTTACATAAATATTTTATAATTATCAAATTTATTATACATTAAAAAAGTTATCAACAAAGGCTTGTCCGATAAAACTAACAACAACAAAAGTAATTGTAGGAAGTAAGAAACTGACTGAACTTTTCCAAATGGACAATTAAGACAATAAGGTATCTAACAATTAGTAAAGTTTCAGAGCTGCTCTCTGCACCTGACACTGGCTATGTGATGTTGAATTTATCAGTGCGTTAATAATGGGATCCGCTTTTTGAATAGTTTGCCTGCCACTCACATTCCCGCGGTTAGCCTAACTTAGACTACTTGTGGAGATGCTGATGCAGAAGGGGGACAGCTACAAATCCACCTCTATGGGGCAATGCTACGCACTTTTGAGAAAGGTCTGAAGCTTTGGCATATTTAAGCTCATCTGAAAGGTGAGATTTTATTCATAAAAAAACAATCTCTTTGTAAAGGCTCTGTACAACACGTAGACTCCATCAAAGCATTCAACAATGTTGCATATGCTACAAACATCATTTCCAATGATGAAGACATTATTTCCTGTCGACACTTTAAGTGTCCACTGTTCAGTATGCATTTCCTGGTACTGTCCCTTAACTGTAAGTACCTTTGTATTAAGAAGTGGTCAAACAAAGTTTTTTGGGGGGGGGAAATCGTTTGGTGTCAGGCGACGGATGGTATTCTCTTGCCTTCTGAGAATTTGCTGAAGTGGACAATTGGGTTTTCTAACTAGTCTCTTGACTTTTTGCAGATAATTTTCATATAGAAAAGCAGAAATGTTCCCCAAACATCCGTGCAGCATAACATCTTGAGGGAGATGGATTAAGGCATGAACATTATAAACAATTTCATTTTGGTCATATCAACCACAAAATGGTTCACAAAGCTTTTCAGTAATGTCTCTGCATACGATGCAGCAGTTAAAGAAAGTTGTGGACTCAAAAGAATAGAGATCCCAGCATAGAGAAGCATGAAGTTGTTGTACATATTGGTGTCAAGGAAAGAAGCCATAACCACAGGGCCAGTGCACAGAAGAAATTCCCTGAACTCAGTAGCCTTCCAACGATCAACTTCTCTCATCGACCTTGGCTTTCTGGCAAATTCTACTGGAAGATAAGCAAGCATTTCCACCAGACAATCTGAGAGTCTGCTGAAAATTCTTGGAGGCAACCTTAAATGTAGAGGTCCTCGGAGCCAGGTAAGTATAAGCTTTCTAACAACCCCTAGACAGACAAGATGCATGTAGTCAAGAGGATATTGGGATATCATACCCACATTACAACCCTCAAAAGGGTATGATCCATCATGATGGTACTCTTCATCTATTCTCTGTGCAAATGATTCATCCGTTTTCTTAGTCTGTACTCAGTCAAAGGGTAGCTCATTTTTCTATTCATGTATCGTCCACGCTGTGCACATTTATCACAGCCCTGATAACTATTATGAGACTTGGTGTTCTTAATGAAAAATCTAGCAGGTGTGTCACAGATAACAGTGTGTAACTTCAGACTTATATTTTTTCTTTTAAAATCAAAACCCTTTTCTAGATTTTGCAACTCCTGGACAAAGTCTTGCATGAATTCTACAGCACTGGAAGGTTTTTTGGCACCACAATATAGTCCAATTATGACAGGTTCCTTCATTGGATGACTAACCAAGAGTCCCAGAATTGGCCAAAACTGCATGTTTGAACTTTTGAACAAGGGTAACCAATCTATATTGATTTGAAGTCTTAATATGCAACCATCAACAACTAAATGTATCATATCTGACAGTGCCTTATGAAGAGATGTCAAAATACCAAAATAATAATACTGTCCACCACATTTTTCCTTGATGGTATAATTGATTTTTGTTTTTAAAATTGTCCTAGCATCCTTTGGTAGGTCTGAATGATAGGGCTGCAAGATGGTCAACAGAGCAGTCAGGGCAACAAGAGAGACTCCAAAATGTAATGCCCAACATTACTAATGCCCAACAGCTAATACTGTCACCAAGGCTTGACGTCTCTTGCTCAAACTCATCATCCGATCCATTTGAAGTCACTGTGGAATCTTGTTGGAGAGAAGTGAAGCCCATTCCGTCTGTATGTGTCCTCTACATCAGGGGTCTTCAACGTTTTCCAGGCCAAGGACCCCCAATCTGATGGAGAGATGGAGCGGGGACCCCCTACTTATATATATATATATATTGTATAAAATTGTGTTTTATATTAAACCGGTCCTATAGTGCCTTGTAGAAATGTACCTTGTTGTTCTGCATTCAATACTAAGATATTAAAATAACAAACAGGTTAATATATTCATGTTTTTATTTTGAACATGCAAGGTACAGTGGTATGGGTGGCCGTGCCACTGCCATTTATAAACATACCTCAAACTGATACCTACCAAGATTATCAATGTCAGTCAATTGCATGTAACCATGCACAAAAAATATTGAAATTGACATTTTAAAACATGTGCATATGCATACAATACTTAACTATAGCCTAACATTGACAGATTCATGTCTTAATTTTAAAGATACATGTAGTATGGGCAGTGAATCCTGTGAAAAGTGAATCATTGAATACATACTCCCACATTAGTGAGATGTCTGACCCTGATGAGTAGCACACAACTTGTCTAACCTTGGATGGATGGAGGTTGTCAGGCAGAGAGTCATATCAGCCTCAGGCTGCAGTCTTGACCTGTATTTGTTTTTCAGGTAGGTGAGTGAGGAGAATCCACTTTCACAAAGATAAGTTGTAGCAAAGGGCAACAGGCTCATCATTGCTTTTGCTGCCAGTTGTGGAAACTCTTTCTGGCATGATATCCAGAACTGGGTGAGTGGTTTCGTGTCATATATGTTTCTGAACGTACTGTCAGTGGACAGTTCAATGAGCTGATCCTCCTCCGTCACCGTCAGGCGTGCGCCGTCTGCTGCGTTGTCTCTGAACGGAAACTGTATCCATGTCTTGTCCCTGCGCCAGGAGTCGGCCTCGGAAAAGTAGTTCTCAAATTTACTGTGGAGCGCCTCCAGATGGGCAAGAATCACGTGTGTTACGGGAGGCGAGAGCACAGCAGAATCTCCCAGCTCATCCACTGATGGAAACATAGAAAAGATTCCCTCCCCTTCTATCCAGCGCGCGAGCTGGTCAGGCACTCCAATCCTGATGTTACAGGCTGGTAAAAAGTCTTATTCAAGAGGCCAAAACATAAAATTTATATCTTTCGATTTTTTTCTACATTTGATAGATTGCGTATCATTGCAGGACCCAGCTATACAGAAAGTAAAAAAGTTGTGCTGATATGCTAAAATAGGTTACAAGGGGGAAAACCAACTTTTGTCATCAAAGAACATTCAGATTTCAATGCATTCCTATGGGATTTTCATCAACATGACTTCAACTAGATTTTTCTCAAAATGTATATATTTTTTTATTGATTAAACATACCTTATTTTGAAGAAAACAACCTAACCTTTCGTTTAAGATATGTCTCCCGGTTGTGCTGACCCTCTATGAAAGGTAGCCAAAGCTTCCAAACCTATAAGCAATATTTTCATATACTTTCTCAATGTTGATCGCAACCAACATTTTATATAATTAAGGTGTAAGTGTCTACATGCTAACTGTCATATTTGTTTTTAATTTATTGCAAGTAGTCGCTAGTTATTGAGCTCTAAAAAGGACTTGGACCTGAAAATTCCGGTGCCATTTTCATAGGATTCGCTTTTAGCCACATTCAGGCTAAAGATGACGTCAGAGACGTTCGATTTAATGTGTTTGCTACCTGCGCTCTAGAATCACTTGACAGTTGGTTAGCTTGGCAAGGAAAAACGCGTTCTATTGTCCACCCTAGCTACAGTAACAAACTTAACAGCACACCACTGGATCGTATTCGATGTATGTGTATATTCGCTATCTAGTTACAGCAGCTAGTCTATAAAGAGATGGACATAATTAGATTATAAACAGTTACCTACTTACTCAACGTTAGCAACGTTACTGTATGTCAAAAGCTGGTATCGAGTTAGCTGAAGTGTCCTCTTTAATGTTTTTGGTTGTTTCTGTAAGAGCGTCTTACTTACTACTTTTATTTTCCAGTGAGTGTTGCGTATTAAAACTGGGATACGGGAGTAAATAGACGTTAAGGATCAATACCAAGTTAAAAGATTATCAAAATGTTTAATGAAACAGATAATGATGCATTCACCAAGTACAGTCACAAAGAACAGACTTCGAAGGAGAATAAAGTTAGACAACAAACCAACAAGCTCGTGTCCAGTCTCAATTCTGGCTCTCTGTCCTTCTGAGTTTACTTTTGTATCTCTCCAGACAAGGAGGTGTTTGTTGGGTGATTGGTCCAGACACAGGGGAGTCAACGTGAAAAGGTCCAATGATAGTTCAGAGTCTTTGATGGGCGCATCAGGGCTGGTTTGGGGAGATGGCGGTGATGGGGTGATGGGGTGCAACAGTGGAAAAAGGGAGGAGAGTGGTAAGAAATCAGGAGAGGAAGCAGATTGGAATTAAGGGAGGAGAGGGTCTCCTTCAGAAGTAGAGGGGGTAGGGGCAGGGGTCAGGACTGGCGCCACAGAAGAGCATCCGAACTAACCAGGAATGAGGGTCCTTCCTCAGAGTTAGATGGGACAGGGACATAGGTCGGGACTGAGTGAGGGTCTGGATACAGGGTTGGCCAGGTGTTGGAGAGTTGGATGGGACAGGGGCAAGACTGAGTGAGGGTCTGGATACAGGGTTGGCCAGGCGTTGAAGATTAGAATGTCCATTTGGTTGGCTTGGGCGGAATGGGAGCGAAGAGATATGTCTGTGTGCAGGAGAGAATTATGATGCCAATGACCTTGTATGTTGTAACTGTTCCCAGTCCTTTCTGCCTGCCACATTCCTCTGTCCCGCTCTCTCAGACACTCACTTACATTCTATGTAAGTACAAAGTGAATACACAAATCCATTGACATCTTCATTAGATATAGCAGTACTTTAATAAGAATAATATTAATAAAACCTGGTTGCTGTTCCTTACTTTCACATATAGGTTTGCATGGGATAATTCAATCCTGGCTAACCTCTGACCTCTCTCATGGTGCAGAGTTGCATGGTATAATACACTCTGGTAGTTATGACCTTTGACATCAGCAGCTCAGGCCTGCAATAGTGTTAGTGAAGACTGGCACTATGGTGCTTTATTTAGTGTTAGTAATTCATGATACATTAAGAGGGTTAAACGAATTGTAAATGATATAGCAGCATTGTCAAGATAGCAGCTTTGTCAGTACTGTACCAGTGTGGCCACATTATCAGTATGATTTTAAATCCTTCACATGAGCAAAGTGTGTAAAGGTTATTCCTGGGGATCTGCTGCACATCATCAATGGTGATGGAGACTTCTGTTTGCTTCTTCTTACCTCCTGCTATAACAACCATTCTCCATTCCACAAAATAACTGTTGTCTCTACTCATTTGTCAATATATGTACAGAAATCAAGTGCCAAGAGGGTGTTGGGTTTCATTCAAACAACCACTACACCAGCTGATTTTACAATTGAGTTGCTGCTCTTTATTAAACGGGAGCTACAAAGTGAAATCCGATGGTGTAGTGCTTGGATTTGTAAATGTTTTACAAAGTAATGTAAATGTTTTGTTAGCATGGTAGGTAATGTGGTGACAACCTGGCTGGTGTGTCACTGACTATCCAATGTTATCAATCCATATAGCCTCTCTATTATAATTGCACATCCTTATTGCAATTTCCAGAGGGCTCATCTCATAAGCTCCGCTAAGGATATCCCTCCTGGAAAATGCACATTCATATTGGTTGGTTCAGAAATCTTACACGTTTCATGGAGTTGACTGGCTTGATATCACACAGGTTTTGCATCCCTTATGTAAGCCTTTTTCATTGATTACATATATTGCATCAATTCACACACCATAACACTCATGGGAATGTAAAACTGTTTGTTGATGGACACATGGACTTGCACGTTCAATGGAAGAACATTGTGATCAAGGAATGGCCATCAAAACACTACGATGACTATAATGGGGTCTGTGATTTCAACAGCCAGCTATGGAGTGGTGTAAGGTAGAAGAGAGTGTGTCAGCATAGACTGTTTTAAGGCCCTCAGTGGCTTTAAGTTTTAGGCTTACCCATTATACCTTAAACATACTTGTCAATTACACATTGTGGTGCTAAATGTGTTTTATTGTTTAACCACCCACATGGGGCTGCACAGAGTTTGCCAACCATGGTTTTTGATGTTGGATTATGGGGTAGATTGGTGTATAATCGGCCTTGTGTATATCAGGGTGGAGGCTATGAATGCAGGTAGGCGGCAGGCCTATGAGTTTGTAACCCATTGACATTGTCTAATACAAAGTGTAGCACACAATGAGGGTTAAGGAAAATGTTATGATGACACAGGTTATTACTCTGGAGCGTCCTAAATGACAATGCAATTAATGTAGGCTAATAGACTATTAAATATGCAAGCTGTATTTTAAAGACTCGATGTCCAATACTTCTCATGTCTAGGAATGTGTTGAAAGTGTTTGAAACCCGATTAAGACATTAAGATTAATGACGAGAATACAATTATAATTTAGAGAAATGTCCAAAAACGGGCCAGTTCCGTATAATGATATTAAGAATGTACATTTTACATTTATTCATTAAGCAGACGCTTTTATCCAAAGCGACTCACAGTAAGTACAAGGACATTCTCCCTGAGACAAGTAGGGTGAAGTGCCTTGCCCAAGGACACAATGTCATATAGCCACAGCCGGGGCTCGATCTCACAACCTTCCGATCATGAGGCCAACGCCTTAACTGTTGAGCCATCTGACCCCCCCCTGTAGCATGTAGCATTCGTATCGGATCTGGAACGTATCCACAAAACGGACGCGACTGTACGCGGATCTGCCGGAACTCAGCAGGATCCGGCACGGAATCAGCTGCTATCTGGGACCAGAATATTGCCAAATATGCATTGTTATATTACAGAATGTTATGTCAGACTATTGCCTAGTGTCCATTGTTATATCACCGGATGTTATGTTATGTCACAGAATATACAGTTGGCTCACATACTAATGATGTGAGGAATTGTAAAGTTTGATGGCCACAGGTAGGAATTACTTCCTGTGGCGCTCCGTGGTGCATTTCGGGAGGATGAGTCTCCCGCTGAAAGTACTCCTCTGTCCGGCCAGCACATTGTGGAGTGGGTGGGAGGTACTGTCCAGGATGGCGTGAAGTTTGGCCAGCATCCTCCTCTCTGACACCACCGCCAGAGAGTCCAGCTCCACCCCCACAATGTCACCGGCCTTCCGGATCAGTTCTCTGCCCAGTCCAGTTTGTTGTCCAAGTGAACACCAAGGTACTTGTAATCCTCAATGGTGTCCACACTGACCCCCTGAATGGAAATGGGGGTCACTGTTGTCCTGGTCCTTTTCAAGTCGATGACCAGCTCCTTGCACTTGGCCGCATTAAGCTGCAGATGATTCCGCTCACACCATGCAACAAAGTTCCCCACCACAGTCCTGTACTCGGCCTCCTCCCCATCGATGATGCAGCCCACCACAGCAGAGTCATCAGAGAACTTCTGAAGGTGGCAGGACTCTGTGTGGTAGCTGAAATCCGTGGTATAGATGAAGAGGAAGGGGGAGAGGACGGTTCTCTGGGGGCCCCAGTGTTGCTGACCACACTGTCCAACACAGTGCTGTAAGCCATGGGCGTCGTTAGCCCTGTTTTAGGTGGGCTGAAGCCCCCCCTAAATGTTCTTCAGCCCCCCTAAATAATTATGGGGATTATCATCGGGCCGCCGAAGAAAAACGATAATTAATAACAATATTTTATTTCGAAAATTACCGGATGCTCTCGGTTAAATGTCGGTCACTTGAGCGTCAAAAATGTAACCCACAAGTTCGAAAAACGTCTTTGGGAATCACTGGCTAGCTCGCATCGGACTTCAGTGCGACTACCCCCCCCCCCCCCCCCCCCCCCCCCCCTCGACAGAAAAAGCCAGGGGCTAAGCCCCCCCTTTCTTTCAATCCTAGAAACGTCCCTGCTGTAAGCGTACATGTTGTGGTCTGCCAGTCAGGTAGTCTGTGGTGGAAACTTTCAGATAGAGGACGTTGCAAGGATACAAAGTTGATAGTTTGTTAGATACAAATTTATTGAACCTTTCACAAGAACAGAGTATTGCAATTATGAACACACGAAACATGAAACAGACAAGACATAGACAAGACATACATTAACAGAGCTCTGAAAGACCTGGGGCCTCATGTACAAAGGTTGCGTACGCACAAAAACTTGGCGTACGTCCTTTCCCACGCTCACGTTCAGATGTATCAAACGTGAAATGACCGTGGAAATGTGCGGTGCCCCACGCCAGCTTCATAGGTGTCGTACGCACGTTTATACAGCTATCGTTCCTTTGGCGTCCCTTAGAGGTGATGCTGGGAAACTGTTAATAATGTGAAAACAGTCAAGTGATGTGCACATCAGAGACACCGTTGTGAACAATTTACACACCCAGGCGTTTGTAATCATATAGGTGAATATAAAAGCATGCGCAATGTGATTAAGAAAATGGTATTAACAATGGCAGCGTTCGCGTTGTTTGAGGACCTTGCAAATGGTGCAATCCGACGTGAGCGAGTTTTTAGGGAACGCGAGGATTTACTTGCAAACAATAACTGGCTCATAAACCGATTTCGTTTACCAAGGCCAGTGTTACTGGAGTACGCAATTAGCAGCGATAGCCGGTTTCCCTAAGGTTATCTGAGATATAGACTGCACACACATTGCTATAAAAGCGCCATCACAGGATGAATTTGTTTATGTTAATATAAAACATTTTAATTCCATTAATGTTTAAATCATATGTGATGCGCAAATGCAGTTAACTAAAAACGTGGCAAGGTGGCCTGGCTCAACGCATGACTCATTAATTCTGACAAACAGCATGGTTGGTAACAGGCTGGAGGCTGGCGCGGTGCGCGATGGGTGCGTAAATAGTTTATTCGTTTAATTGTCTATGTAAACAAGCGAAATGCACATTTGGGCAGGTGCGCATTCAAAATTTTATTTTATTGAAATTAGAGCTGCAAAGCTTTCTATCAAGCCCCATGATTGACTCATTTCTTCCCTCTACTCATTTTGATTTATCTGATCGGACCAAGAGTGAAATTAGATAAACCTTTATTTGTCCTCCAGGGGGTGGAAATTGCAGGTCCAGGGCCTATTTACATTGATTTGAATATTTAAATGGTGGCGTGGACAGGGAGGAGTTCGGCACCTCTGCATGTGCGCTCAATTCCACGTTGATTGTGATGTACAAAAGAAACGTGCTTGGATCCATGCCTACGCACACTTTGATACATCTGAATTTATTTGTGCGTACGACAGTTTCTGGGTTTTGGCGTACGGCAAGTTTCAGTAGGAAATCCACGCAAGTCTTTGTACATGAGGCCCTTGGGGCCTCATGTACAAAGGTTGCGTACGCACAAAAACGTGGCGTACGTCCTTTCCCACGCTCACGTTCAGATGTATCAAACGTGAAATGACCGTGGAAATGTGCGGTGCCCCACGCCAGCTTCATAGCTGTCGTACGCACGTTTCTACAGCTATTGTTCCTTTGGGGTCCCTTAGAGGTGATGCTGGGAAACTGTTAATATAATAATAATGTGAAAACAGTCAAGTGATGTGCACATCAGAGACACCGTTGTGAACAATTTACACACTCAGGCGTTTGTAATCATATAGGTGAATATAAAAGCATGCGCAATGTGATTAAGAAAATGGTATTAACAATGGCAGCGTTCGCGTTGTTTGAGGACCTTGCAAATGGTGCAATCCGACGTGAGCGAGTTTTTAGGGAACGCAAGGATTTACTTGCAAACAATAACTGGCTCATAAACCGATTTCGTTTACCAAGGCCAGTGTTACTGGAGTACGCAATTAGCAGCGATAGCCGGTTTCCCTAAGGTTATCGGAGATATTGACTGCACACACATTGCTATAAAAGCGCCATCACAGGATGAATTTGTTTATGTTAATATAAAATATTTTAATTCCATTAATGTTCAAATCATATGTGATGCGCAAATGCAGTTAACTAAAATCGTGGCAAGGTGGCCTGGCTCAACGCATGACTCATTAATTCTGACAAACAGCATGGTTGGTAACAGGCTGGAGGCTGGCGCGGTGCGCAATGGGTGGCTATGGGTGCGTAAATAGTTTATTCGTTTAATTGTCTATGTAAACAAGCGAAATGCACATTTGGGCAGGTGCGCATTTAAATGTTTATTTTATTTTATTGAAATTAGAGCTGCAAAGCTTTCTATCAAGCCCCATGATTGACTCATTTCTTCCCTCTACTCATTTTGATTTATCTGATCGGACCAAGAGGGAAATTAGATAAACCTTTATTTGTCCTCCAGGGGGTGGAAATTGCAGGTCCAGGGCCTATTTACATTGATTTGAATATTTAAATGGTGGCGTGGACAGGGAGGAGTTCGGCACCTCTGCATGTGCGCTCAATTCCACATTGATTGTGATGTACAAAAGAAACGTGCTTGGATCAATGCCTACGCAGACTTTGATACATCTGAATTTATTTGTGCGTACGACAGTTTCTGGGTTTTGGCGTACGCCAAGTTTCAGTAGGAAATCCACGCAAGTCTTTGTACATGAGGCCCCAGGTCCCATCAACACTGAAGGTCAAGGAAGAAGGCCCCCCTTCCTCATTTTGGCCTCTATATATTTCGTTGAGCCCCCCCTCGTTGTCCAGGTTTGGGGGGGGGGGGAAGAGTCTCCAAAAAGGCCCCCTTCCACATTCTGGTTTGAAGCGGCTCCCAGACCCTTTGTCTGCACAATTGTATTGATAAGCCAGTTGATTAGCACTTTCTAAGGAGGGTGATCCCCCAGACCTTTTGTCTACGCAACTGTATTGATAGGGTAAGCAAATCAATTAGCATTGTCTGTGGGGAGGTGTTAACTTTTGACCAGACTGTAACTTGCCATATGGAGTAAGCAGTTTCAAAACATCAACACAATTTAACAATCTGACAGTACAATTATGGAACATCAGAATGTTCCATTACATAGTCTACAATCCAGGACAGTTCCAGGTAATGTGTCATGAGTGTATCTTGCCATATTCTAGAACCTGTGTTTTTCAGTGTACCTTAATGTTATGCAAGTGACTAATGTTGAATGAATGACACTCTGATCTGTAGTACTTTGGGCAGTGCTATGAGGAGGGAAAAAAAAGCTTCCTACTGAGCAAGGAACATTCAACCAAGCCACTTCCTCCTACTGCAGGATGGGACTGTCCAAGTCTGCAATGCAGAGCTGTTGTGAGTTACTCAGCATTGGCTATGTGTGAATACACATCCATTCTCAATTAAGAAATAAGAACCCATTCTGTCACAGGTAAAATGGGCAGACAAACTCAATAGAGAGGCTGTGGCCAAAATCAAAGCTTGCGTCTGACGATCAACAAGTAAAGCCCTTATGTCCATGAAGCAGTACAAGAATAAAAGGATAAACAGTTTGGAGAAAAATACTACATATTGCCATTTTTGTTTGTTCACACTTTCAACCAAATGTGAAAATACACTGTTGCCCTTGATTTTAAATGCTGAGTTTATTTCTCAGATTGGGATGTAAAGGGAGGGGGGGTGGCAAGAGCATCTGACCAGATTAACAGAGATAAGACAGAGCCACAGCTCTTTAGACTTGAGGCAAATGTACACACCCCATCTACTACAAGAAAACAATGTCAGAAATAACAGGACAGCTGAAATCTCATCAGTAGTACTTTTATTAGTTTTAACAGAAGTGCTACAGGGAAGGCATTTCCCCAGAGGTGTGCTTGCTTGAAGATGCCCTCTGCTGTAAGAGCAACTGAAGGTCTGCCAACATCTCAGTAGGGAGACAGTAGTTGATTTGAGCCCTTCAGTCAATTCTTCAACCCCAAGAGGGAAACCAACCTCAGTTGTGGCACTGGGACAGGCTGGAGTGGTGCACAGGTGCAGGGTTCAACAGCTAGGGGCAGGCAGGAGAAGTGCTTGGCATGTTGGAGGTGAGGGAGGTTTTGTAAACAACTAAATGCAAGGCAATGAATTGTAAAGAGAGCTAGTCACTGGAAGTGGGGGAAAAAAATAAATAAAGTCAGGACAATTAATGGGGTATCAGTGCACATGCTGGAACACAATTGAGCAGTACAATTTGCAAGGAAATTAAACATAGGCATGCACCAGCAGAACGAGTCACCTTAAACTGGAACTTACTGATCCACAAAGTTACTTTCCTTAGCATGAGAAAATGGAAACATTGTCTGCCACAGTATTTGGGTTACAGAGGTGGTGAGCCAGGTGACAGGTCAGTAAGCAGCTTTATCATTGGCTGGAATTGAAATTATTCACAGGAAGAATTGCTAAAAGCCAGTTAGACTGTTTTAGTTATGATATAGGGTTTAAAAGGTTTGAAGGCTGGCCCAGTGACATTCTTGACCACACATGCATACTGCAGGAATTTAATACACAACCCATTTCTGTGCCCTCTTCAGACTGGTTCAAGATAGTAAATCCAACGCTCTTGCCAAGCTGTCTGCCCTTACATTGGTGCTTGCTCTCCATCTGTTGCCCACCCCTGACTTCTACTTAAGGAAGGAGTCAAGTTTGCGCTCAATGTTCTCAAATGAGTCTGCGCCCATGTAGTCAGCCTGGCCTGCCTCCCATCTCTGCTTCCTCTCCTCAGAGGAGACTTGGCAGGGAGGAGGGGGACCAGTGGCTGAATGTTCCTGTGCCCCTTCTGACACCTCCTGCAGGAGGGTTTGGGGAGGGAGAAGACAAGAGGATCAGTATTAATGGGTTGTCCTTTAGGTGGGTGCAAATCAGTAATTTCCATAACCTTGATCAGTCTTCCCTCCAGAAAGTATAGTAAACCAACACCCCTCAGAGTTAGTGCCACAGTACAGTTTCACAACCCTGCTGCATAGCAACCTCCTGTTCTACTGGCAAGTGCGCAATATCGGAAGTTAACACAACTTAAATGTCAATGTTACACCACATGGCGTCATCTGTGACCAACACTAGTATTTCCCAACCTGGTACTCAAGGCACACCTGTCCTGCATGTTTTAAATGTTTCCCTTGCGCCAACACGCCTGCATTCAATTGAATGGGTCGTTTTCCTGCTCTGCAGACCAGCTCAAGGCCATTCATTTGAATCAGGTGTGTTGGAGTAATATATCGGATAGGCGTTCCAAGGACCAGGATGAAAAACATTGACTCGTGCCTACCTCAATGCAGCCAGTATTGAAGGCAGTTTGGCCATAGGCCTGTCGTAGCGCAGGCAGCACAGAGCTGGTATAGAGTTCCCACCACAATGTCAGGTAATCAGGGTGGACCTGGCGGAGGTCAGAGGGCAGAGAATGACCTTTGACCTGGCCACTCTTCGTGTTGTACGAGTAGTCCCACGGCTTCACATTACCCAGGAAGTGGACCACCTTGGCATCGTGTCCATACCTGTACACAGACAGTTGACCGTTTCAAACATACGGATAACTTTACATAGTGCTGGGCAAGTCAATAAGGCTCAGAGTAGCTGCTCTATTTTGGGGTTGACAGTATGTTCTCTGGTTGCAGAGCTTCTGACCCAGCCGCAGGTGCAAAGTAACTCAACACCACACACAGCCCCCAACTGACCTTGGTCCAGCCTCTCACTGAACATGCAACACAAGTTATACACCATTACTCTGTACTCTTGAGTCCTTATGACTTGAAAAGGTGTGTGTAAATGTACTGACTGTTTGAAGGCCGGTAGGTAGGAGTAAATGGCGATGCTGCTGAGGTTGTAGATGAATGGAAGATGTTTAGAAATGTCTGCTGTCGCCCAGGTGTTGAAGTAGCTGTTGAGAACACCCTGGTCTCCACCTGGACATAGTCAGACATTCTTGACTTAACGTGCGCAAGTACCAGACTTCACAGGACAGCTAAATCATTAACCAAAACCAACTGCCCTCATTTTTGTGAGTGTGAGTAGACACCATAGTTCACATCACATGGCGCAAGCACTCAATATAGGGCATCATTGCACAAGTATACACACCCTTTACGCACAACAGCTCACAAAAGGGCAGGGGTAAGCACAGGGTTGAGATAAGTTCACCACCTCCCAGTCTTGTGAAAGGACAGGGGAATGAAGAGAAAGAGGAGCAGGTTTATAGAACAGGAGGGGAGCAGAGAATAAGATAAGGCATGGTTTTCTGCAAGGAGTTTGAGATTGCAGAAGTGAAAACAGCAACTCTGGTTTGCCACCAGAACTAAACTCAGATTGGCTGGCATTTGGCTTCCACAAAAGGGCATTGTGTTCATAGCCTTCATATAGAAACCTTGATAGAAAACATTGTGGAGGGTGGGTGGGTGCGTGTGGGACAGGGGGGGAGGAGGGCACAGCATTCCATTTGGGAACCCTTGGAGATGATCGTGCAGCAACCATTTATCGTCTCAAAAGGTTGCTGTGATACAGGCTGTAGCCAAGCAGAACGGCCGAGAATGCAAGAGCAAAGGCGGAAAGAGGGTGACAACTACACACCGTCAAAGCTGCCGGTCTCAGTGCAGAGAGCAAGTAGCTTCTTGAACGTTTCATTGGATGGTTTAAACACGAACACTCCAGAGTTGAAGCAGTCTGGCCAACCAGGGTCAGGTGCTGCTGATAGTTCCTCCCTCTCAAACAGCTCATCGATATTCGACAAGACCTGAGGGCCAGAACCAACATAACATGCATGCTTGCATCCAAAATATGGTGAACCTAATTTTTCATGTTACTTTCAGTTATTGTTTTAAGTTTACAATAACAGTCACTTGTTGGCGTGTGTACTTACCATGGTGTCAGCATCCATGAACACACACTTGCTGTAGGATGTCAGGGTCCAGCAGTGCAGCTTGGTGAAGGTCACACCCAGGTCAGGCCTCTTCATCATGGCCAGGTGAGCAGCATCGCCCGAATCCAGAACGTCCACCACACGCACCTCGTCATAGATCGAACTCAACACATTGCTGTGTATACATACACACATACATTAACCTGGACAGTTGGCATGAGTGGGTAGGTTGTGGTCTGAATTCTGACTTGGTGTTTTACCGGCAGGGCTCTCCTACGTGTAGTCCTATCAGGGCAACCAGCTTCTTGGTTGTGTTGTAGTTGCGCAGTGACCTGCCAAGAACCATTGCACCTTTGGCATAGTTGTCATTGGTAGCCAACGTCACGAACGCCTCACCTGAATTGGATATGAAGACGAACACTCATTGCCAACTGACTTCACTAAACAGCAAGACTACTAAAATCTGCATTAAGCCAACACTTCCCCTATCCCAACAAACCCAAACCCGCCAATCAATCCGTTTTCAATCATGTCTTTACGCCTACCAAACTCATTCAACCCACGACCACAGTTAAGGAAACTGACAGTACCCAACCGCTAATTAACAAGCCACGCGAGCCGTGTGTAGTTTTTTTTCCTCCCCCTTTTGGGGTGGTAATCAATTAACCTGCCACTGGAACCGTTTGATGGAAGGAAGAGACCGGCTGTCATCGTCATGAGAAATGACGAAATTTACATTCAGGAACTGCAGTCGGCTATATGTACGGCAGTCAAAAAATACAACCCTAGTTGGAGTTTACGGCTAAAACTTGAAACTAACAAGGCGATGGAACCATTTTAGAATCCATGCATACAATAAGAACCGAACCACTAGGCCATTGGACGCACGTACGCACGCAGACCTGATGCAGCGCTTCCATCACAAGATGGAACACGACGTTCCTTCTACATAGGAGCCTAAAATAAATAATTGCAGGGCGTCTGTTAACAATGAGATAATCGGCACCTCAAAAATTCTTGATATTGCTTTATTCAAGACACGTTTAGGAGTAATCGTGCGAGGACAAGAGACAGGAATTATTTCGAAGCGGTGAATATGGATGTCATAAACCTGCAGCGTGTCTGCCTGTCTTACCAGCCATAATCCGTGTTCGGTCTGTGTCCAGGAGGTGAAGGCAGGGAGGGTAGATGTAGGAGCGTGCTAAACTAGTCGGCAACTAGGAGACAGGATAAAGTCCCCGACATATATTCCGTATCATGTGATCAGCCATTGATACACTCCCCCTTTATTCAGACCTCCCGCCCCGCCCCCTGTAATTAAATGTGCACGTGGGAAACCACTGTTACAACACGCTAGTGTAACTGTTTTTCTCCTTCCTGCATTTATACAGTACGGCATTAAAATCATATAAATCTTTGTCATAACAAGTCTTTATATTTTTGGCAAAATGTCCTTGTTTAAAATGTATTTTTTTAACTTGATTTATTTTATTATTTGGACTCCACAATTGCATTTGAGAGGAGTAAACTGAAAGGTTTTCTTTCAGTTACATTTTCTGAATTAAAGTAGTTTAACTGACCCTATTTTACTCCATGTATAGTGTATTAAACTGATAACTCATCACCATTGTGGTTGATTCACAAATGTTGATCCAATGAATTTTTTTTAAAGATGCTGATTGGCTACAGTTGTCAACATCAGGCAAACTCAGGCAAAACGGCAACAAAATGGATGGATGTTGAAACACAAATATTCAGAGTTCCAAAGTAGTGCTGAGAGTTGCATCATGACAGTTTTAGGCAGTTGTAGCCACAGGTTAGGGTTGGGAGGCAAATGATCAGCACTGCATTACAGACCTCTCCATTCTCCATGGGCATAGGATTGACTCTGATATTGGGGAGGACAGATTTTCTGGCAAAACCTGATATCTTCTCTTTCGTGCTTTCAAAAGTTCCAAATGTACACTTTCTTTACCCTGTGGTATAGGATAAGTTTTGGTGGGGAATATTCCAAAATATTCCAAAATTCCACCCCCCCTGCCCCACCCCCCACCCACCCACCCCACCACCTCCAACTCCTAGGACACAGCGAAGATAATGACCATCAAGGAAATGTGAAAACCATGAACAGTTGCAATTGTGTGACATTTAGAAATGTTGGAAATTTCAAAATTTTATTTGGTTTTATTTTCCTTTCTTGCCTTTTCAGGTTTAGTGTTCCATGCTTCACTTTTTTTTCTTCCCCATGCCTCCCTTTCTTTTCCCTTCCCTCCTCCACTAACCTTGTTTTCAAAGCTCTGCTTAATGCCCCAGTCCACTTTTTCCATTCAGTTTTAAATCTCTCACAGTATTACAGAGGTGTTGTGCTATACTATAAAAAAGCATTGCTTGTTTCAAGGTAGATCAAAATAAATTAGTAGATTATTATGAATGTTTATTTGTGTGTGTGTGTACTTGTGTTTGAATAATGTAAGAGGCTTTGAGAACCGTCCCAAGACAGCATATCCAGCATATCCCAGACCTGTAGTTGGGGTCGAGAGGGTAACTGGAGAGGCCCAGAGAGCTCTGGGAGTGAAACTAGACTGATCAGGTGTCAGAGAGAGAGAGAGCTGTCTTGAAGGAAAGATGTAGACCTGAACATACACACTGCAGGGGCTTATAGGAGTCTTTGTGTCATTTCAGTTTGTGAAGGCAGCTGAAACAAATTTATGATTCAGTATGGGGATTTTTGCGGTGTGAGCTTCATGAGAGGTGAACAGAAAAGGGAACAGGTGGAAAGAAATCTAAAGGAGATACAAAAAGGTAAAGGGACAAGGGGACAACACTGGACCTGATGCCCAGCTAAAAGGTCTCTTTTCTGGGTCTAGCCATCCTGCTACACCCTTGACCAGCCCTGGAGCCCAGAAGTTCTCGGCAAGTCTGTGAGTGACGCTAAGCTACTTCTCCACACTCTTTCAACATAAATCGGACCAACTTCCAGAACATTTATTGAGCTTTAATTGAGCAAAAATCCATCTACTAGATACAATTCTTAGAACATGTTGGTCCTTAAAATGAAACCATAGATGAGAGGTAAAGACAACTTTTGGATTATTTTTTATTTAAGGTCACCTTAAAGTTAATTTTAAACCAGCTCCTCAAGTTTACTCAGAACAAGCTAGATCATTTATACACACAACACAGTGCTAAGTAAATTCAAATAATACCAATAGAAAATACAAATAGTAAAATATGTATCTGCGTCAGTAGAGTGGGGCTGTTTTATGAAAGGGTTGTAGTTGGTTCTGCATCAGGTTACAGTGCTTTTTCGTAGCAGGTGGCGGGGTGGGAGGGAGGCGAGACTCATGTTTTAAAGATGTCCAGAAACATAAAACACCTGTGGAACTGTATAGTGTCTGTATTTGGCATGTATCTGTGCACGCGTGCATGTGCCTGTGTGCCAGCGTCATGCCACAAATAAGATGACGCAGCTGTTGCAAGTGTTAAATGTTAACTCATAAGCTGGGAAGCCACGCCTGTCCTAAGATTCATCAGGGTCAAGGTCTGTTTCAGAGAGACAGCCAGCCCTTTCGGAGAGATCCTGGCAGCCTCAGTCCTGTCTACCGACAATCTCCCTCAACCCCTCAGCCCAGCACAGACCTCCACTTCCCCGGATTCTTCTCCGGATACCTGTCGTTGAACAGAGTCTCAAGACTGAGCAGGACAAGAAAGATTTACTGAACTGCACGTGATTTAATGAAGGTACTGTAATGAGGAAGGACAAGATGCAAATAAGCTTAATGCACAGGAATGTGTGGGTTATTGCGTTCTGTGAGATGTTTTTTGTCATTTTTGTCATTTGTACTGTATAATTTCTTAGGAAGGACTGAATTATTTGGTTCCTTGTTATTTGGAGTTGTGTAAGAACCTTTGGAACTGAACCTTTGGGCTGAGGGCAATCCAGAACATCATCTCAACCCCTTATCTGCCACCTACATTTAATATGCTCTTATTTTACCCCTCTAGCTTGCCCCTGTTCATCACAATAGAACCAGTGTGAAGTAAGGTAATGAGAGATTGTGTTCTGGAATGGCCTCAGCCCATATCTGTAAAATAATATTCAATGCATTTAATTGTCTTTGTGTTGTGGTGGTGTGGTCAATGTTGTTCAAAGAATGTATACACTATTATTGAATCGTGTAAAATGTCTGTTGGCGTATGCATAGGTATAGGTAGCGGCCAACATGGACAACAGAATAACTCAGATTTCCAGAGAAGACTTGGAAGATCTTAGAGAAGCTTTCAACAAGATTGGTTAGTGCAACACACACACACATGAACTGGTGGAACGTTTATGACTAATCGTAAAGTCATTAGGCAAAAGTCCAAGTTACCTCCATTGTCAGTGTCTGACAAGGCTTGAGTAAACATTACGTTTACATTACGAAGTGCCTTGCCTAAGGACACAAGGTCATGTTGCCTTAGCCAAGAATCGATTTGGCAACCTTCTGATTGTTAGCCCAACACCCTAACCACTCAGCCACCTGACTCCCACCTGGTTAAAATACAAGATGACCCCGTTCCTCTTGTCATAGAGCCCTCCTTTTTCTACTTTTAATGGAATAAAATGTGTTCATTGAGCACAGTGGTGTCAAACTTGTGCCATCGCAGGCCAAGAGGGTGCAGGTTTTCGTGTTAACCAGGCCACTCCACCAGCTGATTTCACTAACAAGTTTCTCCACTTAGTGAAAATCTAATTTGTGGTTGAAATCAGCTGGTGTAGTGGCTTGGTTGACACGAAAACCTGCACCCTCTTGGCTCGCGATGACATGAGTTTGACACCTGTGATTTAGCTGAACATATGGTCAAAAAAACACACATATACACAATGTCATCCCATAGATCCTGACTTTAAATGGTCTAAATAAATTATTTCACCCTCTTCACTTTTCTGGGTTCCTATGTCTGTATGTGTGTTTGCAGACATTGACAATAGCGGACATGTAAGTTACTTTGAGTTGGAGGAGCTTTTTAGAGAAGCCAGCTTCTCTCTGCCTGGATTTAAGATCAGAGAGATAGTAGAGATATTCATCGCTGGAGACACCAACAAAGATGAGAAAATCAGCTTTGAGGAGTTTGTATCGGTGAGAGATACACACACAAATACACACACAAACATTTTACACACTTTTGTTTGTGCTGTCACCATTCTTAGTCAACCACACAACTGAAACATAAAGAACGTGAAATATGAAGATGTATTGACATATTATTATACAGACATCCACCAGAAACTGTAAATAGTTGTTCATGACTTTAGTTCAAACTGGTTCTGTGGAAGAAAGGGAGATCAGATCACAAGTTTAGTGACCTTGAAGAGAACAAGTGTCTTATGCCATATTTTCTGACAAAATGTTCTACACAACAGTGTAAGGAAGGTGGAAGAATACACATTTATATATTTCAAACACACCCAAAATAAATGCACACACACTCACGGTTGTGTGTTGACTGTAGATCTACCAGGAACTAAAGAGTAAGCAATTAAGTGAGACGTTCAGAAAGACCATATCAAGGAGAGATGGCATTTGTTCATTTGGAGGAACTTCCAACATCTCCAGTGAGGGAACCCAGCACTCTTACTCAGGTAATAAGTTCAAGAGGAAGTGAGAGCTCAATAATGTGACTGTCAGTCCAGCAGACTAGTGAACACAAAACATCAGCATCTAATTCAAATACAAATGACACTGGAAAAAAGTGTGTGTGTCTGTGTGTATTAGATGAGGAGAAGGTGGCATTTGTTAACTGGATAAACAAGGCTCTGGAGAAGGATGAGGACTGCAAGCATCTGCTTCCCATGAACCCCGACAACGACAGCCTATTCACCTCTGTCCGTGATGGCATCCTGCTCTGGTAACACACAAACACACATGCATGCACATGCACCCAGTCTGTGGGATTATTTGCTTGATATAAAAGTTGATGTTGTCTTTTTTTTCTCCTTCAGTAAAATGGTAAATCTCTCTCAGCCAGACACCATTGACGAAAGAGTCATCAACACTAAGAAGCGGACTACCTTCACCATGACGGTGAGTTCACGTTCCTTCACTAGTGAGTATATACTCACACTGTCTCACCCTCCTTTCTCCATCAACCTGCAGGAGAATCTGGTGCTGGCTCTGAACTCAGCATCGGCTATAGGCTGTACTGTTGTGAACATTGATGCTCCTGATCTTATGGCTGGGAAGCCCCACTTGGTTCTGGGGCTGCTTTGGCAGATCATCAAGATTGGTTTGTTTGCTGACATTGAAATCAGCAGAAATGAAGGTAAATGCATAACCTCATATGAGCTAGTAAGACCTAGGAAAACCTAGTGCAGGGGTGGCCAAACCTCGAGAGCCACAGTCCTGAAGGTTTAAGATGTTTCCCTGCTCCAGAACACCAGATTCTAATCTAATCTAATTCTAATCTCACAGAGTTTGAGACATTTACATTTGTACATTTATTCATTTAGCAGATGCTTTTTATCCAAAGCGACTTGATAACAGTCATTAGAATCAGGTGTATTGGAGCAGGGAAACATCAGTACTATGGCTCTCGAGGACCAGGTTTGACCATGCCTGACCTAGTGCAACTTAATTCAATGTAGTTCAACATTTCACAGAAGTAATGATAAGTTATGCAAGCCTCAGCAATGATCTGGTTTGCCATTTCCCAGCTCTGATTGCTCTGCTCGGAGAGGAGGAGGAGATAGACCACCTTCTGTCCATGTCTCCTGAGGAACTCCTGCTGCGCTGGGTCAACTATCACCTTAACAACGCCGGAACCGAGACAATCAAAAACTTTAGTGAGGACATCAAGGTAGGACACCACACGTACACACACATACATATGAAAACGCACGCCCAAACACACACCTTATCACAAGGGTTGAATCAATGTGTTTCTGCACTGCAGGATTCCAGGGCCTACTTCCACCTGCTGGATCAGATCTCTCCCAAGGGAAATGAAGATGAAGAGCTGAAGATCGATATTGACATGACCGGCCTCACTGTGCGTTCAACTCAAACGTTGTGCATGTGTCTAAAAGAATGTGTACCATATTCATGACCTGACTGGACTAGCCAAGCCTTTCTATGTGGGTGGAGTGCATTTGTGTGCGCTGGTGTTTTTGTGTTCACAACGCGTGTGCGTGTGTGTTTGTCTGTGTAGGAGCGAGATTACGAGCGCAGGGCTGAAATGATGTTGCAGCAGGCTGCCAGGTTGGACTGCAGGCAGTTTGTGTCTGCCCAGGATGTTACCTCTGGCAACAGCAAACTCAACATGGCCTTCGTGGCTAACTTGTTCAACATGTACCCTGCCTTGCAGACAACACAGGCAAACAGCATTGACACAGCGCTGATAGAGGGTCAGCACACACACACTGAAACAAACACATACACAAGCACATACACACACACAAACACATATACACACAATCACTTACTCATTCAAACACACATGCACACACACACAAACACATACGGAAATACACACACAATGATAATTGTCACCTCCCACCATTTTCACTTTACTTTCCCGGACACAATGAATTACATGATTTTGACATTGACATATTCTGACAGTTTTGGTACATCTTGCCTTTACCAACTGTTTACACTGTGACTCATTTCATGTTTGCACGTCTGTCTGTTAACGTCGTATGTATATGTCGACTAGTATATTTTTTATGTAGCATGGAATTTTGGGAAACAAGAATTGTAATGCTCAGAGAAATCTTGTGTGATCTGTGCAAAAGGTCAGCAACATTATTTGATTTACTTTGACACCAAATACATAGATGATTTGCTTTAAAAGGTATTCCCATTAACCTGTGCTTCCTGGAAATGAAGAGTTTCTGGCTGATTGTGTGGTATTCTCATAGGAGAGTCCAGAGAGGAGAGAACATTCCGAAACTGGATGAACTCACTCGGAGTTTCTCCACGTGTTAACCACCTTTACTGGTAATCTGGCTGTCTGACTGGCTCTTTATCATACTGACTGACTATTCCTATGGTGAAGGTTGTGTTGATGTTAATGCATGTTTACAGATGAATGTGTTTATGTGTGTTGCAGTGACCTGTGTGATGCACTGGTGATTCTGCAGCTGTATGAGAGTGTGAACGTTCCTGTGGACTGGAAAAAAGTCAACAGACCTCCTTACCCTGCTCTTGGAACTAACATGAAGAAGGTAAATACACACACACACACACTCACTCTTACACACAGACACTAAGACACACACTATTACTCTTAATGTACTATTAACTGGGTACCTTTCGCACCCAGTTGGAGAATTGTAATTATGCTGTGGATTTGGGTCGCGAGGCAGCCCGTTTTTCCCTTGTGGGCATTGGAGGAGAGAATATCAATGAGGGCAGCCCTTTGCACACTCTGGCTCTGGTGTGGCAGCTCATGAGAAGGTATGGACAGTTTAGTACCAACCCCAGTGATCAGCCACACTGTGAGGCTCTCATGACATCTGTTTCATGTCGCTCTTTCTTTTTCTCCTTCTCTCTCTGTGACTTTGTGTTTCTGTTCTATCTCCTATATCCTCCTCCCCTTTCCTCTATAAGGTACACAGTGCAGGTGTTGTCAGACTTGGGGGATGGCGAGAAGGTTGGAGATCAGGTCATCCTTGGATGGGTCAACTCCACTCTCACTGCAGGGTGCAAGAATACTCAAATTAGCAGCTTTAAGGTGTGGGCATATGTGTCTTGATATACCGTGTGTATGGGGAGTCAGGTGGCTGAGCGGTTAGGGCGTCGGCAACATGACCTTGTGTCCTTGGGCAAGGCACTTCACTCTATTTGCCTCAGGGGGAATGTCCCTGTATGTGCTGTAAGTTGCTTTGGATAAGAGCGTCTGCTAAATGACTAAATGTAAGTGTACAGAATGTATGTGTGAAAATAGATGTACATGTATGTATGTGCAGTGTGTGTGTGCGTGAGCCTGTTACAGTAAACCCATTTCCTGTGTGCAGGACAAGAGAATCAGTACCAGTCTGCCAGTGCTGGACCTAATTGACACCATTGTTGCAAATGCCGTCAAGCAGGAGATGGTAAAGAGAGGAGAGAATGGAGAGCTGAGCAATGACGATAAACTCAACAATGCCAAGTAAATAACCTTATACCTTTTGATCTCTGTACCTGAACATCACCTGAGATACAGACCACTTGAACAAGTTTGAACTTTTTTGCTGTAAACCTTAAACTAAATCTCTCTATCTCCTTCTCCCTTCCTTCCTCCCACCCCCAGGTATGCTATCTCTGTGGCCCGTAAGATAGGAGCGCGTGTGTACGCCCTGCCTGAAGACCTGGTGGAGGTGAAACCTAAGATGGTATTGACAGTGTTTTCCTGCCTCATGGGGCGTGGTTTAAAGAAGGCAGACCGCTAAACCTCATGCACTGCCTCTTGCAAAAGGAAACTTTAGCCTCAAAACTGTTTTACCTGCGCTCAAAATCAAAAACTGGTCTCAAATCATAAACAAAGTGATCTAAATAATAACACTATCAAGCAGTCAGTAAACAATACACAATGTTTTCAAAAAATATAGTTCTAAGGGAGAAGTACATTTTTAATTCAAATTAAATTTCTTATTTACGACTTGATGAACGACAACATGTTCTATCATAGTTGCTCAAAATCAATCAGGAAGTTGTACTCTGCTGATTTATTTTTTATTTGTCCTTGTACCCCTATTTTTAAAGCACTGTACCCTGCAACTCTCAAACCTATCCTTTGTCTCTGTGATATCTGCGATTGACAATGTGTTTAGAGTTTTGCTGAAAAGTCAAAGTGAAACCTGTAAATTGTGTTTTACCATGTGAAATGGTTGGTGTTGACAAAAGCAGCACAATTTGCTAAATTAGTTTAGGCAACTGATAACTTTTTTCAGTCAATGGGTTTTAGTGTTTTAGCAATTGAGAAAAACTGTAATCTGAAACTTCCCTTTTTAGTTATGAACCCCATGTGACTCAAGTCTAAAGGTTGACTTTCTAACTGAGCACTCTTTTTGCAGCCTCCATCTTTATTGGCTCCCAGTCTCTCTTCATTATCTCTTTCTTCTTGGCTCCTTGTTTATCTATTAACTATGTCTACAGTACATATGTGATTATGTCCTTGTCCATTATCAATCATTTGAGAATATGCTAGATGTTCTAAATAGTCCATGCATTGACAGAAGTGATGTTGCACCTTCCTCCAAATGTAACTGACTGACATTTTCTCTTACACTAACATTCCAGTAACTATATGTTGTGTATTACTCTTTGCTATATTATTAAATCTATTCATCCAAATAAGAAGTTTCCACAACAGTTATTGCCGTTTCTCAACTACAATGTTCTTTGACAATATACTTTTACCACTGGTGATGACCATATGGAAATGTGGCCTTAAATAAAGGACAAATGCATTTGTCCTCTGATTGAGTGGTGTAAGCAGGCCTAAATGGCTTTGTCATCTGTAGAAGTAGTTTTTTGCATTTGTGGAAAAGGTTTGTGATGTGCAGAGTGCAGAAGAGAGACTGCTTTCTAGCAAAGCCCACATTATCGCAGTGTAGGTTCCCTCTACAACACCCGTAAAATCAGAAGATACCGGTCTGAGCATTCCACCTAGCTGCTAGTCTAAGATTAGATTAGATTACAGGGTACAAGTACAGGGTAACGAAATACAGTTAGCGTCCAACCAGAAGTGCAAAACAGTTATTACAACAGAATATAATTCTCTTTTCGGATGCTGTAAGCTATACGCAGACAGCGCTTCCTCTGGATGTCCTCAATGGAGGGAAGAATAGTCCCAGTGATGCGTTGAGCGGTTTTCACCACCCGCTGCAGTGCCTTGCGCTCTGGGACTGTGCATCTCCCGTACCACACTGTAACACAGTTTGTCAGGATGCACTCGATCGCACAGCGGGGGGTCAGGGCCGGCTCTAGGCCTAGAGCGCCTTTGGCTGGTGGGGCGCTGCAGGGGCGCTGGAGGGGCGCTGCACCCTTAATCGATAATTAATAACAGTGTTTTATTTCGAAAAAATACCGGATGCGTGTCTGCAAACGAGTAAAAACGTTCGCACCCCCCTTGATTTGAGGGGGCAATACATCTTGCCCCTGCGTAGAGCCGGCCTCGGTCGTGCGTATCTCCCCTCTTCTTCCTGAAGTCCACGATAAGATCCTTGGTCTTTGTGGCGTTAAGGAGCAGGTTATTGTCACCACACCACATGGTCAGGTGCTGTACGTCCTCTCTATAGGCTGTCTCATCGTTGTTGGTGATGAGGCCAATCACCGGGGTGTCATCAGCAAACTTAATGATGGAGTTGGATCCATACATTGGCCATCGGAAGTCGTTAGAGATGCATATGATTTCATAGTAAATTATCTTGTGCGCACAAGATAATAACTTGTTCCCTCAAGATAATTATCTTGTTCCCACAAGATAATAACTTGTGCGCACAAGATAAAAAAAAAAAAACTTTGGGGACTTTAGGGGTTCCGTAGCTAAAGTCCCAAAAGTTAGATTTTTTTTATCTTGTGCGCACAAGTTATTATCTTGTGGGAACAAGATAATTATCTTGAGGGAACAAGTTATTATCTTGTGCGTACAAGATAATTATCTTGAGGGAACAAGTTATTATCTTGTGCGCACAAGATAATTTACTATGAACTCATATGCATCTCTAACGCCTTCCGATGTACACAGCCACGATATAATGGAGAGAACTGAGCTAATCAAGTTGTATTTTATGTATTATTATGTATTTATGTATTTATCACGTATTGCATTTTAATTCCAAGATGAAAATAAAACTTGATTAGCTCAGCTCTCTCCATTATATCGCATACACAATCACACACAACACAACACAATCGTTGTGTTATGCATTTATAGTTCTTCCCTTGGCACTTATTGGTTCTCATGATGTATGATTCACGATCTAAAAAACCGACTGTGTTCGGGGTCTATCACGTTGCTATGCTCAATGACTGATGCTCTTTGTAAAAGCTCTCTCTTGTAACTTTGGATAAAAGCGTCTGCTAAATGAATAAATGTAATGTAAAATGTAAATGTAAATATCGTGGCTGTGTACATCGGAAGTCGTTATAGAGATGCATATGAGTTCATAGTAAATTATCCTGTGCGCACAAGATAATAACTTGTTCCCTCAAGATAATTATCTTGTACGCACAAGATAATAACTTGTTCCCTCAAGATAATTATCTTGTTCCCACAAGAAAATAACTTGTGCGCACAAGATAAAAAAATCTAACTTTTGGGACTTTAGGGGCTCCGTAGTAGCTTAACTTTCACATGTAAGATTTAATTTCCCCGTTTTTATCCATACGAGAATAACTTTCTGAACATCTTGACCGCTAGTGGACGTATTTTACCTTGTGGCTGCGCGGGTGAAGGTTGACCCTGGGACTTCACCGTACCGAAACAAAGTCACTTTGGAGCGAAAGTTTTCGAAGGACAGAATCTTAAAATTTCTCAACATTTGTCAGCACTAATTTAGTTGAAGAACGTGGTGTTATTGTCGTTCTTTCCTCAACATCTCTGGTGTCGTAATGGAGGTTTTGGAAATGTCTGCAATGATACCTGCTCTTCAAGAGCTTGCGAGGTGAGTCTCAAGCATGGATAGCTGAAAGATAGCTAAGATAAACGGGTTGCAACGCATAAACAGGAGCCTTTCTATCATTATTATCTATCGTCTTCTTGTCCACTCGCCATGCTACTAGAACACACACATTCCTCTTTTACTTCCCGGCGTCTGTTTCGGTGTGCTGATAGGCTCAAAGGAAACAGAATACATGAGCAATGATTTTAGATTAAAAATTCAGTTACGAATACAATCAAACATTTGCATCCCTATTATACATAATACAAAGTAGATTAAACTCTAGCGATTAGCGAACCAAGTAGGGAAAAGCCTGCATGTTGATTTGAATACATTAAATAGTGTGTGCTACTTTACAGTACCAGCGCAGCGGACTACAATATGGTCGTCCAGAAACCACGGCAAATACTGTGCCAGTTCATAGACAGGATACTGACAGATGTCAACGTCGGTAGGTGAACATTCACAGTTTCATGTCCTGGAAATAGGAGCACAGTATTGCATTGTCATTGTGTCGAATTAAAATGGTGTATTATTCGCTACAGTGGCCTTGGAGTTAAGTAAGAAGTCCAGCTCGGAGCCGGCGTGTGTGATGCTGCTTGACTTTGTACAGCACATTATCAAGTCTTCTTCCCTGATGTTCGTAAACCCTGCTTGTCATCCTGTACATTACAAGGAATCTGAGAAGAGCAGTGTCGGTAAAGCAATCTGACAGACACAATACTGTAATATGGAAAGTGTAGTCCTGTATTCATGTTATGACATTCTGTATAATGTCACACCTACCTGTCTTGCTCCTTCTCTTCATCTCCCACCTCCATAAACTGTCCTTTCTCCATTCTGCTTTTTGTTGTTCAAATCCTCTCAACTTTATCTTTCCCCTCCTCGTTCCCTATCCCTCTACTCCTCTCCATTCTCTGCTCAATTTTGTCATCTTCACTCATCTCTCATTTCCCCCTCTCTCCCCTCCATTCTTCTACACCAATTAATTACATTTTCTCTTTCCCTCTTACCTTTTCTCAATTTTCATTCTTTACTTCTCTCTCCTCTCCATCTTCTGGTTTTTGCTGGTCTCTTTTTCTCTCTTCCTTCCATCCTCTATCCCCCTCTCCTCCACCTTTCCTCTCCACCTCCTCTTTTCCTCCTCCACTCTCCACCTTTCCTCTATTTCACTCCCCTCCCCTCCCCTCCTCTCCCTTCGTCCTCTCCCCTCATCCTCTTCCCTCCTCTCCACCTTTTCTTTTCTCCTCTTCCCTCTTCTCCACCTCCTTTCTTCTCTTTTTCCTCTCCCCTATTTTATCTTCTACTCCAGAATTCAGCAGGTGGGTTATTGGCAGACTGCTGAGAGTGGCAGCGGCTCCAGACTGTAATGTAATCCACGGCCACATCACCGCTGTGCTCGGTTCCCTACTGCACACGCTCCGAACCCGAGCTCCAATCACCTTCAGCTCCCTCGCACTGGAGCTGCTGGGATTGGCCCAGGACCTTGGTAACATTCTCACCACACACAGACTCACGGCTGGTAAACACAGAGCTCTCTCCGCAACGCACACACACACCCTGTGGCCTGCGACTCTACAGCGCTTCTCTGTGTGTCCACCCGACGCCTCCGCCTACCTCACCCCATCGCCTCTTGTCCTCTCGGGCCCTGCTGCTATGGAGACCCTGGTTTCTGTGACACTACATGTTCTGACCAACATCCTGAGGGGTGTCACATCTCATCGGGATGTGGGTGTGGCTTGGGACACGGCCTGCTCTGTCCTGGCTAATGGCACAGTCGGGTTGAGGAGGGTCGCCATGGTGATGCTGAGGACATTGGTGAAGCTCAGTGGATTTCCCAAGAGACGGGGCCAGGAGTTCTTTACAGCCTTTCTTCATGTACTGGACACACACAACAAACTCTCCCACCCACCAGTAGAACAGCAACCGTACGGTGGAGAACTTCTCAAATTGACGAGCTGCATCTTCAGCCCTGTAGAGGGCTTCCACACCCTTGACCCCGCATCCACAGCCCCCTGCTTTGAGCGTGCTCACCTGGCTTCACTGTTGGAGCAAGTGTGTGTGTTAGGGGGGAAGAGGGTGGGGCTCGGTGCCGAGATCAGCCAATCTCTGTGTCTGCTCTTCGGTTTTGTACTCTCTGTTGCCCCTGGATACGAGAGCGCCCCGGCCCTGAGAAGACAGAGGTGTGTGGAAGTCTGCAGAGCGCTCACGCAAAGTATTGGCACAGAGACGCAGGCTGAGGTAAGCACGCACACACACTGTCACACACACTGCATGTCTTGGTGACTTAGGGAGTCAGATGGCTCAGCGGGTTAAGGCGTTGGCCTCATGATCGGAAGGTTGTGAGCTGTGGCTATGTGATGTTGTGTCCTTTGGCAAGGCACTTCACCCTACTTGCCATAGGGGGATTGTCTTTGTACTTAAATGTAAGTCTCTATGGATGAAAGCGTCTGCTAAATGAGGTATTATTATTATTATTATTATTATTACACCTGCTCCTGGGTGTTGCAGTGCGCTGAGGGATTTCTTCACGCTGCTCTGAAATCCGAGGTTGCCATTGCAACACCGGAGAGGGAGGAGGAGGAGACCGTTGCCAAGAGACCCAAGATCTCCCCCAAAAAACAGACGTAGGTCACCTGTCAGCCTGTTAAGCACAAGTCAAAGGTCAGACGATCATGTTGTGTGACTGGAGCTCCGTTTCAGGTTTAGCGTCATATGTGTCTTCTCACCCCTTTTTTTCTTCATATCTTATTCAGAGTGTGTGCATGTGTGTTTCCAGAGAGGTGGACTTGCGTGTGCGCAGCGATGTTTGGGCAGCTGTCAGCAGAAGACTGCAGGAGCTGCTGACCTCTCTGGACCCTGACCCTGACCTTGACCCCCAGACCACCCTCACCACCCTGGAGGGACTGGGACTCATTCTACACCTTGCAGGCCTCTGCTACTCTCCCACCAGGTGTCTCTCTCTCTCACACACACACACACACACACACACTCTCTCTTTTACAACAGACATGCTGTTGTTACATGCAAAATATCAGATATTTCCACATCCAAAACAAAGGAATATACCGGCAAGAAAAAAAAACACAGCACTGGTTTCAGCCAAATTACCAATGTACTTGTCAGATTGTCCAACCCTAACACACACACAATCTCTCATGTAACCTCACAGTGTTCCTATGATACCACAACATTTTGCTTACTAGACCTTTTCTCTTGCCCCCCCTACTGCCCCCCCCCCCCCCCCCCCCCTTCCAGCCCTTCCCCCCTCATCTGGGTGTCAGCTGACACACTGGGCCATGCCTTGCAGGCCTGCCAGGCCATCTTGACAGCCATGAGGACTGGTTCACCTCACATGCAGCTTGCTTTCCAGCTCACTGTCAGGGTCTTGGATTCCATTCTCTATCTGACCAGTAAGAGGGAAGCACACATTTACACGTACACACGCATACATTTGCACACACACGTACAGTACAGACCAAAAGTTTGGACACACCTTCTCATTCAAAGAGTTTTCTTTATTTTCATGACTGAAAATTGTAGATTCACACTGAAGGCATCAAAACTATAAATTAACACATGTGGAATTATATACTTAACAAAAAAGTGTGAAACAACTGAAAATATGTCTTATATTCTGGGTTCTTCAAAGTAGCCACCTTTTATTTTGATTACTGCTTCACACACTCTTGGCATTCTCTTGATGAGCTTCAAGAGGAAGTCACCAGAAATGGTCTTCCTTGTGTTCTTTAGCCCAAACAAGTCTCTTCTGCTTGTTGCCTTTCCTTAGCAGTGGTTTCCTAGCAGCTATTCTACCATGAAGGCCTGATTCACACAGTCTCCTCTTAACAGTTGTTCTAGAGATGTGTCTGCTGCTAGAACTCTAATCTGAGCTGCTGTTAAGCTGCGATTTCTGAGGCTGGTGACTCGGATGAACTCATCCTCCACAGCAGAGGTGACTCTTGGTCTTCCTTTCCTGGGGCGGTCCTCATGTGAGCCAGTTTCTTTGTAGGGCTTTTTGCGACCGCACTTGGGGACACTTTCAAAGTTTTCCAAATGTTTCGGACTGACTGACCTTCATTTCTTAAAGTAATGATGGCCACTAGTTGTTCTTTACTTAGCTGCTTTTTTTAAATATACATTTTAACAGTCTATTCAGTAGGACTATCAACTGTGTATCCACCTGACTTTTGCACAATACAACTGATGGTCCCAACCCCATTTATAAGACAACAAATCCCACTTATTAAACCTGACAGAGAACACCTGTGAAGTGAAAACCATTTCAGGTGATTACCTCTTGAAGCTCATCTTCTTCTTTTAAGAAACTAGACTATAAGGCGTATTTTTTCAGTTGTGTTACTTTTTTTTGTTAAGTACATATTTCCACATGTGTTAATTCATAGTTGTGATGCCTTCAGTGTGAATCTACAATGTAAATAGTCATGAAAAGAAAGGAAACTCATTGAATGAGAAGGTGTGTCCTATCTCTCCTCACTTTTGCCCTTTTCTCTCCTGTTCTCCTCGCTCTCTCCTCCTCTGCTCTCCTTTCCTCCCCTTCTCTCCCTTCTTTCTCTTCTGCTCTGCTCTGCTCTCCCCCTTCTCTCCCTCCGCCTCTTCTATCTTCCTCGCTCCAGTGAACAGTCCAGAGAAGGAGAGCCTTCAGCAGAGTGTGTGCGCGCTGCTGTCCCTTCCCTGGGTGTGGGAGCAAGCGTCTTCCTCAGCCTATCAGAGTGCAGCATTCCCCTTTAGTCTTCCCAGTCTGGCTCAAAACCTGGCCCCCTGCTTTTGTGAGTCCTCATCAAAGATACCAGCTCACTTTCTAAAGATACCAGCTCTGTTTCTAGAGATGCCAATTCTGTTGCTGCCAGTGATAACAATACAGTTTCCAGAGATATCGAGTACTGAGATAGATAGATATCAGCTCTGTTATACCTGTGAGTGTGTGTGTGTGTGTGCGTGCAGCCCCACAGGTCCAGGCAGAGTGTGTGTTCCTGCTAGCGCTGCTGCGGAGAGGCGTGTGTGAGCAGTGGCGTGTGTGTGTGTTCTCGCGGGCATTGCAGAGTGAACACGAGGGTGTAAGGGCGGGCGCTGCCAGAGCCTTCCCTCTCCTACTGCATCACTTGGAAGCCCGCCACCATCACCTTATACACACCACACTGCTGTGAGTCAACACACACACACCTCAAATACACATGTATATACCCACACTCATACACACAGTCACTGTACAGCAGTAGTGTCCAATCCTGGTCCTTGAGGGCCACTGTCCTGACAGCTTTAGATGTTTCCCTGCTCCAGCACACCTGATTTTAATGAATGGTCATTATCAGGCATCCTCTGTGCTTGATAACGATCCATCCATTAGCATATATATCTAAAACTGTCAGGACAGTGGTCCTCGAGTACCAGGATCGGACACACCTGCTGCACACACACATACACACTCTATTAAATACCACATACACAAAGTAGTATGTAGAGATGCACACTCACCCACACAAATAAACATACATGTACAGCACATGCCCAGAACACTAAAGGCAGATGAGGATGACGAAACGATGTGCACTAACCCTTCTGTTAAATATGTGCTTGTTTCCAGGAGGACCCTCGACGACAGCTCTAACCTGGTGAAGGCGGAGCTTGTGAGGATAGCCGGTCAACTGCTCTGTGTCCAATCAGGGAGTTCCCAGCTGACTGTCACTCACAAGGAACTCTCAATGCGCCCTCCAGTCCTCTGTTCCAGCCTCAGTTTGTCTGCAGTGCATGCTGGGAAAACAGCTACCCTGAAAGCTGATGTCGTCAATCCCCTCCTGCCTTTGCTCCACCCTCAGACACACAGCAGCATCAAACAGGGTGTGTGTGTGTGTCTGTGTGTGTGTGTGTTCGTTCCAGGAGTTTTGTAGAAGTTTGTGTGTACTGTTTATCATTTGCAACACCGGTTTGTGTGTATGGACGTTATTGGCAGTTATCTCTGGTTATTTTTTTATCACATTCATTCTGCACCCTTCTTAAATTTTATGTATTTATATTAATCATTTCAGTAATGTGAAGTACTAGTTTTGTGTGGTAACACGTTGTTCTCTGTTGTAGCGTTTGTGGAAGCGCTGCCACACCTCTGTCAGCATGTGAACCTAGTGGGCGGAGACAGCGACTCGCGGGCTGTCCTCTGCTCCCTGATTGGTCTGATGGAAGATCCAGAGCCAAAGATCAGAACACTCTTCAGCCAATCAGTGCCTTTCTTATTGGCAGACGCATCCTCAAATCCTGACCAGGGTCTCCTCAATGAGGTAAGTTATGTGTGACTGCAGGACACCAAGACAGTTTTCCAGGACACCTGAAAGCTGGTTGGCTGATTATCTCTCGGCTGTGTCTGTGTGGCTGCTTCTCCACTCAGCTCCTGGTTTGTCGCCTAAAGGAGGCGTTCACAAATGCCAAGCTTAACAGAGATGATGAGCTACGCAGCACTCTCATCCTCACCACCGGAGAGATTGGCAGGTAGTTTCCACACAGGGGCATAAATAGTGGGCTGTTTTTGATTTCTGATTTGGCAAGATTTTCACCTTTTTCTCCCCACTCCTTATGTTCCCTTTTTTCTGCCACCTCCTTTCCATTTTCTCTCTCCTACTCTCACACCCTCTCTCCTTTGTTCTCTCCTCTATGCCTTTCCTCCTTGCTGCTTTCACTTCCCCGCCTCTACACTTTCTCTTTTTTTCTCCCTCCCTTCCTTCCTACTTCTTGCCTCTTTCTCTCCCTCCTTCCCTCGCTCTCTCCCCTCCTCCCCTCTTTCCCTCCCTCTAGGGCAGCTCAGGGGAGCCTGGTGTCCTTCTCTCTTTTGAGGCTCCTCCACTGTCTACTGTCCAAGTCCTCCCCGGTGTCTGTAGCTGCCTACACCCAAATCCGGGCCCTGGCCACAGCCAAGAGCCTCAAACTACAGACTCTCTTCAGCCAGTACAAGAACCCTGTCTGCCAGGTCCGCATACAAACTGTAACCTTAAAGCATTGCATTTACATTTACATTTATTCATTTAGCAGACGCTTTTATCCAAAGCGACTTACAAGAGAGAGCTTTACAAAAGAGCATCGGTCACTGAGCATAGCAACGTGATAGTCCCCAAACATAGCAGGCTTGTAGATTATGAAACATACATCGAGAGAACCAAGTGCCAAGGGAAGAACTATAAGAGCTTTTAGCCGAAACTCTTCAGGATAACTACTACCTGTTGATCTCAGCAAATGAAGAGAACCTAATCCAGTCACTACTAGTAGACTCTAAACTAGTGCATTTTGCCCAATTCCAACCAGTTCAAAGGCTAACTAGTACAACAAACAAAGCCAATCTAGGCAGTATGTACAAACCCAGGTTAGCCATAGCACTCTAACCCAGTATAACCAGTATATACTCATAGCATACTAACCAAGTCTAACCAGTGCAGACTACCCCAGTCTGATCATAGCACACTAACCTGCTGTAACGAGCCCAGTCTAATCATAGCACACTAACCTGCTCTAACCAGAACAGACTAACCCAAGCTAATGAAGCGCATACTAGCCAAAGGTTAAAAACAACACATTGCAATCTATGGTCATCATAGAAAGTTCAACTGGAGGTCCCAGTTATCACATAGGGATCTTTCTGATGGGGTGCTACTGCCGCTGTCTGCCTGGAACGCACACTGAAAGATAACACTACTTTGTTGTTCTCTCTCACTTTAGTTCCTGGTTGAGTCGCTGCATTCACGTCATGTGACTGCCTTGAGGAACACTCCGGAACAGAGCAGCGAGTCAGCCAATCAGAGAGAGCTAGCGCTCGACATTCTGTCTCAAGTCGCACATGCCTTCGACTTTCCAGACCTTCACCGTTTCCTCACGGTACGCACACATATGCTAAGATGCTAACGTACATGCACATCGGCTCTAGATCGGTGTTTCCCAAGTTTCTGCGGACGCCTGCTTAAGACCATTTCATTTGAATCAGGTGTGTAAAAAAAATCTAAGACATGCAGGACAGGTATTCTCTGAGGACCAGGGTTGGGAACCACTGCTCTAGATTACACACGCACTAGTTATTGCAAAAACAACATTTCAAGTCAACATTAATATGTTTTTTTAAAGTTCTAGAGAGGTGCAACACATTGCTGTGTGTGTGTGTGTGTGTGCGTGCGTTCGTGCAGCGTACACTCCAGGTCCTCCTACCATACTTGGCCGCTAAGGCCAGTGTCACTGGCTCTGCCCTCATACGTACTCTGGCCAATGAGCTGAAAGCAAACCGGCGAGAGATCCTCATCAACAACTTCAAGTACATCTTCAGTCACCTAGTGTGCTCCTGCACCAAGGAGGAGCTGGAGAGAGCCTTCCACTACCTCCAGGTATGACCTACCCTGACCCATGACCTCCCACTACCTCCAGGTATTACCTACCTTGACCCCTGACCTCCCACTAACTCCAGGTATCACCTACCCTTGACCTCCCACTACCTCCATTTATCAACTACCCTGACACTTGACCTCCCACTACCTCCAGGTATCACCTATCCTGACCTTTCACTACCTCCAGGTATCACCTACCCTGACCTTTCACTACCTCTAGGTATCATCTACCCTGACCTTTCACTACCTCCAGGTATCACCTACCTGACCCCTGACCTCCCACTACCTCCAGGTATCATTTACCCTAACCTTTCACTACCTCCAGGTATCACCTACCCTGATATCTGAACACCCACTAACTCCAGGTATCACTTACCCTGACTCCTGACCCTTGACATCCCATTACCTCCAGGTATCACCTACCCTGACCTCCCACTACCTCCCTACCCTGACCCTTGACCTCCCACTACCTCTAGGCATCACCTACCCTGACCTCCTACTACCTAACTCACTGTTACCTATGTGATGTTAACAGAAATCAAGCATTTGGTTGATTAACAGCAATATTTTGAAAATGTGTACTGTGTGTGCTCAGAGCGAGACAGAGATCGAGCTTGGATCCCTGCTGAGGCAGGATTTTCAAGGACTCCACAACGAGCTCCTGCTCCGCCTTGGAGAGCACTACCAACAGGTCTGAACACTGAACATCTGACTACCCGTAATGTTTGGGGCTATCTCGTTATGATCAGTGAACCATGCTCATTTGTAAATCTCTGTCTTGAAAGTCGCTTTAAACAAAAGCTTCTGCTAAATGAATAAATGTAATGTGAACACACGCACTCAAGCATCACATACCGTCCGCACGCAAGCTCTCTCATGCACACAAACAAACGTCAGGTTGCTGCCATTCACATGCATTCATTTAGCAGAACATGTTCTCATTCGTCCGTTTGTGTGTAGGTGTTTAATGGGCTGGCCATCCTTGCCTCCTTTGCCTCTAACGACGACCCCTACCAGGGGCCGCGAGACATCACCACGCCCGGGCGAATGGTAATGACATGATGGGCCCACTCAAATCCCCATTGGTAACGCGGGTATGCTCGCCGTCACGGGTCGACAGGATAAAATCGTATCTCACAGAGGTCCCCCCCCCTTCCTCTCCCAGGCTGACTACTTGCAGCCTAAGCTGCTGGGTATCCTGGCGTTCTTCAACATGCAGCTGCTCAGTTCTAGCGCCGGGGAGAAGGACCGCAAGAAGATGGTGTGTAGGAGTGTGAGGGGGGGCTTGGAGTGTGAGGTGGCCCGGGAGTGTGAGGGGGCCCAGAGTGAGAGGGGGCCTGGAGTGCGAGGGGGCCTGGGTTGTGAGGGGCCTGAAGGAGCCCACGTCCTTGCGTTTGTATATGGTGAACAACATACTAGCGTGAACGTAATCTGTTGAGGTATTTGTATGTCTTGCTGTGTGTGCGTGCGTGTGTAGGTCCTGACCAGTCTGATGGCTCTGATGCGCCTCATGGGACCCAAACATATCAGCTCAGTCAGGGTGAAGATGATGACCACCCTTCGCACTGGCCTGAGATACCGAGACGATTTCCCTCTGCTCTGCTGCCAGTCAGTACACCTGCACACACCTCCCTCTGCTCTGCTGCCCAGTCAGTTCACCTGCACACACCTCCCTCTGCTCTGCTGCCAGTCAGTACACCTGCACACACCTCCCTCTGCTCTGCTGCCAGTCAGTACACCTGCACACACCTCCCTCTGCTCTGCTGCCAGTCAGTACACCTGCACACACCTCCCTCTGCTCTGCTGCCCAGTCAGTTCACCTGCACACACCTCCCTCTGCTCTGCTGCCCAGTCAGTTCACCTGCACACACCTCCCTCTGCTCTGCTGCCCAGTCAGTACACCTTCACACACCTCCCTCTGCTCTGCTGCCAGTCAGTACACCTGCACACACCTCCCTCTGCTCTGCTGCCAGTCAGTTCACCTGCACACACCTCCCTCTGCTCTGCTGCCCAGTCAGTACACCTGCACACACCTCCCTCTGCTCTGCTGCCAGTCAGTACACCTGCACACACCTCCCTCTGCTCTGCTGCCAGTCAGTACACCTGCACACACCTCCCTCTGCTCTGCTGCCCAGTCAGTACACCTGCACACACACACACGTTTCAGAGCACAGAAGGACATATGACTTGTTCACTCCAGCACATTCTTGCACAGTTTCGCAAACACATATTTATAATTTTTTGTCTTCCTCGCTTACCTACTAGTGATGCAACGTTTTTTTGATGGCATTTGTACCGTTCGGTACGCCCAGCAAGGTTAGGTACGCACAGCAAGGTTCGGTATGCATAGGCGAACCGTGGTATTTCGGTACGAGCGATATTAAACCAAACAAAAATTATACAAAGACATTGCTTATGTATTCTGTTTCCCTTGAGCCTATCAGCACTCCAAAACAGACACCGGGAAGTAAAAGAGGAATGCGTGTGTTCTAATAGCACTTTGGCGAGTGGACAAGAAGATGATTTTATTTGTTTTTCAAATAGAAAAAGCCCCAAAATAACACTGAAAAGACTGCGAGTTAGAGACAATATTGACAATATTGACATACCGAAACCGTGGCCCATGGACCATGAACCGAACCGAACCATGGTCATACTGTACCGTTGCATCCCTTTTACCTACACAGAATATTTATTTTGTTAGTCGTTCTTACTATCTTTTTATATGTGTTAACACATCTGGGTCCATTTCCTGCTTTGTGTGGTCAGGTCGTGGGAGTGTTTTGTGAAGAGTGTTGACCCCGCCCACTTGGGACCTCTGCTGAGTCATGTGATCGTGGCCCTCCTTCCACTCATCCCCCTCCAGCCCAGAGAGACAGCTGCTATCATTAGCCACTTCATAATGGACAACAGGTACCACGCAGACGCAGACTAGGGCTGTCAACGAATATTCTATATTCAAATATATATTTGAAAAGTGTTTAAAAAACGAATTTCTAATATGAAAATGTATATTCGAATATACAAAGACTGTTTGTATTTGGGACAAGAATCGCGACCTTCAATTTCGTGCACAAAACTTTTAATCAACAATCAGCATTTGGTTATTGTTGTCGTTCATTTACACCGCTATGCGCAGAGCGCGACAGTGCGGGAGAGAGAGAAAGAAAAAGTGCGTGTGTGCGAGCGAGAGGCCAAGGTCTGCGGTCTTGGCCATTAGTTAATCTACGTATTTTTGTGTAGGTAATATGTTGTTAAATTAACTTAAATATATTACCCATACAAGTAGTTATGTCTCGTTGTATTTGTCCTGTTATTGACGTGCCTAATGCGCAACCGGGAAACTCGAATATATTCGAATACATGTGTGGGGAATATTTGAATATTCGAACGTCATTTTTGAGCAGTTTTGACAGCCCTAACGCAGACGCACACACACATTCTTATCAACAGATACATACACCTGTTCCCATGCAAACACGTTCTCCCCCCCCCCCCCCCCTCCTTTACGCCCTCTTTCCTGATGTCGTCCAGAGAAGAGGTTCAAGATCATCTGCATGAGATCTACTTCCTGCCTGACCACCCTGAGTTGAAGGACATCCACGCTGTTCTGGATGAGTACAAGAAGGTCTGACACTGATGGTGTGATGGTGATGGTGATGATGATGATGATGATGATGATGACGATGACGATTTCTGCAGCTGACATCTAGGAGCAGCGACCTGGCTATAGCCCTGCAGCGCTCCATGAAGGCCGTGCAGCACGAGAATGTTGATGTCAGGATCCACGCTCTCACAAGCTTGAGGGACATGATGCACAGTAACCAGGTATGCACACACACACACACACACACACACAGACACATACACAACCAACCGTTGTTGGCAGGCACAGAGGTCAGACACTTGTGGTCTTGTAGGCCATCAGGTTTGCAATCGTCTCAGGAGGAATTTTGTCCCACACCTGTTTGAAGATCTTCTCCAAGTCATTAAGGTTTCCAGGCAGATGTTTGGCAACCTCGAACCTCCAGCTGTCTTCAGATGTTCCATGGGCTTAATGTCTTTAATTTGGTTTCATCTGACCACAACACTTCTACTCAGCTCTCCTCTGATTCATGTTCATTGCTAAACTTCAGACAGGCCTGTATATGTGCTTTCTGGAGCAGGAGGACTTTGCAGGATTTAAGTTCTTCACAGAGCAGTGTGTTACCAAAGGTTTTCTTGGTGACACACACCTGCTGCAGTAACCATTAGATTTTCTACAGATCCTCTATATCCTTTGTATGTTTATACATTTTATTACTTCTGTATTGGTACTCAGGAGGTACAATGGAGTGCTTTACTGCTGACCGTAGATAATTGATACAATCCTCTCATGTAGTTCTGGCCTGATTCCGCACTGTCCATCCATCCATCCATTTTCTACCACTTATCCGGGGCTGGGTCGCGGGGGCAGCAGTCTGAGCAGGGAGGCCCAGACTTCCCTGACCGCAACCTCCTCCACCTCCTCCAGCTCCTCCGGGGGGATCCCGAGGTGTTCCCAGGCCAGCCGAGAGACATATGGCGCTTTTCCACCGCATGGTATCAGCTCGCCTCGCCTCGACTCGCATTTTTGGCGTTTCCACCGCAGTTCCATGGTACCTGGTACCTGCTAGCGGGTACTTTTTTAGTACCTTCTCGCTCTAGGTACCAAGCGAGCTTAAGTCGAGCTAAAAGGTGACGTCGGCAGACGGCCGGCCATTGATTGGCCAGAAAGTGTGACGAAGTCACGAGAGCGACTTAAAGCAACAGCGCCGCAGCTAATACTTATTACTATCAGATACAGTCCATTACACCAACAGTCTACAAGCTTTTTAAAAGTCAGATAATTTACAAAAGACTAGTTCGTCAACATGGCTAAAATTATAATGTGGGTTCTGTATTATTTTTTTTTTTATTCTTTTTTTAACACATTTATTAAACAATTATGCAATTACATTAAACAAAACAATTATGCAATACAAACTCAGAGAGCAACACAATATTTAACATACAATAAACATACACATACATATTTTGTACATTAATTGTCATATTAATTATATAAATAAATAAATAAATATACAGAATACATAAAGGATGGATGAAAAAAGACCCATTGAACATTTGTAAAAATATAAAGAATAAATCTAGCTAAAGAGGTATGAATTCATTTGACCTGTTGTCAAGGAAGTTCAAGAAATCGAGTTTGATAACACTTAATAAATCTATAGGCTTTTTCATTTTTTACCAGGGAAAGGGACTTAAAAAATGATTTAAATTCTACAAAAAAAACCTGGAAAGAGGGATGGGATTCTAAGAATTTTTGTTTGTGAATAAAAAATTGCCCAAGTAAAATAAAAAAATTAACCATATAAATAAGAGACTTATCTTTACCATCGTCAAAGTAACATATCACATCTTTAAGAATAAAATCATGAATAACCATGGGTGGACGGAAAATGAAACAACTTAAATCAGACCAAAATTTCTTTGTATATTCACATTCAAAAAAAAGGTGGGCAAGTGTTTCATCAGCGAGTCCACAAAAGGAGCAGGAGCTATCAACATCCATATATTTAGAAATTATAGAATTGACTGGATAGATTTTTTGTAAAATTTTAAAATGAATTTATTTTACCTTGTTGGAAATACAAAATTGATGAGGTAAAAGCCACGTCTTTTTCCAATTTATGTTTTCCAAATGCGAATTCCAGTAGAATTTTCCTCTTGGAATAATTTTGTTTTTGCTTTGCAATGTTTGACGAATGAATCTATTATTACATTTTTTATCTTTTAATTCCATGCCATTCAATGACAATGTAGGTAGGTCATAGGAAGTATGTACTTCATTAAAACAAACATGACTCTTAATCAGATGAGACAAACCTGAAGGAATAGCCTTAGTTACGGCATTGAATTCCTTGAAGGGAATAGGAAAACTGTGCTTTGTCATCAAGTTCTCATATGATATTATTGAGCCATGTTCATCAAATAAAGACAAAATATTAACAATATTTCTTTCGAACCACTTTGGATAAAAGAGGGAAGTATTTTTAATAGTTATATTATTATTATTCCATAAGAAAGTTCTGTGAGGAGAAAAGTTGTGTATGTAGCATAACTTCCAGGCAAGAAGAGACTGCTGATGAAACTTTGACAATGCAACAGGAAGTCTGTTTGGTGCGTAATTACATATCAAAACAAAAGAGAGACCACCAATTTTATCAAAAATGTGGTTAGGGATGAAAAACCATAAAGAATGTGGGTTAGCTAAGCATCTTTTAAGCCAATTAACTTTAAAAGTATTAACAGTATCGATGAAATTTAAAACTTCAAGACCTCCGTCCGCTCTACTGTTAGATAATACTGCTTTTTTAAGTTTGTGGGGTTTATTTTTCCAAATAAAATCAAGGAATAACTTATTGATGACATTGGCTGTGGAGTCATTAACAAAGAGAGAAAGTGACGGATAAACAAAACGAGACAGCCCCTCAGCTTTAGATAACAGTACTCTACCATACAATGTTAAGTCCCTTTGAAGCCAGAGATTGAATATATTTCTAGTTTTCTTAATTCTCTCGTTAAAGTTTAAATGCTGTCTAACTAAAAGATTTCTTGTCATATGAATACCTAAATATTTCACCACATTCTTTATAGGAACATTGTCTATTGATGTTTCATCACAATTATGCAAAGGAAATAATTCACATTTAGATATATTTAGCTTTAATCCTGAGGCTGAAGAAAACTGTTCAACTAGCTCAATAGCCTTTGGTAATTGATCTCTATCTCTGAGGAAAAGGGTTGTATCATCCGCCAGTTGGGAAATTCTTATTTCTCTATCAAATATAGTTATGCCTTTAAGGTCTGGATTTTGGGCAATATTTATGGATAACAGCTCAACAACTAAAATAAATAAAAAGGGCGAAATAGGGCAACCTTGTCTAACACCTCGCTTTATATCAAATCTTTGAGATGTGTTGAAGTTTAATATAACAGAACTATTAATTCCTTTATAAAACATAACAATTATTTCTACAAATGTTGTCCCAAAACCAAAGAGCTTGAGACATTCTATAAGAAAGCCATGTTCAATGGTGTCGAAGGCTTTATAAAAATCTAAAAATAGAATGAAAGCTTTTGAATGTACTTCGTTTGCATAGTCAAGTAGGTCTAATACAAGTCTAATATTGTTACTAATATGTCTACCCTTCATAAAACCTGACTGGGTTTCAGCCACAATATTATCAAGTCCTGTCTTTAATCTGTTTGCAAAGGCTAAAGACAATATTTTATAATCGATAGTTAACAAAGTAATGGGTCGCCAATTGTCTATTAATAAAATGTCTTTATCTGGCTTTGGTATTAATGAGATAATACCTTGTTTCATAGTTGTACTCATTTCTCTCTGACTGATACACTCCTCATACATGCAAAATAAAGGCTTTTGAATAATGTCCCAAAAATGGATATAAAATTCAACAGAAAGACCATCAATACCTGGTGATTTTTCTTTTTTCATTGAAAAAAGAGCTGTTTTAATTTCATTTATTGTAACCTTTGAGTCACAAAGTATTTTAAGGTCCTCCTCGACAGCAGGAACAACCTCCTTTAATTTAGAAATGTAAGTCTCACATAAGATGTTATTAAATTTGGATGTGTAAAGCTTACTGTAGAATGAGGAGACAAAGTTGGAGATCTCTTTTGAATCTGTACAGTGATTTCCGTTAATATTAAGAGTCTGCAGGGATTTTCTCTTGCCATTTCTTTTTTCAAGAGCAAAAAAATAACTGGAGTTGGTTTCCCCATCCTCCAACCACTTGGCTCTAGATCTTATAAATGCACCCTTAGCTAAATCTTTGTAAATTTGATCTATTTTGAGTTGTATCTCCTTTAGTTCTATTTCTTCCTCAGAAGTTAAGTTAGTTTTAGATAAAAGGGTGTTTATTCTATGTAATAATTCAGACTCGTTTTGATTTTTAATGACCTTTAGTTCCTTACTTCTCCTTATAGCAGCACACCTAGACATATATTTAAAATATTCCCATCTTTTTTTATAATCACCCTTATTGTTTTCAGTATATATTTCTTCAATTATTTCTTTAATTCTATCATTAAACTGGTTATCCTGAAGAAGAGAATTATTGAATTTCCAGTAACCTCTTAAATTTGTAGTATCCTGTGAACCACATAACTTAAGACTAATTTGTTTATGGTCCGATAAAGGAGCAGAAGAGTGAGACACATCTTTAACAAGATATAGAGCATTTGTGGAGATCAAAAAAAGATCAATTCTTGATCTACAAGATAAATTCCTATTTGACCAAGTAAAGTCTTGCATATCGGGATATAAGAAGCGCCATGCATCAGTCAGAGACAAATCACAACATAGTTTTAAAATCAGATTGTTACTTTGCGAAGTTTGGAAATTTTTTGGCGGATACCTGTCCTTTGCATCATCAGCACATTCATTAAAGTCACCACTTAAAATTAAAAAGGAATTTGAATATTTCTGTAATAGTTCTTTTAGTTTCAAAATTATTTGGGAGAAAAGCCCTTTGTTTAAAGAGTGAGAATTGTGACCATAAACATTGCACACAATGAAAATTGCATTATCCTGTTTGAGAATAATAGTTAACCATCTACCATCATCTGAAGAGACAACCTCTAAAATATCACCCCTAAATGTATGTAGAAAAACAGAGACCCCCGCTGAGTGATTGGTGCCATGACTACAGTAAATTCCATTTCCCCATTGCCCTTTCCAAACTTAATGTCTGACTCACTGGAATGTGTCTCTTGAAGTAGAATTAAATCAGCTTCACTTCTTTTACAAAATAAAAACATAGCTTTTCTTTTAACAGCATCACGTATACCCCTGACATTCAGTGACATCAAAGTAAGAGGGTTTAGCTTAATAACATCCATCCAATAACTAAAAAACGAACAGTAGGACAAACAAACAGAAAAGCTCTCAAATAACAGATAACAAGAACTGTAGGTGTACTTTAGCTTTTTTTGAAAGAAGGATTGATAAACAACCAATAATAATGTGGTGGAAACATTAAGTAACTAAAATAAAAATAAATATTTTATACCACCATGTATTTGACTTGAGTAATAACTAAAAATAAATATAAGATAGGCGTAATACATACATTCCAGGCTACCTTTAAAATATCCGTGCAATCATACCCTGCACCTGAAATCAAGGTATTTTATATTAATTAAACTATATGAACACATTATGTAATGTGAAACAACGATTTCAAAACTAACCATTAAGGACCAAAACATAGGTCACCAGCTTTAAATATGAATAAGAGCATTCATACAAAAGTACGTTGCATAAAGCATTCTTATCCAAATTATTTAAACAAATAAATTAAATTAATATTATTATAATCTTTTTTTTTTTTTTTCATACCAACTTTTGTGTTACTTGAAATGGAGGAATATCCAACATGAGTCCTGCCGGACCGCAGATCAGGTGGATGTCGGATCAACAGACCCACATTCTGGAATCGAGAGGCCGTCAGGCAGGTCCCAGCCAACCAGCTGTCAGTAGGCTAAAACATTACTCAATGTCTAAGTGGTCGATCTTCTTCCCGTCAATCAAAGCAAAGGGGCCCAGGAATGAAGCCTTTTTCCCCTCCTCTCTCGCTTTCTTTACCAGAGGCCACAGTTTCTCCCTTGCCAATCTGTCCTCCGGAGACAGAGCCTCAGACAGTCGCAGCTTGTTGTCCCGTAGAAACCGGCAACCTTTCGCGCATTTCCATACACCATCACGGATGCGGCGGAGTGCGAACAGGATAATGATGGATCTGTGGGGAGTCTGGGGACCATCGTGTTTTCTTGGGCCGACTCGGTGGACTATGTCAACCCCCTCCTCCAGATACTCACACAGCCCAGGAGCCACCTTTTCCATCACATCAATGGATAGCTTTCTTGTATCTTCATTAGTTTCCTCTTTCATCCCATGTAGCTTGAGCCCCCACCTCCAGCTGTACCGTTTGCAGTCAGCGACTCCTGCCCTCAGGATTTTGTTTTCTTTTTTTAGGTTTTCAACCTCCAGCTGTGTGGTTCTCAATATTTCTTTGTGACGCTCAACGTCCATTACAAGTTGCTCAACAGTGGACGTTAATTTCTCAATTTGTTTGGCAGTAGAGTTCGTAGTCAATTCAATTGCCGAGATTTTGCCGAACGAGTCGTCCTGTTTTTTAGCTAGCACCTGAATCGCTGCCATTATGTCCGAGAAGCCGCTCTCACCGTTGCCATTGCTGTGCTCTCTCTTCTTTTTTTTCGCCACAGGTTTCTCTGTAGAGAAGACTTCCTCAGTGTCTGTTTTCACCTCTCCTCGTTCTTCTTCCATATTAGCCTCCATTACAGTGGTACAACTGTCTTCCATTTGTTTTTTTTTCGTTTCAGTTGATATGTTGGTCGGTGACAAAGAAAAACCGTTAACGTAACCGTAATTTTTTTCCTTCCGTCGACTGGGTTTTTTACATTTATAAAGTTAACTTTGAATTATTCTGCCCAGAAGTACCGGAAAACTTTCTTCTCTAATTTACGCAGCCATATATATCGTTTTCAAGTCGAAACCATTGAGGTTGTGGTATCAAAGCCTCCAAGTTTTCCGGAGGAAAGTTCAACGCAGCCTCCTCAGAACAGCGCCATCTTGGGGCCCCTGGGTTGCGTTGGTGTTATTTACGTTGCGTACAAAAATACGTCACGGCCTACGTCACGCCCCTTTCGCCGACGACCAGGAAGTACTATTTGCGGTACTATTTGCGGTGGAAAACCACCCGTGTTTACTACAAACCGAGTCGGTTTGGTGGAAAAGCGGCAATAGTCCCTCCAACGTGTCCTAGGTCTTCCTCGGGGCCGCCTCCCGGTGGGACATGCCTGGAACACCTCCCGAGGGAGGCGTCCAGGAAGCATCCGAAACCGATGCCCGAGCCACCTCAGCTGGCTCCTCTCGATGTGGAGGAGCAACGGTTCTACTCCGAGCTCCTCCCGTGTGACCGAGCTCCTCACCCTATCTCTAAGGGAGCGCCCGGCCACCCTGCGGAGGAAACTCATTTTGACCGCTTGTATCCGTGATCTTGTCCTTTCTGTCATTACCCAAAGCTCATGACCATAGGTGAGAGTAGAAATGTAGATTGACCGGTAAATCTAGAGCTTTGCCTTGCGGCTCAGCTCCTTCTTCACCACGACAGTCCGGTACAGAGACTGCATCACTGCAGACGCTGCACCGATCTGCCTGTCAATCTCACGTTCCGTCCTTCCGTCACTCGTGAACACTGGTCTCATGATAATTACAACTCCCCGAGTTACATTACATTACTTTTTTGTGACGTATATATATATTTTTTAATATTACCAACTACTTGGTAGGGGTCAGCCCCAGGCCTAGGGAGATTGACAGTTCTTTTTTGTAATATATATTTTTTTATATTACCAACTGCTTAGGGGGTCAGATGGCAAATACTTATTTCCCTCATTGAAATGCAAATCAATTCATAGATTTTGTAATGGATTTTTTGTTTACTATTCTGTCTCATTGTAAACAAATAACACATACACAGTCCACACACAGATATACTGTAAAATTTAGTATGTATGTACTGTATAATGTACTGTGTGCGTGTTCCAGAAAGGTCTGTAACTTTGTGCATTTATAACATTGTGTGTGTGTGCGTGCGGGCTCAAGGAATGGCTACTGCAGCAGGTGTGTGCCAGCGAGGCTGTGGAGCCGGTCATCTCGGCCCTGGTGGCCGTATTGCTGCGGGGATGCCAGGACTCGTCCCCTGACGTCAGGCTGCTCTGTGGGGAGTGTCTGGGGGAGCTGGGCGCCGTCGACCCTGGACGCCTTGACTTGTCGCACACACACACACACGGCAGCCGCAACACCTTTGTGGTGAGGGTCCCCCCAACACACACACACACACTCCCTTATAGACTGCAAGCAAAAAGTTGAATGACTACCCAGGTTCACTGGAAATTATTATGGGATGTAGAATTTTGCCTTTGTGTTAATAGAGACAGTACAAGGTAAAAATGGAAAGCTGGCAGGGAGGGATAGGGAAAGGGAAAACATGCAGGAAATGTCAGAGGCAGAATCTAAGCCAGTCTCCCTACATCACGGTTACTCTACTCACTGACAGCCCCATCATCTCCTGGTGGCGTTTGTGAGAGGGAATGGTCGAGTTTACCATGCATCTGATGGATTCATAGTAGGTTAGCCAACCAAGGTGTGTGTGCGTTTCAGAGTGGGGTGGAGGACGCTAACTTTGCGTATGAGCTGCTTACCGAGCTAACAAGAACGTTCCTGGCTTACGCCGATGACGTCAGAGCTCAGGACTCTGCAGCTTACGCTATGCAGGTACGCTAACACAAGCTAGCGCCACATTCAGACTGCTGCTGCTTGAGTGTGTGTCTGTGTGTGTGTATGTTCATATGTTGTGTGTGTGTTACAGGAGCTGCTGTCCATATTTGAGTGCCGTGAGGGCCGTACTGACTCCCAAGGCAGACGGCTTTGGAGAAGGTTCCCCGAGCATGTCCAAGAGATCCTGGAGCCCCACATGAACAGCAGGTACACACACAAAAACACACACACGCCGTGACACACAGTCATATACCTTCACACACACAGTCACAGGTTTGGACACACCTTCCCATTCAAATTAATGGGGGAAAGTGTCCAAACTTGGACTGGTAGTGTATATACTCACACACATTCAAGAACCTACAGGCTAACCTACGCATGCACCCCCTCTTCCTGACATGTACAGGTACAAAAGCAGTCAGAAGGTGGTGAACTGGTCCAAGCTGAAGAAGCCAATCTATCTGAGCAGTCGAGGCCGCAAGTTCTCTGACTGGTCTGCTACCTGGGCTGGATACCTCATCAGCAAGGTGAGCAAGCCTGAACGTTCCCAACCCTTAATGCCCCAACACCCTAACACCCCACTCTTTAATACTCCACCACCCTAACACCCTACTTTTAATGCCCCAACACCCCACTCTTGAATACTCCACCACTCTAACACCCCACTCTCTAATTCCCCACCACCCTAAAACCCTACCTCTAATGCCCCAACACCCTAACTCCCCATTCTCTAATACCCCAACACCCTAACACCCAACCTCTAACACCCCTTCGCCAACATGCCACCACTAACATTAATCTTGACCCTTCTTGTTGTTAAGCATAAAGAAGTAGATGTATATTGAACATTGTGGTCAACTATTCAGTAGACCTACTATAGAATTATTGTGTGTCCCTATTCTGGCTAATCTCCTAGGAGATTTTATCAAAACAAAACTGGGTGGAGCTGCCAACTCCCAATTCCCACTCACCTACCGTGCCTTTAACGCCTAGTGGTTAGTATTGCAAATAAATTCCCCCTTGACCTGTGTTGGTTGAGGTGACCCCTGACCTGTGGTGTTGAATCTTCCAGGTGAGACATGATCTGGCCAGCAAGGTGTTCTCCTGCTGTAGTTTCATCATCAAGCATGACTACAAGGTGACCATCTACCTGCTGCCCCACATCCTGCTGTACATGCTGCTGGGATGCAGCCCCGCGCAGCAGCAGGAGGTAACACACACACTGCACAAATACACACACCGGATACACACGCATAGGGCTAGTTAGAGGCAATAGACCAGTGGTTCTCAACCTCTTTTAGGCCAGTGCCCCCCTCTCCATTTTCCAGGTCCGACCGACGCCCCCCCCCCCCCCCCCCCCATAACAACTTTTTATTCTAACAATATATACAATTATTATTATAAATACATTTTTAAACAACTGTTTGAAAACAAACTTATGTGTTTTATTCTTATGTATTATGTACACAAGTATAATAATAAAAAAATCACAGCAATAAAACAATACAACACACAATATACATTGTAGTAAAATGTATTGAATTTTTTTTGTATAAAATGGAATACAAAAAGCAGTCTTTTACTATTTATGAGTCTGAGAATGGTGTTTTGGCCCGCACCAAAATCCAAGCCATCTCAAAAGATGCCTCTGTTTAACGCTCTGCAGTGGAGGTTGTCCACTGGCTTGCTCCATCCTATGTCGGTCGTCAATCCTCGCTTGGTGCGTAACAGCGCGCGGGTTGGCAGGCTGGCCGTATTCATGCGAGACCGCAGAAAATGACTAAATGTATAGTTATTACTTCTTAAGTATTATGCAAATCTTTGCGCTTATGTTCACTGCATGTTTATGTAGCACGTTAGAATTTTTTTGGGGCTGTGTTACCATGTGGTTATAAGATAGTATGCCAGTGCGAGCCACCAATTCAAGGTTGACGAGCCGCATGTGGCTCGTGAGACACGCAATGAGTATCGCTGATCTAACTTGTATCACTATCAGGTGCATACGATTATGAATCCGAGGCCACAGGTTACAAAATGATGCGCACCGCTTTTTTTTCTTCTCTCTCCTATGTGACCCTAGAGCGGCTCCATAAAAATGAGTAGGTGTCGGTTAGACGAAACTGGCATTAAAAAACGGGCATTAAAAAACAGACACAGACAACTGCCCCCAAACGCACCTCAACGCCCCCCTTTTAAAAATATTGTTCCCAGCGCCCCCTGACGTTCTCTGAACGCCCCCTGGGGGGCGGTACCGCCCCCGTTGAGAAACACTGCAATAGACCATTGTGTCAAACTCGTGCCATCGAGGGCAAAGAGGGTGCACTTCAACCAAGCTCTACTCCAGCTGATTTCTCTAAGTTGAGAAACTTGTTAGTGAAATAAGCTGATGTAGTGCTTGGTTGAAAAAACGTCACCCCCTTGGCCCTCGATGGCACAAGTTTGACACCAAATCACTAGACACTTATTTATGCAATTATTCCACCCTCATGGTGGGGCTGATCTCTCCGGCTTTGTTGTGTGACAAACCAGATTCTTTCCATTTTGGAAGCATTAGACAGTAGCATTAGACACTAGTGCCTTATAACAATGAGATAGCCCCAAACATTGCAGGTAGCCAAAACATGCAGCATACATTGTGTGAAACCAATTGCCAAAGAGAAGAACCATAAGAGCATGCTGTTAAACAGAAACAACATTACATTTACATTTAGTCATTTAGCAGACGCTCTTATCCAGAGCGAATTACAGCAAGTTCAGGGACATTCCCCCTGAGGGGAAGTGCCCTGCCCAGGGACACAACGTCATTTTGCAACGCCAGGAATCGAACCGGCAAGACTCTTGACTACTAGCCAGTTTCGTGAACCTCAAAATTGCGTGAACAGGGTTGCCTAACTTTTACATCATTTTATCTCCTTCCTCCCCCCACTCGTGTTCTCTCTCCCGCTGGACCCTGCCTCCCTTCCCCCCTCTCTACAGGTAACAGAGGAGATATTGGCGGTGTTGACCGAGGGTGACACTCGCGGGGGGTTGAACCAGGAAACGGCCTCCAGCCTATCGCAGCTCAGCACGCAGACTGTGTTCAGCATGCTGGCTCACCTCACACAGTGGAGCAGACACGTCCTGTCCTCCAGACACAGTGGTGAGACATTTCCGTTTAGTCATTTAGCAGACGCTCTTATCCAGAGAGACTTGAAGCAAGTACAGGGACATTCCCCAGAGGCAAGTAGAGTGAAGTGCCTTGACCGAGGACACAATGTCATGTTGGCACAGCCGGAATTTCGAATTTGCCAGGATTCGCAACCTTCTGATTACTAGCCTGATTCCCTCACCGTTCAGCCGTGTGAACCCCTACTCCTAATCCTTTGCACCAACGCAAACCTGCTTCTGGTGTTGGTGCTACTACCAGTGCACTCTTGGTTCGACATGCTAACCTTCCAAAAATAGGTTTTTGTTTCCTATGGGCGTGAAAAAAGTAGTATTACACACACACAAAAAAAATATAACTGGCCCAGTGAAAGTCCTCAATGCTCATCCATACTCGACAGGGCACAACTAACATTCACCCGTATGTGTGTGTGTCTCTGTGTGTTTTTCTCTGCGCGTGTTTGTGTAGAGAGTGTGGAGTACCAGAGTGTCGTGGCTTTCCTGAAGAGTATCCCGCAGGACATGTTGGCCAAGGCCTCGCTGCGCTCCAAGGCCTACACCCGCTCCCTCATGCACTTTGAGGCTCACATCCTGGAGAGCAAAGAAAACGTCCAGGATCACCTCACCTTCCTGCAGGTCAGAGGGCGCCACACGGGAAGCAAGCCGCAATCATCGCTGATTTGTCGAGATAGCTAAACGCTATCTGTGATTGGCCGGTCGCAGACGCTGTATGCGGCGATGCACGAGCCAGATGGAGTGAGGGGTGTGAATGCCCTGCGAAGGGAGGAACCGTCGCTACGGGAACAGATCCTGGAGCACGAGAGCATTGGTTTGCTGAGGGATGCGACTGCGTGCTACGACAGAGCCATCCAGTTAGAGTCTGATCAGGTATACACACACACACACACCTTTTTATATTAGGGCAGCCAAGAAATACTTTGTAAATCAAGATTAATTGCATAATTGTACTAGTACTTATTTCTCTCAATGAAATACAAATCAATTTAAATATATTCTCTAATGTTATTTTCTCGATTTTCGTTTTGATATTCTGTCTCTCCATGTAAGAATACATTTACCATTAAAAGTATACAATGATCACTTTATTAGTGGGCAAACCAACAACATCAGCAAGGGATCAATGTAATTTTAATTCAGTCCTTTCTGTGTCCTTTTTTTATCTTTTTATCTCTCTTTGTCTTTTCTCTCTAGATTGGACACTACCATGGGGTAATGAGCTCCATGCTTGGTTTGGGACAGCTGTCCACTGTCATTACCCAGGTCAACGGGGTACTGGCCAACAGGTAACACTCCCTTACTGTATACAAACAACCTGCTATTGAGACTTTTGAAGTGTGTTAGGTGTCCCAACTCTTCTTTTTGTGTGTGTGTGTGTTCGCACAGGCCCAAGTGGAAGTCTGATCTGAACACGTACAGGGTCGAGGCAGCCTGGAAGCTAAGCAAGTGGGATCTACTGGAAGATTATCTGAGCTCAGGTGAACATATTCATACACACACAGACCTACACATTCATACACACACAGACCCACACATTCATACACACACAGACCCACTCATTCATACACACACACAGACCCACACATTCCAGAGAATACTTTACAGTGCCCCAAACAAGTCATGTTGATCAATGCACGCGTGTGTGACCAGACCGTGCGTCCAGTTCGTGGGGTGTGCGTCTTGGCCAGATGCTGCTCTCAGCTAAGAAGCAGGACTCAGAGAGTTTCTACAGCCAGCTGAAGGTGGTGAGGAAGGAGCAGGTGGTGCCTTTGTCGGCCGCCAGCTACGAGTGTGGCACCTATCAGAGAGGCTACGAGTACATTGTCAGGTGTGTGTGTCCCTCATAGATGACCTTCTGTCCTCTTGTTCCTTGTTCTAAAGGTGAAATATTTTTATAGACTCTGTAAGCGATATGTTTGTGCAGTACGTATGTTGTCTGTGTGTATGACGTGGTAATCATGTATGTAACATACTTTGTGTATGTATTTCATTTGTAAGTTGCGTGTGTATTGTTTGTGAGTTTCTCATAGTGATGTTGTGTGTATTGTATGTGTTTCATAGTGATGTTGTGTGTATTGTATGTGTTTTGTTGTGATGTTGTGTAGGCTGCACATGCTCAGTGAGTTGGAGCATGCATACTCAGACCTACAGAAGCAAAGAGCGAGTTCCGCATCCAGCCTGCTTCTGCTGCCTCACCATTGGCCAGATCGGCTGGAGATGACCCAGAATTCATTCAGGGCCAAGGAGCCAATCCTGGCCCTGCGACGTGCCATGCTCAGCCTGAGCTCTACGTGAGGACAGCCACGCGCGCGCACACACACACACACACACACACACACACACACTCGAAGATATTAGTATATCCACACACGTATACAGTAAATGTACACATGCAGTACAGTCACACGTGTGTGTGTGTTTGTTTGTTTGTTCGTGTTTGTGTGTGCGTGCGTGCGTGTGCCAGGCCCCAGAGTGAGCAGCTTGTGGGTGAGTGTTGGCTGCAGAGTGCTCGTGTGGCCAGGAAGGCAGGGCACCATCAGACAGCTTTCAATGCCCTCCTGAACGGGGAGAACACACACCTGGCCGAGCTGTTTACCGAGAAGGCCAAGTGGCTCTGGTCCAAGGTACACATGCACAAACAAACCCTAACCACACCATATTTTGTCTGTTTTTGCCTATTGCTTGAACACTTTTTGCAAACCTTCTGCTCATCTTTCTGATGTTGTGCACACAAGCACACAAGACAAAACACTGTGACCATTCACATCTGTCAAAATGCCCCTTTGATAACGAAATGATACACACTTGCATACTATGAATACACTTTCAGATAAGCAGCGTCACATTAGTGTACTTCAGGGGTGCCCAATCCTGGTACTCGAGAGCCCCTATCCTGACAGTTTTAGATGTTTCACTGTTCCAACATACAGATCATACAATAGAGTTAGGTGTGCTGGAGCAGGGAAACATATAAAACTGTCAGGACAGGGGCTCTGGATTATCTCTTGTGTACTTTAAATAAAACAATGCAGTCTTTGTGTTTCTATTTTCATTGTCATTTTCTCAGACAATCTTCTGCAAACCCTAAAAGTTTCATTTCTGCAGTAATCAAACAAGGTCTATAACAAACATTATTACAGATAAAGAAAAATACAATCACAAATCATTGCCTCCACACTTGCAAAGTTCTCAAAATGGCTCAGCTGAGTACTATTTGTGATTGGCTGATTGATGATAATTTTTTTCTGGTGTGTGTCAACGTGTTTTCACCAATTTGTTTTGTATTTTAAATAGATGTTTTCCCAATGGTACCCATGTGATCTAATTTACAATATGAACGAAGTGTCTTATGTATGAAATGGTGTGTAGTGTACTGGAGCAAGTGTGTTGCAGAATTACAACCACATGGTTACAAAGTAGTTCATATCATGGCGTCCTTTCTGTCTTTATGCATTTCCTGCTTGTGTCCTGTGTCCTGTGTGTGTGTCTGTGTGGGTGTGTCCCTGTGTGTTGATATGTGTGTAGGGAGATGTGCACCAGGCCCTTATAGTGCTCCAGAAGGGTGTGGCTCAGTGTTTTCCAGAGACCCAGGCCTTGACAGACCCTCGCATCCTCCAGACCAAGGGCAAGGCCATGCTGATGGTGGGCCGCTGCATGGAGGAGACGGCCAATTTTGAGTCCAACGCCATCATGAAGGCTTACAAGGTACCTTCGGAGCCAAGAGGGCACAGGTTTTCACTTAAACCAAGCATTACTCCTGCTGATTTCACAAAGTAGAGAAACTCGTTAGTGAAATAGATCCTATAAGTTTTTCCCCCAGGGGGGAAATTGCAGTGCACAACAGCAGCAGGGTGAAGTATAGCACACAGAGTTGCAGGGTAAAATATACAATAAGATACAATATAGTACTATATATATAAAAAATAAATAAGAAGAAGAATGTCAAGTTATAAGTAATAACGAATATTGAACGTTGTACGTAGGAACAACAAGACTACCATGGGGAATGTTGTGTTGTACGTAAGAACAACAAGACCACCTTGGGGAATATTGCACGTCGACTGTAGAACAAATCAGCTGGTGTAGTGCTTGGTTGACACGAAAACCTGCATTCCCTTGGCCCTCAATGGCACAAGTTTGACACCACTGTTTTATATGGTTGTTTAATATTGAGTTGATTCTGAGGTTGTTTAGGTGGCTGTTTTCTATAGCTAGTTTTATCGCTGTTGACTATTGCTGACTTTGCTGTGTGCCAGGACGTGACCAATCTGCTGCCAGAGTGGGAGGATGGGAACTTCTACCTGGCGAAGTACTATGACAAGGTCATGCCCACAGTAACGGACAACAAGCTGGAGAAACAGGGGAACCTCATCCGCTACATCGTCATCTTCTTTGGGAAGTAAGCAGGCTACACTCCAGCCCAAAACACGGTCTTGCACGGAGGACGAGCCTCAGAGCTCAGCGTTGGTGTGCTTGAGATGTCTGGTTTAAAGAGGCATACTGACAGTCTCCTTCAGTAGTTTCGCAACCCTGGTCCTTAGGGAACAGCTGTCCTGCATGTTTTAGATGTTTCCCTGCTCCAACATACCTGATTCCAATTATTCCATTATCTAGCTCTGAAGTATCCTGGTAACTAGCATTAGAATCAGTGTTGGAGCAGGGAAATATCTAAAAACATACTGAGCAGTATAGCACAAGTCTCGTTCACAAGCTCATTGAAGGACTCATTTGTAGGTGTAGTGCACAAGCACAACATTCAATTCAATTTTATTTATATAGCACCTTTAAAACAACTTAAATTGACCTACAGTGCTTCAGATAAAATAATTCAAAAATAAATCAATAAAACAATACACCAGGACATAGAACACAATACCCACTGGAGCACATGGAGTAACATAGGTCATTCAAAATATATATTGTAGAGGAGTTTCAGGCAAACAAGCCAAAACGAATCTAGAACACGTAGCACAGCAAAGGGAAATCAAAACACAGCAACCATATCATTCAGCACCAATAAATAACCCAAAACATACAGCTCAAATTCAAAAGCTTTACCATTTTAAATGCCCTTACCACAGCTCTTCAAAGTGATATTATTGGTATTATTTGTCGTAATTGTTTTATGTTGCTGTTTATATTTTGTTGTTGTTTGCATGTTTAAATGTGGTTGTTTACATTGTGACCCAGGATGTGATATGCCTGCTGCAATATTATTTTAGTCATAATTTAGTTATTTTGGAGTTAGGATTAGCTAGTTCTTAGGCTTAGTTTCTAGTTCTTGGGTCTAGTTTCTAGTTCTTAGGCCTAGTTTTTGAGTATAGTCCTAAACTCATTTTAACTCTACTGCTGTTTCCCTCCATGCTGTGCGCCGTCCTCTCCAGAGCTCTGCAGTTTGGGAACCAGTACATCTACCAGGCCATGCCCAGGATGCTGTCCCTCTGGCTGGACTTTGGGGCCCGGGTGTACGAGCAGGAGAAAGGTGGGTGGCTCCGGCGCCCTGGAGGGCTGTGGCTCTGGAACTTTCCGAAGGGTGTTTTGTTCACCTTGACGGATTTCATTGCATGTCTCATCATGACTCCAGGTCTGTGTCTCTTCAGAGACAGACAGTGAGGTCCTTCTGGTTTTAAAATTACACAACACAAACAAAAATGACTAAATGGAACACTACCTGTGTGTGTCAGTGGGGCGTGCGGACCGGCAGATGCGTGCAGAGCTGGGGAAGATCAACGCGGTGGTGAGCGAGCACTGCGCCAACCTGGCACCCTACCAGTTCATCGTGGTGTTCAGCCAGCTCATCTCCCGCGTGTGTCATTCCTGCGACGAGGTGTTCGCCGTGCTCATGGCCATTGTGGCCAAAGTTCTGCTGGCCTACCCACAGCAAGCCATGTGGCTCATGACGGCCGTGTCCAAGGTCAGGGCTCGGAGAACGGCCCACTGATTATTTTTTTCCCAGCACAATCATTTCTGTGTTATACATGAACATTAATGACATCAGGTGTCATTAAAAGTGGTCAAAGTTTAAATGCTTGCTCTACTGTGTGTGTGTGTGTGTTTGTGTGGTGTTGCAGTCGTCCTACCCCACCCGTATGAAGCGCTGTAAGGAGATCCTGACCAAGGTGGTCAGTCTGAAGGAGTCGCTACGCAAGTTCATAGGAGATACCAACAGGCTGACCGACAAGCTGCTGGAGCTTTGTAACAAACCGGTACGCACACCCAGGGCCGGCTCTACCTAATTTAGTGCCCTAGGCGAGATTAACTGTGCGCGCCCCCCATTTTAGGCTCTAGGGGACCGCCTATGTTGCCTATGCCTAGAGCCGGCCCTGCGCATACCACGCCAACACACACCATGCCAAAAGACAGAACATACACACCACACCAACACATACACGCACGCACGCACACACAGACAGAAAATACACACCACGCCAAAAGACAGACAGACAGAACATACACACCACACCAACACACACACACACAGACAGATAGAACATACACACCAGCACACAGACAGACAGAACATACAGTCAGGTCAAAATATTTGGACATTGACAAATTTTTCATCATTTTGGCTCTGTATACCACTACAATGGATTTGAAATAAAACAATCAAGATGTGCTTTAAGTGCAGACTTTCAGCTTTAATTTCAGGGTATTTACATCCAAATCAGGTGAACGGTGTAGGAATTAGAACACATTTTATATGTGCCGCCCCCCCTATTTAAGGGACCAAAAGTAATTGGACAATTGGCTGCTCAGCTCTTCCATGGCCAGGTGCAGGGACGTTTCTAGGATTGAAAGAGAAGGGGGGCTTAGCCCCTGGCATTTTCTGTCGGGGGGGGGGGGGTGAGTGAGCTAGCCAGCGATTCCCAAAGACGTCCGTTTTTTACTCGTCTTTCGAACTTGTGGGTTACATGTTTGACGCTCAAGTTACCGACATTTAACCGAGAGCATCCGGTAATTTTTCTAAATAAAATATTGTTATTAATTATCGTATTTCTTCGGCGGCCCGATAATAATCCATCCATCCATCCATTATCTTCCGCTTATCCGGGGCCGGGTCGCGGGGGCAGCAGTCTGAGCAGGGAAGCCCAGACTTCCCTCACCGCACACACCTCCTCCAGCTCCTCCGGGGGGATCCCGAGGCGTTCCCAGGCCAGCCGAGAGACATAGTCCCTCCAGCGTGTCCTAGGTCTTCCCCGGGGCCGCCTCCCGGTGGGACATGCCTGGAACACCTCCCGGGGGAGGCGTCCAGGAGGCATCCTAAACAGATGCCCGAGCCACCTCAACTGGCTCCTCTCGACGTGGAGGAGTAGCGGTTCTACTCCGAGCTCCTCCCGTGTGACCGAGCTCCTCACCCTATCTCTAAGGGAGCGCCCAGCCACCCTGCGGAGGAAACTCATTTCGACCGCTTGTATCCGCGATCTTGTCCTTTCGGTCATGACCCAAAGCTCATGACCATAGGTGAGAGTAGGAATGTAGATTGACCGGTAAATCGAGAGCTTTGCCTTGCGGCTCAGCTCCTTCTTCACCACGACAGTCCGGTACAGAGACTGCATCACTGCAGACGCTGCACCGATCCGCCTGTCAATCTCACGTTCCGTCCTTCCGTCACTCGTGAACAAGACCCCGAGATACTTGAACTCCTCCACTTGAGGCAAAGGCTCCCCACCCACCCAGAGGGGGCAAGCCACCTTTTTCCGGTCGAGTACCATGGCCTCGGATTTGGAGGTGCTGATCCTCATCCCAGCCGCTTCACACTCGGCATCAAACCGCTCCAGAGCATGCTGGAGGCCCCGGCTCGAGGAAGCAAACAGGACAACATCATCCGCAAACAGCAGAGATGAGATCCTGTGCTCCCCGAACCGGAAACCCTCCGCCCCCTGGGCGCGCCTAGAAATTCTGTCCATATAAACAATGAACAGAACCGGTGACAAAGGGCAACCCTGGCGGAGTCCAGCATGCACCCGGAACAGGTCTGACCTATTGCCGGCAATGCGAACACAGCTCCTACTTCGGTTGTACAGGGAACGGACGGCCCCTAACAAAGGGCCCCGGACCCCGTACTCCCGAAGTACCCCCCACAGGACACCACGAGGGACACAGTCGAATGCCTTCTCCAGATCCACAAAACACATGTAGACTGGTTGGGCAAACTCCCATGAACCCTCGAGCACCCGGTAGAGGGTGTAGAGCTGGTCCAGTGTTCCGCGGCCAGGACGAAAACCACACTGCTCCTCCTGGATCCGAGGTTCGACTATTGGCCGGATTCTCCTCTCCAGTACCCTGGCGTAGACCTTACCGGGGAGGCTGAGGAGTGTGATTCCTCTGTAATTGGAACACATCCTCCGGTCCCCCTTCTTAAATAGGGGAACCACCACCCCGGTCTGCCAATCCATAGGCACTGTTCCAGACCGCCACGCGATGCTGCAGAGGCGTGTCAACCAGGACAGTCCCACAACATCCAGAGACTTCAGGTACTCAGGACGGATCTCGTCCACCCCCGGAGCCCTGCCACCAAGGAGCCCATCGACTACCTCAGTGACTTCAGCCCGGGTGATAGGCGGGTCCGCCCCGAAGTCCCCAGTCTCTGCTTCCTCCTCGGAAGACGTGACGGCAGGATTGAGGAGATCCTCAAAGTATTCCTGCCACCGTCCGACAACATCCCCAGTCGACGTCAACAGCTCCCCACCCGCACCGTAAACAGTGTTGGTGAAGCACTGCTTCCCCCTCCTGAGGCGCCGAACGGTTTGCCAGAATTTCCTTGGGGCCGACCTATAGTCCTTCTCCATGGCCTCCCCGAACTCCTCCCAGACCCGAGTTTTTGCCTCTGCGACTACCCGAGCCGCGGCACGCTTGGCCTGCCGGTACCGGTCAACTGTTTTGGGAGTCCCACAAGCCAGAACGGCTCGATAGGACTCCTTCTTCAGTTTGACGGCATCCCTTACTTCCGGTGTCCACCACCGGGTTCTGGGATTGCCGCCGCGACCAGCACCAGAGACCTTGCGACCGCAACTCCGGACTGCCGCATTGACAATGGAGGTCGAGAACATGGTCCATTCAGACTCGATGTCCCCAGCCTCCCCCGGGATCTGTGAGAAGCTCTCCCGGAGGTGTGAGTTGAAGATCCCTCTGACAGACGGGTCTGACAGACGTTCCCAGCAGACCCTCACGATACGTTTGGGCCTGCCAAGTCTGTCTAACTTCCCCCCCCGCCAGCGGATCTGACTCACAACCAGGTGGTGATCGGTTGACAGCTCCGCCCCTCTCTTCACCCGAGTGTCCAAGACACACGGCCGCAGGTCAGAAGACACGACAACAAAGTCGATCATCGACCTTCGGCCTAGAGTGTCCTGGTGCCACGTGCACTGATGGACACTCTTGTGCTTGAACATGGTGTTAGTTATGGACATACCGTGACTAGCACAGAAGTCCAAAAACAGAACACCACTCGGGTTCCGATCAGGGGGGCCGTTCATCCCAATCACCCTTCTCCAGGTGTCACTGTCATTTCCCACGTGGGCGTTGAAGTCCCCCAGTAGAACAACGGAGTCCCCAGTCGGCGCACTGTTCAGTACGCCTCCCAAAGACTCCAAGAAGGCCGGGTACTCTGCACTGCTGTTCGGCCCGTAGGCCGCCACAACAGTGAGAGACCTGTCCCCGGCTTTTAGGCGCAGGGACGCAACCCTCTCGTTCACCGGAGTAAACTCCAACACGTGGCGACTGAGCTGTGGGGCTATAAGCAAACCCACGCCAGCCCGCCGCCTCTCCCCACGGGGAACGCCAGAGAAATGAAGAGTCCAGCCTCTCTCAAGGATAATGGTTCCAGAGCCCAAGCTGTGCGTGGAGGCGAGGCCGACTATATCTAGCCGGTAACGCTCGACCTCCCGCACAAGCTCGGGCTCCTTCCCCGCCAGCGTGGTGACATTCCATGTCCCCAGCGCTAGAGACTGTGTGCGCGGCTCTGGTCGTCCGGGCGCCTGCCCCTGACCACCGCCCAAATCACACAGCACCGGCCCCTTACGGTCCTTCCTGCGGGTGGTGGGCCTACGGGAAGGTGGTCCCACGTCGCCTTTTCGGGCTGGGCCCGGCCGGGTCCCATGGGAAAAGACCCGGCCACCAGGCGCTCGCCTGCGAGCTCCCACTCTGGTCCCGATAATAATAATCCCGATAATTATTTAGGGGGGCTGAAGAACATTTTAGGGGGGCTTCAGCCCCCCTAAAACAGGGCTAACGACGCCCATGGCCAGGTGTATGTTATTCCCTCATAAAGGGAGTTTGTTATTTCATTGACAAGGAGCAGATAAAAGGTCTAGAGTTAATTTCAAGTATGGTTTTCTGTTGCTGTCAACTCTCAATATGAAGTCCAAAGAGCTGTCACCATCAGTGAAGCAAGCCATCGTTAGGCTGAAAAATCAAAACAAACCTGTCAGAGAGATAGCAAAAACATTAGGTGTGGCTAAATCAACTGTTTGGTACATTCTTAAAAAGAAAGAACGCACTGGTGGGATCAGTAACTCCAAAAGACCTGGAAGACCACGGAAAACAACTGTGGTGGATGACAGAATAATTATTTCCCTGGTGAAGAAGAACCCCTACACAACAGTTGGCCAGATCAAAAACACTCTCCAGGAGGTAGGCGTATCTGTGTCAAAGTCAACAATTAAGAGAAGACTTCACCAGAGTAAATACAGAGGGTTCACCACAAGATATAAACCATTGGTGAGTCTCAAAAACAGGAAGACCAGATTAGAGTTTGCCAAAAAACATCTAAAAGAGACTGTACTTGAGAGACTGGAACAACATCCTATGGACAGATGAGACCAAGATCAACTTGTACCAGAATGATGGGAAGAGAAGAGTATGGAGAAGGGAAGGAACTGCTCATGATCCAAAGCATACCACCTCGTCAGTGAAGCATGGTGGAGGTAGTGTTATGGCGTGGGCATGTATGGCTGCAATGGAACTGGTTCCCTTGTATTTATCGATGATGTGATTGCTGACAAAAGCAGTAGGATGAATTCTGAAGTGTTTCGGGCAATATTATCTGCTCAGATTCAGCCAAATGCTTCAAAACTCATAGGACGGCGCTTCACAGTGCAGATGGACAATGACCCGAAGCATACTGCGAAAGCAACCAAAGAGTTTCTTAAGGCAAAGAAGTGGAATGTTCTGCAATGGCCAAGTCAATCACCTGACCTAAAACCAATTGAGCATGCATTTCACTTGCTAAAGACAAAACTGAAGGGGAAATGCCCCAAGAACAAGCAGGAACTGAAGACAGTTGCAGTAGAGGCCTGGCAGAGCATCACCAGGGATGAAACCCAGCGTCTGGTGATGTCTATGGGTTCCAGACTTCAGGCTGTCATTGACTGCAAAGGATTTGCAACCAGGTATTAAAAGTGACAATTAGATTTATGATTATGTTAGTTTGTCCAATTATTTTTGGTCCCTTAAAAGGGGGGGGGCACATATAAAATGTGTTGTAATTCCTACACCGTTCACCTGATTTGGATGTAAATACCCTGAAATTAAAGCTGAAAGTCTGCACTTGAAGCACATCTTGATTGTTTCATTTCAAATCCATTGTGGTGGTATACAGAGCCAAAATGATGAAAATTGTGTCAATAATTTATAGACCTGACTGTATACACCACACCAAAAGATAGACAGACAGACAGAGCATACACACCAACACACAGACAGACAGAACATACACACCACACCAACACATATACACACACAGACAGACAGAACATACACACCACACCAACACATATACACACACCAACACATATACACACACAGACAGACAGAACATATACACCATGCCAAAAAACCGACAGACAGAACATACACACCAACACACACACACACACACACACACACAGATAGAACATACACACCACAACAACACACACATACACATAGACAGAACATACACACCAACACACAGACAGACAGAACATACACACCACACCAACACATATACACACACAGACAGAACTTACACACCATGCCAACACTAGGGAGGGAGTCATGTGCTAGGGAGTCATGTGGCTCAGCAGTTAAGGCATCGGGCTAGTGATCGGAAGGTTGTGATTTCAATCCCCGGCTGTGGCTACATGACGTTGTGTCCTTGAGCAAGACACTTCACCCTACTTGCCTATGGGGGAATGTCCCTGTACTTGCTGTAAGTCGCTCTGGATAAGAGAGTCTACTAAATTACTAAATGCAAATGCAACACACACAGACAGAACATACACACCATACCAACACACACACACACACAGACACATCGATATGTCAGAACATACAGGACACCTGCATATAGATCCCAATAATCAATGTCCCATATTCAACTTGTTTGCAGTGTACTTTGTGTGCGTACTCATTTAGGCAAAGCAGTACGTCAAACGACACTATTTGCAGCTAAACAAATAATTGATTACTTAGGTGTCCGTAAAAGGACTTCAGGTTTGACATCAGTGAATGTGTGCGTCCTGGCTGGCTGGCTGCAGGTGGACAGCAACAACAGCACCCTGAGCATGAGCATCCACTTCAAGCAGCTGAAGCGTCTGGTGGAGGAGCCATCCTTCAGCGAGGTCCTCATCCCTCTGCAGGCCCTGCTCATCCCCACCCTGCCCTCCACAGGCGGGGCCAGCACTAAGCATGACGCCTTCCCCGGGCGCTGGGTCTACCTGGCCGGCTTCGAGGACACGGTCAGTGATCCATCCCTGTGTCGGTTAAGACTTGGTGTGTGTGGGAATGTGTGAATGGGAGATAAAGCAAGGGATTTTGGGTAATAAATGCGTCATTGCAGTTGTCATAGTCCTTTTTTTCTTAGTTTACCAGGTTTTGTGCTTTAGATGTAATTGTGTGTGTGTGTGTGTGTACATTTACGTGCATAGGTGACTGGTGTCCGTTTCCTCTGAATGTGTGTTTCAGGTGGAGATCCTGGCGTCTCTGCAGAAGCCTAAGAAGATCAGTCTGAAGGGGTCAGATGGTCAGAGCTATACCATGATGTGCAAACCCAAAGATGACCTGAGGAAGGACTGCAGGCTTATGGAGTTCAACTGTCTCATCAACAAGGTGTGTCTGTGTGTCTGTGTGTCTGTCTGTCTGTCTGTCTGTCTGAACTGCTTGCGTGGTGTCTGTCCAGTGCCTCCGTAAAGACGCTGAGTCCAGGCGAAGGGAGTTGCACATCCGTACGTACGCTGTGATCCCCCTGAACGAGGAGTGTGGGATAGTGGAGTGGGTCAACAACACTGCAGGACTGAGACACATCCTCATCAAGCTGTACAAGGAGAGAGGTAACCCCCTCCGCCCCACCCCCACACACACACACATACAACTGGGCCTAACTGCACCAACAGGAATACATAATTCTCCTGTCTGTGTGTGTGACTCAGGTATCAACGTGTCAGGAAAGGAGTTGAGGAAGATGATTCTTCCTAAGACAGCAGCGTTTGAGGAGAAGCTGAATGTCCACAAGGAGTTATGTTCTCGACATCCCCCTGTTTTCTACGAGTGGTTCCTACGGACCTTCCCTGACCCCACCACATGGTACGACCCGAACCAGATGAACTGAATCAACACTGCTGTTGACTCTCCTCATACAGTGTTTATTATCATGTCCAGTATTGTGGAAGCCCCTTTGTAAGTCACATTATCTTATTGTGTGTGTCTGTGTGTGCAGGTACAGCAGTCGCTCAGCATACTGTCGCTCCACAGCCGTCATGTCCATGGTGGGCTACATCCTGGGGCTGGGAGACCGCCATGGAGAGAACATCCTGTTCGACTCGCTCACCGGAGAGTGTGTGCACGTCGACTTCAACTGTCTCTTCAACAGGGTGTGTGTGTGTGTGGTTGGCTTCATATAGCTGTCATGTTGTCCATCAGCTCTGTCTTTAACTTGACCCCCTTCACTCCCTCACCCTCCCTCTTCCCTTCTCCTCTCCTTTCCACTCCCCTCCTCCTCTCCATTCCTCCCTCCCTCTCCCCTCCCATACCCTGTCCTCCCTCCCATCCCCTCTTCTCCCTCACCTCCTCCAGGGAGAGACATTCGATGTTCCAGAGGTTGTCCCGTTCCGTCTGACCCAGAACATGGTCCATGCAATGGGTCCCATGGGCACGGAGGGCCTCTTCAGACAGGCGTGCGAGGTCACCCTCCGCCTGATGAGGGACCAGAGGGAACCTCTCATGAGGTTTGTACACGCATGCATAAATACAGCAACATAGAAATACACACGTACACTGCCGGTAGAAATCTTTCTGTTTTCATTGACATTTAAGCATTTCCCACAAATGACCTGAAATGGTACAAAGGTACACTGTAACTTTCCAAAGGTAAATAGAAAACAGTAATTTTTTTATTGTAAAACTAAAATGTTTGTTTAATGAAAACTGAGGAATTTCTTGCATTTACGAGTTATACACCATGGCCTGTTTAACGGAACAAGTAATGGGTCAGCAACCTAAATCTGTTGAGCAGCAATGCCCCATGCAAAAACCAAGGTCAGAGGTCAGAACTGCTCTGTGTCCATTTTGGAGTGGACACATGAATCTGGCCTGCACAGACCCCAGACCTAAACACATTCAACAAACCAAAACGGGACCATCCAACCCCTGAGGTCACATGCTCCATCATTGAGCCATCTTCCAGCCTGTGCTTAAAACAATGATTGTTAAAGTTGTTGAATATAAATGTCATGTTGCAGTACCATTATCAGGGGTGTCCAATTCTGGTCCTTGAGGGCCACTGTCTTGACAGTTTTAGATGTTTACCTGAAGTCTGATAGTGACCATTCATTAGAAATTCGGTGTGCTATAGCAGGGAAAAAATCTAAAACTGTCAGGACAGTGGCCCTCGATGACCAGGATTGGACATTCTTGCATTACATCCTTTCTCAAACACACCAACACACATCCCACACTAGCAGCAGCAGTACAGTTGTGTTGTTGTCTCTGCCAGCGTGCTCAAGACTTTCCTGCACGACCCTCTGGTGGAGTGGAGTAAGTCTTCCAGGGGGCCAGCCACTAAGAACCAGGCCAGTGAGACTGGAGAGATTGTCAATGAGAAGGTACGCCTCACACACACACTCGAAGACCTTTGTTAAAACTAAACAGAAAAATGCTAAAAGCCATGAGGATATTGTACTTCTTTCTTACGTCTCCTTATCTGTCTCTCTCTCATTTCTGTCTATTTATTTCTCTACCTCTGTCTCTCTCTACCTCCCCTTTCTCTACCTGCCCCTCTATCTACCTGCCCCTCTATCTGTATACCCCCTTACTCTACCTCCCCCTATCTCTACCTCTCTCTCTCTCTACTTTCCCCTGCCTGCCCCTCTCTTTGTCAACCTGTCCCTCTCCCCCTCTCTCTTCCTCTTCCTCCCCCTCTCCAACCCTCCCCAGGCTAAGACCCATGTATGTGAGATCGAGCAGCGCCTGCAGGGGGTAATAAAGAGCAGGAACAAGGTCCTGGGTTTGCCTCTGTCAATCGAGGGACACGCCCACTACCTCATCCAGGAGGCCACTGACAACAAGCTGCTCTGTATCATGTACCTGGGATGGGGGCCCTACTTGTGACACTCATACATACACACACAGGCATATACGGTACACTCAGACACAGAAACACATGCATGCATACATGCACATATGTACATTAATTTTGAGAGGCTGAATTGTTTGTAAACTTGTTGCTATTTGGTTCTGATCTTCTGTCCTCAGGAAAAAGTGTTTTATTCCTTAACATTCTGTAAACAGTAGAATGTATTTGCGTTTCCTTCTCTCATAAAGTATGTGACCTTTTTTGCTTAATTGCTATGTTAGTGTTTGTTCTGTCCCATCAGATGTCAATTAGGAAGGTGTATCTCTGTGTTTTAATCTCTTAACCCTGGTCAGATTACTGGAGGAATTAGTCTGTCAAACAGCTATTTAAAAACCAAAACACAGACACGCATCCATTGGCTATGGCTGCTGGACAGAATTGTCCTATTAGATCACCCCTCACACCAAAATAGGACGGGGTTATACGGTCAGGTCACAGTCTCCTGGTTCATTATTTTAGGCTATCTAGCGAACGGTGAACAACACAGACTCGAAGGTGTAGTTAAGAGATCGGATCTGTTGATCAGCTATGAGTTCCGATACTCAGGTGACCGTCTGCGTTGTCATCGTTCTCCTCCTTTTCATCAACGCTCTGCTGCTGCTCCAGTTTACGTTTAGGTAAACCAAGAGTACTCAGCCTGTTCAGAGGGACTGGAGGGAAGGGGAGGATGCCATTGCAGTTTAAGACATAAAATGTATTAATAACAAAAAGGTTAGTAGTCAGTATATGCATTCAGTTACAAACATGTACAATGCATCGACACAGTCGTGAAAGGGATTTTTTGTTTTTAAATGCGGCGGGTTTTAATCTGCGTCACGGCGCTGGAGTGCGCGCAAACCTCTGCCGTCATCGAACCGACGCGCCAAGCGGTGAACCGGAGGATTCTAGCAGCACAAATCAACACAAATGCAGTCATCATTCAGAGTATGAACCCTGAAATCTGTGGAGGATGTTACAAAAGCGGTTGCTGACATGTTGGATGTCGCAGACGGTGGACCTATAATTCATTGGGTAGTAAGAAGAAAGCTACCGTCAATAATTCCGGTTACCGATACTCTAAAGGTAACGTAGGACAGAGTTTTCAAGAGCAAGAACATTAGGAAACAACATCCTTTGCGATAAAGGTACCTGGAGAATATGGATTTCACAAGGTTGGCCGTAGACGCTGGTGCGTTCTTTAACCGAGCTGTTCAGGTAAACACACGCTTTAATCACGCATTGTGCATCAGCGACAATCAATTGCAGGTCAGCAGCCAATTTGAACTGTTCTTAAATTCAGTATACAGAGGAGACTCTCGGACAGGTGGAGAAGACAGAGTTGGATGGCACCTTGGAGGATCTCCTAGGCAAGGCTGACGTCACCAAAACAAGGACGGATCAGATCATCTCACAGACAGAGGTTCTGCTTCAGCCCAATCCAGGTTAGTCTCCCTCTTAACTGGTTTTATTACCAGTAGGACAGAAGATTTGTTTAATCCACCCAGCTAGCCATCCCCATCAAACTGGTCTTGATAAAGAAACATTGTCTTCGCCTCTGTAATTCCTTTCAGACATGAGAGGCTAATGCCTGGTCGATGCATTTCCTGGGAAAAGCATTATCCCAAATTATGTCAAGGTTATGTAATAGTAGAGAGTAGAGCTGAAGAGCATACTCAACCCTCACTGATCTTTACTGTTATTTATATTAACAGTACTGGAGCTGCTGTTGTTACTTAGCTACATGTACCTTAGTATGTGGTTTGACCCCTGACCTGCAGGAGCACGTATGGAGAACATGCTGTATGAGCACCTGGACTGGAGCGCCCCTCCAAGGCCACGCCCCCACGAGGTGCTGGGAGACGTCATGACCCAGGCAGGGCTGGAGCTCGGATCGAACACACCCTATGGTATTGCTGTCACCTGCACTTTAGCGTGGACCGAGAAACCAGCACACCATACAGAACTACTGCTGCACTGGGACCAGAACTATAGCCTCAGTGCTGCCGCTAGACATTTCGGTGCCCTACGCACAACTATCTAATCTATAGGACCCAGCCATGGTTTACCCCAACAGAAACTCTTACAGTACATAAACATTTCTGGGGCTGGGGCTGAACACACAACTGGGGCTGAACACATCCACTGATGATGGTACCTTAATATGGTCTATACCTTTACATACCTTTCTGGGATATTGTACTCCCTACTCAACATCCAACTCGGCACATGAGACTGCATGAAGTCTTTAAATCTGTCCATATTGTGTGTGCGTGTGTGCAGGGACTGCTCTGCTGAAGTGTGGGGAAGCTCAGAGACAGTTCGGAAGCGCAGAGAGGAAGTTAATCCAGAGCACTGCCATCCACTTCCTGTCTCCTCTACGTAGCTACACTGAGGGGGAATACAGAGACATACAGGTAACACTCGTTGATGCACACAAACACACTTACAAGCATACACTTCCCACACACTGTGCATACATTAAATACATTCTCTGTAAAAAAAAATACTAAAACAAAAGGAGATGAGAACAGCAGCAGTTCAGTAACTTTGTTTGTACAGAATGAGCGCAAGCTGTTGGTGAACAAGCGCTTGGATCTAGACATAGCCAAGACGAGGCTGAGGAAAGCTCACGAGGCTGACAGAGAGGCCAGAGTGAGTATCTATGACAACAAAATACTGCGATCGGTATGGTGCGATCAAGCACAATTTCCCACTTTATAATCTTCAGTCTCTCTACCCCTCTCCCTCAATTATTTGCCCCTGTCTCTCTGCCCCTCTCTCTCTCTCAACTCTCTGCCCCTCGCTCAACTCTCCGCCTTCGTCCCTCTCTCTGGCCCTGTCCGTCTCTGTTAGAATCTGAATGCCAACCCTTTGGGAGATGACTATGTGGTCTATGCCTCCTACATGTTCAGCTTCTTACGAGTCAAATGGCTAAAGGTATGTTCTGTCTCTTAATAATTTAACAAACAAGGGTTGTGGTTCTATGTTTTCTCTGTTGCTGATCTCTGTCGTTCCATTGGCTGATCTCTGACATTCTATTGACTTAACTCTTTCTTTCTAATTCTATTGTGTTGGTTGATCACATTGCTGGCAGATGTGGGCTCAGGAGATCTCCCAGGTAAGTCACATAACTCTTTCTCCTTGGATATTGGTGCATGTTTTAAGTCTACATATTTGAAGTTTGCCTGCAGCGTTAGTAGCATCATTAATTGTGTTTTTTGTGATTGTGTTTTATGTGTTTGTGTGTGTGTGTGTGTTTGTGTGTGTACAGGCAGAAATTGAGCTGAGGATCTGTCAGAGCCTGTTCGACCGACAAGCTGAGGTCACCAAATGCCTACTTGGAGGGATTAGCAACACTCATGTAAGTACACACACATATGTACAGTGCAAACATACACAGGATTTGTATTTGTATTGTACAAAAAAACAAACAATGGAAAAACCTAACTGGCACCATTGTTTACACCATATCTAATAGAAATCAGAATTTGATTTTGTTTTCCAACATAGTATTCTAAACAAGAGAGGATACCAGTTCTGGGAAAGTTATGGGGTGTGCATGCCTCACCTGCAGATGGATGCGTTTTAATAGTAATAATACCTAATTTAGCAGACGCTTTTATCCAAAGCGACTTACATTTAAGTACAGGGACATTCTCCCTGACGCAAGTAGGGTGAAGTGCCTTGCCCAAGGACACAACATCACATAGCCACAGCCAGGGTTTGAACTCACAACCTTCCGATCACAAGGCCATCCATCGCTTTAACCCACTGAGCCATCTGACTCCCCGTTTTCATTCAAAATGCATTCTTATTATTTATAACTATAACATTTAAAAAGCAAGTAAAGCATACATTTGTTGCTGTTCAATTGCATCTCAAAATGCAAAGACTGAAGAGTAGAACGAGTTTTCTTCTAATTTTCCCTGCATGTAAGCAGCCAGAGTCTGAGTGACCAGCTAATGTTAAAACGCTGTAATTGGGACGCAGTGTCACTCAGATTGCTAGTTTTACCCAAATCACTAAAATAATCGGACCATCTTGCTAAAAGCAGCATTCCTATATATCTGCCCTGCTTTGTTCAACTTTTTGGGTGTATAATTGACCGACCAAACTGCAGAATTAGCTAAGAACTTTGTAACAAGACATGGTTACTGCCTAAGATTATGCAGTCTACCGAGGGACACGTTCTTACTCAAATTTCAAGATTTTTGTGACCTCCCCCCCAAAATAATTGTCTACAGATAGACAATAGCTTTCTCTCTTGAAAGCTGTCCTAGACCTTTTTGGTGCAGAATTCACAGAGATCTTTTTTATTAATGTCACGGAAACACATTTATTGTTAGACACAAAATCATACTGTACTTACAGCTTGTGAATGAGATGGTAGAACAGCCCTGCTTTTAGCAATAACTTCTTAGGAAATCAAGTTTATTAATTTGTTTACAAAATTAAGCTCTCGCCTGCCTAATGTAGAGCCTCTACTAGTTAAAGCTAGCTGCTTATAATGTAGCAGTATTGGCACTGTCAGTAGTACTGTGGTCAGCTTCCTCATGCTGAGCTCTAAACTAAGTTTCAGAGTGGTTGTTTCTTGATGAATTAAGGCAATATGAGTACGATAAATGCCTGTTAATATGTCAATATGTGTAGGCTAAATGCCTGTAAAATATCATTAGAAGGAGCCACTTATGCCAGGTTTAAGTCATAGAGGTTACACCCGATTGTCCAATGTATTGTCCAAAATATTCTTTTTTATAAAACTTTTCAACTATGAGGCTGCTGTAACCGATCACAAATACTTATATGTACAGTGCACACACTGCCCAACTCTGACGGTACCATTGTCTGTGTGTGTGCCAGGCCAACCAGATGCATAGTTTATGTGACTTTGTGGATGCCCAGGCCTCCTACTACGCCGAGTGTGACCAGCACGTTCAGGAACTCCAGAGGCAAATGTCCAGGTCTGGTGCGCACTGTGCGTTTTTGTGGGTTTGTATTTACGCGTATTTATGTTTGTGTGTATTTGCATTAACATCCGGGTCTACACCTTGCAGCATCCCAGCTGTGTTCTGTTCCAACAACTGGCAGTCAGCACCCAATCAGAGCCTGACAATCAACCATGGAAACGGTCAGCCAATAGCAACCAACCAGACAGCCAACCTCACAGCCATTGAGGTGACCAACCAGCAGTTAGACCTGAACCAGGTTGCCAGCCAAACCCCAAACAGTCCCCCAACCTCCATACCAGCCCAAGGGCCAACTGCAACAACCAATCAGGAGACCAGCCAGCTCTCGTCAGCCAACCAGCCATTAGCAACCAAACCTGAGACCAATCAAACATCCAATGAGCCCTTGAAAACCAAGCAGGCAACCAATCAGTCCCCATTAGTTAATGGAGAGGAGAACCAATCAGGGATTGAGTAGTGTGTGTATCCAAGGTATGGTATCCAGGGCTGGTGATCTGAGAGAAGAACTTAGTTTTGCCGATACATGTCAGCTTTATGATCTCAGTGGTTATTATGCATCAAATTATGTGACCATGGCTGTGTCCGAAACCACTCCCTAACCCCTATATAGGGCACTATATAGGGATCACGCCATTTTGTAGTGGTGTCCGAAACGTTAGGTGCCCTGAATGTTTCCCACAATTCACCGCGAAAAGTAGTGAGCATCGGATGGTCACTACATGAGCAATATAACCCATCATGCATTGCCAGAACTTCTCCGGGCAAAGTTACGAACCCGCAAAGGAACGTAAATATGGCAGATGGAGGGGAGACTGTGTACAAATGTATGTATTTTAACGGTGTGACTAACTATTCTTTCGGCGGATTTATGTAAGGATGAGGCGTGAAACTAATGAGTCACGACAGTCACGAGCCAGTTTATTCTATTTATTGGAGTCCACATTTTAAAACAAGGCAAATTAAATGGCTTTCTACATTCATTGAAAAACAAAATGTTAAACGAACAGAATATATTTAAACATTCCAGTCGATTACTCTGTAACTCTGTTACTAAAGAGCCAAGATAATAAAATATGAAAATCTGCTTAAATAAAAAACGAAATAGGCTACGGAAAAGGAAACGTACAGGACCGTAATCAAAAGACTCTAATTTAATAAAAAGGCAGTCGTTCATGGACAAGTACTATGTACATGAACAATGTACTTATTGTAAGTCGCTTTTAGATCCCTTAAAGTCCCTGCTAAATTATATTGATTTATTTCAGACATTAATGTGGTATATTTTAATTGTGCGACATTGACGACGTAATTACGGGCGCCAAAAGAAGTGTCCGAAGTTTCTTTTCTGTTGAGCTCACTATATAGTCCACTACATTTATTTCCCTATATAGGGAGTAGGGAGTAGGGAATGAGTGAGTGGTTTCGGACACAGCCCATGTCAGTCATCTGTAAACAACAGATGTATTGTAGGAGGATAATATTAGTACAGCTGAGTGTTGTTATATGATCTATAGACTGTTAGCAAAATCACTTATATTCTCGGTAGCTGCACACTGCCACACTCTAATGAATTACTTGATGAAATATGTTTGTGTTATTGTTCATCAGTAGACTGTGTTTCTCTGTTGGATTGTATGAAATATGTCGCAGTCTGCCATTTTGTTATTCTGCTTGTCATATAAGTAGAATCTGTTGTCCAAGATCACTAAACTTTCTGTAAAAAAATGAGTGAAAAAGAATACTAGTTGTGATATATTGTTATTATAACTAGTCCGGAGTCCATGACTCCATCCCGTAGTAAAACTCACTATGTGTTGGATGCCATATTTTTTTAATGACAAACTGCTCTTCAAAACAATGTCATGTTTTACTTGGTAAAGTGCACAGTTTGTGAGACAGAGGCACACACAGGTATTCCTGCCTTTATATTTTGATTAACTTGAACTGGTTAAGCTTTTCTGCTCATGAATCTGATCAGTTCCTCAGTCCTTGAGATAATGACCCATTCATTTGAGGCAGGTGTGTTGGAACCAGGCCCCGGGTCTGCCTCTCAGCAGCTGTGCCGATCTTTCCCGGTGGCCACTCGTGATATTGCAACATAAAATACCCATGGGGCCCAGAAAGCATTTTTCCCATAGACCGTAATAGTAAGAGAAGCCTGTAAAAAGGTTCTCAGGACACCTACAGCTGTAACCACTATTAATTGCAAATCTTTTTATTCCATATTTTTAAGTCATGGACTTTTAAAACGTCAAAAATGGTTCGAAAGGCCATAAAAGCCCCCGTAAAGTCTTATTCTAATGGTGACGTCACAGCTGTGCGTGCACTCCCAAGCGCGGTCTCGCTGTGTCTCGGGAACGAGGATGCCTGTTGGTTTAATGACAGCTCTGAACGGGGCTAAACGTGGTCGGAAAAGTGAATTAAACGACTCCAGGGTGATACAAGTTTCGTATTTGAACGGCATGTATTTCTAAATGCTATTTTAAATGTATATTGGCGTTAAATTACACGCGTAATGACATTTTCACTTACTGCCAGTGTCACTGCTGTGAAAAAATCTAAAATTAGATTAGATTAGATGAGATAAACCTTTATCTGTCCTCCAGGGGTGGACATTGCAGTTCACAACAGCAGCAGGGTAAAGTACAGCACACAGAGTTGCAGTGTAATATAACAATAATAACAATAGGGGGGCACAATAAAGTCCAGTATATCAAATACAAAATAGGTAAGTTAAGTAGACATATACAGTTATTGCACTTGAGTTATTTACCATGCATGTGATACTTTAGGTGATGTGTCACCAGGGTCTCGGTCTCACCTTGACTGAAGTTCAATATCCTTTTTATTGTTTTGGTCTAAATATATTTAAGCCCACGAATAGACCAGGCAAAGTGAAGCTGGCCTCTCTTTTTTGTGCATTTTTTTCATCACACTGTTCACCCACTCACAAGTCTGTTTTTTTAGTTTTGTTATGTTATGTTCGTTATATTGAAAATAGTTCATGTTCAGTAAAATCTAATTATTACTTTGAAAAGTGTTGAACTATTTAATTATAAAGCCTTGCATATGAACACCAAATTATGTTAAATAAACCACACAACGGAATTTGTATTTATTTATTCAGTAACATGTGGCTCAGTATAGGTTCTGACATCTCACTACAGGAGAAAACAGTGTTTTAGGGTGGACTATAAAAAGATATCAGGCTAGGAATTACACTTAATGTCCAGGAGGTCCTTCCTCCAAACTATATCACGTAGCTGTTAAAGAAACAGAGAAGCTGCATAACGCTAACGAAAGACTTGCCTGTTTGAATGTGCCGATATAGCCTATAAAACGATAAGAACGTAATCTGACAATAATTCGTAGGCTATATCACATACGGGATCATTGATAGACGAAACAGATTTGACTACCGGCATTTGGTTGATAAATATGACAGCTTGTATTGTGGAGAATCCCTTATTTTTCATTTTAGATAACCTTAATAAAAATGACTCGTTTTATCCTTACTTAAACTTAAAAAACAAACGAATTAACCTCGTATATTCTATAACCATGACTATGAAAACATAATCGGTTTATGTGTCCTATAAATCCATCATTTGATTGTGTAGATTCGTCATTATCGGTCAAACTCTTCCACAAGCACTCATGAGCGCGCAGCCCTTGTCCAGAACGCGATTTGCCCCAGAGCGTCATCAGCCTCCCATCATTCCATTCCCCATACCGCGGAAGTAAACCAGGAAGTCAAAAAACTTTTTCGGCACATGCGCTAGGTGAGCAACTTCATTGGCCCTGTCCCAATACCCGCACTTGCGCCCTTGCGCCCTTCAATTGCGCGTTCTCGCTGAAGGGTGCAAGTGCGCAGGGTGTCCCAATTCTCCAGTAAGGTCTTAAGCCCCTCTGCGCCCTTGATCCGCACTTCCACGAAGCGTGCATCGATGCGGACTTTGGCGAAGTGTATTACCCACAATTCATTGCTGCGTGTGACGTTTTCACAAAAAAGGAGGAATAGGGAGATGTCTGGTGGTCGGCCCCATAGACAATAGATGGTATATAATGTCTATGGTCGACCCGCTCATGTGGTAAAGTGTCTTACCAAGTAAGGTGGTCAACAAGTTTAATTTGATTTGTGTTGCCCCTGAAAAAGTTAGTTTGTAATGTTTGCTCAGTTGAGTGTTTCATACATTTCCATTCAATTAGTTTGAAGCATAGTTTGCTCAGTTGTTGAGTTTGTTTTTATTACTTGCTCCAGAATATTCGAGTCAATTTGATTAATTTATATTTATTCAAAGTTGTAAAAAAAAAGAAATACAATAAACACCTTTTCGTAAAAACAATCAAAGGTCTTTTTTTATTTTATTTTGTCACGACAGCGAGAGTCTGACGCATACGTCTTCTTCGATTTCGGAGCTTCTTTCTTCTCAAAATAATTGTTTGGTGCAGCTTTAATAGGATTTTCAGCAGCAAAACTGCAAAAACAGCAACCGGTGTTGCCATTTTAGAGGTCGTAGTAATGACGCGCTGGCTAAATCTATGACGTAGTCATCACTGTCCCAATTCTCTAATTTTCGCACCCTTGTAGCCTACGCACTTCGAACCCTTCGCGCACTTCTACCACTTCCGCACTTCACAAAAGGGCGCAAGGGCGTAGTGCGGGTATTGGGACAGGGCAATTGAAATCAACGGCCGCCATTTTTCAATACCGTATCCAGGTTAATATTATAGATCCATGCGCTAGGTGAGCAACTTCATTGAAATCAACGGCCGCCATTTTTCAATACCGTATCCAGGTTAATATTATAGATCCATGGTTGGAACAGGGAAACATCTAGAATACACATGATGACAGGCCCTGGGGACCAGGCCAGTCCTGCTGCTGATAGAGAACAGCGCCCCCACACTCATGGCTGGGTGTGTGGAATCTGAATGTGTCTGAGATTCACTAGTTAGTGACAAGCCACCTGTATCAATCTGAGTCCATCTGAACCAGTCAACCTCAACGTTTGACTAGAAATCCTTATTAACGGTGTAGCCACTGCTTATAAACATATTATAAGTTAAATACTGTGCCGATATAGTTTGTGTGTATGCGTGTGTGTTCATAGATTCATTCATCATTCAAACGTCAAGCTAAACACACTGATGTTGTTTTAAGTTTCTGTGTTTGTATATGTAGGTTGAAAGAGCTATTAAAATCGTAGAAGAAACACTAATTGGTGAGATGTGTGTTTGTACATCCTGTGTGTGTAAGGTTGTGTGTTTTTTTAAGTGTTTGTTTTTGAGACTCTGCACCCCAATTTCTTTCCCTGCAGTCTGAGGTCATTTTCCATGCGGTAACCTGTTGCTATGGGAACAGAGGCCTGGGAGGCGGTCAACAGGCTTGACAGGGTCTTTTTGCATGTTCCATGTTCTCAAACATAATCTGTATCACACACACACAATCTCTCGCTTCACCCACACATCACACACACAATCTCTCACTTCACATCTGCCATACACACACATTCCCCTAAGCCTCCCAGCGTGCTGCTGACTGAGGGTCTTTGTGTCCAGATGTTGATATATTTATGTGCTGTGTCCACCTATGGTGCCCTGCATGGAAAAACAAATCATTAGTTGAAGATCTATTGAGGTCAGATTGTGCATTGTTTAATTGGAGTATAAAGTTCACACACAAAAAGAGACAATATATTTTTTGCAATCATGCGCCAAAACACACACAAACACACACTCACACACTCACTACCAGTCGACAGGGATGCCAACGGAGTTGACAGAGTGAGTCAGATTCACAGCTGGCATCTGTGTGAGGAATTTAAGGATTTGTAATTTGTGGATGAAGTTGTATTCATCACAATCAGTAGTACAAGTCGTACTTGTACTTGTCCCACAGGTTGTACTGTGTGTGCGTTGGTGTCACCATTCTTGCACATATATGTGTTCACCTCCCATGACTAATAAAATAATCTTCTTCACCTTATGCTTGTTCTACTCTATTAGAATCATATGTCATATCCTTTGTTGTCTGGTAACGTCCTAGTATCCTGCCCTGTATGTTTCTGTCATGCCTGGTAGCTGGTTTATCCATCCTCCAGACAGCCTCATAATATGATATCCTCAGCCCTGTCAGACAAACAGGTCCTGGCAGTCAGACAGACAGCTCCTGGCAGTCAGACAGACAGCTCCTGGCAGTAAAATAGACAGCTCCTGGAAGTTAGACAGCTCCTGGAAGTTGGACTGGCAGCCCCAGGCAGTCAAACAGGAAGTGAGACGCCTGTAGATCAGCCATCACAGACAGGTTTATGGACATCTGGTATGTTGACGTGTCCTGAGTGAGGAGTACGGTGCTTGTCTGTCAACATAGGGTCATAGGTCAGACAGGATGCCGGGACATCTGGAACCAGGAGCAGCTTTAGGGTCGGACAAGACTCGAGGGAAGCAGTCAGGAAATCCTGGTGTGTGACAGGAAGAGTGTCCGTCAACTGAATAACCCTGCCTAGAAATATTAAGGACATCTCTGATATTTGTCTGTTGAACATCCCCTTCCTGTGATAACGATTCAGGGGCTTGTACCTTGACTGTACGTTGCTTTATTTCAGGGGTGTCCAAACCTGTCCCTTGAGAGCCCCTGTCCTGACAGTTTTAGATGTTTCTGTGCTCCAGCACACCTGATTCTAATGGATGATTATTATGAGGCTACCACAGAGCTTGATAATGACCCATTCATTTGAATCAGGTGTGCTGGAGCATCTAAAACTGTCAGGACAGGGGCTCTCTAGGATCAGGATTGGACACCCCTGCTTTATTGTGTCTCACTGTGCTTTAATTTTCATGTACACACAGTTGTACACACAGATCTTAATAGAGAGCTTTTATAACACTGTCCAGTCCAGCATGGCCACAGAGCACCCCACAAAACAACACTGGCTCATTAACTGACCAGCAACTGGGCTGAGCTTAGGACAATTAGTTTGTGGTTAATTCACCAAGTTAAGTTGTGTTGTGTTGAATTCATGTGTTTTATGTCTATATTTAGCTCTGTGAGGCTGCCCTTTTCTCCTAAGATCTTAATTCCCTCCCCCACTCCCACACTCTCTCCCTCTGCTCCTATCCATTTTATACCCTTCTCTCTCTTCCTTTCTCCCTCCTCTCTTTCCATATCTCCTTTCTTGTTTCTGGGTGGGATCAGTGCTGAGACAGAAGTGTGTCTGGCCCACGCATGGGTGTGGTCTGCAGGTGGGGGTGTTAAAGAGCGTCTGGTGTCTGGTGATAAATATGTTTTCTCTTGTGTGTTTGTCTGTGTCTGTGTGCCAGCATGTGTGTGTACATGTGTGTATGTGCTTATTCCTGTGTGTATGTATGTGTTTCTGCTTTACTTTCTGCATTACTTTGCGACAACACACTGAATGTCCAGCCCCTGTCTGTGGTTCCCTTCACAGGCGGTGCCGCATCCTGCAGTAAAGCTGCCACCAGCAGAGCCATTAATGCATCCTCCTCTGGGAGCCAGGGATGGGGCATCCACTTGCCCTGACCTGAGCCAGCTCTGGTGTCTAACCCTCTGGCACACTTCCTCACAGAGCCCTGACATAAGGTACCCAGGACTGAGTACCAGACATACAGGAGCATGTGTATGTGTTTTGTGAGCTATTCTTTATTTTCGGGGCTTGTATCCATCATGTTCTTCACTCTCCTGTCCCCCCTTCCCACCTTCCAACTCTCTGCCCTCCTCCCCCTGTCCCTCCCCCTTGCCCTGCAGGAGGTTGGGTTTGACATGCTGCCTCAATTGAAGCTCTACTTCCCCTCCCTCCCCATCCTGTTCTGGTGGCAGGGCTATAATAGTACGCGTAGCTGTTATGGGCTCAGTCTGGTTAACTTCACAAACCCGGAGGGAGAACAGAGAGACAGAGAGAAAGAGAGAGAAGGGAGAGTAGAAAGAGACAGGAAAAAAGTGAGAAAAAGAGAAGTGTGTGCAGCACATTTAGGACCACAGAACAATTCTGAACCGAAGAGAAACTCCTTTTTTGTTGTTGTTCCTCTCTTTTCTTCTCACTTCCATGCACACACACACTCAGGGGCATCAGTATGTGTGTGTGCTGGTTCTGCCGTCTAGCGTATGTGCTCTGCTGGATGTGTGTGTCGCTGTGTGTGACCAGGGAAGAGTTTGAGGTGAACTACATGGATCATTATGACAACGAGATCACACAGGAGCACCAGAGAGGTCAGTTTCATTATTCTTATAGTTAACCTCATTCTTTGTCTTCCAAGCTCATCTCTTTCTCTTGTTTTGTAATGTCCTGTCTTTGACGTGAATCTATATTGAACAAATCCCCTCCTGTCTTCCCCTTGAATCAAGAATTCATGAAATTATTCACTTTTAAAATAAGCCACAACTTCATGTCCAGATCTCCCAGCCTGCCACCAGAGAACACACTCGTTATTTAGCATTACTGGTGTTCAACATATGCTGATGAGGCAGCCGATTCTTGGTTTGTTCCAGAACTCGTAATCTGGTTCTCTGCCTGTTTTGTTCTTCTGTATCTTGTTTTGCTATTCTCTATCTGTTCTGTTCCTCTGTGCATGATTCTGTGGTCATCTGTTTTTGTCTTTAGTCTTTGGTTCTCTGTCTGTTCCAGTCCTGAGTGACTGGTTCTCTGGTTCTTTGTCCCTCCAGAAGAGTCGACAGAAACACCCTGCCAGGCAGCAGAGTTAACCCGCTGGGATAGGCTGTTCATTGCCCTGGAGGACTCCCACATGAGGCAGAACATGTTGCTGGAAGCCCTGGATGACTGCTGCGGAGGGATGGCCTCCCTCACAGCCAAGGTGGAGAGGCTGACCACAGGGACGTGCCAGCAGTGTGTCCCCACCCTGGAGGCAGTGTGCCAGGGCCAGGTGGAGCAGGTGAGACTGAGGCTGCAGCAAAGCCTAGTGGAGCTGAGCGCCGAGGGAGAGCAGAGGGAGAGGAGGATCAATGCAACACTGCAGCAACTCTTGCAGAGCAGCCAGGAGCAGAACGCCCAGCTTGGCAGGCTGGAGGCTGGGGAGCAGAGAGGGGAAGAGGAGCAATGGCCAGTAGGGACTGGGAATGGTGGGATGGTTCCTGGTTTGGGGGAGGAGCATAAGGGAGCGGGACAACAAGCAATGAAGCCCGGAGGTTTGGGGGCGGGAGTAGCAGGGAATTCTATCCAATCAAGCGTGAAGGAACAGGATGTGACATCTTCAACTGACATGCTGAAGCTGGAGAGGGCCCTGGTTACCATTGCTAAGGAACTGCAGAAGGTGCAGGTACAATTGAGTCTGCTTAAGGAAGAATAGATGGTGGAGGGAAAAGGAAAAAGAGAGGCTCTTGAGAAGGGAAAGAGATGGGCAGGTGATGAAAGAATTTGACCCTGTCCTGAGGCCTACCCCACATATCATACCATCTTTTATAGATTGGCAGACTGAAGAGGTATGTCCTTAAACAACTGATCACTTATTTGTGATTGATACTTTATTATTTCCATACCGTTTAAAATGTTCTGAATATAATAAACAATATTAAGCTCATTTTTATTATTCTGTTTTATTAAGCCTGCCTAGCCTTAAATTGGGACTTGTAAGGTGTGACTATGAAAGGCCTGGGTCGCTGATTTAAGTCAGAAGTCATAATAATGCATGCAACTTTGAACAAGGAAAATAGGAGACCATTTCCAGGAGCCCTATCTAAAGACCTAAAAAAATCTATCTAAGCATACAGTGTCCTTTTTCAGTGCCTGCTAAGGTTATGTTCATATTTACCCTCCCATATTGTGATGCTATTTAACTTTCTTGATTTTCTGTATTCATTGTCCAGTTTTCTGTGATACTCAACTTGAGTGTAACAGACACCTGTACCTTACATATGTGTAATAAACTCATCGATTTAGTATTTCTCTCATCTTAACAATTCCTTTCCTTGGAATGGCACTTACAGAGCATTGGGTAACATCTAAAACGTCTTCAAGACAGCTGGAAACTGGAAGAGTGTAGTGTGTAGTACAGAACATACTGTGTATATTGTTCTGGATGTTTGTATTATTTCTGTGAGTTTGAAGACTGCAGCTGTATAACGTCTTTATGGGGATGTAATTAATAAAGACTCCTCACAACATGTTAATTATTCTCTGGAAAATGTCTCTCCCTTCTGTGTGTATGTGTGCAAGTGTGTGTTTGTGTTAATCAGGGCTATACTGACATCACTCACACATGTTCACTAATGAAAGGTTTATGACCATGGCAGTGTGTATGTGTGTGCTCGCGTGTTTTTGTGCCTTTCTTTTCCACATAAATTAGCAGCAGGGTGTTGCACTGCACACCCGATCTCAGAAATTTTTTTAAGAAAACTGTAGCTTGACCTCATTTTTTGGATGTCTCTGGGTTCATTATAAACATGGAGGGAAAGTGAGAGGAGGTGACAGGAGTGGAGAGAAAGAGAGAGAGAAGCAGAAAGGATCAGAGAGAGAGGCTGCCAATTTTACGGTGTGTGCAGTGCCGCTGCTGGCCATTTTGGCGCCCTCAGCTGCATTATTTTATGATGCATAAAAATAATGAGAAAAAATTCGTAATATTTAAATACTGAATTCATATTTGCATTATCATTATTATGACTGTGATGATTTTTCATGATTTTTCATTCTTCCACTTCATCTGTCTATCCATCTTTGTCTCTCTCCTACGCTTATCTGCCCACCCACACAGGATCACCAGTTCTTTCCTCTCCCGTCCTCTCTCCCTTTTTCTCCTCCTCATCTATTTCCCCGCACCCTCCATGCTAACAGCCAGATAAATGCCATTGATTGGTCTGGCCAACCCTCAACAGGCTCAGAAGAACACTTCATCCTGTGAAAAGAAGCCGATAGCTCCCCCCCCCCACACACACACACACAAGCCATGCAAAACCTGAAATATCTGGCACTTGAGTGTTTGTCGTGAAGATGGTGTGAGAGTAAAAGTGGCATCCATGACAGAAGGAGAGAGAGAGTGAAAGCGAGTTAGAGACAGAGAGAGTTATAGACAGAGAGAGAAAGTTAGAGAGGGCAGCTGTTCACACCATTAAGACTTTAATGTCACATTACATCACTACACACAGGACAAGATTGGCACATTTCCAACTGCAACAACAACAATACAAAATAAATACATCTGTCATTTTATATTTTCCAATCCATCACAATATGGACACACTGCTCTCTCAGACTCCACACCTAACCCAGCATTAAACAGTGTCTCTTAGGACATAGGCGGAGAGAGATAAGGAGTGAAAGACAGAGGGGAGGAGGGGAGAGAGGGTGTGACGGAGGGAGATACAGAGCATCAGAGAGAGCATCTGAGAGAAAGTGTTGAAACAAGTGTTGTCTATTTGATGGGTGAGTCCAGAATCTCCTCGTACTCTTCCCTCTGTCTCCTCCCAGCGGTGCGAGAGGGAAGGAGCTTCATTGCCACCAGCCAACTCACACTCGCCGTCACTACCACGCCCCCTATGATCTCACAGACGGTTGGCTCCCACGGCAGCACAGCAAACTGCAGCACCATCGCCACGGGGATCTCGATGCTCAGAGAGGCAGACACCAGGGCAGGTTGTATCCTGGAAAGGGCGTGGGTGATCCCCAGGAACCCTCCGACGGAGCAGACACACAGCCCCAGGAGAAGGCACCATGCCAGGGCCCCTGAGTGCCAGACAGCTCCCTCCTGGAGCAGGACCATGGAGGCCCCCGCCGACACACAACCGGTCCAGCTGATGGTGAACAGGGCAGTACTGATGCAAAGCCGCTCCTTGAGCGAGCGATACCCGACCAGGGCCAGGGCCATCCACAATCCCGCCATCACCGCCAGCGACCAGCCGAACGCGCTCCTCCAGAACAAGGCAGACTCCTCGCTGGACCCCGATCGCTCCGGCACCCCGGTCTCGCCCGCATCTGGGATCAGCGCCAGCCCCAGCCCACACACCCCTGCAGCTGCCGCGGCCCCATCAGCCAATCCCAGCCTCTCTTCCAGGAGCAGGAAGGCCAGCGTTGCTGATAGGGCGGTGGTCGCCAGGCGCCAGGTCACTGCAGCGCCGTCGGGGGAGATGAAAGACATGGAGGAGTAGGTACAGCAGAGGGAGAAGGAGTATGCAAAGCCAAACAGGGCGACACGGAGTCGTACGCCCTCAGGGCCCAAGGGGTGCTCCCCCTGTTGCAGTGGTACAGCCAGGGAGAGTAGCTGGAGCACGGACCGGACCAACAGCAGAAACAGGGGCCCCAGGCCGAAGTGCTCTGACGCCAGGCGGGTCAAAACCATCACGCAGCCGTTAGCTGCTGCTGCCGCCAGCACACCCACCCATGTCAGCCGCGACGCCGACACGGACGCTTGGCCAAAGCTGGCCAGCTGCTCTCCCACCCCCCTTCCGGCGCCCTTCACACCCCCATCTCCCCCCTCCACCCCCGCCGGAGTTGGCTTGAAGGACGCCTCTTTGCTTTTGTCCTTGCCCCCAAACAGAGTCCGACCAGGCCACTTCCTGCTCTCGGTCAGCTTTTTCCTGTCCGAGCTTTCCTCCAGGAAGGAGCCGAAGTCTTCGAAGGAAGGCGCATCATCGTACCCCTCGTCCCCCGGCTGAGGGAAGTGTGTGTGGACGCTGGGCTGCGGGGAGAAGGGTGCCTGCGTGGCATACTTGGCAGTGACAGTGTGAGGGTGGATCTTCACTCTCTTCTTCGAACTCCCCAGGAGGTGGGTGGACTCCATGGTTACACCTACGAGCAGACACACGCGCGCACACACCTGTGGGGGCGAGAGAGAGAGAAGAGTCACAGACACTCTGCAACTGCTGTTTCTACAAACAAAGCTACATTTACATTTACCCATTTAGCAGAAGCTTTTATCCAAAGCGACTTACAAGAGAGTTTTACAAAAGAGCATTGGTCACTGAGCATAGCAACGTGATAGACCCCTTATAGATCATGAAACATACATTGTGAAACTAATAAGTGCCAAGGGAAGAGCTATAAGAGCTTTTAGACAAATTACAAATTGAAGGTGAGTCTCCGACGGACAGTAGTCTACCTATGGGACGCAAACAATAAAGCAACTATATACTGACACCAGCTATTCAGATTCTCCAATTAGTTGTTTTCTTGCATCTAAAAGGTACTGACATTGTCGTAATGATTGCTTTGAACCAAACAGAGGCTGGCATTGTCAGTTCATATAAGGCCACTTGCATCCTAGCAATGATCTCTAAAGATTCAAGCTACCTGGGGTGGGTTCCCTCACGGTTTACCCTCCCTCCTTTATCACTTCATCATTCCACCTTTCCGCTCCGGCTAGTTTTCTCCCGCCATCCCTACCGTTACGTCCCTTCCTCTCTCTCTCCTCCCCAGTAGGGTAGCTGCTCTGACAGAGCGCTGGTATTAATAAAGTCTCATTCTGGTTCGACTGCATCTGCAAGTAGAGGGCTGTCTGTGTCTGTCAGCCTGGCTATCTGTCTGCACTGAACTGTCTTTAGCTCAAACGGCCTCATCTGCCTTGTCTTCTGTTCTGTTTGTGTATCTGAATGATGTGTTCCTGTAGCGTAATGGGTCCCATTATTGGCAGCACTGGTGGTTCAGTGGTTGGATTCTTGCCTACCATGTGCAGAAGGCCTGGGTTTCATTCCCGGTGGGGGTTCGAATACTTGCCAATGCATTGAATATGTGTGCGCCTGTGAAATTACGGTAAACAGACGCTATGGGATACTGCACCCGCGTCATCCTGGTACTGACCGCGTGTGTGTGATGTCAAGGTTATCTCGGTCTGTTTTCGCCTGCTGATGACGCGCACATACACACACAACCACACAGCCGCAGCCAAAGACTAAATATAGATCGACTGGAATCGGTAATCTAACCTCCTTGTATAATAAATACCCCGCCTGTGGCAAACTTATGAATGGTACGGAGAGGCGCGTCCCCGCCACGCAGAACAAGAACCTCATGCGCCCGCAGTTGTTCTGGATCAGATCACATCATCAAAGGTCACACATGTGGCCCAAATATCCTACAGCACATCTAATGAGTTTAGTGTTAGGTATAATCTGAAGCGATATGTTTTACCCTGAAAATATGCTCACGATTTCCCCTGACAAGTTCCGACACCTGCAAAAACTGATCAACTACCGCCATATCCTGTCGGTACCATGTAACTCACCTGTTCTCTCACAAGAAGAAATCCCTCACCGGAATATGACTCCGTCAGCGCAAGCTCTTGTCGTTTACCGAGCTCATTAATCAGCTGTCTGTCGATTAGAAATCACCCATCATTTCTTCATGCCTGTCCCTCTGCGACAGTCAAGCGCTCCTCAGGGACTATGCGCCCTGTCTTAAGTCTTCTCCGGTGGCGCTTCGCTCAGTTGTCCTTGAGCTAGACTATCCAGCTTGTTGGTGCCACAAACCGTCTTTAACTGGTCCAGACCAGAACCTCTCATTCACACATCACGGGTGCGACGCTCCTTGTCAGCCTTGCGGAGAGCGGATGAGGGAGGGTTGAAGGGAGGGAGAGAAGGAGAGAGGGGGGAGAGACTAATTGTGTTTGAGCATGCGTACGGAAAAAAACACCGTGCATCATCAGCACCAATGATCATTGGCTGGTAACTGTCACTGTGTGTGTGTGTGTGTGCGTGCGTGGATGTGTGTGTGTGTCGGTGTGTGTATGTGTGTGTGTGTGTGAGAGAGAGAGAGAGACAGAGAGAGAGAGAGTCGCACATGTACATTTAAGGTCTCTTGGGAATCTTAGCCTTTCCTAGTCTAAATGATTGTTCTTTTGCAAATGTGCATTGTTTTTTTTTAAACCTTCCTTTGGCAGCCAGTTGTTGAATACCCTCGAGGTTTGTTGTCCGTGGATGGAAAATGGAAAATGAGAGAAGGGGGGCATTCTGAGAGAGAATGGAGAGAAATCGCAAGAGAGTAAGAGAGACTAAGACAAGAAATGGAAGGGGTGAGAGACAGAGTCTGTAGGTGAGAGCGAAAGGAAGATGGCGACATTGATAGAGGTATATCCAAATGTTGCAAACTTGTCTAGAGTGCTGTCTCCTATCAATGAGTCTACAGAGGTTGACCTCTCAGCCTGTCCTCTATCTCCCATCATTCCATCCATTCATTCTTCGTTCTTCCACCACTGTTCCCTCATCCTTGCCTCATCCTCCCATCTGGAAAGCCTCCTTTCTCCTGCTCTGTCTTGTATCCCTCCATTTTGAAATACTCCTTCTTTGTCCAGTGAGCTGAATTGTCTTCTGGATCTTCTGTGGCACCTTTACTATGTTTCGCTGTGGATTCAAGTCATTTGTGTGTGGGTGTGTGTGTACCCAAAAGGGAGAATCATTCATGGTTTCCATGGTAACAACCGAGCAGGCTTTTTTGGACTAAGCTATTTGGGGCAGCGCTGAAACTGTGTGCCAGATTTAGAGGTATGAGTTTAAGAGACAAACGGACAAGTTTGTTCGGAATTAACGGGAATTAGATGGTGGGAGAGGAGAGAGACAGCAAAGGGTGAGAAGGAGGGGGCCGGGGAACAGACAACAGAGGCGAACAAGAGAAGAGAGTGGACCAATTTGGGGGCAAGAAAGATAAGTTTGTTGGAGGTGGCACATGTGTAAGAAAGAGCAGATGTGAGGGAGTGGGGGGTTTCATGAGGGGGGGCAGGGGGGCTGGGGACGTACTGTCTCATCCCTCTCTGCTGACAAATGAATTATTAGGTAAGGAGCAGAGCGAGGGAAGAGCTTTCAGGGAAACCGAGTCTGACAATCGGTTTTCTAAAGTAATTTCCTGTGCCGAGGAAACTTAATCTACACACATACTGTAGGTCATATGTAAGAGTTCCACTAGAGTACAGAGAACATGGGGTTCAGTCAGTGCAAAGCTGTACCCTCTGTAGAAAACAGGATTCATCTCCACAAATCTGCCTTTCAACCGTTTATGTTTTAAACCAATGTAATTTGTTTCCATAGCTTGTTGAAAAAACAAAAAACATAAACAAAACAGAATAAACAGTAAATAGTTCGGCAAACTATTGTTCTACATATCTTAAGCCATTGTTCCCCACCGAGGAAAGAGGCAGAATAATAACAGTAATACATCCATGTACCTTCATATACATATGCTTGTCACATATACAACCTTACAATATCAGACCTACAGTAAGTAGTTGATCTCTTTTAACCTCTTTATTTTCTAATTTTTCTCATTCTTGGTTTTTAGTGTTCACAGACAAAAATGCGGTCACGTAGGTTCAGGGTGAACCTAGGTGCAAATGAGCTGAGGAGGCAGAATTTTCAATTTTCAAAAGAGTACAGGGTAACATTTGAATTCACCTGCTTTATTTCAGTGTTGAAGGTGGGGCCTTTTTGACCTGGACATGGACCTGACTAGTACAGGGAGGGGGAGTTGCAGAATATGAAGAGAGCGAAAGTACAAAACCAAACAAGCAATAACATGTACGGCAATGGAAAAACACGTCTGTGTTCATGTGAGCTCTGAGGATGATGTGTCTGTCAGCAAGGCTCATTTTTATTCCAACAGATAATAAAGACATGACAGACCCTGTCATGTATTGTATAGGTATTGTAAAGGGTTGCTACCTTCTGTAGTGTGGTACACTAATGGTAATTAAAGTGTGTTACAAATGGAATTAAGGATATCTCATATCTTGTTGAATTATCGAATAAAACGGGGCACCACCTCTATTTTGGAAAGGAACAGAGGAAAACCTTATGGGTAATTAACGAATAAATAGCCTCTTTAATGATCAGTCTCATTACCTGACGTAGTGGTTCCTTAGAATTAATGCAGATCCGATGACCGAGAATTTTATACAAAGGTTTATTTAAGGCAAATGAATTGATGGAAACAAATACTAGAATCTATGTATGTTAGTTGGATAATTGATACAGTGTGTTATACCAAATGAAGGACAGGGGACAAGGGTGAACAAATTTGGTCTGGCCTAGTAGAAAGACAAAGGGACGATTATGCTAAGCTTTGCTACAATGAGGTTAGGATATTCGCTAGTTAGCAACATTTACAGTTCACAGACAATGCCAAAGTTCACTAGTAAGAATTTAGTTTCGCCAGTTACGTGTAGCAGTTGAAGAAAGCAGCCGTGTTCTCCTTGGTTGATCAAATCAGGAAAAGCACAGGATAGTTCCTTAGGGTCCGGGGGGGGGGGGGGGGGGGGGAATTCTGCTTCAGACGGGACGAAAGACTGATGTTCTCAGGTGTTGTCCGTGGAAAGAGGATGAGCAATGTCTCTTCTCTGTGTTTTATATCGTGACCAAGGGGGTTCGTCTTTGTGCTGTGACCTCTGTCTATTGGCTCAGGGCTTTAAGACAACAGCCTCCTGTGGTCTCTCACCGGGGGGTCCTTGTTCAGTGTTGGATTTCTCCAGATGTCTGTGGGTTCTGTTGACATCCATATCTAGCAATACTTTATCAATGAGTGATCTTGTTAGTCATACACGATTATTTCAATACTAATGGCGCTTTTCCACCGCATGAAATCAGCTCGCCTCGCCCCTACTCGCATTTTTGGCGTTTCCACCGCAGTTCCATGGTACCTGGTACTTTTTTTACCTGGCTAGCGGGTACTTTTTTGGTACCTTCTTGCTCTAGGTACCAGGCGATCTTAAGTCGAGCTAAAAGGTGACGTCGGCAGACGGCCGGCCATTGATTGGCCAGAAAGTGTGACGAAGTCACGAGAGCGACTTAAACAACAGCGCCGCATCTAATACTTATTACTATCAGATACAGTCCATTACACCAACAGTCTACAAGCTTTTTAAAAGTCAGATAAGTTACAAAAGACTAGTTCGTCAACATGGCTAAAATTATAATGTGGGTTCTGTCCACTTGTGGGTTGCGTTGGTGTTATTTACGTCGCGTACAAAAAGACGTCAGGGCCTACGTCACGCCCCTTTCGCCGAGTACTTTTTGAGGTACAATTTGCGGTGGAAAACCACCCCACGGGTTCAGGAGTTTACTACAAACCGAGTATAGTCGGGTAGAGTCGTGCTACATTTGCGGTGGAAAAGCGCCATAAGAATGATCTGTTTGTGTTTTGGAGAAAGGGGTTTACATTAAACATCATTATTACATCATACATTAGGTCACACAGAAGTCCTGACGTCCTTTTAGTATCCATGGTTATTGAGTTTATGAGATGCTTTGAAATCCGTAAAGTGTCTGTCTTTTTGGAAATCCTCTTGATGAGTATTTGGACCAGTTGAATCCAGGCCTGTGGGCGTGGATTTGTCCTTTCCTGGTTGGTTGTGTTGTGGTCTCTGCTACACTTCCATAACTCCCCCCACACACACACACAAACTCTTATGCTGTCTATTTTTCTCTACCTCTCTCACACCTGTTCATCCTCTCCTGTCTTTCCAGCGCACTCTTCCTTCTCGTGGGGAGGGGAGAAAGAGAAATAGGGCGTGTGACAGAGGCGAGTGTTTATGACCTATAAGCGCTGAATAATTATTCATAGACTGTCGTTCTGCAGTGTGAATGCAGATTCCCTCATCACGGTAGGAGGGAAGGCGAGCAGGAACCCAACCTCAGCAGATCTCTTCAGAAAGCTCTGGCGCTTTCTGGCCTCATAAACAGCCAGGATCCCCTTCACTGCCACCATGACGAGACCACTCAGCAATACAGATCAGCGGTAGCATTGAGAAATGTTTCACACACACACACACACAAACACACACAATTGCAGCCCAAATCTGTTCTGTGCCATATGCTCAAGGCAAGGGTGGGGGCAGGGGAAATGGTGGTTGGATGATGGACTGCCTCTGCCCTGCTCCAGCGAAAAGGTGGTGATTTCACCATCGTGTTCTATGCCCACAAATAGAGCACTCTGCCTCTCATACATTTTACATTAACCCTGTTGGAGAGAGTGAACAGAAAGAGGCTGAACGAGGTAGAGCGAGGGAGTGGGTAGCAGGGGAGATGGAGAGGGAGAGAGGCGGGGGGGGAGATGAAAAGAGAAGGAAGATAACAAAGATATTCCAACACTGTGAGTAAGGTCAAAGGGAATAAAACGTTGAGAAACCAAACTGTCATGGGCATCCGTGCACGCAAATATGCACATCATTAAGTAACTGCAACCTGTCGACCATGTCAATGGTTTTCCAGCGGCATTGTTTAGGGGAAACACTAATGAACCCTCGCAATGGGTTGAGTAAGGTCCCTAACTGCTACACTTCCAAAATGTGCACCTTGCATCGGAGAGGCCAACTCTGTAACCTAATACTAATCAATGGAATCCCTGTTTCCATGGTTACTACGGCCCCTTGTCTTAAGTTGCAGACAGGCCATTAACTTTCTCAGTTTTTGTGTTTGTGTGTATGCATGGTGTACGCACATATTCCGGTGCCTAGGAAGATTTGTTGCACTTGATGTTAGTTTCCTCCGTAATCACAAACGGACAGTTGTAACCGATTTGATATTCTTGTACTCACTGTAAGGTATATTATTATCGTTGCTTGCTTTCCTACAGGTACACTATTGCACTTTTTGAGGTTCATGGTGTTTAATTGTAACTCGTTTAACTGAATGCTCTTATGGTTCTTCCCTTTGGCACTTGTTTTGGGTTTCTCACAATATATGATTCATGTTCTGGCTACCCGCAATGTTGGGTTTGTTATTATCAGTGACCAATGCTCGTTTATAAATCTCTCTCTTGGAAGTTGCTTTGGATAAAAGCGTCTGTTAAATGAATAAATGTCTGCTAAATGAATAAATGTATACAGACATTAGAACAACACACTTTGTCCCATTGTGTGAACAGAGCATAATAAGGCTTAGCTACATGACAAGAGAACAGAACAGGCCAGGCAGGCAGTCTTACATATGGGGGGAAGATAGGGGGAGGTCTCAGGAAAAGGGGCCTAGAATGGGGTGAGGTAGGGATGGAGAGGGAAAAAGAACAGGGTATGGGAGGGAGGGAAGCAGGGGCGGATCTAGAACATTTTACATGGGGGGGCAAAGGGGTGGCAAGAGGTCTTGGCAGGGGGTCATGGGACAACAGTACGTGGGCAGCTGGGGGGGCAAGGCTCTCAAGTGGGGGGGCGGCTGCCTCCCCATAGATCCGCCCCTAGAGGGAAGGAAGGGGTTGTGTAGGGAGAGATGGTTGGGGAGGTCCATCTAAAGGTGGGGGTGGGCAAAGAGGAGGAAGGAGGATAAGCTATGGAGGAGAGAGCGGGGAAGGAAGGGAAGAGTGAGAGTATGGGTGAGAAAGGAGAGGGTTAGGGAAAGAGGGTGTGGGAGTGGGTAGGGGATGGAAAGAGAAGAGAGGGGTGAGAAGAGATTGGTGGAGAGGAGAGGGTGGGAGATAGGGTGGGACAGAGTGAAGAGGGAGGGGGATAGAGGAGAGGTTGGGAGAGAGGAGAGGGAGAGAGGAGAGAGAGGAGCGGTGTGGTGGGGAGACTAAAAATATATTAATACGGCAGTCAAAACCGCCAGCCATACACATCACACAAAATTGCAGCACCAAACCAAATAATAACACAGTTTACAGACGACAAACAAAAGAAATCCACTTCCCCCCACACAGCAACTCTTCCAACTTTCCCACCGCCAACAACATGAGAACTCCATACATGAGCTTTCCATGATTAGCACCAACAATACTGTGTTTGCATTGAGTGACCCTATACTCCTAGCCAACTGTTCATGTTTGCTAAACTGCCAACTTTGCCTTCCCAAATAAATAGAAAGAAAGAGATGAAGATGGGAGAGCGAGAAAGGAGAGGTAGGTTGAAAGGAAAGGTTGGGAAACGTGAACAAGTGAGGGAGAGTAGTGGTAGAGGGAGAGCAGAGGGTGGCGAGGAGAAAAAAACGAAGACAAGTGAGAGGGAGAGAGGAGAGGGTGAGGAAGGAGGTGCTGAAGGAAGGAAATGGTAGGGGAGAGAGGGAGAGAAGAGGGTGGGAAGGAGAGGAGAAGTAAGGCAGAGACAGTGCCGCTATTAGCCATTTTGGTGCCCTGTACAGAATTCCTTTATGATGCCCCCCCGACCCTGAAAAAAAGTCCTAATATTTAAATACTGAAATTATATCTGCATTTTAATTATTATAACTGTTTTTTTTTTTTTTTATTCCCCCTCAGCACTTGGAGCCCTATATGCACAGCGCATGATGCATGTGGTGGGAGTGGCGGCACGGGCAGAGGAGAGTTGAGAAGAGAGGTGGGGGAGAGAAGAAAAGCGAGGCAGAGAGGAGAGGAAGAGAGGAGGAGAGACACCTCCTGTAGAAATGGATCTCAGTCAGTCTTTCTAGGGGATGAATGGACAACTGTAAGACTGTTCCAGATCTGATCAGTTCTTCACAGGTATATTTCAGAAGTGCCAGTGAGCGACAGGGGAAGAGGGGGAAAGAGAGAGGGAAGGGAGGAAGTCTTTTGTCTGTGTGGCAAGATACTACCTGCATGGTTCCTGGGTATAGAGGCACAAGGAGTTGCTATGTGTGTTATGTGTGTTACCTTTATTTCTGTTAATTTACATTACGAAGGAGAGGATAAGTAAAATATTGAGATGGGGTAACCACCCTGCAAACTAACAGCAATAAAAGCAGTGCAGTAATACTTACGTTACACCTTCCTGACTCAAAACTTGTATTTCAGGGCTGCTGTATATGTGTATGTGCATTAAGCCTATGTTGTGTTTGCATTGCATGGGTAACGTGTCCTTGCCCTGTCACTGTCACGCAGGGGCGGATCTACGGGGGGGCAAGGGGGGGCAGCCGCCCCCCCACTTGAGAGCCTTGCCCCCCCAGCTGCCCACGTACTGTTGTCCCATGACCCCCTGCCAAGACCTCTTGCCACCCCTTTGCCCCCCCATGTAAAATGTTCTAGATCCGCCCCTGCTTCCCTCCCTCCCATACCCTGTTCTTTTTCCCTCTCCATCCCTACCTCACCCCATTCTAGGCCCCTTTTCCTGAGACCTCCCCCCACAATTTTCTAGATCCGCCCCCGCTGTCACGTCTCCACATCGTCAAGTTCATTCAGGCACAAACACACCACACACACTTGCTTTGCAGCGCGCTCCCGCGAGTGCAACGTTGGCGGGGTCTTTGCAGTCCCTCCTCTCCTCGTTCCCGGGGCGCGCTCCCGACGTGGTATTATGTGTCCGCCAGGGGGCGCTGTGGTCCCGGTGTGGACCTGCGCCATACTATCTGCATTACAGCGAGGAAAATACCACCAGATGGCGGTTTAGGATTGCTGCTCTTCTCAAAGGCGCGGTTCTGCTCGCATAGCCAATTTTCAATATTAAAATCCTTTCGGTTGAAATAATAATATCCATCGAATAATTTGGGAGGTTGTAATTTGGTCAACGATGGTTGGTGAAGGTGAGTTTCTCGTGGTTTTGGGGATGTTTTGGAGCAGTGGAAAAGAGGGACGGGGCGCCTATTAAAGATGGTGGCCATTGAAACCTGGTGATGTTGTGGGGGATGGGCAGAGCAGCTAGCGGGGGTGAATGAGCCTCTCTCTCTTTCTCAGTTACGTTTTTCAGAGCTATTAGCTTTGCTAGCTAGCATGCTATATTTCGACATGACAACCTGCAGGAACGAAATCGATCAGCTAACATTGTCTGACATGACAGGGTGCCCACGCCGTTATAAACGTAATATGCATCGCTAGAGTTGATTTTTTTTTTGTCAACAAACCAGCGGAGATCTCAGCATCATGTTTCGCTGGCGGGATCCCTTCAGTGTCACCCACTCATATGAGCTAACTAGCCTACTGATGCTCAGTCTTAGCTCCCTAGGTTGTGTCTAGTATGCTCTAAAGATGATCAGCATAGTTCGTACCTTTTTGAGAGACTCGATGCATAGTTGCTCCCTGTATTCTTTTTTGGGGGCACACGTTTGGATTGAGAGATCGTGCTTTGTATCACTGACAACATTTGATGTCGCTGTCAATTGTCGCTTAATGAGACTCCAGATTGCGCTTCAGGTGTTTACAGTTGCTCTGTTTGGGATTTGTGACTTTATGAGCGACACATTTCTGGCGTCATTTGAGCATTAGAATTGATAGGTTTTGTCCATCTTTCCCGCCCCCCTTCTTTGCTAGGAAACGAGAGAATGCGTGTCTACTTGTGGGGGGGATGGGTGTCGAGACCTATTTCATAGTTACCGTCTACTCCTACAGGTTTTCCTTAGCATTACCCCCTCCCCTTCAGGAGTCACAGCTCGTGTTGATATATAAATAATTGGGGTTGTTTGGAGTTGTATCCAGGCGATCATTGTGCCTTGGTAATCTTTTGTAAACAAAGCTGTTAGTGTTATGTAACAGTATAAGAGCTCCATGTGATTTCTTAACCATGCAGACTTATTCCCCTGTTTGTGGCCAACACTGTTGAAGCATGTTTTGAATGATGACATTCATTTGGATGAAGAATGAGTTATGGGAGGCAGTCAAAGATGTTAGAAAACCTATTATAGTATGCTACAAGCTTGGCAAGGCTGTTTACACTGTTTCAAGTGTTAAGTTTTGGATTATTACCAACGTTGACCCACGAATGTGTGAGGTGCATACGTTTTTGTGGAAACTTGTCAGTTAAGATCTCATATCACTGCAAAGTGTTTGCGTGTGTGTATGAATCCCCAAGAGTTTTGTGTCAACCTTTGACCTGTCACTGAAGCCTATTGCTGGAGAAGTAATAACCATGTAGCAGCAAAGGCATGCTGGTTTATTGCAAAATCAGGATGAAGGTTCTGGGACAGCAATAGGTATAATAGAGGGTATAGGTGTTGCTACAGAAACCGGTATGAATGGTATAGCATATTAGGAGGCTTAGAGAGGATAACGGCATAAATGCCTTATCTTACCCTGTCAAATACAAGGTTGTAATCATAGCACCAAAACCAACTGGAGATACATGGAGAGAGAGAAAGAGTGAGAGAGAGTATGCGACAACAGGAGGTGATGTGGAAATGTTTCCTTGTGTCAACAGATGGCTGATTATCATAGAGCAAGAACAAAGAGTATTTAAGAGCGTCTAATAAATGACTAAATGTAAATGCGGAAGAGCGTTGATCATCCCATGTGGGGAGTGTTGTAGAGAAATAAATTAATAATAAATAAATGGAAATAAATCAGGTTGTAGGTGTTGTTGACCCTCCCTGTGACATTGTGGTCACAATGCCATCCAGCTTGATTAGTTGTTGGAGAGTTAGCAGACAGTTGGCTCTACCTGTGTTTTCTATTTCAATTTTTCACTAGCTACAATTTTAAACCTGCTAGTATTTCACTCAAGACATCTTAGAGACATCAACTGATTATCAATATTGTTTGAGTATGTGAAATTGTGTTTTGGTTGCTTGGGTACGTAATAAAACTGAACAGTTTTATTATTATTGACTTTTTTGTTTGTTATGGAGGGACAGTGTACATTAAATGCACCCAATTATAGCCAAAAGGCTAGTTTCCATTGCTAGTCCCCCTGCCAGAAGGAGAATGGCAAAAAATACCTATCAATAAAAAAAAAATACAAGCAAAAAAGCAGGCGACAATAAAAAAGCAGGCAACAAGGAAAAAGCAGGCAACCAAGTCATACAAATACAGTTAACCCTATTCAAATTGTATTATGCACCTGCTGATGTATCACTGATTAGATTAATATTAACAGTGTAGCAGTGTTGTATTTACAGTAGTTACAATTGATGTACAAACTGAAAAAAAGCAACATCATGTATCCTGACAGATCCTGCAGGTTAGCAGTTTAGGAGACTAGATAGGTTATCAATTCACTTGGCTTTCTTATTTCCCGAAGGTCCCAATTGCTTCTTCATAGAAATCCCTGAGTCTGGGAATGTCATCAGTAATAGGAGTGCACTGCCAGTCATTTAGATGAGCCTTTTGCATTTGACCATGTGAGTCAGCGGGACAGGGGAATCCTGTAGCCCAAAACCCTGTTTTTCCTGAGGATCTCCATGAAACTAATTTATTAAACCGCTTTGTTTACTGCTCAGGACACTAGGGCATTTAAGGGTGTACTTCTGTGGACCGTGTTCACACACACACAACACACACACTGTCATTAACCCTAACACCTGAGGTAATGAGAGGCTGCCTGTGCGTGCGTTGTGCAGGAATACAGTAGTAACGTGTGAATGAGAGAATGGAGGATCTATTGATCCTAGGGAAGTGTAAATGCTTGCCGCCAGCAGTAGCAGTGACAGGCAGCCCTTCAGTAATGTGCTCTGAAACCAGCTCTTGAGCTAAGACATCGCAGCCGGGAGTGTTCTGTCATTCAGTACAGAGGAAGCTTGTAAACTGGCAAACAGCTGGCTGCTTTGCTAACCAGGTAGGTTCAGAGTTAGGGCTGTGAGTCTCACACAAGCATGGCCATCATACCCATCATGATGTAAGATTACAGTGGGCCCTACTGTGTACAGTATATGCTTGAATGTTATCTCGCTTATCTTCAAGGATAGAAACAATTCACGGTCACATTTGTCATTAATGGAATGGATGCTTTTAGGCAAAGCGACATACCAGTTACCAACGCCTTCGCCTGTTTGTTGTTGCTTATCTGTCTGCTGAGGTGTTTTTTTTACAGGCTCTGGCTTGTATATTCGTCTATCTTTGTGTGTTTTCCCCATTTCAGAAGGCTTGTGCTCCGATAAATTTACTTTGTCGTGTTGCCTCGGTGGGCACTGTCCTGCCAAAGAGTTTCCTCAACGGGATTAATAAAGTATTCTGAATCTGAATACAAATATGTCTTATTATAAATACTACAGATAAACAGACGGGTGACGAGCAATACAGCATCATACAAGAGTGCTATTTCAATCTCACAAGACCACACACAATCATACATGGTGTCTCTGCTTATCTGTTGGCCAAGCACAATTGTCATAGAAATTGAGTCATGGCTGGTTAGCTCAGATGAATATTGATGGCCTTGCTAAGAATAACCAACCCTTGGCCAGTTGGGAACGGGGCCTGCTCTACCACATCCCCAATGCAACTCTCTCAAAGTGACTCACTGTCACACAGCTGTCCACATTTACACAGTTGTCCACTGTCACACAGCAGTCCACTGCTACACAGCTGTCCACTGCCACGCAGCTGTCCACTGTCACGCAGCTGTCCATTGCCATGCAGCTGTCCACTGTCACACACAGTGTCTAAACCGGCTTGGGTCATCTGTTGCTACTTCCCTTTTTTGTCCTAGCCCACACCCAAAGGACCCCTGCAAGGATATCCTCACACAGTGTGCCCTCCTAGCCTCCAGTGAGATTAGAAGAGATTACACAGTGCTCCACGATAATCTCAGATTGCCACTGATTTATAGTCTTTGTACGGGGTCTGGGCCTTGTGCTGGTGTTTAATCCTTTCCTGTTCTTTAAGGGTTGTGTCGTCTCCTGTCTACATCTGGTTGCGTTGTCTCTCCTGTCTAAATCTGGTGTCATCTCGTCTACATCTGGTCATGTGTGTTTTAGCGCTGGTCTCTTTAGCAGGCCACTCTCTCCTTGCCGCTTAGATGCTCATCAGGTCATCAGGGGACAATGGCAATTACACACAGTGGATGGGATGGCAAGAGTTCTCGTAATTGTGTGGGGCTTGTGTGTATGTGGGGTGTGTGTCCCTTCTGTCTGGCTGTGCGAGTAGGCCTGTGTGGGTGGGGGGGCTTGTATATGGTGCCCTCAATCTATTCGGATTCTCGCTCCTTTCTTCATAATAGTGACAACCAGAGAGAATCTGGGTCAAGGTGAGCGAGCAGACACAGACAGAGATGAGAGAACGAACAAATGAGCCTTTTTCTGTCCTCTCTCTCAGCACCCCCTCCCGCCCCTTCTCTCCTCTCGCTGCTTTCCCTCCCTCCCTTCTCTCCGGCTCCATTTTGTTTCAGCTGCAGTGAAACAGGCAGCCATTGCAGAGAGAGCAGAGCTGTGAAAAGCCAGTCAGAGAGGGAGACAGCTCCTCCACGCTCTACTCCAAATGCATTCATCTTTCTTTCGGTCTGACATGCTGGATTTATCTTTTATTTAAACAGGTGATGCAGCGAGATTGAAAATCAATGTTTCAACAAAGAGTCTGCCCCCCCCCCCCCCCCATTTAAATAAGGAGCGCTCCTGTTATACTCCTCAGAACTGAGAGAACCTCAGAGAACCGGGGGTGTGGGGATCACTAGCGCTGTTATCTGGTCAAAACAAGCTACTATCAGACCACTAGCAAGGTAGCAAGGTTAACTAGTTTTGAGAGGGAATGAGATGAAAAGAGCTCACAATCATTAAGGTTCAGGATATAAAAACAAGGAGTCAAGGAAAGAGGGAGGAAGTGAATAAAGATGTTGGAAGGATTGAAGCCTGCTGGCAGGAGTATGAATTGACTCCCATGTCCTCTATTTGCAGTGCTGTCCCACAGGATGTGTGTGGGATCCAGGCATGCGCTTTTGTTAGATTCTAATGTGGTTAAACCAGACTCTAGGACCCTTTTTTACACCAAATGCGTTTTGGTGATCTGAACATAACTGGACAACCGAGACAAACCACTGTTCCCACCCCACGTCTATTAAGCCTTCTTGAGGTTGCTCATTAAAGTGTCACATTGGTTTTCCACTGGCTAGCTAAGACTTTCAAGAAGTCCTATGGGTCGTTCCAACTTGAGGTTGACTGGACAAAGTCATTTGCATCTCACAAAAGACCAACAGGGAATGTTGGAAAAGGATTGGCTTTCCTGAGTTGCCTCCTGTGATATGACACCTTGTTGGGTCCAAGTTAACCTCTGGTGAGGGTTTGAGTGATTGGAAGCATTTTGGTGGTCAGATTTAGCTTTTGCGCTGTCCTATTCACTGTAGTTTCATTTTAAAACCGAGTTTAAACTTTGGATAGTGGCTTTGGTCCCTTTCTCTTGCTTGCCACACAGCCATAATAAACTGAACCATTATTTCCATTGAGGAACCGGCTATCTAGATCTGGTAGACTGTGATCCAGAACTGAAGTTTAGAACTTCAGAGCTTTTAGTCAGTCCTTTTTGACGCAGCAAAAAGCCGTCTAGGCTGACGCAAATCCTCGGAAATAATGGGTTTCTGCTAGTAGTGGGTACCCCTGTCGTTTTGAATCTCGAAGAGCCATCGTCTTCTTCAAGTTGTGTTAAGAGTTTTGAGGGACATGGAACAGAGTTGATAATTTTTCTCTTTGTGATGCAGGGAGCCATCAATAAATCAACACATCCCGTATGGAACATGTGAATACATTTAATTAGGGTTGAGTATCGTTTGGGTGTCTTTAGACACGGGTGGCAGGTGAATCTTTTTAAATGGTACAGATGAATAAACCGAAAAAGACCCATAAAACTACAGTGGATGACGTTTAATTTTATTTAACAATATATTAAAAGTATATAGAGCTAGTAGTGTATAGTTATATATTATTGTGTGCGTGCTGCAAGGCGCACACTATTTTATTACTAGCGTTTATTATTATTATTATTATTATTCTTACTCCGTTTTTTCTGCTCAAAACACCTACCAGAGTTTTTGACGCATATACACAAAAGTTATATCAAAACGATATAAGATGATTTTTCTAAGACTTTTGGCAAACAATTGTGCAAAAAATTGCCAAAAACCACACCAAAAAATGAATGGGTGTCAATGGAGAGAATGTTTGAGAGGTAGAGTGGTGATGTCATCGCTAGAGTGAGGAGAAGAGAGAGAAATGTGTAAAAAAAGAAAGAAAATGTATTCGACTACCATGGCCTCAAATGCACCACTACAGACACAATTTATACATAGAAACGTAGGAAATGTTGTCCTCTAGCTCACACTTGCTTTACTTTATCTGTCAGATTTATTGTTTTAGCTTGACATGCGAAGAATCGGCCGCAGCACCCATGAACAGCCTCATAGACTCCCATGTTAAAAGTGGTGGGAAAGTAAATAAAAAGAAAGAAAACGAAAACTTTTTTGAATTGCTCCCAAGAGCACATTTCTTCACTTGTCAACACAAAATGCCTATGTAGACGTTCAGGAAGGGCTCAGCCTGCTTCACGTTAACCTAGTTTTATGATTGGACACACGGTTTGGCCAGAAATCCTTCCTGTTCGAGGGGTGCTGTAAGCCTTTTCTCTCTGTCTGTTCAACTGCCATGACAGTTGCAACTGTCAGCTGCAACTTATGAGTTCGTTATTTAGCAACGTGCTTGAAAGAGGAGAGGGGAAGACGGTGGCCATTTTATGAACAGTAATTCCTTTCACATTTAATAACTTTAATTGGAGGATATTTACTGGAGGAATCCAATTGGCTCTTTTTGTTTCGGGTGTATTTATAAACTGTACTCCAACTCAACTCTTCCTTTCTGGCGCTAAGTCTCTAAGGTAAGCAAACATCTTTTTCAACTCTTTCGCTAGCATGCTATCAAAAATGTAGGTTTTTGACTTCTTTAACATTTGGGCTCATAGGTATTCATGTGCTTATCGGTCAGGATTTACAACTGACATTCCAACTAGCTGTAAAGATATGCTGTTTGCTAACATTAGCGACCAATGCTGAAATTAGCGCTTAAGATAATTGCTAGTGCATCAGCATATGTTTTGATAGCATGCTATCAAAGATGTGGGTTTCTGACTTCTTTAACATTTGGGCTTATATGTATTCATGTGCTTATCAGTCAGGACGGTGGTGGAGGGTTGTGGGGAGGGTAGTGGGGGGGGTTATTTGTGTGCATTTTGACCGTTTAGGGTCGTTTTCGGAGGGGGGGGGGCGATCGGCATTCGCAGGGGGCAGGGGAGCTCGTGTGGGGGGGTTTGAGGGCAGGGTTCATGTGGTGGGGTCCATAGGAATCTAACAAGATATTGGGGAGGTGTGTGGGAGGTCGGGTTGATGAGATATGAGCCTATTTGGGGGAGAGGTTTGAGAGTCGTGATTGATTTACTTGCACTTTCAAGCGGAGATTGTGACGTTGCGGGGGGCTCGGGGGGGCGATTTTGGAGGGGATTGAGGCCAGAGTTAATGTGGAGGGGTCCAGAAAAATCGAACCAGGTATTTGGGAGGTGTGTGGGTGGTCGGGATTGGCAGTTATGAAGTTGCCACTCCATAGAGAAACAGTGGGGATTAAATACAGGTCTTTTTGGAATTGCTATTTAAATTGTTGGGGGGGCTTGCTGTAAAACATTCATAATCGTCTGGATACTGGTTGACCTTGCAAACTATTGGCTAGTATTGTGTAGTCCTGTAGTTTATAGATGATTGAACCTGTGTGTCTGCTACTAAGTGATTCATTGCACTGAATGGGTTGATTGACAGTTCATCATTAAGTCATTAATGTACAGACTGCCTGTGTGTATGCACATATATGTATCTATAGATATATATATGTGTATGTGTGTGTGTGTATGTGCGTGTGTGTATGTGCGTGTGTGTTTTTCTCAATTAATGTTGGATAAAAAGCACTGTTTTTGTTAATGTGATATCAGAACTGTGTGACCTAGCGCTTTTTGTGAATTTTGATGCTAGCTTATTGCTGAATGCTGATTTGTTACATGTTTGATTGCATGTGGATTGATTTGACATTTAACACTGAAACAGCTGTATAACTTTATAATGTTATCTGATATTTATAATGCGGTATCATTTTGATAAAAGGTGTATTTCTAATACCAAAGTCATAGCCATTGATCGCCTAATTCTGGCATTGGATGTATTTGGGTAATTTTACACTCTTAAGTTTTTGAAAGCATTTATCACTATTATCAAATTATAACCAAACTATTACTATGCTACTGAACTGTAATGTAAAGTGCTACCTGACACAGAGTGACCAATTGTTTACTGCTTGCTTACTACTTAAACTTAAACTGTGGCAGTGTGCTCAAGTGGAGCTGTCTTTAATCCTGCTGAAATTAGTGTTTACGCTACTACTAGTGCATCAGCATATGAACACCTGTTGAAAGCTTGATCTGTCACATACCTAAGCAATGGTAGAAGTCATATTCTGAAAATTACTCCGGCCAGAGTCACGCACACTCAAAATTTCTTTAGGATTTTTTTTCTAGTTTATACTACATTAATGTAAATAGGAAACACAGCAAAACCCAGTCACCATGTCTGCCTTGTACTTTGACTTTCTGGGTTGCTGTTCCGACTTGAATTCATGTACATTTATGTACATGAATGATTCTGACACCACATAAACGCAGTATAATTTAACTAGCAATCATGTGGGCTGATGGTGCTTCTTGCGTCTATTTCGAAGCACCAGAGGGCAACGGTTTCATTTAAGTGGCACCAAAATCTGCTTTATGATTTTGTTCGGTACATTATCAGTTAGCTTAATATAGAATGGTTTCGGTACCCAACCCTTCATATAAAGCTATATCCAATTGTCACAGTGTCATAGCAAATTTGTCTATAATTGCGTATATTTAAACAAAAAAGAAGCTAAAAAGCGATTTATTGATCACAGCCCTTTTCATAAAGTGGCCAAATGTAACAAGCAAGCTAGTTGCCAAGACCCAACACAGTGTTGAACTGGTACCAGCATTGCTTTGCAGAGCATGGAATCAACATTTCACTGTATATGTGAAGGCAAGGCAACTGTATCCTGGCTGGTATTTTTGTTTCCAAATGCTGAGAACCATACAGGTTATTGACCTTTTCTTTCAGTTTTTGCTTCTCTTACTATCGCTGCTCTTCATCTGTGTTTTTCCCACTCCCGCTCTCTCTCTGTGGTATTTCCTGTCTCAGGTTGAAAGTCTCGTGTGCATCAGAAGAACATACCTGCTTTCTGTCCTTTCAGTTCTTTTATTCGTGTTTTTCGTCTTCATTGTTCTCTCATGGGTTTTGAAGACTGCAGGTGTAGGCCAATGTGTGTGTGTGTGTGTGTATGTGGAAAAGATCCTCGGCACAGTTCACTACCTGATGGTTTGAGCTTCTTAGTTGTCTGGAGTTGTTCCTGCACTGCCTAGCAGCATGGCAAGCCTATAATTGAGGGACAGTTTAGCGTCAAAGGCTTTTCTGCTCTATCCTGGTTAGGGCTGCCACAAACAATTATTTTGATAGTCGACTAATCACCGATAATTTTCCCGATTAGTCGACTAATCGGATCATACATAAATAAAAGGGGTGTCAGATAGCTCAATGGTTGAGGGGTTGGCCTCACGATCAGAAGGTTGTGAGATCGAGCCCCCGCTGTGGCTATGTGACATTGTGTGACTTCACCCTACTTGCCTCAGGGAAAAATGTCCCTGTACTTACTGTAAGTCGCTTCGGATAAAAGCGTCTGCTAAATGAATAAATGTAAATTGACTGTAGAATATAAGGCGTACCGCACCATTACATTAGCTTTCAGCTTGAAGTGTTTAAGGTATATTCTAACTGAAAATAAAAACAATTAAGATGATAGCTCATTAACCTTTTTAATCAACAAACCTTGAATTCTATAACAGAGCAGCAAACAGCTGAGTAAAATAAGAACAAGGCACTGGCCTAAACAACACGAAAATAAATCAAGTTTTCAGGTGTGTCTGCCATGGCTCTGGCATCAAACATATCTAACACTACTCTTGTAGGAAAGTAAGCATTTCTACATGGCTTGGAGAAAGGCTTGCTCTCTTTTGAGAGCAGATGTTTCCTGCTGCAGAGAAAATCCTCTGCGATGGGGTGGAGGTTGCAGGGATGCAAAAAAAAAGATTTAGCTATCTTTGACACTGAAACCTAACGATGAGTAAGTAGCAAGAAAGCTAACTGTTTACCCTAATATTGGCAGCTAACTAGCCGATTAACTTACTAAGACGACAGACCCTCTTCAGAATCATCCACAATTAGATGTTTTCTTTTCAGATGCTCATGCATAGCCGTTGTGCTTCCATGAAATGCAAGTTCAGCTTTGCAACTGTTGCACTGCACGCTCTTCTCGCCACTTAAACAAAAGCTATTATTAAATAAATAAAAAACGTTGACATAATCGCGACTAATCGTGGCAGCCCTAATCCTGGCTCATACCTTCCCCTCTCCAGGCCGGACCTCGCTTCCAGCCCCTCTGTGAATTTCTGGAAACGCCTGTTGGATTCTTGACTTTTCAAGGGGCCTCCTGACTCACCTGGATTACCTTTCTCTTTGGACTGCTGCTGAGTCGGCAAACGCAGAATCACTAAGCAGCTGGTGTGGGAGCTAGTTGACTGGCTGACAGTTATGACAACAGGGTACTGCCCTACTCTGCTGTGCTCTACCCTGCTCTGGTCTACCCTACCCAGTGCTACCATGCCCTGCTCTACATCTCTTACTCTACCCTGCTCTACCCTGCCTTGCTCTACTCTACACTGCTCTACCCTACCCAGCTCTATCCTGCCCTGCTTTACCCTGCTCTGGTTTAAGGGAGTCAGGTGGCTGAGCGGTAAGGGAGTCGAGCTAGTAATCAGATGTTTCCTGGTTTGAATCCTGGCCGTGCCAACATGACATTGTGTCTTTGGGAAAGGCACTTTAGCCAACTTGGTTCGGGGGAATGTCCCTGTACTTGCTTTAAGCCGCTCTGGATAAGAGTGTCTACTAAATTACAAAATGTAACGGTACCCTGCCCTACCTCTTACTCTTAGCTCTACTCTTTTCTACCCTGACATGCTCTACTTTACTGTAGTCTGCTCCAAGTTGCTCTGCCTTGTACAGGTACTGTTGTTCCTGGACTAAAGGGCTTCAAATTAAGTCACTTATTATAGTTATGTAGGGTATTCCCTTGTGTCTTCTCAGCACCTTGCTTGAAATCTCTATCCGCCTACATTTAGCACTTGTTAAAACAGACTTTGAGGACAAAGAACAGCTTGTGGAGATTTTCAATCGAAAATCGAAGATCATTGAACATTGATAGGGTAGATTGCGAGACACCAGATTTGAATATATGTAACCCACTGTTGTCAGTCAGCTGTAGTAGAAGGGTATTGAATAGGGATGTAATGATGCAATCAGCTCAAGATTCAACGCATCACAATATAAAAAAATAAATCCATGAATTTCACGAATGCTATTTCGAATGCACGTTTGACGCTGGTGCAGAGTATGTCATGCGCTGGTAGCTCAACCATTAGGACATCATACATCGTAAAATGATTGCCATAGTTCTACGATACACATTAAAATATTTTGGCATCAAAACATACTGTACTATGATATATCGTCCCACCTCTTATTTAGAATGTTTGATTTATTTCGTGTTACATGTGAACCAGTAAATATGTCTGAAAACGCTGGGACGCGGTTTGACTGAATGTGTCTCGGCGGTTACAGCGAGTCGGATAGGGAGTTCAGTAAGTGCTGCTTTTTGAGCAGTGCAGGTGCAGTACAGGAGCCACGCATAGCTCTGGGGTGAGGACTGCTGTTTGTGCTGTGTCGTTTGTGGTAACCCTAACTGGACCCCAGAGACTTGGTCATTATAGTGCCATTTTTGGCAGAAACACTGGAAGGTAATGGAGGTCACTATTCTAGTCCTCCTTGGTTGAGTGACCCGGTGCAGCGGGATGGAATGGATCCCTGGGAGATCTTAGTAGATCTATTGCTTGGTGTTGTTGCCCCCCCACTTCACATTCGACCAATCACATACTCACCAGGCTTATGACCCGCACAAGGTTGCCACGGCAACGCCTGCCTCCCGGAATACATGTCATGCATGTTAAGTGGCTTCCAGACTCTCCTTCTCTCTTGCTCAGTCTCTGACACACACATTTTATGTAACTCCACACACTGCAAATGTGTGAGTGTGTGTGTGTGGACTGTAAGGAGCGGCGTTATACATGCTGTGTCTCCTGCCTCTGGCTGTCTGTCACTAGCACTGCAGCTGGGCTGCACAGTCCAGAGCGCCTCACTCTGTTAGACTGGGTGGATCAGAAGCTTAACTCTATTTAACCCGGGTGGGACACATTCCAAGACAACACGAGGGCTTGTGCTCGCACACGGAGATGCACACATTCCCAAACAACAGACACATACGGACATACACACATTGCCAAACGGCCGACACTCTCACACACGGACATACACCCAACATACACATGGACATACACCCATTCTCATATGACAGACGAACTCGCAGACATACACATATTCCAAAACGACAGACACGCTCACAAACGGACATACACACATTCCTAAATGACAGATATACAGACATACAACACATTCCCAAACGACACACACGGACATACACACATTCCACAGTGTTCACCAGGACTTTACCGTTGAGGTCTTAGAGCAGCAAAGGAGCCTTCTCTCAAACAGCTGACAGAATTCCTGTTACTGCAAAATGTGTCTGTGCGTGTGTTGGTATAAGAGGAGGGTGATGGTCATTGGCAACTTTTCCCTAATTTAAACAGGATTCATGAGAGAACTGATGTATAGCCTTTCAGTGAAGCGCACACAGATGTCAAATATTTTTTTCTAAAAGTGTGGTATTCATTTGGTAGACGAGAACAAGTGTGGCTCTTGAGTCATGTTTGGCCTTCTCCCAAGGAGAGAGACGCACACACACACACCTCAGGTCTGTGTTCCAACCCTCCCCGAGCACAGAATAATGACATGTTCTTATAAATGACATGTTCTTATATACCCGTAGAGACAGTTGTACAGACATATGGGGCATGGGTGAAGTGTGTGTGCAGGTGGGGAGGGGGTGGGGGGGGTGGGGATTCTGCAAGTGGGATGGATGGAGAAGAGGAGTGACAATCAGACCACTTCCTTTTTCCCCTCTGTGTGAACATCTGTCTCTGTCTTAACTGTACATCCCTCCTCAGCCTGGGTGCTGGGTTCTGCGATCTTGACATGCTTGTGTTCTTCACACCACCAAAATACAAATTCTGTCCTTGTTCAACCTAACTGCCAATGTGTTCTGATGCTCAGCATGTCAATGTCATCTTGCTTCTCATTGCCTAGACTACTCGTCTGTGGGATTGCGCGCGCGTGTTTGTGTGTGTTTCTGTGTCTGTGTGTGAGAGAGAGAGAGAGATAGAGGAGCAGAAAGTTGCCACTATGTGCTGTTCCACCGTCCAGGACTAGTACATTTAAATACACACTCTCTTAGCCTGCCCCCTACTGTTCCCCAGTCCCTGGCTCATATACACACACTCACACTCTAATACACTCAGCGCTAAATACACCCCAGAAACATGCTTTAAAAACAGTAACAAACTCATAAACATTTGTGTATCTAAATTTGTTTAAAACAAAAAAAAATGGTTGTTTTGCTCTTTTAAAGCTTCAAAGCAGTGTAGATGTAGACTTGTAGAAAAGGACTTTGTGGTTCCTACTGCCCCCGGTGGCCAAGTGTGGTACTGCATGCTTTGTTCTTCACTCTTTAAAATAGTTTAGTGAGAAATTATATTTACTGCAGAACTTTTGCTCTCCGACTCCACATCTTTCAATTTTTATTTCCCCAAAGCCATGTTGCTTATCGAGTTGCCAATTCCCATCTCTATCTGCGTGAGAATCAGCTGAAGTTCAAATGTTTTGAATTTCAGAACTATTTGGGTTTCCTGTCAGTAAATGAATAGCTCTGCTTTAGTGGCATAAGGTTGTTGTAAATGTGTTGTTACGACTGGAACAGTAGGATCCGTGGCCACAGCTTCTCAGCTGCACCACTTTCACAGTAAAGTGTGTCTGCAGTTCTACATATGGCCAGTTGGGGTCTCTGTTTCCCATCTCCCTGCTGTCACAGGAAAGTGTGTCAGTGCTTCTCATTGCTCTGCTGACACGTGGATATGTAGAGAGGGAAACATTCCAAAATAAGCCATCGACAGTTATGGAGATATATTTCAACTTAAGTAAAACGTTGTCCTTCCCTCCCTTCCTCCTTCCACCTCCAGGGGCTGGTGTGTTGTGAGTGTGCTGGTCGTGTTTGCAGCGTTGAGTACATCTGTTCCAGAATCCCCTGCCACCCTGCCCAACTGACCTCCACCCTGCTGTGGACGACACCCACACCCACCCCCCACACACACCCACCCATCCACCCTCTACAGCAGTCAGGATGATCACCTCAGAGCTTCCTGTTCTGCAGTGAGTAGCTTGTATTTATTTTCGTATAAGTGTGTTCGTATGTGTGAAAGCATTATCGTTTGGGTTGGGTTCTCACCAGTTTTAGTGAAGACATGATTGTAAATACAGTATGTGTATTTACCCGAGTGTCTCTCCCTCTGTCTGTCTGTCTCTCTCTCTCTGTCTCTGTGTCTCAGGGACTCGTCTAACGAGTCAGGAGCTACAGACGCAGTCAGTCTGAGTATGAGTGTGAGTGAGATAGAGGACCCAGCAGAGGCCAAGGGCAAGAAGAGGAGAGGAAGGCCAGTCAAACCTGCGGTAAGATCACCTGACTAGATTGGCTGCTTCCGTCTCTGAATGGCTGGCTGCTTCTCTTTCTAGCTAACTGAATGTCGTGTTGGCTAGCTAGCTGCTGACATACCTAAATAAAGCTGTATATGCTTGTCTTTCTATTTGTCTCCATATTTCTCTATCTCTGAACGTGTTCTTTGTCTAGACATATGGTTCTGTTTTGTCTTTCTTACAAGCTTGTTTGTTAATCTCCTTTGGTTGTGTACATGTAGAAGCACTACCTTCGTTTCCTTTTTAGGTGTGTTAACCTTGCTGTCCCAACCCCTTTTCTCCCCCCGCCCCCATCCAGACGGCCAATAAGAAGCCCCGTAAATCCCCGTCGGAAAAAGCTGTGGGAGGGGCGAGAGGGCGGAAGGCCAATGGCGTGGCCCAGCACAATGGAGAAGGCGGAGACCCTGTCACACTGTTCGAGGTCGTCAAACTGGGGAAGAGCGCCATGCAGGTGTGTTGTCGTGGGAGGGGTGGTGTGTCGGTATGTTCGAGGTAGGAGTGGTGGGATGAGAGGTGGGATGTGAGGTAGGAGTGGTGGATTGAGAGGTAAAGTGGCCCCATTATCGTCCGTTCTAATTCGCCAATGTTTCGTTGTGGAACGTCCTTCCCCCCCCCCCCATACATTTCTTAAAGAAAAAATGCTGCAGCAATGAAAGAAAGGATTCAAACTCACAACATTCTGATTGCTAGCCCGATTCCCTCACCACTCAGTTGCTTGACTAATAATCTGCATATTAAAGTAGCTCTACAAAGGTGTGACAATTTGTATTTGTATTTTATCTAAATTTTTGTAAAATGGCTGTCGAGAGCTAAGTGGACGATAATGGGGCCCCTTACGTTAGGAGTGGTGGGATGAGAGGTAGCTTAGTGAGAGCGGAGCAAACTACATCTCAATGTGCTTCTGTAGTAGCTTTCTAAGCCAAGACTGTAAATTAGTGACGTTTTGTGTGTGTATGTGTGTGTGTGTGTGTGTCTTACTTAGTCTGTGGTGGATGACTGGATAGAATCCTACAAGCAGGACAGAGACATCGCTCTTCTTGACCTTATCAACTTCTTCATCCAGTGCTCTGGGTGCAAAGGTATACGTGATGATTCAGCTACTCCCCTCTGCTCCTAGTGGGAGTTCCCTCTGACCTGTCCTCGGTTCTTCCTGCAGGAACTGTTAGGATTGAGATGTTCCGGAACATGCAGAATGCCGAGATCATCCGCAAGATGACTGAAGAATTCGATGAGGTAGGTAGATGGATGGATCGTTGGGTGGATGAGCAAATGAATGTGAGGAGGTGGGGGTGGATGTGTGACAAGGACATCGTCTTCTGCTTCTCTAGGACAGTGGCGACTACCCCCTCACTATGCCTGGACCCCTGTGGAAGAAGTTCAGGTACAACTTCTGCGAGTTCATTGGCGTGCTCATCCGCCAGTGTCAGTACAGTATCATCTACGACGAGTACATGATGGACACGGTCATCTCCCTGCTCACTGGCCTCTCAGACTCCCAGGTGCGCGCCTTCAGACACACCAGCACCCTCGCAGGTGAGAACAAGGAGGGGACAAGGAAAGGCGTTGAGAGGATGGGATGGGAATATCTGAATGTATTCATAATTTGCTTCTGGAATTCAGGTGGTAATTTGTCTCGTATGTATGACCCTAATTCAATAGGGTTGTATCTCCCAGCTATTCATCTCCTGACAATTATTTTTTAGCTCAAGATCTGTATATACAGGGAGTGCAGAATTATTAGGCTAATGAGTATGTTGACCACATTACCCTCTCTATGCATATTGCCCAACTCCAAGCTGCATAGGCTTGAAAGCCTCCTACCAATTAAGCATACCAGGTGATGTGCATCGCTGTAATGAAAAGGGGTGTGGTCTAATGACATCAACACCCTATATCAGGTGTGCATAATTGTTATGCAACTTCCTTTCCTTTGGCAAAATGGGTCACAAGAGGAATTTGACGGGCTCAGAAAAGTCAAAAATAGTGGCATATATTGCAAAGGGATGGAGCACTCTTAAAATTGCCAAGCTTTTGAAGCGTGACCATCGAACAATCAAGCGCTTCGTTCAAAATAGTCAACAGGGTCGCAAGAAGTGTGTTTAAAAAAGAAGATGCAAAGTAACTGCCCGTGAACTGAGGAAAGTCAAGCATGAAGCTGCCAAGATGCCACTCGCCACCAGTTTTGCCATATTTCAGAGCTGCAACATCACTGGAGTGTCAAAAAGCACAAGGTGTGCAATACTCAGGGACATGGCCAAGGTAAGAAAGGCTGAAAAACGACCACCACTGAACAAGACACAAAATGAAACGTCAAGAGTGGGCCAAGAAGTATCACAAGACTGATTTTTCTAAGGTCTTATGGACCGATGAAATGAGAGTGAGTCTTGATGGGCCAGATGGATGGGCTTGTGGCTGGATCAGCAAAGGGCAGAGAGCTCCAGTACGACTCAGACGCCAGCAAGGTGGAGGTGGGGTACTGGTATGGGCTGGTATCATCGAAGATGAGCTTGTGGGACATTTCTGGGGTGAGGATGGCGTCAAGCTCAACTCCCAGTCCTATTGTCAGTTTTTGGAAGACGCCTTCTTCAAGCAATGGTACAGGAAGAAGTCAGCATACTTCAAGAAAAACATGATTTTCATGCAGGACAATGCTCCATCACACGCATCCAAGTACTCCACAGCATGGCTGGCCAGAAAGGGTCAGGGGTGTATATTAGTGAATGCTGAGTTGTTATATTGGTTTCCCTGGTGAAAATAGATGAGTGAAACGGGTATATGTTTGTTTTTTGTTAAGTTGCCTAATAATTCTGCACAGTTATAGTCACCTGCACACACAGACATCCTCCTAAGATAGCTAAAACTAAAAAAGCCCTACTCCAACTTCCACAAATATTCAGCTTTGATATTTATGAGTCTTTTGGGTTCATCAACCCAATTATTGTTTTTCAATAATAAAACTAATCCTCAAAAATACAACTTGCCTAATAATTCTGCACTCCCTGTATAGTATCCCAGCCTTTACCCCTTGTGTGCATTTACTTACTTATTTTACCCCCATTTCTTAATCCCTGTGTGCACTTTTCTACTCTTTACCTCACACCCTTACACCCTGTGTGCTTTGACGAGACTGTGTGACATTGTTGCTAAAGAGTTTCCCCTCAGGGATTAATAAAGTATTCTGAATCTGAGTATGAACACTTCCCTGCCCATGATTTACTTTTAAATCTTCCCATACCTCTCTCCCCCCTCCCCTTCCTCCCCAGCCATGAAGCTTATGACAGCCTTGGTGAACGTGGCGTTGAACCTGAGCATCCACCAGGACAACACCCAGAGGCAATACGAGGCGGAGAGGAACAAGATGGCTGGCAAACGGGCCAATGACAAGCTGGAACTGCTGCTCCAAAAGAGGAAGGAGGTAGACTGACAGTTTAGTGAAGCCAGTTGTGATTGGTCTGTCCTGTGTTGGTGCCAGGGTAAGTAAGATCGTTTATGATTGACCCTGCAGCTCCAGGAGAACCAGGATGAAATAGAGAACATGATGAACTCCATCTTCAAGGGAATCTTTGTCCACCGCTACAGGTAAAACTCACATACATGTAGTCAGTTAGAAGAAGAAGATGGTGGGGATGATGATGATGGCGATGATGTTGATGATGTTGGGGGTGATGATAACAGTAACTAGAAAAAAATTCCTGAAGAAATTCTTAGTGTGCGTGACTCTGGCCCGGGACTCTCCCCCATACATCACTGACACTGTTGAGTAATTTTCAGAATATGACTTCTACCATTGCTTAGGTATGTGACAGATCAAGCTTTCAACAGGTGTTCATATGCTGATGCACTAGTAGTAGCGTAAACACTAATTTCAGCAGGATTAAAGACAGCTCCACTTGAGCACACTGCCACAGTTTAAGTTTAAGTAGTAAGCAAGCAGTAAATAATTGGTCACTCTGTGTCAGGTAGCACTTTACATTACAGTTCAGTAGCATAGTATGAGTTTGGTTCTAATTTGATAATAGTGATAAATGCTTTCAAAAACTTAAGAGTGTAAAATTACCCAAATACATCCAATGCCAGAATTAGGCCATCAATGGCTATGACTTTGGTATTAGAAATACACCTTTTATCAAAATGATACCGCATTATAAATATCAGATAACATTATAAAGTTATACAGCTGTTTCAGTGTTAAATGTCAAATCAATCCACATGCAATCAAACATGTAACAAATCAGGATTCAGCAATAAGCTAGCATCAAAAGTCACAAAAAGCACTAGGTCACACAGTTGTGATATCACACTAACAAAAACAGTGCTTTTTATCCAACATTGAGAAAAACACGCACATACACATACACACACACGCACATACACATACACACACACGCACATACACACACACACACACATACATACACACACATACACATATATATATATATATACAGTCGTGGCCAAAAGTTTTGAGAATTACATAAATATTGGAAATTGGAAAAGTTGCTGCTTAAGTTTTTATAATAGCAATTTGCATATACTCCAGAATGTTATGAAGAGTGATCAGATGAATTGCATAGTCCTTCTTTGCCATGAAAATTAACTTAATCCCAAAAAAACCTTTCCACTGCATTTCATTGCTGTCATTAAAGGACCTGCTGAGATCATTTCAGTAATCATCTTGTTAACTCAGGTGAGAATGTTGACGAGCACAAGGCTGGAGATCATTATGTCAGGCTGATTGGGTTAGAATGGCAGACTTGACATGTTAAAAGGAGGGTGATGCTTGAAATCATTGTTCGTCCATTGTTAACCATGGTGACCTGCAAAGAAACGCGTGCAGCCATCATTGCGTTGCATAAAAATGGCTTCACAGGCAAGGATATTGTGGCTACTAAGATTGCACCTAAATCAACAATTTATAGGTTAATCAAGAACTTCAAGGAAAGAGGTTCAATTCTTGTAAAGAAGGCTTCAGGGCGTCCAAGAAAGTCCAGCAAGCGCCAGGATCGTCTCCTGAAGAGGATTCAGCTGCGGGATCGGAGTGCCACCAGTGCAGAGCTTGCTCAGGAATGGCAGCAGGCAGGTGTGAGCGCATCTGCACGCACAGTGAGGCGAAGACTTTTGGAAGATGGCCTGGTGTCAAGAAGGGCAGCAAAGAAGCCACTTCTCTCCAAAAAAAACATCAGGGACAGATTGATCTTCTGCAGAAAGTATAGTGAATGGACTGCTGAGGACTGGGGCAAAGTCATATTCTCCGATGAAGCCCCTTTCCGATTGTTTGGGGCATCCGGAAAAAGGCTTGTCCGGAGAAGAAAAGGTGAGCGCTACCATCAGTCCTGTGTCATGCCAACAGTAAAGCATCCTGACACCATTCATGTGTGGGGTTGCTTCTCATCCAAGGGAGTGGGCTCACTCACAATTCTGCCCAAAAACACAGCCATGAATAAAGAATGGTACCAAAACACCCTCCAACAGCAACTTCTTCCAACAATCCAACAACAGTTTGGTGAAGAACAATGCATTTTCCAGCACGATGGAGCACCGTGCCATAAGGCAAAAGTGATAACTAAGTGGCTCGGGGACCAGAATGTTGAAATTTTGGGTCCATGGCCTGGAAACTCCCCAGATCTTAATCCCATTGAGAACTTGTGGTCAATCCTCAAGAGGCGGGTGGACAAACAAAAACCCACTAATTCTGACAAACTCCAAGAAGTTATTATGAAAGAATGGGTTGCTATCAGTCAGGATTTGGCCCAGAAGTTGATTGAGAGCATGCCCAGTCGAATTGCAGAGGTCCTGAAAAAGAAGGGTCAATACTGCAAATATTGACTCTTTGCATAAATGTCATGTAAGTGTCGATAAAAGCCTTTGAAACGTATGAAGTGCTTGTAATTATATTTCAGTACATCACAAACCACTGAAACAAAGATCTAAAAGCAGTTTAGCAGCAAACTTTTTGAAAACTAATATTTATGTAATTCTCAAAACTTTTGGCCACGACTGTATATATATATATATATATATATATATATATCTATAGATAGATACCTATATGTGCATTCACACAGGCAGTCTGTACATTAATGACTTAATGATGAACTGTCAATCAAACCATTCAGTGCAAGAATCAGTTAGTAGCAGACACACAGGTTCAATCATCTAAAAAGTAATTGACTCAAATTGACCCATAACATTGTACAAGATGTTAAGACATGTCTACCGGTTGTGCTGACCCTCTATGAAAGGTAGCCAAAGCTGCAAAAACTATACGCAATATTTTCATACACTCAATGCAAACCATATTTGATAGCATTAAGGTGTAAGTGTGTACTAATACATGACGTAGCTAAATGTTTAACTTTTACATATACATTTGAGTAAGGAAAATAATTGTGAAGCTTAAGTTTGTTGTCTGAAATGTTAGTAATCGAAGTCACTCGTTCATGCGCCCCCCTTGCTTGCTCATGCGGCCCGAAATAATTAATATTAACCTCCGCGGAACCCCTGAGACTGACTCACCAAACAGCAGTTGGTTCGCTTGGCCAGAAAACACACGTTCTATTATCGACTAATGTATGATAATTCTCTCAATTTTATCAAAACGTGACAGTTATTTAGCTTGGCCAGAAAGAAAACGTGTTATATAGTCCATTATGTAGGCTCTTTCTATATTACCAACCACAGCTAATATATCTTCAGGCCAACTGCACGTGAAATCACACATCTATTAATTAATTAATCCAAAGCTGTTCATGCCTACATTTTTACCTCCCAACAAATTAGTATTTTACCACTTTTACACACTAACCAAATACACACACAACATTAATATTGGTCTCAGATACAGTATGTCCAAGATTACAGGATTAATTTTTTCAACCAGTTTCAACCACTAGCATAAATGAAGCATCCAAAACTCTACTTTGCATATTCAACATTATTAACTCTAGTAGGCTATTGTTGATTTTTCACTCATATTTCCCTTATAAGCACATGAATAGCATGCTAGCTAGCAAAAAAGTTGTAGACGTACACTCACCTCAGACAAAGGCCAGAGAGGAAGAGTTGAGTTAAGAGTAGCGTATATATATCCACACAAAGACAAAGAGCCAATTAGATTCGTCCAGTAAATGTCCTCCAATCAAAGTTATTAAAAGTCAAACATGTCATGTGAAATGGCCACCTCAGGCTGAGGTTGATCAGGGTTGCTAAACGACCAATCAGCTGCACGTGGAACTGTGGAACAGTTTGAAAATTGCTGACAGAGTTGTTGAGACCACTGCTTAGCGCACCCCTTGAACAGGAAGGATTTCTGGCCAAACCGTGTTTCCAATCATAAAACCAGGTTAACGTGAAGCAGGCTGAGCCCTTCCTGAACGTCTACATAGGCATTTTGTGTTGACAAGTGAAGAAATGTGCTCTTGGGAGCAATTCTAAAAAGTGTTTGTTTACTTTCTTATTAGTTACTATCCCACCACTCTTAACATGGGAGTCTATGAGGCTGTTCATGGGTGCTGCGGCCGAATCTTCGCATGTCAAGCTAAAACAATAAATCTGACAGATAAAGTAAAGCAAGTGTGAGCTAGAAGACACATTTTCCTACGTTTCTATGTATAAATTGTGTCTGTAGTGGTGCATTTGAGGCCATGGTAGTCGAATATGTTTTATTTTTTCACAGATTTCTCTCTCTCCTCTACACTCTAGCGATGACATCACCCACTGTAGTTCTCAAACATTCTCTTCATTGACACCCATTCATTTTTTTGGTGTGGTTTTTGGCAATTCTTTGGCAAAATTGTTCGCCAAAAGTCTTTGAAAAATCATAGCACACATGTCGGGGCCGAGCCACACGTTTTGATATAACTTTTGTGTATATGCGTCAAAAACTCTGGTAGGTGTTTTGAGCAAAAAAACGGCGTAAGAATAATAATTAAACGCAAGTAATAACATACTGTGCGCCTTGCAGCACGCACACAATAATAATAAACGCCAGTAATAACATAGTGTGCGCCTTGCAGCACGCACACAATAATAAACGCTAGTAATAACATAGTGTGCGCCTTGCAGCACGCACACCATAAACGCTAGTAATAACATAGTGTGCGCCTTGCAGCACGCACACAATAATAATAAACGCTAGTAATAACATAGTGTGCGCCTTGCAGCACGCACACAATAATAATAAACGCTAGTAATAACATAGTGTGCGCCTTGCAGCACGCACACAATGATAATAGTGAGGATGATGATAATGATGATGATGGGGATAACAAGTGATTATTTGGATCACAGTGATTATAACAGTGATGATAACAGTAATTATGGTGATAACAGTGATGATGACAGGGATACATCTTATAACAGTCACAATGGTGATAACAGAGATGATGCTGGGGGTGATTGTTGTCCTCAGGGATGCAATAGCAGAGATTCGGGCTATCTGTATTGAGGAGATTGGAGTTTGGATGAAGATGTACAGCGATGCATTTCTCAACGACAGCTACCTAAAATATGTGGGCTGGACACTACATGATAGAGTAAGCGTGCACACACACACACACACGCCTGGAATTTCTAGTCTTTCCAGAAAGAATATTTGCTCACTGTTTTGTCTCCCTCCAGCAAGGTGAGGTACGTCTTAAGTGTCTGAAGGCACTGCAGAACTTGTACACCAACAGAGAGCTGTTCCCCAAGCTAGAGCTGTTCACCAACCGCTTCAAGGACCGCATTGTGTCCATGACCCTGGACAAGGAGTACGACGTGGCTGTGGAGGCTATCCGTCTGGTTACCCTCATCCTGCAGTAAGTCCCACACTAACTCCCTCATCCTGCAGTAAGTCTCACAGTAACTCCTTCATCCTGCAGTCAGTCTCACAGTAACTCCTTCATCCTGCAGTCAGTCCCACAGTAACTCCTTCATCCTGCAGTAAGTCCCACACTAACTCCCTCATCCTGCAGTAAGTCCCACAGTAACTCCCTCATCCTGCAGTAAGTCCCACAGTAACTCTTTCATCCTGCAGTAAGTCCCACAGTAACTCCCTCATCCTGCAGTAAGTCCCACACTAACTCCCTCATCCTGCAGTAAGTCCCACAGTAACTCCTTCATCCTGCAGTCAGTCCCACAGTAACTCCCTCATCCTGCAGTAAGTCCCACACTAACTCCCTCATCCTGCAGTAAGTCCCACACTAACTCCCTCATCCTGCCGTAAGTCCCACACTAACTCCCTCATCCTGCCGTAAGTCCCACACTAACTCCCTCATCCTGCAGTAAGTCTCACAGTAACTCCTTCATCCTGCAGTAAGTCCCACACTAACTCCCTCATCCTGCAGTAAGTCCCACAGTAACTCCCTCATCCTGCAGTAAGTCCCACACTAACTCCCTCATCCTGCAGTAAGTCCCACACTAACTCCCTCATCCTGCCGTAAGTCCCACACTAACTCCCTCATCCTGCCGTAAGTCCCACACTAACTCCCTCATCCTGCAGTAAGTCTCACAGTAACTCTTTCATCCTGCAGTAAGTCCCACAGTAACTCCTTCATCCTGTAGTAAGTCCCGCACTAACTCCCTCATCCTGCAGTAAGTCCCACACTAACTCCCTCATCCTGCAGTAAGTCCCACAGTAACTCCTTCATCCTGCAGTCAGTCCCACAGTAACTCCCTCATCCTGCAGTAAGTCCCACACTAACTCCCTCATCCTGCAGTAAGTCCCACACTAACTCCCTCATCCTGCCGTAAGTCCCACACTAACTCCCTCATCCTGCCGTAAGTCCCACACTAACTCCCTCATCCTGCAGTAAGTCTCACAGTAACTCCTTCATCCTGCAGTCAGTCCCACAGTAACTCCTTCATCCTGCAGTAAGTCCCACACTAACTCCCTCATCCTGCAGTAAGTCCCACAGTAACTCCTTCATTCTGCAGTAAGTCCCACAGTAACTCCTTCATTCTGCAGTAAGTCCCACAGTAACTCTTTCATCCTGCAGTAAGTCCCACGCTAACTCCCTCATCCTGCAGTAAGTCCCACGCTAACTCCCTCATCCTGCAGTAAGTCCCACACTAACTCCCTCATCCTGCAGCAACAATCCACCATGGAACAGTCCAGAAATGGACTGAGAGAAAACAGACGTACTTGCTTGTTGTGTTTTGTCCTGGTGTTTCACCTACCTTTTGTCCTGGCCTGTGCTTAATAGTATGTTTTCTGATTGTCTGTTTCAGGGGCAGCGAAGATGCGCTGTCCAATGAGGACTGCGAGAATGTGTACCACTTGGTTTACTCTGCCCACCGGCCGGTTGCCGTGGCAGCGGGAGAGTTTCTGCACAGGAAGTGAGTCTTGTCTCAGAGGAAGGGCTGGTTAGCATCACTAATGCTAAATGTCGGTTAAATGAATAATTGTAATGTCAAGGGCAGAATATGCTCTTGTTTCCTTAATACAAAGACCTGTGTAAAACTCCCTCCCTCCCTCCTTTCCAGACTCTTCAGCAGACACGACCCCCAGGCAGAGGAGGCCCTGGCTAAGAGGAGAGGGAGAAGCAGTCCAAACGGAAACCTAATCCGCATGCTGGTGCTCTTCTTCCTGGAGAGCGAGGTGACACACACCCCCCGGTTACACACACACACACATTCTCACATTCCCTGTTAAATGCCTACATGCGCTCACACATGCTCGCACACACACATGTTTGCACACACACACATGCTTGCTCTGACATACTCACGCTTGCATATATTCAAACAGTCAAAATGTCCAGCTCTGCGCTAATGGCCGTGTGTGTGTGACAGCTCCACGAGCATGCAGCCTACCTGGTGGACTCCCTGTGGGAGAGCTCCCAGGAGCTGCTGAAGGACTGGGAGTGTATGACCGAACTGCTGCTGGAGGAGGCTGTGCAGGGGGAGGAGGGTGAGACACACTCACTGAAGGATCAACTCACACGCATCTCTTCACACACAGACACACACACATACACGTTTACATTTAGTTATTTAGCAGACGCTCTTATCCAGAACGACTTACAGCAAGTACATTTCACCTGAGGCAAGTAGGGTGAAGTGCCTTGCCCAAGAACACAACGTCATATAGCCACAGCCAGGAATCGAACTTGCAATCTTATGATCACTAATAAGTCCCTCCACACACACGCACACACACACGTGTACACACTCATGAAGGATCTGCTCACACACATCCCTCCACACACACACACACTCACGTGTACACACTCACTGAAGGATCCGCTCACTCTCATCTCTTCACACACACACACACACAAACTCATACATTCACACACACGTACATACTCACTGAAGGATCCGCTCACACGTATCCATCCACACATGCACACACACACACACACACACACTGTTCACACTCACTAAATAATCACCTCACACGCACTATTTCCTCCTCACTATGGATACGTGTCCTGGTAGTAAAAGGCTGGATGTTGATGCTCTGCGTGCTGTGTCCAGTGTTATCAGACAGGCAGGAGAGCGCTCTTATAGAGCTGATGGTGTGCACCATACGACAGGCCGCAGAGGCACATCCTCCTGTGGGCAGAGGTACCGGCAAACGGGTAGGTAGACACACACATGCTACACACACATTCCCCACACAGTTATGCCTCATAGGCTCACACACATGCCTCACAAATACACACACACGCATGTCACACACATTTACATTAAAATGCATTCCAAAAATTGCCAAGGGAAGAGCTAAGAGCATTCAGCTGAACATTTAGCAAATTTAAGGTGAGTTTCCGACGGACTGTAGTCTACCTGTGGGACGCGAACAATAAAGCAACAACACAACACACCATACCTCACACACACACCCGCACCTGTCGTACACCCTAAGATGCAGGCCTTGTAGTGGAGCTGTGTGTGATGTGCTGGTGTGTGTCTGTGTTCTCAGGTCCTCACAGCCAAAGAGAGGAAGACTCAGATAGACGACAAAAACAAATTGACCGAACACTTCATCATGGCACTGCCCATGCTGCTGTCCAAGGTAACACACACACACACTCTCACACACACTCTCAGATCAATCAGGGTTTACGAAAGCCGGTATCTCATGTGGCTGTCCCGCAGATGAAAATATTAATGGTTCAAATCTCTACCTGGAATTATGCCAAATAAAGTATATTCATGAATGGCATATTAAATAGCCTGATGTTGTGTGACCTATACAATTTAACCATAGCAATTGAAATAAAACATGGCTTTTGCCTCCGCTGTTAACAACAGTGAGAGATTCTGAGTGTTTGGTCATGGGACTGAGTGGCATTTTGTGTGTGTACAGTACCAGGCAGACTCTGAGAAGGTGGCAAACCTGCTGCAGATCCCCCAGTTTTTTGACCTTGACGTTTACAGCGCTGGAAGGATGGAGAAGGTGGGCTTGTGTGTGTGTGTGTGTGTGTGTGTGCGTGCGTGAGAGCGTGAGAGCGTGAGAAGTGTGTGTGTGAGAGAGAGAGAGACCAGACCAGTGTGTCTGTGAGACAGACCAGACGCAACACCACACCTTGGATGTGGTGTTGTTTCTCTAACCCTCCCCACTCCCCTCCTTCCAGCACTTGGACGCACTTCTGAAACAGATCCGGCTGGTGGTGGAGAAGCACATTGAGATGGAGGTTCTGGAGGCGTGCAGTAAGACCTATAGCATCCTGTGCTCAGAGGAGTACACCATCATGAACCGTGTGGACATCGCCCGCTCTCAGCTCATTGACGAGATGACCGACCGCTTCACACACTCCGTGGAAGACCTGCTGCAGGAGGTACGTGCATGTGTGTGCATATGTGTGTGTGTGGGCATGTCTGGGCAAGGTTGTGCGTGTAGCTATGGATGAGCGCGTGTTTGTCTGTGGGAATGTGCGTGTGCGTTGGGGGAGAGGGTGTGTGTAGTTGGTGTGTGTGTGTATCTACTCTGGTGTGGGCTTTTTCTAGTGTGGTGTGTGTTGCAGGGTGAGGAGGCAGATGAGGATGACATCTACAATGTTCTCTCGACCCTCAAGAGGCTCACAGCCTTCCACAAGTACGTCCCCTCCCTCCTTTTCTCCCTTTCTCTCTCCCTCCCTCCCTCCCTCTCGTAAACAATGCATTATAGTTTTTATCCATTGCTTTGGCTCGTTTCCCAAAACAGTAATAAATAAATATCCATTTAGCAGACGCTTTTATCCAAAACAACTTACAGTAAGTACATGGACAATCACCCTAGTAACAAGTAGACAAGTAAGGTAAAGTGCTTTACCCAAGGACACAACATCACATAGCTACAGCCGGGAATCAAACTCACAAGCTTCTGATCATAAGGCCAACGCCTTAACCTGCTGACCCACCTGACTCACCTTACCGTAGTAACAATGTGTATGTGTGCTAACATGTGTCCCTGTGTGTGTGCTCACAGCGCCCACGACCTGACGCGGTGGGACCTGTTTGGGAACTGCTACCGGCTACTGAAGGCTGGGATCGAGCAGGGCTCCATGCCGGAGCAGATCGCCACCCAGGCCCTGCAGTGCTCTCACTACTCCATCCTCTGGCAGCTGGTCAAGATCACCGAGGGAGCACCATCCAAGGTGCTGGGCCAGCCCAGGACCCCCGTACACACACATTCGCTGAAGCTATGATGACTGACGTTTTTGTGTGTGTGTGTGTATGTGTGCGCGCGCGCGTTTGTGTGTGCGCTCGTGTGTGTGTGCGCTCGTGTGTGTGTGCAGGATGACCTGGTGGCTCTCAGGAGAGTGGTGAAGTCCTTCCTGGCTGTGTGTCAGCAGTGTCTGTCCAACGTCAACACTCCAGTCAAGGAGCAGGTACAGAACCCTGCAGATGGGGGGGGGGGGGGGGAGGGAGGAGGAGGAGGAGGAAGAAGGAAGGGGGCTGAGGAAGAGATAAGGAGGAAGAAGGTAAGGTGGGGAGGGGTATTAGGGTGTCAGGTGCCTGAGCGGTTAGGGAATCGGGCTAGTAATCAGAAGGTTGCCGGTTTGATTCCCAGCTGTGTGCGATATGACGTTGTGTCCTTGGGCAAGGTACTTCACCCTACTTGCCTCAGGGGTAATGTCCCTGTACTTGCTTTAAGTGGCTCTGGATAAGAGCGTCTGCTAAATGATGAAATGTAAATGTCAGTGATGGTGGTCCTCACATGAAGAGGATGGTTGAGATGGTGGTTGGGGTTGTGGTCCTTTAAGAGATGGATGAACATGAGAAACTGAGATAAGGGAACTTCAAACACTGAAGAACTGTGTGTGTGTGTGTCTGTGTGTGTTCCCCCCCAGGCCTTCATGCTGCTGTGTGACCTGCTGATGATCTTCAGTCACCAGCTGGTGTCGGGGAGCAGGGAGGGGCTACAGCCGCTGGTGTTCAACCCTGACGCGCCCCTCCAGAACGAGCTGCTGTCCTTTGTGCTGGACCACGTCTTCATCGACCAGGACGACGACAGCCAGAGCATGGGTCCGCCCACACTCTTCTGCACACAATCTGTACACACTCACACACACACGCTTGTATACACATGGATTTGATGGGATCCTAATGGTTTATTTTATTATGTCTCTCCCTGCATGTATCTACTTCCATGTCTCTTTCTACATGTCTCTTCCTACATGTCTCTCTCCACGTCTCTCACTTCATGTCTTTCCCTCCATGTCTCTCCCTTCATGTGTTTCTCTGCATGTCTCTCTTTGCATGTCTCTCCATGCATGTCTCTTCCTGCATGTCTCTCCTTCCATGTCTCTCCCTACACGTCTCTCCCTCCATGTCTCTCCCTGCATGTCTCCCCTTTTGTGTCTGTACAGAAGGAGATGAGGAGGACGAGGCCAATAAGATCGAGGCGCTCCATAAGAGGAGGAACCTGCTGGCAGCCTTTAGCAAGCTCATCATCTATGACATTGTGGACATGCCTGCCGCAGCAGACATCTTCAAACACTACATGAAGGTCTGTCTGCATGACGGGGCTTCATCCTTAGAATGTCACCCCACTGGTCTCACTCTCTCTTGGTCTCTCTTTCTTTCATTTTTGTTTCTGTCTTCTCTGGTCTCTCCTGTCATCTCTGTCATTTGGTCTCCCTTCTCTGGTCTCTCAATCTAGTTGTCACTATCTTATGGTCTCCCATTTGGTCTCGGCCCACTGGTCTCCTCTGTGGTTGGCTCTCCGCTGGTCTCTGTTTTTTAATCTCTCTTTTCTGGTCTCTCACCTTTAGTCTCCCTCCCCACTGGTCTTTTTCACTTATAGTCTCCCCATTGCCTCTTCTATCTCATATAAAACATTGTATCCTTCCCTGTCTCTCTGTAGTACTATAACGACTATGGGGATATCATCAAGGAGACCTTAAGTAAGACCAGACAGACAGACAAGATCCTGTGTGCCAAGACCCTCATCCTCAGTCTGCAGCAGGTGGGCTACTCTTTCTCTCTCTCTCTCTCTCTCTCACACACTCACACATACACACAGCTGCATATAGACTAACTATGCTTGTGTGTGTCCCAGCTGTTTAATGAGCTTCTGCAGGACCAGGGGCCCAACCTGGACCGAACTTCGTCCCACGTGAGCGGCATCAAGGAGCTGGCACGGCGCTTTGCCCTCACCTTCGGCCTGGACCAGATCAAGACCCGTGAGGCCGTGGCCACCCTGCACAAGTACGCCCGGCATCCTGCATCCCGGTTCCACTGCGTCACAACTGGGTGCCCACACGCCTGACATCTCAGGATCCCCCTGACATCTTTCTCTCTGCCTCTCTCTTCTCCCCCTCCCCCCAGGGATGGGATTGAGTTTGCATTCAAGTACCAGAACCCCCGAGGGGCTGAGTTGCCCCCTCCTAATCTGGCTTTCCTGGAGGTGCTCAGCGAGTTCTCCTCCAAGCTGCTGCGCCAGGACAAGAAGACTGTGTAAGTGCCTCCAGAGAGACACACTAGAGCAGGGCTAGGCAACCCTGGTCCTCAGGGGACACCTGTCCTGCATTTGATGTTTCTGTGTGTTGGAGCAGGGAAACTAAATCTAAAACATGCAGGACAGGTGTTCCCTGAGGACCAGGGTTGGGAAACACTGCACTAGAGACTGTGTGTGTGTGTGTCTGCTTGCCTGCCTGTCTGTGTGTGTGTTGTCTGCCTGCCTGCCTGTCTGTGTGTGTTTATGTAAATTATATTCAGATATACAGTATATGCTTGTGTGTGTAACATCTCCCCCCCCTCCCGTCAGCCACTCGTACCTAGAGAAGTTCATGTCAGAGGCTATGTCGGAGCGCAGGGAGGATGTGTGGCTGCCCCTCATCTCCTACCGGAACAGTCTGCTGACAGGGGGGGACGAAGACCGCCTGTCTGTCACCTCTGGGACCAGCAGCAAGACCAGCTCCATTCGCAGCAAGAAGGGACGGCCGCCTCTGCACAAGAAACGCATCGACGGTGAGCATATACACACACGTATTTATACACGTATATATATATTTGTAATTTGTTTGGCTAAAAGCTCTTATATCTCTTCCCTTGGCACTTATTGGTTCTCACAATGTATGTTTCATAATCTATAAACCTGCTATGTTTGGGGTCTTTCACGTTGCTATGATCAGTGACTGATGCTTTTTTGTAAAGCTCTCTCTTGTAAGTCGCTTTATATAAAAGCGTCTGCTAAATTAATACATGTGAATGTAAAATGTAAATGTGTAAGAATGAATTATATCAAAAGGCTAAACAAAAATATTCCCAGGAGGGCACGTTTATACTGACGCACAAATACAGAAGACAAAAAAAGATATTTGAGACAACATTTATGTAAAAAAAACCTTGGGTGGTTAAGACACACAAATAACCTGATCGAATTACTAAATAAAGTTGGTTCTCTTGTTGTTTACATTTAGTCATTTAGCAGACGCTCTTATCCAGAGCGACTTACAGCAAGTACAGGGACATTCCCGGCAACCTTCTGATTACCCCTACGTTCACACGTAGCCGGGTATTTTGAGAAACGAATATTTCCCTTGCTTTGGTTACTGTGCGTTTTTGAAAGAACTTGACAACCTTAGCTGTAAACTGTGTGTGTGTGATTCCAGAGGAGAGTGTGGAAGGTTCGTGGATGATGCGTAATGACACCCTCCAGACACCAGGGGCGCTGCAGACACCCCAGCTCACCTCCACCGTGCTCCGAGAGAACAGGCCCACCGAACACATCCCCGACCCCGATTCGGAACCTGGCTCAGAGAACGACTACGTACACCAGTAAGAACGAAATCCATGTACACAAGCTGTGTGTGAGTGAGACAGAGAGAGAGAAAGAAAGAAAGAGAGACTATGTGGTTGAACCCTGTGTTGCTGCAGTCCCCAGATGCAGATGTCTTGGCTGGGGCAGCAGAAGATGGAGGAAGTTGGCCGGAAAGATCGGTCCAACATCAACTACATGAAGGCGCGCAGCAACCAGGGCGTCAGGCAGACTGTGTAAGTGGGTGTGGATGTGTGTGAAAGAGGCCAGACAAGTGACTTGAAAGCTGAAAAGAGAAATTAGATCCAGACAGAGGAAGAGAGACAGGTCCAGAGGGAGAGGGGGATCCAGAGGGATAGAGAGAGGGGGATCCAGAGAGAGAAGGGGATCCAGAGGGAGAGAGAGAGGGGGATCTAGAGGGAGAGAGAGAGAGAGATCCAGAGACAGAGAAAAAGACATCCAGCTCTAGTGGGAGAACCAGTTTGAGAGTATCACTGCTTGGTCTGATGTCTCTGTGTCTGTGTTAGACGTGGGCTAATGGAGGATGACGCAGAGCCTATCTTCGAGGATGTCATGATGTCATCGCGAGGTCAGCTGGAAGACATGAACGAGGAGTTTGAGGACACTATGGTCATTGATCTGGTGAGTGCCATCACTTCCTGTTACCAGTATTCTCTATCTATAGCCTTTCTGAGGGTGCAAACTCGTTAGTTAGGTATCGCTGTGCTTATTATTCTCGTAATTCATTTTTTTTCTTCCAGCCACCATCAAGAAACAGACGTGAGAGGGCGGAATTAAGACCGGACTTCTTTGACTCAGCAGCCATGATTGAGGACGAGTCGGTAAACTATCGCGCACAAGCTGACGGCCGCCGTACATTAAACTAACTGAAGTTAGGTCTGCTGTTAGCATTGCACACACTGTCCATTAAACTAGCTAAAGTTTTAAATTAGATTAGATAACAATTTGTCATTACACAGGTACAGGGTAATGAAATACAGGTAGCATTCAACCAGAAGCGCAAAACAGTATAAGCAGAATATACAGTACAGAGTATATACAGGGTATTAAAGTGATTTTTGTTAAGTCTACTGTTAGCATAGCACACGCTGTCCATTAAAGAAGCTGAGGTTTGCTGTGCTCTTGTTCCAGGGATTCACCATGCCTATGTTCTGATATGGGAGACAGCCTTCCTGAGGAACAAGATGACCGGAATCACCTGTCAATCATACTGTCCAAAACTAAAAACAAAAAGCCCTTCTCTCTTTCTTGGTGGGACACCTGGGTGGGTTTGAAGTGGATCAGGGATCTGTGGGGATCCACCTCGTGGACGTCAGGGATCTGGTCTCCACAGAGCAGCCAGAGGATCACTCCCAACTCTCACAGTCTCATCAAAGGTCATAGTGAATATTGTCCCCATTGGAAGTCTTGCTCACCCTGCTGCACCTTAGCACAGTTAGCTTTAGCTCTGGTAGCCTGGTGGCTGATCTGTCTCAGAGCTGACGCTGTGGGACTTGAGGCCCGGTCCGTCCACCTGGATGGTACTCTGTCTCACAGACGTGTGGTTTTGGTTCCACCCTATTGCCAACACCCTGTACAGTCCCTGTCAGAGTGGCACCTGTGGGTTTCATTTTACCTGAGGAGAGTCTTGGATATTAACTGTTCTAAATCTCTACTCTTTTATTTAGCCCCTCACTCCCCCCCTCCCCCATCTTTTTCCTTGTCTGTGATGATTGTGTACTGTTATCGATGGTGACACGCACACACACATAAACAGCTGTGAATGTATGACAAAGAACTTTGAATAAGTGGATAAATGTGTGTTTTTTGTGTTATGGTTGTGGACCTGAGAGGAGAGTGTTGTGGTTTGATAGCTGTTTGACGGACAGCTTCTGTGCCCCCCATTCCCCTCCCCCATATCCCCCCCACCCAGCTCAGACTCCTCCCATATCCAAGATCGACACACTCGACTCGCCTCAGAATCATGGCTTTTTAAACTTAAAAGGAGTTAAAAAAATAAAAATTTAAAAAGTATTTTGAATTCTGTAGCTTTAGTACAAAGTTTTAAATCAAGTGATTTTTTTTGTCTGATGTTTGTACAGCTCTTTCTGAATATATATCTTGTTCGTTGCCAAATTGTGGCCTACATGCTTATATCTTGTCCCAACAACTTATATCTGATTGGTGGAGTCCAAGGTGTGGCTATGAAGGTTAGCAGGTTTATTGTACAAGTCTAGTTGTGGAATTTAATGGCTGCGCCTTAGTGTAACTAGGAGCTGATTAGTCCACCGCCTTTGGCTCCATAGGATAGACCAATCATGTCAATCTAATGGTTGTTTTTATCATGGATACTTGTCAGCCCTGTGCTCCTAATAGTTGGTTTGGCTGTCCTGTAAATATCAAAGACGACTGTCCCTTTCTTGTAGTGTCAACGACATCACTTGCCCTTAATTCCTTTTTTTTGTGAACTTAATGAAATTCTTTTTAAGAAAATAAAATCAGTAATCAATTTATGGATTGTTTTAGTGCTTTGAGAAAGGTGTGCGTGAAAGAGATTGAAGAGACAAGCAGAAGTCACTCAAAAACCTAGATTTCACATCAAATTAGTTATCTGAAGATACAGCAGAAATTAGTTTGAGTATCACAGATCTTCACAGAGTCCAAGAGTTCAGTTTTCAGGATCAGATCAGGATGTGCATAAGGAGCACAAAGAAAAAACAACTTATCTTCTGAACAACACAGGCCAGATAAAGTCCCAAATGATTAGGAAAAACTGTCAACCAATTGAAACAGGATGGTTAGGATGGCTACTTCAGCTTCTCTGCATTCATTGTGTGAGTATCTTATTGATAGGGCACACAGAGGGTTTTACAGAGGAATGTTAGCATGTTTTTTCCAGGGGTTGGTTTGCTTTTTGCTGGACAAAACCTCCAGATCTCTACAAATCCTCTTGCGAGTGGTCGATGGCTCGATGATGTCATCCACAAACCCTGCAAGACGATCAGAGTCACTTAAAGGAATGGGTAATTTGTGCGTGTGACATGTAAATGTCATGTTATGGTTTGTGTGTGTGTGTATGTGATTGTAGATGTCATGTTAGGGGTGTGTGTGTGTATGGAGTCCTGCACATGTCCACACACACCTCTGACTGCAGCAGGGAAGGGGTTGGCAAACTTCTCCACGTACTCAGCCTCGGCCTCTGCCTGGTTCTCTTTCCCTCTGAAGATGATCTGCACTGCACCCTGAAAATACGACCAAGACAGTCAAGCTAACATCTCCTGCCAAAACCGGAGTGTAGTGTAGTTCTCTTCAACCCTGGTCCTCAGTGCTAGGTAGCTCTGTAGAAGCCTGATAATGACCCATTCATTTGAATCAGATGTGTTGGAGCATGGAAAACATCTAAAACATGCAGAACAGTGTGCCCTGAGGACCAGGGTTGGGGACTACTGATCTAGAACATGCAGGACAGTAGGCCCTGAGGACCAGGGTTGGGGACCACTGATCTAGAACATGCAGGACAGTAGGCCCTGAGGACCACTGATCTAGAACATACAGGACTGTAGGCCCTGAAGACGTGGGTTTGAAGACCACTTGTGTAAGCTTGGTTAACCTAGCGACCTGTGTGTTGTGTTTGTGTGTGAAAGAGAAGAGATTTCTTTACCTTGGCCCCCATGACCGCCACCTCAGCTGAGGGCCACGCGTAGTTCACATCGCCTCGCAGGTGCTTGGAGCTCATGACGTCGTACGCACCGCCATAGGCCTGTAACAACGCAGCACAGACTTACCCGCTGCAGCCACACTCTAATAACAGTCCCTATTAGAGTGATGCAACTTCACACACAGAGCTCCTTAGCAGAATGATTAGACCAGTGATTCTTAACCTCGTTGGATATATTTGGTTATATATGCACATTCACCAAACCCTTCTTAATTGGTTGAGTCATCACAAATCATATGAGTCGGATGTGTGTCTTGACCTCCGTCGAACCCCTGGGGTTCGATCGAACCAAGGTTAAGAACCACTGGATTAGACTCTCTCACACACACGCGGACCATAGCTGGACAATATGATGCACACGCACGCACACCTTCCTGGTGATGATGGTGATCTTGGGCACGGTGGCCTCAGCAAAGGCGTACAGCAGCTTGGCCCCGTGTCTGATGATGCCCCCATACTCCTGGGCAGTGCCCGGCAGGAACCCAGGCACGTCCACAAAGGTGATAATGGGGATGTTGAAAGCATCGCAGAAGCGGACGAAGCGAGCCCCTTTGACTGAAGAGTTGATATCCAGGCAGCCTGAATGAATAACAGTGACAGAAGACAATTGTTTTGGTCGTTTAAACCAACAGGGGGAAGAAAAAAAAAATCAATCTTGGCACCCAAGATTTTTCACTTGAATACCATCTTAAATGAAGAAAATAAATCTGTATTTGTAGTGCAAATTATTTGAGAACACTGTTGTTTAGTCTCTTCACTCCTGCACATGTGTGAGATAAAGCTCCCCCCACTAACCTGAGGCTACTTTCGGCTGGTTTCCCACAATGCCCACAGTCCGTCCGCTCATGCGGCCGAAGCCCACCACGATGTTCTTGGCGTAGCTTGGCATGATCTCAAAGAAGTCCTGCTCGTCCACCACCTAGAAGAATCACAGCGCCTGTTTTTACTGTGTCCCCAACACAGCCGAGGGGCTAGGTGGTTCGGATGATTTTGCGTCATGTCGTGGTGCGTAGTTGTGTCTATACCCCGTAGATGATGTCAAGCATGTCGTAGGCTTTGGTGGTTTCCAGAGGAACGATGGTATCCAGACCAGGAACCAACCGGTTGCTAGAGGAGAGGAAGATGAGCTGATCATAGATAAAGGGGATATGCATTTGCCTGATTTGTCTTAACCCTTGTGCTCTACCAAAATGACCTGAAACAATGTATTTTTGCAAATCAACAAGCCATTTAGATACCTCCACTGAAAGTGGACCAAACTAAATCATTCGGATTCGTGTGCAGTGTGTTAATGTAAATTTTTGGCTGAAATAAACTTCACATCCCGATGGCAACCACTGCATCTAAAGGGTTAACTATGAAATTAAATCTGAGAGAATCTGAGAGTGTCGTAGGACTGTAATAAACAAACAATCATTAAGGTCCGACCGGCAGTCATGATTTGACGGGTCGGTCAGTCTGCCTGCCTGCTTGCTGCCTGGTAGTAGTCATTCAGCATGTTTTGGGGGAAGGGCTTTAAAAGGGAGGAGGTGGAATATTTTGTTTTGAATCCTGTCAAACTCTACCTTCATATTTTACAAAAGATTTACATACCCATCTTTTAAGAAAGCCATGTGACTAAATACCTGGGGTCGTGGCACTCGGTCACAGGCGGTAAGTCTTTGTTACTGAGAGGCAGAAAGTTGAAGAAATCTCGGAGATTGAGCAGAGCATCAATGTCATTCTCAAAGGCACGGTGGGCCACACCTGCAGGAGACACGGGGACATGAGAATGCATGCGTCGCACAACTCTTTGGCGTGTGTGTGTGGACGCGTGCAGAGCTTAGCACGTGTTGGAGAGAAGCACTCACCGGACACAGTGGTGTGAGTCTTGGCTCCGCCCAGCTCCTCCTGAGTCACGTCCTCATTGGTGACGGACTTGACCACATCAGGTCCTGTGATGAACAGGTACGAGGTGTCCTACACACATTAGCAGACAGAGAGCGAGACAGAGAGAGGTTACTCCCTCGCTCATTTCACCGGCATGTTCCCTTGTCTCTGGGAGGCCACGTACCTTGACCATGAAGGTGAAGTCTGTCAAGGCAGGAGAGTAAACAGCTCCTCCAGCACAAGGCCCCATTATCATGGAGATTTGGGGGACCACCCCTGACGCCATCACATTCCTCTGCATCAACAGAGACCGAAAGAGAGAGACGGAAGATGAGAAACCAACAAGATATTTTAGAACCACTTCAGGTTCTCCATGCATGTCTACAAGACAGGCCTGTACCATGGAACAAACGACCAAATGCATACACTGTTTTTGTTTCACGTGGGACTTTGTGCCTGGCCGATTGTATTTGATAGTCATTCACTTTTTATGTACAGCACATTGGTCAAAAGCGGTTGTTTTCAATAATGCTCTATAAATGGGGAGGTCAAGTGGCTCAGCGGTTAAAGTGTTGGACTCATGATCGGAAGGTTGCGAGTTCGATTCGAGGCTGTGGTTATATGATGTTGTGTCCTTAGGCAAGGCACTTCACCCTACTTCCCTCAGGGAGAATGTCCCTGTACTTGCTGTATGTCGCTCAGGATAAAACCGTCTGCTAAGTGAATGAATGTAAATTCATTTTGGTTGACTGATTTACCAGGAAGATGTCAGCATAACCCGCCAGAGACTCCACCCCCTCCTGAATCCTTGCTCCACCGGAGTCGTTCAGGCCGATGACTGGAGCACCCACCATCATTGCCTGGTCCATGATCTACGAATGTAATGGGTGCCAGCTGGTAGTTGCTGTGTGAGTAAACCTCACTCCTCTGATCTCAGAGGGTGCTCTAGCGACTGATGCTAGAGGTCACAGCCTTTAGCCACTTTGTTAGAGTGTCCATCTCCCATGCCAAACACCCCAGTTTCCAGACCCGCTCGGTGCAATGCACGAGCAAGTAGACCAAGTTATGGGGGGGGTTACAAAAACACACAAGCCAAGTATTTACATGACATTCTATCATGACTGTGTAAAAACATGCTGATTTGATCAGCCTGGATTTCCTACCTTACAGATCTTCTGGGCATGTGCACCAGACAAACTGCCCCCAAACACTGTGAAGTCCTGGGAGAAAGACAGAGCATTCATTTATAGTACCAGTGGGTTTACATGAGGTTTGTTTACGCAGTTCCTCTCAAATGCCTACCTGACTGAAAACGTACACCAGCCTTCCGTTGATTCTTCCCTGCCCCGTTACAACACTGTCGCCAGGGAACTACAAGGACACGGGGACCGATTAGCGATTTGTTTCTTTACAATTTAGTACAGAGACACAATAAGACGGCATAGAGATGTGTGGGAGATACCTTATTTCTGTCCTCCTCCATGCCGAAGTCGGAGCATCTGTGCTCCACGAACATGTCGTACTCTACAAAGGAGTCGGGGTCCAGGAGCAGTTCGACTCTCTCCCGAGCTGTCAGTTTGCCCTGAGAGGATTCGAGATTAGCTACCCAACCGATTGGTTACAAGACAGAGTACTGGCTAAAACAGTGGATTATTTTGTGTATGCATTTGCACGTGTATATATTTACCCTTTTATGCTGGGCATCAATCCTCTGTTGACCTCCCCCGACCAGCGCCGCCCTCCGTTTCTGATCAATTCGTTCTTGAACGGAGAGGTGACTGATGGAATACCATCGGCAGTTCTGTAGGAGGCTCCTTTGAGCCACGGAAGCCGCGCCCATGCCATGCTTGACCTGTGTCAAACTCTTCAGGGAGGCTTTAAGTCCACTAAGAAGACCGCAGCTCCTCCGTGCAACTGCAAAAGCCGCCATTGCTGGGCTCAAGAGTAAGGATGGGCGTGTCTATATCTGAGTGAAACAGGTTTAAGCCAATGCCGTGTATGTATTATTGCATTTGCCCAATCACCAACAAGGTTGTTATTACGACGGTTGAACTCAACCTGTCAAGTTTCCAGCAGTGTGCTTTTGGCCTAACGTGAATATTTGTAGTTAATTGTCTGAATGTCGCAGCTGCAAAACTACACTTCCCTGATATCTTATCCGTTCATTTGGAAATCACCGTGTGAGTGGTCGTTTCGACCGACGCCCCCCTTCCGCCCACAATTCTTCCGAAAGAGCGCGATACGGGCAATAAGGTTATTGGTCATTATTGGATATTAAGAGAGCCGTTTGTTTGGCTAGTTAGGAATTTTAGAGTAATTGTAAGAAGTACGCGCCATTTGCTGCTTTTAATGTAGTGGTAGTTGTCAGCGAATTACGCTTTCTTCGTCCATTCAGGAAAGCGTAACCAGGGTAACTAGTTAGCGAGCATCGCGTGATTCTTCCAATATCTCGCGAGAGTCTTGGTAGGGGAGAAAAAGAATGGAGGGCGATAATGTTTATGGATATCTAGCCTTGTAAAGTAGCCTTCCAATTAGCCAAGCGGTATCTCCCACCATGCAATTAATATAACGTTTTTAGCACTAGCTAGCCCCATTCTAAAGTACTGAATAATAATCTGTCCCGAAATACTCTTCCTATATTTATAATAGCTAGTTAGCCCAGCTTGTTCGACTAACGTTACTTTTACACTGTAGCGAGCTAGCGACCTCTTGCTAACATTATGGAGTTACAGTAGCTAGCTAACGTTAGCAAGCTAATGCTAATTACCAGTGGGATTTGCTCAATCAAACGTAGGGCGAATTCTGCAAGCTGGGTTGCAGATGTACGTGCACATAGCCGTTCACAACATTGTACCTCCATGATTTTAAGCGGACCTAGTACTACCAAGTGACCAGACTCAAGACAAGCGTTTGTTTACATAAAGAAGACCGCGCGTGGGATTCCCAGTCAGGTTGAACTGTTCACAAACCTGATCTGGACAGACATCGGGTGCAGTATCTGTATTGCTACACGTATTTCTGGAATAAGTCGACATGCATTGACTCGGTCTTCAAATGTGCTTAGACCAGTGCCAAAATGAATGAGGAAACGGGATGTTCATCCACCTGCACTCGTCGGAGTCGAGACAAAGAGAGGATTGTACACGCGCTTGTGGATCCAATGTTACTAGAATTGAACGTGCCTTTTAGTATGCTGCTCTTCGGTGTGGTTCTCATAGCATCCAAATAGTTCGATATTTAGCATATGTATGATAGATTGCAGAGTAATAAGCTAGTTTGGTAGCTCACTATCAAACCCGTGATCAGCAGCATCCAGCCTGTGTAAAGCGGCGGTTTAAATTGAAGCTAACTAGCAAGATAAGCTTGGGTGCATTTCAGTTGAACGGGTGGCTTTCTCGTGAACACATGTAGGTAACTAATCACCATCAACACACCGGGACGGTATCACATGATAATGCAAGCGCATTTTCAGCTGTATAGAGTAATGGAGAGAACAGTAGTCAGTGGTGATGCCTCTTCTAGTCTAGCCAACTGGCTAGCTAGCTACGATTGCCTGATTTGATTCGGCAGCGACGGTAGCATGCATGTCGTTGTGTGCTAAAGCTATTGAGCCATCGCTCATTAACAAATTGGGCGATCGACGTTCCACTGGGACCAGATTTAGCCGAGACAGCGCCTTGTCGGCGAACGGGGGGGATCCCCGCTGTCTTGCAACATCTGGATTTGTCGGTGTGTGTTTTCCCCGGGGCCAGGCTGACACTTTGATTCCGATATGAACCCCGAGAATGCCACCGCTTTGTACGTGTCCGCCTGCCGGTCCGTGCTGCAGTGCGACCCGCGGCAGCACCAGACCTTCTCGGAGATGTACAAGCTGTTGCCGTTCTTCCGACAGTCCCTCTCCTGCCTGGTTTGCGGTAAGTAAACACAAAAGTCAGGGTGCTTAAATGACATCGATACGTTGTCCATGCTAGAATGTTGTACAGTATGTGTACTGTTGGTTTAAAATAGAATATATGTTTGCATGCACATCCGACACAGTCATCTTTGACTTACAACTTGGAAGTTCCATTCAGTTTAGTCATGATGCAAATTCATGCATTTTCATATTTTCTTTCCAGCGACCGTTTGCTTAAACGAGCTAGTGCGCTGCTTATTAATAGTTACTATAATAACGGTGCTTCTGACACGGTGTGTCAGATTCGCCACTGGGTCTCCTAGGCAACCGCGGCTCAGCCCCAGTGGCAGCTGGTCTCCAGTGTTGCTAAGCAAGTCCGGCTGGACTCACTATCCTGCAATGGCCGGCTTACTCAAACAACACACGTTTGTGGCCTCCAGGTGTCAAAATAAATATTCCAATCAGATATATCTGATAGACGTGTTGAGCCACCCAAGTCTCACCCTATGTCCTCACATTTTGTATTGTCCGTCTGTCTATAATATTGTATTCAAATTCATTTCTAATCCCTGTTCCATCCCCCCACCCCTCTCACACACATACAGGCAGCCTGGTTCAGGATCCTATAGCCCCCACTAACTCTTCATGCCAGCACTATGTGTGCCGGGCCTGTAAGGGCCAGAAGATGCTTTTGAAGCCCTCCTGTAGTTGGTGTAAAGACTACTCCTGCTTCCAGGAGAACAGACAGCTATCCCTGCTGGTCCACTGCTATAGGCAGCTGTGTCGGTACATCACCCACTCTCCGCTGCTCAAGCAAATCAATAGCCAGGTGGGCGGGTCTCCGGAGGTGATGACTCTCCTGGAGGAGGTGCTGGTGTCCGAAGAGGAGGAGGCAGAGGAGTCTAGCCCAGACACAGAAGAACTGAAGTCTTCTCCTGCTCTGACACCCATCACTCCTCCCCCTACGGAGAACCCTCCGGAACCATCTCACCCGCCCTCTTCGAGCCTGAACTGGCCGCAGGGCTGCAACGGAGTGGGGCCGGAGGACCTGGAGCCTTCATCACCAGAGCTTGAGGTTTGTGACCCGGTGGAGGAGATGCTGCTGCAGGCTCCAGGACAGCTCTCAGAGTCGGGGTTTGGGTGCAAGGAGAGAGACTCTGGACCGGGCTATGGGGGACTGGAAGCGACCCCTGGAGTCCCGGGGCCCATGCAGGTGTGCTCTTTCGGGGAGTCACGCTCTGCCAGGGTGGAGGACGGGGAGGTGTTGCTGCTCAGCGTTGAGGAGGTGTTACAGACTCTGGATCCGGTCTCCCCCAATAGAGACTCCTTCATTTCGAGTCCCGCATACACACACACACAGCCCGAAAAGACACACACTCCTTCGCACGTGCCGTCCTACCAGTCCCACGCTCACACACACCACCCGTCCAACAGGACGTGCACCCCCCCGCGACCCTCTGCCCCCCAGCCACCCTTGGCGCGCTCCAACAGGAAACGCTCGCGTTCAGAGAGCGACCGTGAGAGAGTCCAGCCCCTGCCCATCTCCAGCATCCTGCAAGGCCACCCCCCTTGCACCCCAACCCAGCCCCCTCCCTCACCGAGCCTCCCCCCACACATGTACTCCGCCCTCTCCAACGGCGGGGCTCTTCCCAAGCCTGCCCGGCCGCCCTTGACCTCCACCAAGGCTGGGAGGAAACACCCAGAGCAAAGCCCCAAAAGGACCCAAGCCAAGGCCCGAGCCGGAGGCCCAAAGGCCAAGGACAGGAACCGGGATCATCGCCTGCTGTCTGGCTGCCTGCTCACCCCCAGCCCTGCCAAACCCCTCTACAAGAAGCCGGCAGAGAAGAAGGGCTGCAAGTGTGGCAGGGCAACTCAGAACCCCTCGGTGCTCACCTGCCGTGGCCAGCGCTGCCCATGTTACTCCAACCGCAAGGTGAGCCAGTACCAAGAGAGACCAGAGGGGGGTGACAAACCCCACCGCACTGGATTTCTTCTGTGAAGGAAAACAAATACATGCATACATGTGAAAAGTTTGAGAAGGTAATGTGTTAGCAAGGAAAAGGCTTGTTCCTAGTGTGTATATCCCAGCACTCTATTTTGATCTCAGCCTTTACCCCTTGTTTGCCTTTAATTACTTATTTTGCCTTTAATTACTTATTTTGCCTCCATCCCTGTGTGCACTCTTCTAATTTTTTACCTCACACCATTACCCCTGCGTGCTTTTATGAGACTGTGTGCCGTTGTTGCTAACGAGTTTCCCCTCGGAGATTAATAAAGTATTCTGAATTTGAATGTCCCCAGGCATGTCTGGACTGTATCTGTCGGGGCTGCCAGAACTCCTACATGGCCAACGGAGAGAAAAAGCTGGAGGCGTTCGCCGTGCCGGAAAAGGCCCTGGAGCAGACGCGCCTCACGCTTGGCATCAACCTCACCAGCATCGCTGCCGCTGCCGCCCTGCGCAGCCCACCCGCCAACAATGTCCATGGCAACAGCCTTCTCAACGTCACCGCGGCATCAGGGACACCTGTGGCCGCCGTCTTTCTGTCTCCCAGCCCTCCCCAAGATCCCACCTACCAGGACGCCCTGGACCTCGGCTTCCACTGCTGATTGGAAGACGATGGTCGATGAGCTATAACGTTCGGTGCTGATTCACCGATGGATAGTTGTTACAGATGGGTATCAGTCCCCTGGCTCCTCCTATAGGCCGCTGAGGCACCTGTAGGTCTGCACTGTCCTCTCTTGACTTATCTTGTAACGTAGAATGTGTGTATAGATTTGCGTGTGCACTATTGAGCCGGTGGGTCATACAGCATGCTACCAGATCACACAGATCCACACACTCAGAGAAGCTGGCCATCAAGGTGGCGTTCCGAAAGCTAGACTGTAGCGGCATTTGTGCGTCAGCCGTCCTTGGTGTGATGTATAGGGGGATGGGAGAGATCGGAGGGGCCTTGGCTTTGGCCATCCACAGCTGTCTACTGACAAGAAGAGGATGTTTTCTGTATGAGCAGTGTAGGAGTCATCAAGGTGGTGTTCCGGAAGCTAGACTGTAGCGTAACTGGCGGCCGCCATCTTGCAGGTACTCGAAGACAACCTATGATTCCACCCAAGCACTTACTGATGAATTGGCCAAATGACAACAGAGCCCTGTTACTATAGTAACAGCACCACTCTACCTTTATAAGTATCATGTAAACCGGTATTAAATCAGTTACTGACACACCCTTACCCTCCCTGGCAGAGACATAGATAGTTTTGTTTACATTGTCACTCATTGACATAAAGCTAGGACCTAGGTGTGTGTGTGTGTGTGCGCGTGCGTGCGTGTGTGTGGAGGCAGAAGGGAGAGACAGGTAGATAGTTAATTCCTAGACCATGTCCAGAGCACTCTGTCTGTGTCCAGTCTTTGCTGTTGTAGTGTTCTGACTGCCCCTTGATAAAGCTAGAGACTATTTTTGATATTGTGTGTCAGGGTCTTGTTGGAGAAACTAGCGCCGTGTTAAGATATGTGTTTTCTGTTCAAACACTTCGAAGCCCTCGTGTACCTCAGGGGCCTGTCGGTGTTTGCGTTCGCTCTGTCCGTCCATCTGTCCGTCCGTCCTGTGACCAAAAAGAAGGGAGGTGTTTACCGTGTACCTGTGCCATCCCAAGTCTTGTTGGGATGGCAACCTGTTGCTACGACTACAGAAAACTGTTTGAACACCTGACAGGTCAACTGAGACAGGACCGAGCCCTGACTGGCCCAGGGAGGGAGTCACTGCTGGGCATTACTTGAACTCCTGATTTCAAGTTTTCATTTTTATTTTTTTCAGACTACAGTTTGTGTCACAATAGAGCCTCTGGTTTTACTGTTGTTGGAACATTCACTGCCACATTAGGAAACTTGTATGCAACGTGAAATTAAATAAATTGATCTTTGTCTAGACTGGACATTGCTGCTGTTTGTGCGTGTGTGCGTATGTGTGTGTTAACCCTTGTGCTCTCTTCCTGTTCTGCAACTTCCCACGTCCTAAGTTTCAAAAAAGCCCCACCTTCAACTCCTGTGATAAAGCAGGTTCATTAAATGTTTACCCTATACCCATTTGGGTACTGACAAATGAAGCCATGCTGCACAGGAATCAGTAAGATTTAGTTTAGTATGAGTTCAAACAAGCACATACAATCTAAATGTCTCATCGTGGGTGTGCGTATGTGTGCGTTACTACAGATCTTTGGGTTATTTTGACTTTCAAAGAGCACACAAGGGTTAAGATCAAGTATGTAAGAGAGTCATTGGGTGGAAAGAACAAAACTATTCACATTATTTGGGAAACACCTCCAGTAACTTTTAGCCAACGAACATAGAAACAGAATTTCCAGACAAGATAATAATGAGACACTCCATAGACCACATAATAAGCCTATTACTGGATGTTTTACGCTGTCACACTGCAAAAACAGTCGCACACATCCACTGCCCGAATCCCGAACAAACAAGCAAATCTTAACCACACATTCATCTGATCACTCCAGCCCCTTCAAACATGCAGGGCACCATGTGTGTGACGCTGCAGTCCCTAGCCCCACTCCTGCACACGCATGATGGGACATAAGACGTTTGCTCCCTAGAGACACTCGGTCTCTGCAGCCAGTTTCTTTACAAGGGCACTGGGAGACAGTAAACTCCTTGCTTCCTCCGTTCTGCTCCACCCAGGCCCCATACTTGGGTGTGTCCTCCTGCTAGGGCCCCTCTAGCCCACCAGGAAGGCCCCAAAGTAGCTGGCCCTAGCATCCGTCTCCACGGCGCTGGCGTTGCTCACGGTGACAAACAGGCGGTCGGCGGGCTGCAGGCGGGCAGTGCCAGCCTGGTGGAGGGAGAACAGGCCCGGCTCCTGCTGCTGGTACCAACAGGCACTTCTGGAAGACTTCATCAGAAGGATGGGCACCGAGTATGAGTTCATCTACAACAGGAAATTACCACAGATGACCTGGAAGTCAATCACTTTTCTGTTGAAGACTTTCAGTTTGTCTCACTCCACCATAAATGCAGTGGTTAAAAGGTCAAAAGAGCACACCTTACCTTCTTGTAAATGTACTGGATCAGCTGCGTCCCCTCCTCCCTCGCCTCCCTTGCCTCCCCGTCTGTCTCCCCTGTGGGGGGGAGGTTGAAGTAAGTCTGGGCATATATGAAGTAGAGGCCAGCGCGGGGAACCAGGAGCTCCCCCCCCTTCAGCTCCACGTTCTGAAGGTAGGACAACCCCCTATGCCCGTCCCAGTCCCGGATACGCTCTCCCAGGAAAGCCTTGCTGCTGGGGGAACCTGCACACACAAGCAGGAATAAGATGGGGGAGGAGAGAAGGGTGAGTTAGCAGAAAAGCTTTTTGCATTCCAAACAGACAAATTTACATTTAGTCCTTTAGCAGACACGCTTATCCAGAGCGACAACCAAAAAACTGGTATATTCCAAAGGCAAGTAGGGTGAAGTGCCTTGCCCAAGGACACAACGTCATGTTGCCACAGCTGGGGTTAGAACTTGCAACCTTCTGACTACTAGCCCAACTCCCTTATTGCTCAGCCACTTGACAAGCAGGCAGGCAGGAATATAGAAACAGACAGACAGACGAAAGGAGCTAGACATTGCCTGGCCCAAGTGGGAAAAGGAAACTGAAACATGTGCTGTCCATTCAGGAATGAAGACATGCTAGATCTCAGATAAGTCAGCCAGGATGTCTCAAATTTGACTCATCCTGTTTTGCAGGTGTGAGCCACAAGAGAAAGCATCACAGCATTCTCTTACATAAGCTGTACTTCTTAGGACTCTTCAGGAGGATATGAAGGGAGTAGGAGCCAAGGTGGGAAACAAGGAGATAGCAGGGAGAACAGGAGACTGCATGGCTCACCCTGTTTTGGCGGCTGTTTCTGTCGGAGGCTGCCGGTGACGTGAGCAGCCACCCCGGTAAGACTAAGGTCACTGCAGAACCCCTGGACGGGGAACACCCCAGATACCTGGTCTGGAGGAACAAAGAAAGAGATGGGGTGGGGGGAGATAGAGAGGAGAAAGTGTGACAAAAATGATGAAAGACTTGATGATGGGGAACAAAGGTGGGCTGGAAGACAACTTCAACTTCGGTTGAGACCTCATGACCTTGGACTATATGGAGCAATATCAGTCTGGTCACATTGAAAGGATCTTACTCATCACCGGGGCTGACACTTCCCGTTGCAACCGCTCCGCCATGGTCTGCAAATAAGGACGACAATTTCCCCGTTTAATCAACCGCGGCCTCCATTTATCGACAAAAGAACAACAACACAAGCTACGAGCTAAACAGCTGTATACCTTTTCTATGCGGTAGCGGAGTTGTTCCATAACCTGCGAACATGAGTCAGCCTTCTGCTCCCCCGACGCTGCGTTCACTCGCCAGGGCTGCAGGTTTTGGTTCATCAGACACGAGACACTACTCCGCGAGAAACTCTGATACATCTGATAAAGAGATCAAATAAATAAATAAATAAATATCCATTTAGCAGACGCTTTTATCCAAAGCGACTTTCAGTAAATACAGGGCCAATCTCCCCGAGGCAAGTAGGGCGAAGTGCCTTGCCCAAGGACCGAACGTAATGTTGACCCAGCTTGGGTTTGAACCGGGTGCTGTCTGATTACTAGCCCAACTCCCTAACCGACTGCGCTGCATGAAACCCCAGAAAGTAGCTATGTGGCTTTGCATTTACACACAGAATACCAGCTTCAATAATAGACCCTTTGCTCCACGTGTGATGAGCAAAGGGTTGAAACCCAACACCTTGCGTCCAATTTTTCACAACGTTGCAGTGTTTACAACTATGATTTGGGTGTTCAATTTACAGACTAACGATATTCCAACTCGCCGTATATCGAGACAAAACATATACAAAGCCTACTATGCGAGTGTGAAGTTATAAGTCGACTGCCTCGTACTGGTTAAAGTTGACTGCAAGTAATAGAGGTGTGATAACACAACCACAACCAGATCAATTGGCCAAATCAATCCAGTAAACCCTCCGACCTTACCGTCTCCAGGACGTTGTTTAAGTACATGAAACTGATGGCGACTGAAATCGTTTGCAGGAGTATCGTTCCCAGTACAATGAGACCCAGGCATTGTGGAGAAAGGGAGAAAGGCATGCTCGTCGATAATCGATATTACGCTCCAAAGACCGGGATCCATGCAGTAGTCAGTTCATCGAGGGGTTGTCTACTGAAGCTGTTAGCTCAGGGAAGGGGAGAGTGGAGCAGTGCTATTACTCTACAGGTAAGTGTGGAGGACGTTTAGGCAAATCATGTCTATGAACACCTCCCATATCCCATCCCTGTTAGGTTGGTGAGAGAAGCCAGCAATTGTTCTACGCCCTTCTTCAAAACGTTACTGGGGTTTTCCTTTTTCATCAAATGCATGCAATGCATTTTTTTTGGTCTGTTCGATCAACATTCTAAAAGCTAAAAGCCATTCTTAGGATTCAGCATGTGTGGTCAGATACAGTCACAGCTTCCTCTCTTCATTTGCAAAGTATTTTCAAATCCCAGATCAGCTCCTTGAGCTCCTCCACCTTCTCATCCACCTTCACATCGGCCCTCTCCACCTTCATCTGGAATGAGGAAGAGAGAGATCCTGAGCTGGAGGCATTCTGCGCTGGAGGATGTCACCCTTGCACGGTGCTTGAACCTGTGGGATAGCAGGTACACACATGCACAAACCCAAGCCAACTTACTTGCACGAACACACATGCACACACACACACACGCACACACACACACACACACACTCTCTCTTACACTTCCTGTCCTGACAGGTTCACACGACCAGAGAAGAATGGAAACAATTGTGCCAAGTTCGTATGAGTTTTCCTAATCATACTTAAATGTTGTAATTGGAGACTGTAGCACAGAAGTATGTTGCAGTGTTTTCTAACAGATCGCTATCCTGTGTCGGATGTGAGTGTTGCAGGAGATTACTGAGAGGTTTAATTCCCATGGCTGTCAGCTTTCCCTTACCTGATGACTTTACCCTGGGGTGGTAAAGCTGACACCCTGACACACACACACTCATACACACACACAGAAACACTGTTGACCTGAGGAATGTGGACCCGTCTAATGAATCAAAGTTCCTTCCAGAGTCTTAAGACAAAATCACCTTTGACATCTGTAACCCCCCCCCCCCTTCCTCTTCTCCTATCCTCCTCCCCCTCCTCCTGTCCTCCCCCTCCTCACACCCACTTTGCTTCAGTCTGTCATTGAACACAATGATGTGTTCATCGACCAATGAGACGTGTCCTCCCCACCACCACTAATCCCTCCCAGGGCAGTCAGGCTTCCATCTATTGGCTGTTTTGTTCTGTGGAGGGGAGGTCCTCGCCATCGTCCTCCTCGGTTCTCTTCTCCTCCCTCCTTACTTCCTTTGTCCCCATCACCCTCTTCCCCAGTGATCTATCCTGTTCCTGTTTTAATGCAGTCATGGAATTCCCCCAGTCTACAGAGGGAGTGTTTCTCCACAATTTAAATGTGAACTGGCACATTACACCAATAGAAAAACATGAATTTGTTTTTATTCGCCATGCAAGTTACACAAACACGGAATTTACTGTGGCAGGATAGAGCAAACAAAGAACATATACGGGACTTCTAGAAAGATTAAAAACAAAAAGTAGGCAATAGCTATACATGGATAGGGTATATAAAAACAAGAGTACAAAAGTATAAAAAGTATAGAGTATATTGGTGAGAATAGATATATACTGGGGTGGGGGTGGGTGGGGCACAGTAGTGCAATCGCTCAATACCCATACCATAGATATTATGGAGATCTACAAAGAAATTGATATATTCCAAAAATGTGTGTGTGTGTGTGAGAGAGAGCAATGATGGTGCAGGTGTTCTTTTCAGAGGGTTAAGCAGTGGTATAAAGTTTGTCCGTATAGTTGAAGCAGTAACAAAACTATCCAGTCTCCAGACAGTTTGTTGTTATGACATTAATTCACCACAGGAGGGCAAGGTTTCACTTTCTAGATTTAGTTTGTCGGACTGGGCATTGTGCGAAGGGGTTGTTTTGTGATTTGGCATTGTGTGTCTGTGTGTTTTAGCCTGGGCAGTGAGTTTGAGAGATGAGGTGAAAGGTGAAGCTGTCCATCCATATGTGAGACTGAGCAGATATGTAATGTGCTAATGACTCCACTTCAATCATACACAATTTATTTAACTAATGTTGAAATGAAAACATTCTTCATGCTTTTTTGTTCTTTCTCCCCCATAACCTCGACACTATGTTCTTGTCTTTGTGTGGACGTGCACGTGTGTCTCAGATTGGGTGGGTATTTCATCATGGTAATTTATGACCTTGAGAGCTTGAGGAAGAGAAGATCTGAATATTTATTAATTTATTTAGCAGACGCTTTTATCCAAAGCGACTTACTGTAAGAACAGGGACATTCTCCCTGAGGCAAGTAGGGTGAAGTGCCTTGCCCAAGGACAGTGCCTTGCCCAAGGACAGTGCCTTGCCCAAGGACGGGGTTTATTCGCTATGCAAGATTAACAAACATAGAATTCACTGTGGCAGAAATTAGCAAACATAGAACATATATGTGGCATCCTACACCCTTCTCCTTTCCTCCTCTCCCTCTCTTCACTCCCCTTTTCCTCTCCCCTCCTCTCACCTCCCCAATCCTCCTCTCGCCCTCTCCACTCCTCTTCTCCTGTCCTCCTCTTTTCCTGTCCTCTCCCCTCCTCTTTTAACCTCCTCCCCCTCTCCTACACTTCTCCTACCCTCCAACCCTCCCTCCCTTCCTCTCTCCTCGGACCTGTACGAGGACAGAAGCAGTCTGTCAGGTTGTCGGTTTATTAACCCCAAGGTTTGGACAGTTTGCAGTTTGACAGTGGGCCTGACTCCAACCCAGCAACCAGCCAGTAGAACCTCTTGACACACAGATTGAACACATTTCTCTCAGCTAATACATTTCACCAAAGTGTTTTTTTGCAGGCCCCAGGAGTTTTATTCTCCTCTACTTTCCTCATGTCATGCTGTTTCTTAAGAAGACATCCGGCGCTGGCGCAAGCTGGCAGCCACAGCTCACACTGTTGTGGACTGCAATTTCCCCTCCGGGGGACTAATAAAGGTTTTTCAATTCATAAGATGTTGTTTCAGTGACCACACACACCAACAACAGAACATGCCAAGTGCAAAGAGACGGCTTTAGTGCCATCGGAATGAGTTATAACGTTTATATAAGCCCCCCCCACCCCCCCCATACACACTCACACACATACAAACCCTACAGGTTCTCATGCAGCCAAGTAATATACACCCTGAAAGCCCGCTTCCTAATCTCAAACTCCTTGAAGGTCAGACAACCATGAAAACCGTCGTCCAAATGATTGCTGGTAACCGTAACGCCGGCATCCTGCAGCCGCCTGACGTACATCAGCCCGTCATCCCTCAGCACATCGTGCTCGCAGGTCAGCACATACGCCCGCGGACACCTGGCCAGGACGGCCGGCTCCGCCAGCAGGGGAGAGTCTCGTACGTCCCCCACGCCCACCACCTCCTTTCCCAGCCATCCACTGGACCCCTCCGCCTCTCTGCCTGGCCGGTACTGCCCCCTGTGCTTGGCCGGGAGCAGGACGCTCCAGTCCACTCTGGCCCGCATGTCTGCCGTGACGCTCGCCTGCCAGAGGAAGCTGTGGTTGTTGGCCTCCAGCAGGGGTACGATGGCAGGGTCGGCCCCCAGGTACTGCAGCCAGAAGCGAACCATTAAGGGCCTGTACAGGATGGGGACGGCCTGATTCTGCTGGCAAGACGGGGTGTTGAGGTCCAGAACCTGGAGGGCAGGGTACACCAGTGCTTGCACGCTAAACTTCACGCTCACGCTGTCGTCCACGGCAATCTGAGGGAAAAAGGATTACTTTCAGTGTATGCGTTTATGTGTGCTCTGTGTATGAATGCATACACGAGTGTGTATGGTGTGTGTGCATGTATGTGTTCACCTGCTGAGAAACTGCTGCTGCCAAGTTTCCTCCTGCGCTGTCTCCAGATACAGCCACACGCTGGGGATCCACCAAGTACTTACCCAGGACCCCTTTCTGCAGGAAGTGTTTGGCTGCGTTAAGGCAGTCTTCGTACGGCACAGGAAACATAAACTCTGGAGCTACGCGATACCTGCAACACAAACCAATGCACTCAAAGTTCTGAGCTGGGGCCTGTACTACAAAAAAAAACTACAAGATTCAGCATTAACAAGGTAACTTCAGGTTTAAACCAGGGGTTTCTGTATTGGGTTGAACCTGAAGTTACTTCATTAATGCCAATGAATACTTGATTCATAGTAAAGGCCCCGGTGTAATAATAGCTTCATACTGTCAAGTGTCATTCTTTGGGGGTATGCAACAAAACACCTAGCATGACAGTGTCCTATCTAATTGGAGGCAGAATCCTGGTTGTGTTTAAAGAGGCACACTTACTCCACAGACACCACAACTGCATTCAGCTCATCAGACATCTCCCTGGTCAACAAGTCATAAGCATCATCCTCTGGACAGAAGAAAAGACAAGGCCAGAGCGGTAATGAGAAGCCCATTTCTAAACAAACACATTCACACAATGGTTTACAGGTGTGACCGTAAACATGGAAATTAGGATTTTCGTTTTTTATTCTGTTTCTTTGTGAATGCACCAACTGGAGAGTCTTGATTTTGAAAACTGTCCAGATGACTACATCTGAAACCTTTTCTACTATGGAACACTCCTGGACAAATGAGGGTCTACACTACACTTGTAGTTTGTATTTTCATTTCAAATTATCACCCTCTATAAACCTTCAAGTACGATCCAAATACTTATTTCTTCTCTTTGGGTTTTAATTTTGCTTGCATTGTGCACGGTTTCATCTGAGGCATTCTTTTGCAATGATTATTTGACCTCTCTTGTACAGCACTTTGGTCAACCATTGTTGTTTTTAAATGTTTTGTAAAGAATAATTGATTGATTGAATGAAAGGTTACTCACTGGCACTGCCCAAGGTCCAGCCCCCTCCATGGTAGAACATCACTGCCTTCCGCAACTGGCCCTCCCCTCCTGCGGGGGGCTCGTACACCCACACTGGCACACCTCCAAAGGTGTCTTGGTTGACTCTCACACACCCACCCCCCCGAGTCTGTTTTCAGTCACCCTTCTGTCTGTCCACCGTTTTACCCAGTCTACATTTGTTTTTGTTCCCCATCCTCCCTCAGCACAGCACCAACTAAGATCTGGGGAAGGAGGGGTTTGGCGAGACCAGGGGAGAGACTGTGGTCACATGGGAGCCCTGTGTAGCTGTGACACTGTAGCTCTCTCCACCCCTCACACTAGTGTCAACAGAGTGAAGGCCATGGCTGGGAGGAGAATAGGAACTCAGTTCTATGTATACATACACACTCTCACACATTTGTCACAGATACCGTCATGTAGGCTACACACCCTCTCTACACACCCTCTCTGTTTACACACATTCGCACACACCCTTTCCAGTTTTTGTGCGACCAAACCTGCTCCGTCGCAACTAAAAGGTTCTGATATTAAAAACTGTTATACTAGTCCAAGGCCAGGTAGTTAATTATTTACACCCAGGTGCAAATAACTAACAACAGTGTAAAAGGTTGTTATGCTGTTATGGTTATGCACCATCTGTACCATTTTGCACCATATTTACCATCTTGCACTATCTGTTCCATTTTCCACATCTGCACATAGTACCATTTTCTGTATGGTACAGACACTGTTGTACAGTTCAATACTGTAAAACTACTGTAAAATGTTGTACAATACAACTGTATATTTGTACTTCCAAATCACTTTTAATACCCTGTACATACTTTGTATATTCCCAAATGCTGCCTGTTTTGGACTTCTGGTTGGATGCTTCATTTCGTTACCCTGTACTTGTACGTGTGTAATGACATTAAAGTTGAATCTAATCTAACCTAGCATCACAGGCATAGCAGCAACTTCCCCGAAAACCGACCGACTGTGCCCTCACACATTGATGTGCTTACTTCGATTTTCACATGAATAAAATGTATACATATCCTCCTGTTCTTACCATCTTAATAACAGCGCGGAAACCAGCATCGAACAACATCAACTTCCACTGTTCATTGATGTTGGAAGGTATACCAGGAATGTAAACATAATAAGCGATGGCAACTGTCCATAACAATGTCACAATGACAAAAGATGATCGCATCTTTCTATGTGGGGATTTGTTACAGTCAAACGCTCACAGACTGCGCGATACGGGCTGGTTTCAGATCACAGGCTTTTGTAACCACTGCAGTTGGGACCACAAACGACACCCCTTTTCTCCACTGCAGTTGTGCTTTGGAAAATTACGAACGGAAGTCTGGGTAGTGAAGTCTGGAAGTGCAGATGGAGGGATGTTGCAGTTCATTTGTGCATCCTCTGAGAGGCACTGTTTGCACATTTTGAATGAGCCTTCCTGTCTCTTTAACTCACAGTTTGAGATACAGAATATTTTACCTCTAAACTTTTAGATAATGGTTCAGGCAGGGGACTTTCTCAATTGGTGTCGGCTCTCCTGGACCTTGAAGTTTTTCCGAACACTTCCTAACTGCTGTGTGCTGCAAGATTGATCCAGTGATTGGGCAAATATGTGATGTTGTGTCCTTGGGCAAGGCACTTCACCCTACTTGCCTCAGGGGGGGTTGTTCCTGTATTTACTGTAAGTCGCTTTGTATAAAAGTGTCTGCTAAATGAATATATATATATTATTTCAAAGAAATGTTCACTCATGTCTCGTAGTCCCCACCTTCTGACTCCATAACCCCTGGTAATACAACCAGAGAACCTTCAGATTCCTCCACCTTGAACACAGTACGTGCTAAGGAAGGCTCCTTGAAGCCAGTTCACCTGTAAACATCAATATCTTTTACTGGGCTCCGTTACATTACTGAGTGCTGGCACCAGATCTGTCCCAGGAAGGGCCATTGTCCCTCCCCTCTGACAGTCCCAAGCAGTGTGTCTAATGGTTTCTCTCTCTCTCCCTTTTGGTATGTTCATTTATTTATTCATTATTCTTTCGCTATGTGTCTTCCTCAATCTCTCTCTGACTCTTCTTCAAGCCCTTTCTCTCTTCTGTCTTTCATTCACTCCCTGCTTCTCATTCCCTACATTTGTCTCTCTACTTGTCTCTCCCTTTATTTCTCTCTCTCGCTCCCTCTCTCTCTCCAGCGGTCGAGTATAACTCTAATCTTCTGTGTGCCCTCTGAGACTGGAAACATAAAGTAGCAGCGGATCTGATCATCTGACCCTAGCCTCACATTTCCAAAACACGTCAGATTAAAGTCAGATTAGCACAGTCCCCTTGATTGTGCTTGTGTTATGTGTGCTTTCTCTGACTCCTACCGCAACTCCAAAAGAGTCAAAAGATTGTAGAGGATCAAATCTGGCATAGTTTAAGAAACGTCAGTGTGTAAAGTGCACACTTTTGGCTCCCAGAGCCACAGGCTGACGGACGGTGTAGAAGAACATCAGCTGGACTGCTCGCAGATGAGGGTGATGTCAACCATGACTCTCCTAACAATGCTTCAGAAGCAATGCACCCTTCACCTCTCCTTCACTTTCCTCCAAAATACTTGGGACTACGTAAGGTACGCACGCACGCCCGTGCGCCCACGCACAGACACTCACATAGGCACAGACACTCTCTCACACACACAGACACACCAAAAACCTGAGTAACACTTCTTACTAATTCAGTTCAGCTCCGAGGATATTCCATGCACGCACATCTGCACCTGTCCATATTTAGAATCTGTCCCAACCTGTCCCACGATGCACCAGGACACCCATAACATAACAGTCCTCGCTGAGAATCAGCTACAGTTCTAAGTTCCTTACTGCAGAACCCAGGAACGCTGCTGCACGACGTCACTTCAATCACCCGCTGACTGATCCAGCTGCATGCACACACGTGTCAAAGTTTATGTGTGTGCGTTCCAACCAGCTACAAGTTCTAACTCTCATCGTAACTATAAAGGAAAAAGGTGAGGTAGAAGTTGATGATGTATTGTGTAATCAAAAGGTGTGAAAAACATTCTGATACAGTGATGGACTCCACCGACGTAGACGGTCTGTGTGGATGCTTCTGGAAGCTTCACAGCAGCTACAAGGTTCAGCTATTTCTAGTTCTGCTATACTGAGCTTCTCCAACCAGACAACACAGTGCTACACGCAGAAGCCTGGGCTCCCAGGCTGTTTGACTTCAAAAGAGTTACATTTAGCAGAAACTCTTTTCCAATATGACTTACAGCAAGTACAGGGACATTCCCCCCTCAGGAAAGTAGGTTGTAGGTGAGGCAAGTGCCTTTCCCAAGAACACAACATCATGTTGGCACAACCAGGGTTTGAACTGTGAACCTTCTGATTACTAGTCCAACACCCTAACCGACTGCGCCACATGACCCCAAAGAATTCCTTTGAAGGCAATTTATGAGGAGCTACTGCTATGTTCAAAATGTCAACATGCTGCCTCCCCACAAATTCTTCTAATGCTAAGTTTCCTACGGAGTGTTTAGGATCAGCAGAACCCACTGAAACTGCAGTTGGCAAAACTTTGACCTTTATGAAAGTCCATCAGCTTGTTGAGAAAAGGAATGTGAATCGCATCGTGAATGTGAAGTTACTCACACAACAACACAGAGATGCATTGGTCTGCATCAAACCATATATATATATATTAATTTGTGTGATTTTGGAATCAGACCTGAGTTTCAGTAGCCATGTAAAGACAGTAACGAAATCAGCATATTACCGTCTAAAAAATATTTTGAGAATAAGATGCTTTGTCTCCAGTCAAGCTTTAGGGAAACTTGTTCATGCTTTTTTCACCAGCCGGATAGATTATTGTAATGAGCTCCTCACAGGTCTTCCCAAAAAGACCATAAGACAGCTGCAACTCGTACAGAACGCTGCTGCCAGGTTTCTGAGCAGAACCCGAAAACATGAACACATCACACCAGTCCTCAGGTCCTTGCACTGGCTTCTAGTTGCACTTAGAATTGATTTTAAAACACTGTTACTTGTTTTTAAATCACTCAATGGCCTAGGACCTCAGTACGTTATAGATATGCTCATAGAATATAAATCTAACAGATCACTCAGATCAGCAGGATCAAGTCTTTTAAAAACACAGAGGGTTCACTCTAAGCAAGGAGAGTCTGCCTTTAACTGCTACACCAATCGCAGCTGGAACCAGCTTCCAGAAGAGATCAGGTGTGCTCAAACAGTAGACACTTTTAAATCCAGGCTCAAAACACATCTTTATATCAAAGCATTTGCTGATTGAACACTGTGCTATGTCAAACTGTTTGCACTTTATTTTATACGTATGATCTTTTTATTATTATTCCTGTTTTTTTGTATTTTAACATTTGATGTAAATTGTTATTTCTGTTTTTAAATGTTCTATATATTTTTATTCTTTTAAATGTGAAGCACTTTGAATGACCGCTGTGTATGAAATGTGCTATATAAATAAACTTGCCTTGCCTTCTTAAGGAAAGTCTTGGCAGCATGGGGAAAGCATAACTCCCTTATTATAATCCCCTGCTAAATGGGACAATTACTGAGAATCAAGGTACAGGACGGACTATTAACAAATAGGGTTAGTTTCAGGTGAAACTATGGTTGATACAGTTTAACTTTAGACACTGAGGTAGAGTCCTCCCAGAAGGCAGAGTTTACGCAGCACAGAGTAGCATAAATATCAGAGTTCTCAGACCATTTTCTCTGATTGGGAATGACTCCTGGATGGGTGTAGAAACATCTTGATTTTTAAAACGGTGTCCAGATCTAAATTCTTCTGAAGGATATGCCTTCCCATCTGCTGTCACTGTAGCTCCAGAAGGAAAATCTGAATCAAAGAGATAATTCTTCTCTTAATCTCTGTGCTGGTCAGCTTCTTACTAAATCTGTTAAGCCTGCTGCTAATGGAGGGAATGTGAGGGGTCCCTTTCCAGAGGATGTCTTGTCCTCTCTGACCTTAAACAGAGTGTGGGTGTGCTGTCATAGTTCACAACACTTGGAACACCATGGAGCTGGTGGAAGAGAAGATGGGTAGTGTTGTGTGTGGAGCGTGGAAACAGACTGCAGGAGGACAGCGCAGAGGGGACCAGAGAGAAGAGTTTTGCTTTGCTCGTCCGTGGTCTTTGGAAAAAAGCGTCTGCTAAATGAATAAATGTAAAATGGATCAAACAAATTTTGTTTTAGTCTCCCATCTGTGTGAGATCTCATGATTAAATTTTATTCATAGTCATCTTCCTCTTCAGTTAATGACTTCTGGATAATCTCTGATCAGTAGGACGAGAAGTAGCCAGGACAACACTGACTGTAGCCTAGCAACAAGTCCCATTTTCTTTCAATGAGCCAATGTGAGCAATATGTTGCTATGATCTAAAACAAGATATTGAATATCGGATTCTGACTCAGCACTAAAGACGGCTTCTTTTTGGCTGATTGCTTTCACCAAAGAGATTCAGGGCTTGTGAACTGACAGTGTGTAGAGCAAAGAGACTATACAGCTTTAATGGAAGGAACACACTTTCTATTGGTGTATTTCTCTGTGTTGATGTATTTGTTGGTGTTGTCTGATGTTTGGTGTTCAGAGCTGTTTCTGTTGTATGTGAGTGTGTAACTGTCTCGCTGAAGAGGTTGGAACTCAGATTAGCTATCGTGCCTAAACACCAGTAGCACTGTAACATGTTTTACAAACCCACTTATTATGGTCTGTATCTGGCTTATCTGGTAAAGTGAGGGTTGGAAGCCAGGATGAAAACGATGAGAAATAGGGAGTAAAGCGCCTGGCAGAGAGAGGGGGAAGGGCTGGAAGGGGCGTCAGCGTGGAAGGCCACATGCCGAAGATTTGACCTCTGACCTGGAAGCACTTGGGGGACAGTGCTTCACTGTTGATGGACTCCCGGTCTCCCTCTCGGTTTCAAATATACCCACACACACCGCGGACACGCATGGCTGCGCACGCATGCACATGCCCTCAACAAATGCACACACGCACAAACGCACACACTCGTTCCTCCTTCAGCGCTTGACCTCTAACTTCCTCCCAGCATACCCAGCCAACGCCTGTCTCTCTCCCATGAGCCTCTCTGGCCTAAATGGGATCCTGATGTTCTGGTACCCCTCCCCCTGTAACCATGGCTGTTAAAACGTGGTTTCACACGTCCCCTCTCCCCAGCTGTTACACTGCAACACTGACGAGAGGCAGCTGTGGTCATGGTTGATAGGGCCAGTGTAATGTGGGGAGCAGAAAAGGGATAGAGATACAATAGCAAGTAAGTAAGGTAGGTAGGTACATAGTTAAGTAGGTGGTTTAGTGGTTGGCTAGATTGTTGGGGCTTTGGGGAGGGTGTGTAGAAGACCCTTTTGAAATCTGATATGATGACAATCTTTAATTAAACTGTTCCAGTCACATTAAAGGGAGGAAACCCATACACTGACACACGCACACACATACAGTGCATGCTGGTTTGGCAGTATTGCAGTGCTCTACCTTGTAGATATATGTGTGTGTGATCTCATTGTCCTTGCTTTTGTCATGTTGTATTTCTGCTGCTGAGTCAAAGACTTATCGGTGTGCTCAAGTGTACATTTGTGTGTCTGTGCGTGTTGGTCTGAGGTGTTGAGAGATATTCAGGTCTGTCAGTAAGTGTTAGCCACAGCTGGGACCTGACCCCCTCATCCCAAGCGCCCCCCCCCCCACCCCCAAGTCCCAGCCCTCCCCATCTCTCCATTCCTAACCCTTCCGCCATCCTCACCCTCCTCCTCATCCCTCCATTATCACCCACCCCCAGCCCCACCTTTAAAGTACTGCTGGAGGGGGAGGTTCTGCCTCACCCTGGCAGGGCTGTCTGGATGTGGGCTGGGTGCCCCAGCTTGGTTGCCAGGATGGCCTCTCTGACATGATGAATGGTGTTGCAGCAGAGGACAGAGGGCTTGGTCACAGCCAATAACAAATCTGGCAACTCGGTCATTTGACCCACATACTGGCCTCATAGGAAAGGGATTCAGGAGAGCCTTACATTTCATGTAACACTTCATGACACCTGAGCCCTTACAGTAGCCAGCGGCCACAGTAGGCTCCGTCAAAAATATATTTAGTCTGAAAATTACGGCCCATCAGAATTGGTCTTCAGGTCTCAAACACAATTTCTTTTACAGCAAAGCTTTTGGACTGTGTGACCAATTGGCAGCACCTAATGGGTCTGTTTGAGTGTATGTGTGTGCCAGTGGGTCTGTTGTGCCTGTAGTGAGTGTTTGGTTGTATCTGTGTGTATGTGTGTGCTTGAATGTTTGTGTGTTTCTTAATCAGTTAAATTGCTGGACCTGAGGTTAGTTAACTGCAGGATCACAATTACTTTTATTGAGGGATTTGTTGTGATTGTTGGCCAGTTGTAACCGATTTGAAATTATTGTACTCTGTGTGAAGTATATCATTGTTACTTGCTTTCCTATGAGGTTCATGCTATTTAGTTGTAACTCATTTAACTGAATGCGGTTGTGGTTCTTCCCTTTAGCAATTGTTTGGTCTCCCACACCGTATGCTTCATAATCTGACTACCTGCAATGTTTGGGGACTATCACGTTGTTATGATCAGTGACCGATGCTCTTTTGTAAAGCTCTCTCTTCAAATCAAATCAACATTTATTTGTATAGCCCTTTTTACAAGCAATGTCACAAAAGGATTCACATATGCCCATAGAACTGCCCTTCAACCAACCTAAACTCTCAAGGAAGACAAGGAAAAACTGGAAGAAACCTTAGAAAAAGCCATTCAGTAAAAGATCCCCTACTCCAGAGACAGTAGGTGAAAGAGAGGAGCAGAACACAGGCTAAAAGGTCATATCTCTAAAGAGAGGTAATTGGTCGTTGAGACATCAAAACTCAAGGAGACATCACTCCTTGTCCATTAGAAAGATGCTAAGAGATTACCTAATTTAAAATGTTGAGACGGTATCAGCCTTCTTAACTGAAACAGGTAATTTGTTCCAGAGAAGATGCGCTGTATATGAGAATACCCTGCCTCCAACAGTTTTTTTACTACATTTTGGGAACCACGAAATCGCCGGCATCTTCGGTCTCAGTGTCCTGAGAAGACCTGAGAGGTACAGTGGTGCTAATCCATGTAAAGATTTGTAGGTTAGTAGTAGAAAGTAGAAAGTATTCTGAATCTGAATCTGAACCTTGAAATCAACTCTGGCTTGGATAGGGAGCCAGTGTAGAGAGATGAGCGTAGATGTTATGTGATCATACTTTCTAGTTCTGCTCAGTAGCCTAGCAGCAGCATTTTATACGTAGGTTTTTGGGAGGCCAGAGAATAATACATTGCAATAATCCAAACGGGATTTAACAAATGCATGTATTCGTTTTTAGCATCATCCTTTGAGAGGAAGTTTCTTATTTTAGCTATGTTATGGAGATGGAAGAATGCAGTTCTGGTAAATTGCTTGATATGATACTCAAATGAGAGATTTGGATCCATTGCGATGCCTTGATTTCTTACCAGCTGGCTTTGAGAGACTTTGAAGCCAATAGGTCTAAGGTCAAATTGAATAAATTGTTCCTGTCCAAAGATTTGCACCTCTGTTTCATTCGAATTCAGAAGAAGAAAACTTGCTGTCATCCAAGTTCCTATCCCGGAGACACATTTTTCCTGAGCTTGAGGTAGTTCATCAGGCTTAAGGGACAGGTATAACTGGGTGTCATCTGCATAGCAGTGAAAATGTACACCAAAACTTCTGATTATATTTCCTAAAGGTAGCATATATAGAGAAAATAGCAAAGGACCTCTCTTAGAAGTCACTTTGTAAAAAAGCATCTGCTAAATGAAGAAATTATCATGTACATTTTCTCAGCAGTTACACCGGGGCAATTTCATTTAGTGTTTATCATTTCGTGTTCCTTTTTTCTTCAGAGTGGAAAGACCAAGATATTGACTACATACACACACAGTGTCATGTGATTCACCTTGTGATCCGTTGATGTTGTTATAAGAGCCACATTCCAACAGGACTTAGAGAGGAATGTGAGGTGTTCTTATTTGTGTGTGTGTGTGTGTTACAATTCACACACACTGTACATCCTCCATCATAGCTCCTGGCCTCTCTTATCGGCATGGTAACCTCTGCCCATTTGCACAACCCCCCCTTCAGGCCCTTTTCACCACAGAAACGACAAAATATGATCTTGCCAAAATGGGTTCGGAGGGGTTTGGTTACTGCAGTTAAGAAGAGGCATGTCAGTTAACAGTCTAAACCAGCCATTCAGATTGACCAAATTTACGAATTATTTGCAAAAATGTAACTGAAAGCCTATTAATAGGCTCAGCCTATGGCTCATGGACAAGCTATGACTTGATTGTGCATCGATCTGTAGTCAGGGGACCCTTACCTGGTTTCTATAGCAACAGACACGGTGCGTAGATTCACTCACTGGTGGTTGTTATCTGTATTGAAACTGCTGTGAAATTGATTTATTCACTTCGGATAAATCATGGGTTATTCTTTTTTTTTATTCAGATGAATAAAGTACACTTCCCTATACAGGGCGTTATAAATGTTATATTAACAGTCTGTATCCATTGCCGGTGGTTAACAAATTGAAGAGCTTAGTGGTATAGCCAGAACGTGTTTGTCACTCCAGACCATAGACATTATTATACATGTTTATGCTCCAGACGACCTACCGCCCCGGTTTGCTCAAGGGAACTCCTCCCTGGTCCCCCCTCCGCTCCCCCCTGCTCCCCCTTGCTCCCTCCTCTCCCCTCCGCCCAGCGCTGCTCATTCTCTCCACGAGCTGTCACCCCAGCACTGGGCGCACCGTTTGAGCTGCACGGAATCGGTGCTTACGCGCTCTCTTACCGAAACATAATCTCTGGCTCTTTTTTCCCGGTACTGAAAAGAGCCTATATCCCAGTAGGTGACTGCGATAGGCACACTTATTGTGGGTCGTGACGGAGTTTGAGGCCGCAGAGTAAAGGTATGGATGTGTTTCTTTTCCCCTCCGACTTTTGCCGTGTTTACAGTCGCAGGACTGCTGAGAATCACGGACGGAAGACCGCTGAATGAGTTTAAACAGAAACTAAAACCTACACGAATTACTAACAGTAGTCTGTGTTGATAAGGTGTGAAGTGTGGCTCTAATGTTGCCAATAGCATATGCGATCGTTCATTTAGAAGAGCGAACCCGGTTGTTGTGGAAGAGGAGCTGTCGGAAAGCGTCGACTACTGAATAGGTTAACAGAGATTTGCCCTCGGTTTGCACAGTAAAGTTTGTTTGTAGATTGGACGCGCTGATTGTGCCGGATCATTAGACAGCCGATCCGAGGGCAAATCTGGGTGTCGGTACGGGTCGTACAAAGGTCGTACTGGGTCTGGTCGAGTTGTCACTTTTGATGCTTTTGTTGGCACTGTGCCAAATCAATAATTTGGACAGAAACACAGAGGCGTGCGCACATACACACATAAGCGCGCTCACACACCCACACGCATTTAATATAATCAGGTTCTCCTTTGTGATGTTGTGTATGTTTGTGCATTGTGTGTGTTTGATTGTGGTTCTGTAATTTTCATTAGGTATTTTCATGGAAGCTCAAAAGCATGTTCTACTTACTGCTTGCTTTGTGTTTGTCTGACGCACCTGTGTGTGTGCGCACATCAGTGAATTGGTACATGTTTGTGAGCATGTTTGTCTTCTTGTGTGTGTTTGTTCCCCTGGCTTCCCTTGGTGTGTGTGTGCCTCTGTAGTGATATCCTGTCAGATCCTCATGGGAGGGGGTCAGTCACAGGGTCTCCCCTTTGGAATTCTCCCTGAATAGACCTGACACCCACCCACGCACACACACACACACACACACACACACACACACACACACACACACACACACACACACACACACACTGGGGGAGATCCTCTGTTTGCTTAACGTTCTGGTTATGCATAAAAATATCTATTACTCATAGTGCTTGCAGCGCTATTGACCTGAAAATGTCTCTTTAAATTGCTCATCTGCACTTATGTCTGTGCGTGAAGCAACACAAGTATGCTTTCGCTGTTTCGGGATGTAATCCTTTTTCTGCTTGGAAACACCGTGCTGTCCATGGTGACTTGATGAAGAGAATCTGCCAGTTTAACCAGGGAGACAGAAGCAGGGAAAGAAGGACTCCCAGAGAGAGCAGGGACACACAAACAGGGACGCACATGGACACACACAGGGACACACACACAGGGACAAACACAGGGACGCACATGGACACACACACACTCAGGGACACACACAGGGACACACAGAGGGGGACACACAGGCACACACACAGGGGCACACACACAGGGATACACACACAGGGACACACACAGGGACGCACATGGACACACACACACACAGGCACACACACAGGGGCACACACACAGGGATACACACACAGGGACACACACAGGGACACACACAGGGATACACACACACACAAGGACACACACAGGGACACACACAGGGACACACACAGGCACACACACTCTGGGACACACACACACAGGCACACAAACAGGGACACACTCAGGGACACACACAGACACACCTACTCAGACACACACACAGAGGGAAACACACAGGGACACACACATAGGGACACACACAAGGACACATACACAGGGACTTAGAGAGCAAGAGAGAGAGAAAAAGAGAAATCCTGTTGAGCAGTAACTGGAGCTCCACTGGACAGACTGATGCTAGGAAAGAGATGCAGTGCTGATGTGTGTGTGAGAGTGAGCAAGCAAGCGTGTAACTGTGTGTAACTGTGATCACAGAGCTCCTCCAAACCTCACACCTACATCAGCTCCATCACCATGCAGGGTGTGACTGAGTGCTGTATATAGACAGGCACACCTAGCCTGTCCCAGTCTGACACACACACACACATTCTCTTTCTGTCTCAGCCCAAGTATCGCTTTCTCACTCCCAACAAGCTGTCTCTACGTGTGTGTGTTTCCATGTTTGGGAGCTGCGTTGTGAGATGTCAGACATGTGAGTGCAAGTCTGAAAGTGGCTGTAAGGGTGCTTTGTGTGTGTGTGTGTTGTCGAGTGTCCTCACTGCCACTTGTGCTTTTTCACAGATGCTTGCTGTTCTGATCAGGATGTGCATGGTGGAATTCAGGAAGGGTCTGTGGGAGTGTATGTGTGTGTTTTTCTGGAGTTGATCCATTTCTCTGGGAGGTGTGGGGAGGACATGTACTCGCGGAATGGGTGTGTGTGTGTGTGTGTTGAGAGACTAACGAACGGTGTGAGTGTGTGTATCTGGATTTTGACACTAGAGTGTGACGTGCCAATGTGAGTTTCATTAAAGAAGGTGGGCACACACCCTTGGGTCGCGCCAGGACAGATTCTTCTAATTGTTTAGTTCTTCTCTCCTACACCCGTGTGTGTGCCTTAGAGTAGAGGTCCCCAACCCCCTGCACCAGTCCGTGGGTCAATTGGTACCGGGCTGCACAGAAACAATACATAACTGAGATTATTTAAGTTGAATTTATTATCTGATTCCGATGTTTTATTTAGGAAAATTAATGGATTCTCTCTGCCTCATCTGTCTGGCATGACTCTGGATGCATGTCAAGATGCTTGCCTTGGTCACATCTTACCTACATCTGCTACCTTCATAAGGCTACTCCTCCGGTAACTGCTAAATTGAAACCCCCAAGCTAGCAAAATTAACAAAAAACAACCATCTTTGGAACGTTTTTTTTCCCGCGAGTTTTCCACGTTTATTATATTTTTAATGCCGGCCGTATCATTTTATTTCGCTGTATTTATCTGTCACACCTTAAATGATTCAATTATTGTCTGACATTAAACTGGTCCGTTGCGCAAAAAAGGTTGGGGACCTCTGCCTTAGAGGTAACAAATGGCAGCCTAATAAGAATGATCATTGTGTTTCTACCTTACTCTCGGGAGGGTCTATATGCAGTACGTGTAGCAGCATGTCTGTGTAGCTATGTTGGGGACTCATTGGGATTCATGCACGTTTACACACATACAGAAGGCACTATTGTCCCCTAACCCTGCTTTCAAGCTAGTATTATATCACAGTTATTTACACTTCCCGAACCTGTGTGTGGGTGTGTGTATGCATCACACCCACCATGTAGGTGGTCGCCACTAGTAATAGTACGCTTGTAGTGACAAAAGACTAGTGACAAGTGAAGAGGCGCATTGGAGCTAAGGTCTGAGCTGGGCTGGGTCTCAACAGTGATAGAGCTTCCTCTGACCTGAGGGCTGGGTCTCAACAGTGACAGACCTTCTTCCGAACTAAGAACTGGGCTGGGTCTCAACAGTCTAACAGGGTTTCTTCCGACCTGAAGGCTAGGCTGGGTCTTAACAGTCTAACAGGGCTTCCTCATAGCTGGGGGTTTGGCTGCTTCTGTGACAGCTCTGCGGTGTCTAGTTAGGAAATTAGGAAAGAAGAGGACAAAGGAGAAGGGGAGATGAGGAGGGCATTGCACCCAGCCTGTTAGGATTTACTGCTGGGAAAGAGAGAGTGAGGAAGGAGAGGTGTGAAAGTGACAGAGAGGAGTGGGGGAAGGGGAGGCTGGTGTGAGAGACAGAGATAGAGAGAGAGAGAGAGAGAGAGAGACTCGGATTACTGAAGTCACGATAAAGAGGAAGGTATCCCAGGATCTTTAGCTCCAGCTTATTGACTAGCCTCATTGTGACTGTGACAGAGCCATGACTTCTGAATGTCACTGCAAACTTTGGAATGTGTGTGCATGCGTGCACGCGCAATGAGTTAATAGCTATCCGTTGAGTGGTTGATTGTGTCCTGTTGGCCACACTGGATCTCTTTGTCCAGGCATGCACACATACACACGTACGCCCTCACACATACACACACACGTGCACACTCTCACACACACAACACACCCAGAACTAGGCATTCCTCCAGTGGCAGGGGACTTGCCAAGGACGTGAGGGAGAAGGAAGGTAGAGAAAAAAGAGAAGGAAAAGAAAGACAGAGATTGAGAGTGACAGAGAGACAGAGATTGTGAGACTGAGATATATACTGTATATCTAGAGAGAGAGAGACAGATATACAGGGAGAGAGACATGCAGACAGAGGAGAACAGACCCTTGTGTGGTTCCTGCTGGCACAGGCTCATGAATGGGGACAAAGTCGTCAGTCTAAAAATGTTTTACTGTTGCTCTTCGGGTGTGCCTTCTCCAAGGCCGTGCTGGACGAGCAGAGCAGAAGGGGAGGACAGGAGGGCTGGGGAGACTACTGACTACTGAGAAGGGGACTGCTCAGCTATGATGGAGTTCTATAGGAGACCGAGACAGAGGACAAACAGATAAAGAGAATGGAGAGATGGAAAAGGTATGGGAGAGAGAAGAACATGGAGCCAAAGTGATTGAGGGAGATGGCGAGAGGGAGAAGAAGTGGAGGGAAATGTAAAGAGAGGGCGTGTTACCACTCAGTTGCCAGCATGGTCAGCCCAGCTAGCCAGGCTAAGTAGGTTAGCATCTGGAGGAAGGAGGGAGGGAGGGAGAGGATGAGAGCTGGGAGAGTTGGGGGGGGAGGGGGGGAGGGGGGAGGGGGGAGGGGGGGAGGGGGGGAGGGGGGAGTGGGGCGATGGGAGGACAGGTACTCCTTGCTGGAAAAAATGACCGGCATTCCACCCCTCTCTGCCATCTCGGCCTCCCATGTCTCCTCCTTTCTCCCCCCCCCCCATATTCCCCAATCCTTGGCCTCAATTATTGTTCCTCTCTTCCTCTTCTCCTTATCCCTCCAGTGGGAACTATCTTGCCCCCCCCCCCAGAGAGAAGGTAAGCAGAGGTCATAAATCGGATTAGACCCTTGGGGCGCTGTATGTTAGAGGTGAGGAGGGAGAGGGAAGGGGGAGGAGGTGGTGAGAGAAAAGTGAAAGAGGGGGAGAGAGAGGGAGAAAGAAAGGCAGCGATAGATCAAGAGGGGAAGAAGGGAGGAGAGACAGAGAGATTATTTGGTAGTGGAGACAGGAAAATTCTTGTTATTTTGGTCAGTAAACACAGTATTTGAGAATCAAAACGTTGTTTCAACGTACACGTTCACCAACGCACACGCCCACACGCGCACACACACCCTCACGTGCACACAGTCACAAACATGTGCACTCGCCCCATGAAGCCGAGGTGGTCAGACTGGCTGGCGGGATTCTGCAGAGGTCTGGGTCTTGACCAGATCCACACACACCACAATCATGACTGGAGTGGCCAACCCCAGCTCTCTGCTGTGTGTGTGTGTGTCTGTGTGTGTGTGTGTGTGGGGGGGGGGGGGGGGTGTTGTATTACATGCATCAGTACAATGATGCAAAGGCTGCTTTCATGAAGGACATTCTTTTCTAACAGCAGCCTGTCAGACATCCACACACATGAATGGCATTGGTGTTAAATAAGTTTGTGTATTTGTGCAGGATGGTGTGTGCGTGTATATATAGTTGTGTGTATGTAGGACTGTATGTTTTGTGTTTATTCAGTTTGCAGGACAAACGTTGCTTCTCCAAAAATCCTCTTTCTCTTGAGGCTGTGGTTAAGTTTAGGCAGTTTCCATGGCTACACTTATGATAGCAGCTGGATTCACAGAGAGAGAGAGCGGGAGAGAGAGAGACAGAGACAGACAGAGAGACAGAGAGATTATCTAACTGCTGGTCAGTGTGAATCCAGAGGGAATTAACCCCCCCTCATTCTCTGTCTCTCTTCTCTTCCTCTCACTCTGTTTCTCTTTTCCCTCCCTCACTCTACCTCCTCTGTCACTCATTCCCCCCTCTCTCTTTCTCTCTCAATCTCAGTCACTAACTTACTCTCCCTCATTTTATTTATCTGTTTCTCCTCTCCCTTTCATTCCTTCTGTCTCCCTCCCTCCCTCTGGCCTCCTCTTCCTCACTGGTTTCCATCTGTGTCCTCAGTGTTGGAGCAAGGCTTGCAGGAGCATCGTGGAGCAGAGGACCTGATCTCAGTAGCTCTCAGTGGAGGAAGAGAAGGCACTGGGACCAGGCTGGATCCTGTCCTCCCTGTCCTTCCACCAACCCTTCCTAGTCCCCTCTCTCCTCCTTTCACCTGTCTACATTTACATTACATTTAGTCATTTAGCAGATGCTCTAATCGATTTACAGCAAGTACAGATACATTCCCCCTAGGGCAAGTAGGGTGAAGTGTCTTTCCCAGGGACACAACACCATGTTGGCAGAGCCGGGGTTCAAACCGGGAAACTTCTGATTAGTAGCTGACTCCATAACCGCTCAGCCACATGACTATCCCTCTACCCTCCACCCGTCTCTCCTCCTCTCTCCTGTCTACCCCCCCTCTCCTCTTCTCTCCTGTCTACCCCCCCATCTCTCCTCCTCTCTCTTGTCTACCCCCTTCCCTCTCTCCTTCTCTCTCCTGTCTACCCCCCTCCCCTCTCCTTCTCACTCCTGTTTACCCTCCTCCCCTCTCTCCTCCTCACTCCTGTTTACCCTCCTCCCCTCTCTACTCCTCTCTCCTGTGTACCCCCCTTCCCTCTCTCCTGTCAACCCCCCCCCCTCTCCTCCTCTCTCCTATTGGCTGTTTCCACTATCACAGCTCTCTGGTGAGACCCCCCAGGCAAGCCTGTCGTAGATCCAACAGATGCGTCGCAGGCAGGTCTCTTTTCATTAGATTTGTCCATCCATTTGTTCTCTGGGTGTGTGTTAGCGTGTGATTGACTGTGTGTGCCCTGGGTGACTAGTTTGATGTGACGTGAGTCTCCTGCTATGTATCTGAAGAAGTCTCACAGAGAACCTGCACCTGGCTGTCCTTCTGTCCTCCCAGGAGACAAGGGAAGGGTGAGAGGAGAGAGAGGCAGAAGAGTGTGAGATGAGAGCGGCAGGAGAGGACGGTGAGAGGAGAGACAACGGGAGTGTGAGAGGAGAGAGAGGCAGAAGAGGGTGAGACGAGAAAGGCAGGAGAGGAGGGTGAGAGGAGAGACAAGAGGAGGGTGAGAGGAGAGAGAGGCAGAAGAGGGTGAGATGAGAGAGTCAAGAGAGGACGGTGAGAGGAGAGACAAGGGGAGTGTGAGAGGAGAGAAAGGCAGAAGAGGGTGAGAGGAGAGAGGCAGAAAAGGAGGGTGAGAGGAGAGAGAGGCAGAAGCGGGTGAGATGAGAGCGGCAGGAGAGGACGGTGAGAGGAGAGACAAGGGGAGTGTGAGAGGAGAGGGAGGCAGGGGAGTGTGAGAGGAGAGAGAGGCAGAAGAGGGTGAGACGAGAACGGCAGGAGAGGAGGGTGAGAGGAGAGACAAGGGGAGTGTGAGAGTAGGGGAGAAAGGCAGAAGAGGGTGAGACGAAAGAGGCAGAAGAGGAGGGTGAGAGGAGAGACAAGGGGAGTGTGAGAGGAAAGAGAGGCAGAAGAGGGTGAGATGAGAGAGAGGCAGGAGAGGAGGGTGAGAGGAGAGAGAGAGGCAGGATATAGGAAGACAAGGAGGGTTAGAGAAGGATGCTGACCTAGTACCTTGACCCTGGTCTAGAGGCTCATGGGAACCAAAGTTCTGCTCCTCAGGGCTTCTGGCCTCTCTATTGGTTGATAAACAAACGTCAAGATGTCTCCAGCCAAGAAAAATAACAAACAACACACACCACAAAAACAGAAACCAAACATATTTATACTTGAGTGGACATTTGAATATACACGGACACACTGAACCAAGCTCCCACATGGACCAGAGCCAGGAAACTCACCCCAGAGAGTTGTGCAGCCCACCTAACACGAAAGCGTACACACACAGTCCTGGCATGAAGTGGCTTCACTTCTGTTTGTCAAATTTCTCTCAGGTCTTCCCAGTCATACATAATCCATGTTTTATGTGTGTGACACTGTAGGGTGTGAGTGTTTGTGTGTTTTGTGTGTACGTTTGTATGCACTCACTGACAAAACGTCAATAAACGTCCATAAACCTTGCAATTTCTCATTTCTTTTTCCATTTCTCTCTCCCCTCCGTTTCTCTTCCTCTTTCTCTTTCCTTTCTCTTTTGCTCTCTGTCTCCTTGCTTTTTCTCTCTCTCTCTTTGCTCTCTCTCTGTCTCTCTCTGTCTCCCTCTCCAATTAGCTCACTTTGAAGAGCTTTATTGGCATGAAAACAACAATTGTTCATATTGCCTAAGCACTGGTAGAAATACAGAAATCAATATTACAATCACTGTCTAATATATATACTTATATTTCATACGCTCACCTATGTTAGTTATACATGCGTTTAATAACACCTCACATACCACAATAAATAACTAAATAGATACACCAAAAACACATACACACATGCACTTCTCTCTCTCTTTCTCTTTCTCTCCCCTCTCCTCTTTCTCCTCTCTATCTTCCCCCTCTCTCTCTTATACTTATCGCTCTCCCTTAAACATAAATCTTGAGCCTCAGAGCTGTGAGAAAGAGCTGTCGGTGTGAATAGACCAGAGACAGGGAGAGCGAGGGGGAGAGAAACGATAGAAAGACAGAGAAATTAATCGCAAGCCTTTCTTCCATAAAGCTGTTCTGTTTGTCAGTAGACTAGTTTATGCCAACTCTGTTACATGACCACTTTGCCCTTAATGACTTTGAAGGGGTGATCAGGGCTGGCGTCTGGTCAGAGGATTGGCTTAGAAGGGGTTGACACAGGCAGGATTGCAGCCAATCACAGAGGAGACGAGATATTGGGAACTTCAAAGGACTTGACTTGGAGCACATAGCTAATAGCTTTGCTGGTACAGCATGTTACCCTTGGTACAGTCAGGGAGTGTGTGTGTGCACGCGCACATGATTTTGTGGTTGTGTGTGTGTGTGATCGAAAAGCCTGATGCTAGATGTGGAGTGTGTCAGGGGAACACGAGACAGATGTGGAACACAGAAACTTGGCGTTCTGTGTGTGTGTGTCTGTGTGTGAGAGAGAGAGTAGTATGTCTGTGTATGTGAAACTGCTGAAAATGTTGAATCACACCATTCATTTACAGCTCATGTACAGTGATATATCGAAAGACACACACACACTCACATCCTCATCTATACACACATCCACTCACTGCCGACAGGACAAATGACACATCACAGCAGCATATCATATACCACCATACCAAAGCAATGAGAGGCTGGCCTTTGACTGCTGGAGGGCTGGGGTACTTTCAGTTACCACAGATTAATTTTACTGTCAAGTTCTACTGAGGTCAGTGTTCTGTGTCTGTGTGTGTGAGTGTGCTGCACTGTAGATTTAGTAGACGCTCTTATCCACTACTTACAGTAAGTACATGGACATTCCCCCTGAGGCAACTAGCATGCCCAAGGACAAAACATAATGTTGGCACAGCCAGGATTTGAACCCACAACCTTCTGATTACTAGCCCGATTCCATAACCGCTCAGTAACTTGACTCACCTGTAGTGTAGTGTGTGTGTAGTTATGCCATACTTCAATTGATCTTTGAACTTATTTTCCTTAGGTCCCAGAACTACAAAAGCCATTCTAAGGTGTCTTGTGTATGTTGTGTGTGTGCATGTCCCTTGAGGCATACAGTATGTGTGAAACCGTTTTTGCCAGTATGTGTCTCCTAGGTTTATTTGTGACTATGTGTATATGTAAGTGTGTATTATACTGTGTGTGTACTTTATTGTGTGTGTGTGTCCTTGAGAGGGTGTGTTGGTATGTCTCTTGAGTGTGTGTGAAGTGTTATGAGTGAGTGTGAGCGTGTAACTGTTTGTGTATATTATCGTGTGTGTGTATCTCTGTGTGTGAGAGAGCGAGAGAGAGATATTGCCTTAAGGAGGAGCTGTTCCTTTAACACAGGAGAATCTCATGGTAGCTCACGTTCTTTATTGCGGCCCAGACTTGGCTAGTATGTCTAACACTGTGTGTGTGTGTATGTGTTTGGTTCCAGCAGATATTCATTCCTTCATAGAACTGAACTTGTTCCTTCCTTCTCCGTCTGAAGTGGGTGTAACTTCTCTGGGCGTTCACTGCTGCCCATAAAGTATTGTAGTATTTGAGTTTCGATTCTTACAACATTGTTACAGTGAGTCTCTGACGCCTCTCTCTCTCTCTCTCTCTCTCTCTCTCTCTCAATAACTCAAGGAGTTTAAGTAAGTGAAGAGTGTGTGTGTAGTCATGAAGAGTATTTGTGTGTTTTGGGTGTGACGGCTCTCTGGCAGTGAGTCTAAGCAGGATGACTGGTTCTGATTAGGAAAGTCTAGACTTTAACCAGCATGCTCTGCTATACCACCCTGCCCAGCAGTGTGTGTGTGTGTGTGTGTGTGTGTGTGTGTATGTGCAAATAAGAGAGGTTAAACTCCCATGTGTTTTTCTGATCTCACCCCTAACCCTAACAACAAATGGAAACACATACAAACACACACACGCGTACACACACAAAGGAGGATTGGGGAGCGGAAATGATAGGAGGGGTGAGGAGAGGAGGATGTTGGGCTGTTGTCAAGGCAGAAGAAAGAATGAGGTTTGGGTCTAAAAGAAAGGAGGGGGGCCAAGTCCCATGTCTGTCTCTGTGGAAAAAGGGTGTGTGGGATGCAGCGAGAGAGACGCACAGACGGGCACCACTGGTGATTGGCCAGCCTGGGCACTGCCAGGGTCACATGCACAAACATGGATCCAAAAATAGATGCTAAACACTGGGGCAGAACATAACACTTAAGGCGCTCAATGTCTTTCAGTGTGCATGTGCACACAGTGTGCACACATTTGTAAATGTGGGGATGCTGTGTGTGTTTATGTATTTGTGCATATATGTGTGGACGATAAGTGTGTGTGTGTACTGTGTGTGTGTGTGCCCTTATTTGTGTGTATGTATGTGTGTACTATCTGTGTGTGTGTGTGTGTGTGCGCACAGGATGCTCAACTTTATGTGTGTATTGGTCTACTTAATGTGTGTATGTGTGTGTGTATATATATACAGAAAGTGTGTGTGTAGGTGTATGTATGTAGCTGTGCTTGTGTGTCCCAGGGCCAGTACAGGCCAGGGCCGCAATATACTGGTAGGAGTTTCTGTCACTTTAAGGCCCTTAGGGAGTATTTATGACCTTGCATACAAACAAGACTGTAAAATAGGACTCCCCTCACCTCTCCCTCAACCTCTCCCCTCACCCCTCGCGGTGCTCCCTCTCTCCCCTCCCTCAGTTCTCTGCTGTACGCATTTAGGACAGGAACTATTACAGAATGAATAGGGCTATATCGTGCCTCTCCAGGAACGTGTTGCTAACAGTGCGTGTGTTTCTGGTGTGTGTGTGAGTCTGTACTGAGGGGAACCACCATTGGACAGGGAGAAGGGGGAGGGTGAGGGGGGAGAGGAGAAGGGGTAATGGTGGAGGGTTCAGAGGGGAAAGAGGAATGGGAAATGGTTAAAGTGGAGGAGGGGAGGCCTGGGGGGGATAGAGAGCAGGGGTAAGAAGCAAGAGAGGAGTCAATGACGAGGAGAGAAGAGGTGGGGAGGGGAGAAGAGGTGGGTGTGGGGGGAGAGAAGCAGTGGTGAGGGGGTGAGAAGAGGGGGTAAGGGGGGTTGGAGGGGGTGACAGGAGGAATGAGTCAGCCATGAGGCAGAACACGATGACTCCCCCTGTTCCCGCCTCACTGTCTCTGTGACGATGGGCCATGGCGACGGGGGGTTTGCGGTTAGAAACCCTAATCTGCTCCTCATATGACCTTCTGATAGACAGGGACAGCAGCCGTCACACGCACACACATGCACACACACGTGCGCGCACACACACAGTTAGGTAACCTTAGGCCCCCCCATGTGAACATGCTCTTAAAAGGCTTTCTGTTCGTTTCTGGAGAGTTCTATTCTTTCTTCCATTATAAACAAATACCAGAATGTGTGTGTATATGTGTGTGTAAGTCTGTGTGTTGTTATCCTGTGTGTGGAAGCTATGTTCTCTGGTGTCTATCTGTGTCTAAGCTTCAACCGGTTGAAATACATGATAGTCTGTTTCTCCTGTTGACTCCTGTTTCACAAGTTGAACCTCCAGATCTAAATTGTTGTTCCAGAATCATACAACACACTCCAGATGTGTGTGTTAGGTTAGTGAGTTTGAGTTAGTGTTGAATACCGATTTGGTTCAGTTGGGGTTGAGTTTGGGTTGAGATGTAGTTGTGTCAGATTGAGGTTGACATAATTTACAACGCTGGTTGCGTTGAATTGAGGTTGTGTTGGGTGGTGGTTGCATTGGATTGCGGTTGTGTTAAAGATTGAGATAAAGGTAATATTTGGTCATGGTCATGTTTCTGCAAAATGGTCAGACAGCGGATCTGCAGCACTGAACTCCTCTGTACAGGTCGCTTGTCTCTACTTATCATGTTATCTCTCTGTGTGTATGCTCTTCATATGTGTTTCTCAGCGTGTAAAGTTTTTGTGTGTGTTTTTTTGTGTCTGTGTGTGTTGGTTTGGTCGTTTTGTGTGCATGCTTGTCACTCTATCTGTGTGGTAGCATTAAACAATTGCACATGCATAAACATTAGGTCATTTACACAGGACTTTACCCCTGAAAAACCAGTGGAGGAGAACTAGCGACTGCTGCTGTTTGTATATAAAGGTGTATGTGTGTGTGTGTGTGTAGAGATTACAGGATGTTTGTTGTGAATAGATGCCAGTTCTCATCATCCTCTAGTGTCCTTCAGTGGAATTCTAAATTTACAGTCTGTTAGTTTGTCCTCAGCAACTGAAGGAAGGCCTTGTGTGTGTGTGTGTGTGTGTATATGAGTCACTATTTGTTTCACCCAGAATAACTTGAAATATAGCTTCTGTTCCAGCTGCCCCCTAGTATGCAGGCTTGACTGTGTGTGTGTTTCTTCCAAACCTGGGAACCCATGTCTGTTATTTGGTGACTAACGGACTGTTTTGTGACTAATGACCTGTTCAAACAGTCCTGTTTGTGGCAGAGAGGACTCTGAGTACAGCCTGAGAGGCAGAGACCGGATGGGAGAGAGACACACAGAGAGACCACAAGACTTGAGAGTTAACAGGAGAGATAAAGACTAACAGAAGCAATGTTTACATTTAGCAGACTCACAGAGCGACTTGTAGCAAGTACAGAGACATTTCCCCCGAGGCAAGTAGGGTGAAGTGTCTTGCCTAAGGACACAACATCACGTAGCCACAGACAGGAATCGAACCCGCAACCTTCCGATCACAAGCCCAACGCCTTAACCACTGAGCCACCTGACGATGTATTGATAGTGTCTGTTTTCTATCAAAAGGATGGACATGGTTACATCTCAAACAGCTGGTGTGCGTGTGTGCGCGCGTGCATGTGTGCATGCATGTGTGTATGCGTGTGTATGTGTGTGCATGTGTGCCTGCATGCGTGTGTGCATGTGTGTGTTTGTGCGTGTGTGTGTAGGTATGCGCGTGTGTATCTGGCATGCAGCTGGGATTCTCTCGTTAGTTCTGCCCAGCCTATTCTCTGGATGAAACCCAGACAGACATGAGTACAAATCATGGTACCCTGGAGACAGTGGAGGAACACACACACACACACACACACTCATCATCTGTGTATGGCTACATTGCTTCATCATTGTAGGGGTTAAAGTTCTCTGGAGACATTGGGTAATACGTCTGCTGTCCCATATATGTATGCGTGTGTGTGTATATGTGTGTGTGTGTGTGTGTGTGTGTGAAGGAAATGACTGTGGCTAGGGATAGAGTGCTTGCAATCAGCTGGTAATTACTACTGGGACAAACCCTAAGTAGCTACCCTCTGTTTCTCTGTAGCCCCCCCCCCCCCCCCCCCCACCCCACCTACTCCACCCAGCTCCACCTTGCTCCACCCTGCTCCACCCTGCCCCCCTCTCCTCTCATATCTGTATCAGTCAGCCTGTCTCCTTGGTAGGCTAGGATCTCAATCTCAGCACGTCTGTTGACTTTTTTAACTCTCCACATCAGGGGTGGCTAGTTAATTTTCCCAAAGGGCCAATTGAGAAATGTGGACTGTTGTGGTGAGCCAAACCGATAGGCTGTACTGAATTCTGCTCAAAATGTATATGATTAACTTTGTAACAAACATTATATAAGGTCAATCGGACAGCCCCATGCCTCAGCCCCCCTCCCCAACCCCCTCACCACCCACCACCCCACCCCCCACCTCCCCAAACACCACCCCACCCCCCACCTCCCCGCCCATCAACACCAACACAATGCTAACTCTCTCCATCCAAGAGAGGGAAGTTAACAAAGTGTTCAAGGGACAGAACCCTCGCAAAGCAGCGGGGCTGGATGCTGTCTCCCCTGCCACACTGAAGCACTGCGCTGACCAGCTGTCTCCAGTGTTCACCAACATCTTCAACACCTCCCTCCCACGTGCCAGCCTGCTTCAAATCCTCCACCATCATCCCTGTGCCCATGAAGCCCAGACCAACAGGACTGAAAGACTACAGACCCGTCGCCCTGACATCTGTGGTAATGAAGTTCTTCGAACGCCTGGTGCTGGCACACCTCAAAAACATCACAGATCCCCTCCTAGACCCCCTGCAGTTCGCCTACAGAGCCAACAGGTCTGTGGACAACGCAGTCAACATGGCCCTCCACTACACCCTCCAGCATCTGGACTCTCCAAACACCTACGCCAGGATCCTGTTTGTGGACTTCAGCTCTGCACCATCAACACCATGATCCCAAATCTGCTTCAGGACAAGCTCTCCCAGCTGAACGTGCCTGACCCCACCTGCAGGTGGATCACAGATTTTCTGTCCGACAGGAAGCAGCGCGTTAAGATGGGAACGCAAGTCTCTGACTCCCGGTCCATCAGCACAGGATCCCCTCAAGGCTGCGTCCTTTCCCCCCTGCTCTTCTCCCTGTACACCAACAGCTGCACCTCCAGTCACCCATCTGTCAAGCTCCTGAAGTTTGCGGACGACACCACCCTGATATGGGCTCCTCTCTGATGGGGACGAGTCTGACTTCAGGTGGGAAGTGGACAACCTGGTGACTTGGTGTAGCCAGAACAACCTGGAGCTCAACGCTCTCAAGACAGTGCAGATGGTTGTGGACTTTAGAAAGGATCCTCTCGCCACAGAAACAGCTTCTACCCATCTGCCATTGCCCTCTTCAACAGTGCTAAGGACTCAGTATGACATTGCCACATCCACCAACACCCCACATCCCCTTCCAGAATCCCACTACACTCTGCCACTTTAGCACACAACAACTTAAATACGTACTACTGTGAATTTGCACCGCTTGCACTATTGTGTATATACACCCCCCCCCCCCCCGTACTATATATACCCATCCTTCTTTGCACTCATTATAGTTATATTCCCCCCCACCTGTACAGCTAGTGCCCACTTTGTACTTCATTTTGTATTATTATGTCACATATCTGTTCTGTGTTTGGTCTTTTCTGCCAGTGAATTCCATGTTTGTAAACCTTGCATAGCGATTAAACCGAATTCTGATTCTGATTCTGATTATATGGTATTGAGCTGCTACTGGTAATACATGTTACATTTTTTTAACATACCTTCACTAAAATATGTATGATAGTATATGTATAAAAGATGTATGTTAAAAACCAGCAACCGATTAACTTTATACCAAAGCATGAAGTGGTTTTAATGTTGTCCAGGCAAGCAGCTCCAACAGGTAAGTAGGCGGAGCGGAGAAGGGAGGAGGTAGAGAGGGGAAGAGGAAGAGAGAGGCAAGGAGGGATGAAGTCAGGGGATGAGGTGGGTGTGACGGGAGGGAGGGTAAGACATAGATTCTGCAGCTGTGTGTAGAGCTGAGGGGATGTGTTGGGCTGCGTCTGGGCTCCAAGTCAGTGACCTGAAACCTGTGTGTGTGTGTGTGTGTGTGCATGCGTTTGTTTTCATGCTTGTGTGGCGTACAGATTTGTACATTTGTGTGAATAATTTCGTTAGTAGAGAGGTCCAGTCATACAGCCGGAACAGCGTGGGAGGAAGGAAGACAGGCAGACAGAGAGAGAGGGAGGGAGGGAGGTCGAGGGAAAGAATGAGGGTGGGGATAAAGAGAGAGAGAGAGGAAGGAAGACAGAGGGAGAGTGAGCGACAGTAAGAGAAGGAAAGACTAAAAGGGTTACCTGAGTGCGAGGAGGAAAAGTGAACGAGATACGGCGTTGTGGGTAGTCATGTTCAATAAAGCAACAGACATTTGTGAACAGCGGGGCTGTTTTAAATAAAGTTTTCCTTGTGTGTGCATGTGTTTCTGTGTGTGTTAAAGTTAAAGGGGCGTTAGAAATAGGCAACATTTGAGCTCCAGTAATCCTTACTTTCAAAAGCTTTTGTGCTTTCTACTACTCCCAGAACAACCTGGAGGGTGTTTCTGTGTCGAGGGATGAACTGCGCGTCTGCCTGTGTGTGAGTGTGGGCGTGCAAGTGTGTGTTTGAATTGCATGTGTGTGTGTGTGTATCAGTGAGGGCCAGTGCAGACCTGTCCTCACTGATATGTTGCTTTGCTGGTCTTGTTCTCTTAGGAAGAAGAAGCCTTCTAATGTCAGCCTGGGTCACACATGCACACGCTCACGCTCCTTTAGTGAGAGAAAGAGAGAGAAAAAAGAGAGAGGGAGGGATGAAGGTAGGGTGAAAGGGAGAGAGAAAGAGAGGGAGAGAAAGAGAAGGAGTCGGTTGGAGTCCAATCCAACGGTGTGTATGTGTTTGTGTGTGTGTGAGGTGTTCACTGAGTGCCCCATTGGGAGCAGTCTGGTCTTATAAACATCACTGGAGTTTGTTGACGTGTTCAGTGTCACTAAGGGAAACATCTGTACACACACAAACACTCACACACACAAACACACACACACAGCCGATGGGGAGAGGATGTGTAGGTGTGTGTGTATAGGCATGCGTGTGAGGCAATGGCTGAGGAGACCCCATGAGCAAAAAGTCACTGTGTGTGTGTGAGTGACTGAACACGTTTTTTCCATATACCTCCTTGCTGGTTGTTTTTCCAGGTGCTTTGACCTCCCCCCACCTCCATTTGAGAGCAGACCAACCTTGTGCCCTCCCTCCCTCTCTAACCCCTGCATAGTAAACCTTCCTTCTTCATTGACCCCCCCCCCCCCCCCCCCCCCATCCACCCACCCCTCCCAGCTCCTCTGCCTTTTCCCCCTTCCCCTTTCCAACATGGGAAACCTTCGGTTTTGCTCCCTTTCTGTACCAGTTGCAATTTCTGTATGTGTGTTCTGTTTACGTAAGAAGTGTTTTGGGTCAGTGCAGTGCAGTGGTACGCCAATGTGGTTTGAAGTGAAGTGAGGTTAGCGAGTGTGTGTGTGTCTGTGTGTACGTGTGTGTGAGAGATTCTGTTCCATGGAATGTGTTCCCCACCATGAAAACCGCATATACTTGTATTGAGAGGGAGGGAAGAAAAGAGAGGGATGGAAAGAAGGAGGTGTAGATTGATATTGTGCTACTGAGATGTTTGAAGTGTTCCAATACTTCTTACGCAGCCAATAAATCCTTTCAGTAATATGAGGGTTGTGTGTGCGTGCCTGTGTGCTGTCTTTATGTGGTGTGTGTATAGTGCTGTTCCTAGCCATTTTGGTGTCCTACACACCAACACACTGTATGCAACCAGTAACACATACACGGAAGGCTGCCCTCTATCCACATCATTTGTTGTTTTCAGAAAGGAGTTGTGTGTGAGTGTATGTTTGTATCTGTGTTTGACCTCTTTCGGGATTTTGGATTTGTGCGTAGGATGTCTGATCATGTTTCTGTTTGTTGAGTATCTTGGTGTGCATGTTTCTGCCTGTGTGCCTGGATGTGTCTGTTATTGTGTGTCAGGTGAAAAGCACAGGTGTTTGTGCCTGTTGACGAGTGAACACTGTGTTCCTAATGCCATTACTACTGTGGCTGTTTATTGATGGACGTTAATCTCTCCCATCCTTTCTTTGTCACTTCTCTTTGATCCTTATACTTGTGTCTACATTGTGTGTGTGTGTGTCCAGGAGTGTGATGTGGTAGAAAGTTCTGAAGTGATGTCTAAAAACAGAAGCTCCTATATCTGCTGTCATCTGGAAGATAGCTGGAGGCCTCAACGCTCACTCGCACACAGAAACACGTGCACACACAGGCACGCACACACTCACAGGCACGCACACACTCAAACATGCACGCAGACACACACTGACTCGCTCGCACACACAGGTGTACAGCATATAGTGTGCTACATAGTTTCTGAGTGATTTACCTCTTTCTTGCCTTCCTCCCCCCCCCCACCCTTTTTCTTTCCTCCCAGGCAGTATCCTCCCATCAGAGAGACGCTCTCTCTTTATCCATGTCCTGACAGCGCTGGACCCAACGAGGGACGTCAGCAACGTGTGGAGCGAGACAGCTGGAAGTCACCAGAACTTCCTGGCCCTGCACAGTTTGTGACCTGGGGTGATGCTGCGGCCTGTCTGCAGGGATAGCAGGGCCCTGGGGCAGCTGTGGATATATGGCTAACCCTGTCTTCTAGAGCACAGCCAGCATCGCTAGAGAGCAGGCCGAAAGTAAGGCACCTAAGCTGTGAAGAGAAGAAGGAGGAGGGGGAAGAAGCTGTATTTGAGAGCTCCGGGAAGACCTGATATCCAGTGTGGATCTTCTTGGCCGAGAACTGTTTGTCAGACCACAGTCTTATTTATTATAAGGTATAATTTATTCAACTCCAGGTATAGACTAAGGTTGTTTACGTCCTTTAATTTCTTACCTGAAAGCATCTAAAAAGCTCAAATTTTTTTTCATCAACATTTCTTTTGACTGTATTTGCGCCTGTTCCTGCATGTGCTACGTGGAGGCCTAGAGGGGAGACGTGTCTCGTGGTATCCCTAGCAGTGCACAGTGCTAACCATGGCGGCAGCGTACCGCGTGGTGGTGAGCAGTGTGAGCTGCTACAGCAGTGTTGTGGTGGACCGGCGTTCCCACAACCACGCCGTGCACTACTGCTCCGGGCCATGTGGGGTGCTATCCCAGGGCCTGGACTGTACTGTGGCTCACTGCAGCACCTGCTCTGAACTCCTCACCTGCCCTGACCCTGGGCAACACGCCCACGCACCATCCCGCAACCCCGCCTCTGCCAGCCCCACCCACCAAGCATTGGGGAAATCCGTGGTTTCATGGGAAACGGGGTGTAACAGGGCCGTGTGGGAGGATATTCCCCTGTGGCGGGGTAAAAAGGCAGGGGGGGCGGGGATGGGGACAGGGGCGGGCTCCGGAGGGGGTTCTGCAGTGGTTGTGGGGGGTGGGCCGACTCCCTCGGGGAGTCTAAAAGACATCACTGGGGAGGCCATCAATCTAGCCAGCGGCAAACTGAAAGAGTTTTCCTTCGAAAAGCTCCGCCTCTCCTCCAGCCACGTCACCTTTCGAAAGGGTCGCAAGGTCCGACCCGATTCCTTCAGCCGGCGCTCCACCGACCTGGACATCATCTACGGCCACTTCTCCTCCAACACCGCCCCTGCTGCCCCTGTTGCCCCCGCAAACGACGAGAACCAGCCCCCGTTCAGCCCAGGGAAGGAGGCGGAGACGGGCAAGCCCAAGTCGGCCGGCCTATTGTCAGCATCAAAGGTGGGCGGCGGCTCCACGGGTAGCCTATCGAGCTCGTGCAGCGTCTCGTTGGAGGCGGGGCTGAACACAGTGGCGTCGCTGTACCGCAGCACCCTAGGCGAGGAGAACCTGATCGCCCGGTTGCTAGAGAAAACCCGTGGGGAATCCGGTGGCACCGGCGGCGAGGATATCCGAGCCTGCCTGGACATCCTGCTCAAGTGCTCAGAGGACCTGAAGAAGTGCACGGACATCATCAAGCAGTGCATCCGCCACAAGGGGCCCGGCAGCGGCGAGGATGGCGGGGTCAGCCCGGAGACCATGTACCGGGCTGTGATGAGCAGGCTGAGCTCCTACCTGAAGAGGTTGCCCCTGGAGCTGGAGGGGGGTGCTGCAGGGCTGGGGGCCGGGGGCCAGGGGGCCGGCGGGGGCCACAGTGAGCTTGCAGAACTAGTCAGCAGTCTCCACTCCCTCCAGACTCAAGGGAGCTTCTCGCCCATGTTCGGGAATGAGCAACCTCCTCGCTACGAGGATGTGGTGCACTCTCCCCCTCTCCCCAAAAACGCCCTGCCCTCCTCCTCCTGCCCTCCTCCCCCCTCCTCCTCTTCGTCTGTCTCCTCCTCAGCCGCCAAGATTGCGTCCGGATCCAGCCACACGCCGAACCAGAACTCGACGTCCAGATCGGCTCCTCTTTCCAACGGCCTGCAGCAAGCGCCGTATACGCACTCCCCTTCAACGCACTCCTCTTCAACGCACGCACACACTGTCTCCCCGCCGGCCCCTGCTCACAACACCTCCTTCCTTTCCTCAACCCCTCCACATTCTTCTCCTGTTTCCCACATGGAGGCGCTGTACATAGAGGAGGATTCAGACCAGGCCAGGGGCCAGGTCCCCGCCACAGCAAGGTCCCCAAGCAGATACGCTGCACACAGTCAACAGAGTACCGGGGCCCTGGTTAACTCCCGTGTGCCAACACCCCCTGCTTTTCCCCCCTGGCCAGCCCCTGCCACCAGTCCAAGAGAGGAGAACATAGACGAGCTGCTGCTTGACCTGGAGAAACTCTCTCAGAGCATGAATCCTGAGAAGGAGAGGGGGAAGGAGCCCCCACTCCCTGCCAAAACTAGGCAACGATGGGGGGCCCTGGGTGGTGCTCCGCCACCCTCACCCCCACCAACCCAGCCTCCGGAGCCTGTTAGCCACCTAGCCGCTGATGGCCCGTCCTCCAGACCTCTTGCCGTGACGACCGTTGCTCCCCAAGGAGGGTGCACTAAGGCTGGGCCGGTCGAGGAGGAGGATGGGGCCCTCCTGATGAGGATCCTGGAGAGTATCGAAAGCTTTGCCCAGGAGCTGGTGGAGTCTGGTACGGGCACCGGGAGTACTGGGAAAAGCAGCGGGAAGGAGAAGGAGGTGATGAGGCTGTTGCAAGACACTCTGGCCCCAGTAGCCAAGGCAGACACCCCCCCAGCAACACCTGTGCCCTGCCTTGTAGACCCCAAACTGGTGCTCCTGCCTGGACCCAAATCGGAACCCCAACGCTCAGTCCTCCCCAGACCCAGCCCTATACCACCAGCTCAGGCTGCACCTGAACCACTACCTGGGTCTACTCCTGGAGCAGTCATACCTGCACCAGTCCCTGAACCCCTCCCAGCTGCCCACACCCCTCTCCCAACCCCTCCTTCAACCCCTTCTGTTCCTACCCTGGCCTCTACCACTGCCACAACAACTACCCCTACCTCTACGTCTACTCCAGTCCCTGCCCATGTCTTGCAGACTTCCGTACTCTCGATCCTTACCCCTGCATCTCCCCCTGCCCTAGCTGCTGGCCCCACCTCCACCTCTTCCTCTACCCCTGCTCCAGGCACTGCCTCTACTCCTGCCACAGTCATGGTCTCCACCCCTGCCCCTGCCCCAGGCTCTGACCCAGCCCAAGCCCCTGCTTTAGCTACCACCTCAAGCCCTACCGCAGCTTCTGCCTCTGTCCCTACCTCTACACCTGCCGCCATTTCTGCACCATCGCCTGAGAAGGCCCCAGAACCTATCAGCATCTCCGCCCCGGTTCCTGAGAAGAATGCGGCTCTCAACCCCATCGCCAAGAGGGACTCTGGCTCAACGCTTCTCATTCAACAGTGTCCTGAGGTGATCAGAGTAAGTGGCATAATCTGTACAAGTACATTACATTTACATTTACTCATTTAGCAGATGTATCTATCCAGAGTGACTTAAAGCAATTACAGGGACATTCCCCCTGAGCCAAGAATGGTGAAGTGCCTTGCCTCATGTTGGCACAGCCGGGCTTCGAATCAGATATCTTCTGATTAGGAGCCCGACTCCTTATCTGTTCAGCCACATAACTCCCTGAGTACAGGGATGGTGAAATCTTCTTCTGGACCAGTAGTGACTAATACATACACACTCTAGAATCCCCACAGTGCTGCTGGCCTGTAGGGTCTAACCCAGGGGTGTCCAATCCTGGACCTTGAAGGGCCACTGTCCTGACAGTTTTAGATGTTTCCCTGCCCCAGCACATCTGATTCTAATGAAGAGTCATTATCAGGCTTCAACAGAGCTTGATAACGACCCATTAATTTGAATCAGGTAAGCTAGAGCAGGGGAACATCTTAAACGGTCAAGACAGTGGCCCTTGAGGCCCAGGATTGGACACCCCTGGTCTAACCCCAAGCCTGAACCAGAGAGCTGGGCTAGGCCTGGGTGGGGCATGGATCACAGATTTGATTCGTGCAGCCCTTTTCAGACGCAGTGGGATTGTGGCGTACTGGAACTCTGCAACAACAGGCTGGATTGGTTATTCCAGGTTTCTTTTGTTGACTTTTCCTGGCTGCCGCCTATGTTTGTTGATTGTGCGCGTGTGTTTACTTGAGTGTGCGTTTGTGTGCATGGGAGGGGACGGTGTGTGTTTTGTTGTGTGCGTGCATGTGTGTGTGTTTTTGTGATTGCTCTGAAATGTGGCAATGTGGAAAAAGCGGATCTCCTTTCCTCCCTCTGGACTGTTTAGGGTAATTTAGGGTTGTGAACTGTCACAGCTCGGAGAAGGGGCAATTACTGTGCGTGTGTGTGTGCTGCTGCCAACTCTGAAGAGAAGGAGCCAGAGAGCGCACGTCTCAATCTCTCATCTGAGGTTGAGTATCTGGCTAATGAAGCTATTTAATCCAGCCACTTAGCCCCTTAGAACAGCATCTGAAGGTTCTGTGAAGTTGTTTATGGAGATAGTAGCCACACACACGTTCCCCCATATCCTTTCCTTAACTTTCTCCTTCCATCACAACACTCTCTCCCTCTCTCTCTCTCCATTCATCTTCCTCTCATCCCTCCACCCTGTCTGTTGATTGACTGACCTGGGAACCTTTATGCCCTGCTCATATGTAGGGCACCTATTTATGAGGTTGCCATGGTAGCTGACACTGCCAGAACCCCCCAGCACCTAAGTTCACGTCTCTCTCTCTCTCTCTCTCTCTCTCTCTCACTCTCTCTCTGTTTCTGTGTATTTGTCTCTCTCTGTCTCTCCTTCATACACATGTCACACAAACATGGCAGGCCTTCTGAGCCTCCAAGCTCCGGTTTGCCGACGTGTTATTTTGGGAGCCTTTTTTCGTTGTTGTTGCCGTGGAGGCAGGGTGGAGGGTGCTGATTGGATCTCAGTGGGAGGGGAGGTGTGTGGGGGGGATATGGCACATTGAGTGTTAACGGTGTCATTAACCCACTATAACACACGCACGCACACACCCTAGACTGACAGACTGAGGTGTGAGTGAGCCTATATGTGTTTGCCCCCCCTGTACTATGGTATCCTGCTAACAGACTCACTGTCGCCACAGTGTAAATGGACCTGAGGGAGAGAGAGAGAGAGAGAGAGAGAGAGAACCAGGGGTGGGGGCCTGTAAAGGAAGCTGGGGTCCAGGAGAGAGACAGAGAGAGGAACACTAAGAGTTAGAGGGAGAGAGAGGAAGAGAGAACGAAAAAGTATGTGTGTGTGTGTCTGTGTGTGTGTAGGAGGGTAAGCTGACCCAGTGCTACTGTGGGTCACAGCTGAGTTTGGGAATAGCACTCTGACACCGAACACTGGCTCTGGCACTCTGGGAATTATGCTAATATACTCCAGCTCTGACCACGCCCCCTGCCCCAATTACACATTAAACTGCCAATCACAGAGTAAACAAGGCTCACCAAAGCACTCCAAACTAGCTATCCTAATATTCTCTCACGCACACATAAAGACACACTCACACCCCCCACACACACACACATTCTGAGCGAGACTTGGTGCGTATTTATGTGTGTGTTGCTTGGCACAAACCTGGTCCTGTCGTGCTGGGAAGGTATTGGCCTCAGCCTGTTTTACCTCCGTCAATATGTGTGTGTCTGTGCATTTGTGTGTGTGTGTATTCCACTGCTGACAAAGTAATATAGGCCTTTCTGCACCTGTCAGGGTGTAGCCATTAATCTCCATGGAGACTGGGGGAAGCCAAGCGATATAAATCAAGGCCAGGGCAACTAGTCAAACACAGTCCAGGGTTGTTAGTCCAGCAGACCTAGCCTGTTGAGCCCAGAGACACATTTTCTGCTTCATGTGTGTCTATGTATGTTCTTGTGTGTGGGTGGATCAGTATAACTTCCTATACCCATATGTAAATCATGTCACATAGTCACATTATCAATTGGCACATGGCTGTGTGCCAGAGCTACTATGGGAACCCCGTCATCACACACCCTTCCTCCAAAATCCCCCCCGAATCCCTCCAACTCACTGCACATAACCCATTTTAACCGGTTGGTTATCGAGAATATACTGCGTGTATGTGTCTGTGTGTGCATGCGTGTATTTATATCTGTGTATGCGTGTGTGTTTGTGTGTGTATGCGTGTGCTTGTATGTGCGTGTTTGGTAAACGTGTTTGGGTAAATCTGTGTGTGTGTGTCTGTGCATGTGTGTGTGTATGTGTGTGTGCACATCGATACATCTTATTTGTTCCCAATGCAGCTGTCTTCTGGAGAAGCGAGAGGGGGAAGTGTAACGACTGGAAGACAGGATGGGGGAGGAGGGAGACAGCAGGGGGGAGAGATTTGACTTTGAGTCATGGAGAGAGTGAGAGACAAAGAGAGAGAGGAAGAGAGTAAAGGGGAGAGAGAAGGGGAGAGGAAGAGGGGGAGAGAGGGTAGGAAGACAGGGCGAGAGATATAGCAGAGAGAGAGGGGAGAAATAGAGAGAGGGGGAGAGAGACAGAGAGAGAGAGGGAGGGAGGGAGAGTGAGAGCAGGGAGAGAGAGCGAGAAAGGGAAAGAGTGAGAAATGGAGAGAAGACAGAGAGAGAGAGAGTCTATGAGGGGGGAGCAGTGGAGGGGGTTGTGTTGAGTTGTTGACTCTAGGTCAGTGGAGGATGACATCACCCTCCGGCTCCTTCTACAGGAAATGAGGTCACGACTGGAACCTCAGCCAAGCGGGAACAGACGCCCCAACACTGCGCACATACACACACAAACACACCCACCCACCCACACACATACACACACATAACACACACGGCGACATACAACATGGACATACAGCCTGGGGCCTGAGTTACAATGTCAAAGGAGAGTTAACACAGACCTCGACTTTCGAGGTTAGCTGACAATAAAACACACACACACTGCGGTGCACTCAATGCGGTGGATACACACACTGATACACACACAAGCATGAACAAATGTGACAGTCTCGATATGAACGACGAGTTTCCAGCCTCGCTGACATCATAATGAACCACACCCAGAGCATGCTGGGATAGCATCAAGTAGGGGGATCCCAGTGCAAACTTGGGATTTGGGTGTAAACAAGCGCACACAGCTTTCACACACACAATCCACCTTTCCTTCATTGTTCCGTTGACAGGGAAGGGGGGACAATCACTTACACAATCCCTGAATCTCTCTAGGTATCACCATGGAAAACGCAACATGTTTTTAGATGTTGGGACTCCCCTATCCCACACTGCATTGTGAATGGTGTGTTCTGGTTGGCTTACATGGGATAGAGGAAGGAGGGGTGAGGACATTTGATAAAGTGAAGGACGTGTGTGTGTGTGTGTGTGTGTGTTGATCTAGCTGGTGTGGTTTGTGAGAGTTTGCCAATGTTCCAGACAATTGTGACTCTCAGGTCCTCCCCTCCCCATGAGAGACCAATAGACCAGGCACTTTGATCCTGCTGGTGGGAGAAGCTAGCTGCTGCCCCCTAGTGTTGTACAGGCACTAACGAAAGGAGAGAAAGGAGAGCGGAGACAGAGAGAGAGAGAGAGAGAGAGAGAGAGAGGGGGGGGGGAGAGAGAGAGGGAGAGAGAATGGAAGAAGTTGCGAGGAGGTAAGTACAAGAGAAAGGAGGTGGGTGAAGAAAGCAGGAGCAAGCTGCGTTTTCAGAAAAAGACCAGCTCTACCTCCATCTACTGGAGTAAGGATGTACTGCTGGCCACACACCTGGGGGCTTGTTTATGTGTAGGTGTGGGTTCATCTTGTCTATGTGTAGGTGTGCCCATGTGTTTATTTTGTTCATGTGCGGGTGTGCATATGTGTGTTTATTTTGTTTATGTGTAGATGCACGTGTGAGTTAATCTTGTTTATGTGTATGTGTGCATGTGTGTGTTCATCTTGTTTATGTGTAGGTGTACGTGTGTGTGTTCATCTTGTTTATGTCTAGGTGTGTACATGTGTGTTTATTTTGTTCATGTGTACAGTCAGGTCCATTAATTTGGACATTGACACAATTTTCATCATTTTGGCTCTGTATACCACTACAATGGATTTGAAATAAAACAATCAAGATGTGCTTTAAGTGCAGACTTTCAGCTTTAATTACAGGATATTTACATCCAAATCAGGTGAACGGTGTAGGAATTACAACACATTTTATATGTGCCGCCCCCCTATTTAAGGGACCAAAAGTAATTGGACAATTGGCTTCTCAGCTCGTCCATGGCCATGTGTATGTTATTCCCTCATAAAGGGAGTTCGTTATTTCATTAACAAGTAGCAGATAAAAGGTCTAGAGTTAATTTCAAGTATGGTATTTGAGTTTGGAATCTGTTGCTGTCAACTCTCAATATGAAGTCCAAAGAGCTGTCACCATCAGTGAAGCAAGCCATCGTTAGGCTGAAAAATCAAAACAAACCTATCAGAGAGATAGCAAAAACATTAGGTGTGGCCAAATCAACTGTTTGGTACATTCTTAAAAAGAAAGAACGCACTGGTGGGATCAGTAACTTCAAAAGACCTGGAAGACCACGGAAAACAACTGTGGTGGATGACAGAATAATTATTTCCCTGGTGAAGAAGAACCCCTACACAACAGTTGGCCATATCAAGAACACTCTCCAGCAGGTAGGCGTATCTGTGTCAAAGTCAACAATTAAGAGAAGACTTCACCAGAGTAAATACAGAGGGTTCGCCACAAGATGTAAACCATTGGTGAGTCTCAAAAACAGGAAGACCAGATTAGAGTTTGCCAAAAAAACATCTAAAAGAGCCTGTACAGTTCTGGAACAACATCCTATGGACAGATGAGACCAAGATCAACTTGTACCAGAATGATGGGAAGAGAAGAGTATGGAGAAGGGAAGGAACTGCTCATGATCCAAAGCATACCACCTCGTCAGTGAAGCATGGTGGAGGTAGTGTTATGGCGTGGGCATGTATGGCTGCCAATGGAACTGGTTCCCTTGTATTTATCGATAATGTGACTGCTGACAAAAGCAATAGGATGAATTCGGAAGTGTTTCAGGCAATATTATCTGCTCAGATTCAGCCAAATGCTTAAAAACTCATAGGACGGCGCTTCACAGTGCAGATGGACAATGACCCGAAGCATACTGCGAAAGCAACCAAAGAGTTTCTAAAGGCAAAGAAGTGGAATGTTCTGCAATGGCCAAGTCAATCACCTGACCTAAAACCAACTGAGCATGCATTTCACTTGCTAAAGACAAAACTGAAGGGAAAATGCCCCAAGAACAAGCAGGAACTGAAGACAGTTGCAGTAGAGGCCTGGCAGAGCATCACCAGGGATGGAACCCAGCGTCTGGTGATGTCTATGGGTTCCAGACTTCAGGCTGTCATTGACTGCAAAGGATTTGCAACCAGGTATTAAAAGTGACAATTAGATTTATGATTATGTTAGTTTGTCCAATTATTTTTGGTCCCTTAAAAAGGGGGGGGGGGGGGCACATATAAAATGTGTTGTAATTCCTACACCGTTCACCTGATTTGGATGTAAATACCCTGAAATTAAAGCTGAAAGTCTGCACTTAAAGCAGATCTTGATTGTTTAATTTCAAATCCATTGTGGTGGTATACAGAGCCAAAATGATGAAAATTGTGTCAATGTCCAAATATTTATGGACCTGACTGTAAATGTGCACGTGTGAGTTAATCTTGTTCATGTGTATGTGTGCACGTGTGTGTTCAACTTGTTTATGTGTAAGGGTGTACGTGTGTGTTTATTTTGTTTGTGTGTAGATGTGCAGGTGTGCGTGTTTATCTTTGGGAGACAGAGTGCTTTTTCCCTGAGTGTGGGAGGCAGTTTGTTTTCCAGCTTGTGTGGTGGTGCAATAGATCTATAATACATGTTACATACATACATATCTCTGTGGAAATCAGATCCCGATTTCAGCCTATTTAGTGTCCTCTAGTGGTCAAATCATATCACTATAACTGTTTAGCAACTTAACCCCTCCTGACCTTTGGGTGTGTGGATGTGTGTGTGTTGCACTGTTTGTGTGTATGTGTTAGGGTGTGTGTAAGTGTGTTGGAATGTGTCTGTTTGTGTGTGTTAGGGTTTGTGTGTATTTGTGAATGTGTGTGTGTGTGTGTGTGTGTGTGTGTGTGTGTGTATTGTCAGAGGAAGTAAGTCTGGGAATAGAGCAGCCATGAGAAACGTGCTTCCTGGTGTTGGCACGGCAACCCTGGGAGCATTCCACCCGTCACACTCAATCCAGGGAAAGGGTTATCGCCATGGAGATGGCATTTGGCATGCTTTCTTCTCAAGTGTTTATCCTTGTATGTATGTGTGTGTGTGTGTGTGTGAGTCTGCCTAGTTCCTGCAGCAGAAATAAACTTCAGATTTGAGGCTATATTTACATGGATCCATTTAAACACAGTAGACTTCAGGACTTCCATGTTACAAGGGAGGGGTGTGTGTGTGTGTGTGTGTGTGAACGTCCTGGAAGTGGTTATGTTCTCACTATTCATCACACGTGTGATATTTGGAAGGAGAAGGTTGTGTTAACTGTCCCCAGCAAGAGAGGCCATTGTCAAGAGAGCACACACACATAACGGAGGCTCTGCTCGGTGATTGCTGGATTTGTGTCCACACGTGTGTGTGATTTTTGGGCAATGGGGGGCAGTGTAGAGGGTGTAGTCCATGGATCTAATAAAGAATGGATATGGTATCGAAAAATGGCGGCCGTTGATTTCAATGAAGTTGCTCACCTGGCGCATGTGGTGAAAACGTTTTTTGACTTCCTGGTTTACTTCCGCGGTATGGGGAATGGAATGATGGGAGGCTGATGACGCTCTGGGGCAATGAGAACGAGCAAATCGCGTTCTGGACGAGCGCTGCGCGCTCATGAGTGCTTGTGGAAGAGTTTGACCGATAATGACGAATCTACACAATCACATGATGGATTTATAGGACACATAAACCGATTATGTTTTCATAGTCATGGTTATAGAATATACGAGGTTAATTCGTTTTGTTTGTTTGTTTTTTAAGTTTAAGTAAGGATAAAATGAGTCATTAAAATAAAAAATAAGGGATTCTCCACAATACAAGCTGTCATATTTATCAACCAAATGCCGGTAGTCAAATCTGTTTTGTCTATCAATGATCCCGTATGTGATATAGCCTACGACTTCTTGTCAGATTACGTTTAAAGTTCTTATCGTTTTATAGGCTATATCGGCACATTCAAACAGGCAAGTCTTTCGTTAGCGTTATGCAGCTTCTCTGTTTCTTTTACAGCTACGTGATATAGTTTGGAGGAAGGAGCTCCTGGACATTAAGTGTAATTCCTAGCCTGATATCTTTTTATAGTCCACCCTAAAACACTGTTTTCTCCTGTAGTGAGATGTCAGAACCTATACTGAGCCACGTGCTACTGAATAAATAAACAAATAAACAAATTCCGTTGTGTGGTGTATTTAACATAATTAGGTGTTCCTATGCAAGGCTTTATAATGAAAAAAGTTCAAACTTTTCAAAGTAATAATGTGATTTTACTGAACATTAACTATTTACAATATAACAAACATAACAAAAACAACAGACAGAGTGGCTGAACAGTGTCACGTTCCCGAGACACTGCGGGACCGCGCTTGGGAGTGTAGGCGCACAGCTGTGACGTCACCATAAGAATAAGACTTTGCAGGGGCTTTTCTGGCCTTTAGAATTTTTTTTTTACGGTTTAAAAGTCCATGACTTAAAAATATGGAATAAAAAGATTTGCAATTAATAGTGGTTACAGCTGTAGGTGTCCTGAGAACCTTTTTACAGGCTTCTCTCTATTACAGTCTATGGGTAAAATGCTTTCTGGGCCCCATGGGGATTTTATGTTGCAATACCACGAGTGGCCACCGGGAAAGATCGGCACAGCTGCTGAGAGGCAGACCCGGGGCTTGGTGTAGTCGGGGACAGGGTGGGTTTGAGGTCTGAACTGTCAACATCAGTTGCTCCCTTCCTTATTTTCCCAGCATACACCTGGCCACAGCCAATCATGGGTGTGTGGGAAGAACACTGTATACCTGTCAGGGTGCTGACTCACCTGTTCCCATAGCGAACACTGAGGCAATAGGGCAGAGTGGAGTCGTAACACCTGCCATTCATCTATCTCACTCCCAGTAACTCTCCTTCCCCTCATCTCCTCCCTTCTCTCCTCCTGTCCTCTCCTTCCCGCCCTCCTTCCTGCCCTCCTGCTCTCCCCTCCTCCACCTCTCTCCTTCTCTTCTTTCATTTGGGACAGATTGTTTTGTTACGAGAAGTTATAGTTACAGCTGTTCATTCAGTCTCTCTCTCCCTCTGTCCATCTCCCTTCCAGTCTCTCCCCCTGTCTCTCTCTCCCTGTGTCTGTCTCTCTTACTGGGAGTGTCTGAGAACATGCATGGAGAGACGGCGTAACTCAATGGCATAGGACTGACTTTGACAAAACCTGATATCTTCTCAGTCGTGCATGCATTTTCCAGCATTGAGAGGGACACGTCCCCTCCGTCCCCTTCGGTTCCTACGCCAGTGGCGTAGCTGCCAGTGCCAATCACACCTTACATTTACATTTAGTCATTTAGCAGACAGTCTTATCCAGAGCGACTTACAGCAAGTACAGGGACATTTCCCCCCGAAGCAAGTACAGTGAAGTTTACTAGCCTGACTCCCTAACCGCTCAGCCACATGACTCCCCACTCACCTTGGTGATGTCACGCTGAATAGATTTCTAAGCCTTGGTCCCAGAAGGCGTTCGGTGTGGTGACCAACTGCAGATGAGACAAACTGGGCAGGCTCAGGGACCCTGGAGATACACCGGGGCGGACTTTCCAGCCTGTCACTCACTAACGATAAGAGCACACAGCTGCCCAGTGACATCTGTTAAGGGTCCCCTTACAAACACACATGCACACAACCAATGCCAACCCTGTCTCAGATGTGCTCCTTATGATGAAATATTGGAGGGGATTGTAAGAGGAAGTCACTTTCAAGGATCTGAAATCCTGTCTAAGTCCGGAGTGAGAAGGGGGAGGGAGGGACAGAGAGAAACAAAGAGAAAGAGGGATGAATAAAGAGACAGAGTGCAAGAGAGTAGAGAGAAAGAAACAGACAAAATTGATAGACAAAATCCACAGAGGACAGAGAGGAAGAGAGGGAGAGAGAGAGAGAGAGAGAGAGGAATGTGACCTTGATCTCAGTCCTCTGTCTCTAGGCATAGGCGACATAGGCGGTCGCCTAGAGCAGCTAGAGGGGCGCTGCAGGGGCGCTGGAGGGGCGCTGCACCCTTAATCGATAATTAAGAACAGTCTTTTATTTTGAAAAATTACTGGATTTCTAAAGAAAAAGCAATTTCCAAAGACGGGGGGCGCGCGCAGTAATCTCGCCTAGGGCACTAAATTAGGTAGAGCCGGCCCTGATCTCAGTACAGTATGTACTTCTGAATAATCCAGTGACGAAGGTGTGAGAGGTCAGATGTGTGAGTTTGTGTGTGTGTGAGTGAGTGTGTGATCGAGTGTGTGTGAATGGAGGATATCCGTAACAAAAGGTGACTTGTATTGTTCCATACGCTCACACCCAACAGTATTACACTGCATATTCAGCATATCTGGATCATGTCTAATCTTCCTCATAACATACAACCAGCACCCCCTCTCGATCATATGTTTGCCAGTTTGACAGACAAGAGAAAGGGAAAGTGAGAAAAGAGAGGAAGACGGCTCGAGAGACAGAGACAAAGCAAGAGACCAGCACTCCGCTGGTAGAGAAAGATATCTCAGAGTAGGCAAGTCTTCGTTTTTGAGACGTCTTCCCAGGCCTTTCTCTCCTTCCTGGTTCCACTCTTGCCCCTCCCATTTAGTGCATCTACTGTTGAGAAGTCCTACCACTCAGAGCTTTGATAATCTCCCGACAGCTGCGACTGAAAGGGACACCGCTAAGCATTGTGGGATTGCTTGGCTGAAATGTCAGCAGGGCCTCCTGTACTGGTCTGAGCAGGGGGGTGGGGCGTGCTGGTGGTGGTGGGGGGGAGGATGAGGATGAGGTAGGGGGTTGGCCTGTGGGAGAGGGGAGGGGAAGGGTCTGCTACCTAATCTCAGAGTCCTACAGTCCAATGGAATTCAAAAGTGCCCATGTAATTTAAAGTATTACACGGTTTTCATGACCATGTTCTAGAGCGGTGCAACGGACAAATCAAATAGGGAGGCACCTTTGCAAGAACAATCCAGTGAAGAACCTTTTCCTCTCAACCTTGGACAGTTAAGTTATTCTTATTTCCCCTCAGAGTTCAGAGGTGTTGTGAACTAGCAGCATCCACTAGGTCAGTGGGTCCCAAACTTTTTCTGCAGGGCCCCCCTTTCTGAAGATTAGAATATTTTCGAGCCCCCCCACACTGACACCAGGGACGTTGCTAGGATTGAAAGAGAAGGGGGGCTTAGCCCCTGGCATTTTCTGTCGACGGGGGGGGGGGGGGGGGGGGGGGTGCGAGTGAGCTAGCCAGCGGATTCTCAAAGACGTCAGTTTTTTACTCGTTTTTCGAACTTGTGGGTTACATGTTACATTGACGCTCAAGTTATCGACATTTAACCGAGAGCATCCGGTAATTTTTTGAAATAAAATATTTTTATTAATTATCGTATTTCTTCGGCGGCCCGATAATAATAATCCCGATAATTATTTAGGGGGGCTAAAGAACATTTTAGGGGGGCTTCAGCCCCCCTAAAACAGGGCTAACGACGCCCATGACTGACACAAACATACAAATCCCTTGTTTCTAAACCTTGCCGCGCCCCCCCTGCAATACCTCCGCGCCCCCCTTAGGGGGCGCGCCCCCCAGTTTGGGAACCACTGCACTAGGTAGTGCTCTTCAGCTCTCGGAACAGTTACAGTACCACTGTATCAGCTCTAGCCCCCAGCCTGGCCTGGTTCAGCCAGGGCAGAAACACAGGCCTGCTCCAAGGCTGGAACATGGGATTTGGCATCGGGGGCGTTGGCATGGTAGACTGGCAGACCTGGGTGAGAGGAGGTACCATGGAGGTACCCCTACCATCTGGCAGGGGGAGAACATTCTGCTGGCATGTGGAAAGGCATACACACACACAGTATTTACACAATCTAAAACGCAAGTGTCAAGGGAAGCGCAAGTAGCTTTGTGGGTGGGACTCGGACACTGTTGCTATTATACCGACGGGATAAATGGCTTGTGCGCCCGACGCAAAGCGGAAATGGGTTGGTCTAAAATGGATCCAACCAATCAGTGCATCATCTCACATTCCGTTTAAAAACAGGAGCCTTTGTTCCATGACAAGTTGCTATTATGGCGGATTTTCCGGGCGCAGGTCAAGAGTGCTTCACAGCCGAGCTTCACAGCCGAGGACCAACGCCCTCATTAGAGCCCTAAAAGAGAAGTCACACTGTACGGGGATGAGAGAAATCCACCCAAATTATCTTAAACAGGTGTGGGAGGAAATTGCCACAATTGTTTCCACTGTTGGCAACCCCATTTGTACTGCAACTAGCCTGAATAATATGAGTAAATAGGTACGCTGGCTAGATTCATGTGTTGGATAATCAAGACCTCAACATGTACCACCCCCTTCTCAAGACCTTCTCCACTCACATAACAGAGGTTAAAACCGACTACTTCTTGAAACAGGTGAACAACGCTCCTAACCCTAACCCCCACAAACTGTTCTTGACCTTTTCCTCACTCCTCAACCCTCCTCCCCCTCCTCCTCCTACTACCTTGACAGCAGACGACTTCTCCCGCTTCTTTGGGGATAAAGACATCAGCAGCCAATTCCCTGAGCCCTCCCTGCCTAACCGCTCCCACACCTTGTCTGAACCCTCTTCTTGCCTCTCCTCCTTTTCCCCCTTATCTGAAACAGGCATGTCTGACCTCATTCTCTCCCATCACGCCCCCTTGACCCAATCCCCTCCCCTCTTTTCCAAACTATTTCTCCTTCTATTACACCGTTCCTTCTCCATGTCCTCAACTCCTCACTCACCTCTGGCACTTTTCCCTCAGCATACAAACAGGCTATAGTCAAACCCTTACTCAAAAAACCCTCTCTTAACCCAGCCGTCCTCCAGAACTACAGACCAGTCTCACTGCTACCCTTCTTCTCTAAAACAATCGTGCGTGCTGTAGCCAACCAACTGTCAAGCTTTCTCTCCCAGAACAACCTTCTGGACCCTAACCAGTCGGGCTTCAAAACCGGCCACTCCACTGAGACTGCCCTCCTGTCGATTACCACGGCCCTCCAGTCTGCCAGAGCAGCCTCAAGGTCTTCTGTTGTCATTCTGCTAGACCTCTCCGCAGCATTCGACACAGTCAACCACCAGATCCTGCTCGCCACACTCGAAGAGATGGGCATCACTGGCACTGCGCTTAAATGGATCTCATCCTACCTGACAGGAAGATCCTATCAAGTCTCCTGGGGAGGAAAAACATCTGGTACCCGCCTGCTCTCCACTGGGGTCCCACAGGGACTTCTTGGTCCGCTCCTATTCTCCCTATACACCACCTCACTCGGGCCAATCATCGCCTCCCATGGCTTCTCCTATCACTGCTACACTGACGACACGCAGCTATAGCTATCCTTTCCCCCAACCGATCAAGGGATATCGACCAGAATCGAGGCCTGAGGCCTGCCTCTCTGACATCTCAGCCTGGATGACCAGACATCACCTCCAGCTGAACCTCACCAAAACATCACTATGGGATCTGCAACAGTGACCCCTTCATTCTCTGTCAGGAACCTGGGGGTCACCTTGGACGACGAGCTCTCCCTCACAGCTCACATTGCCGCAGTCTCTCGGTCATGTAGATTCAACCTCTACAACATCAGGAAAATCAGAAAATACCTCTCTCAACATTCCACCCAACTGCTAGTTTAAGCCCTTGTCCTCTCAAAGCTGGAGCCTTCCTGCAAATGCAATCCGTCTCCTTCAGAGGATAAAGAATGCAGCCGCTCGTCTGGTTTTCAACCTACCCAGACGCTGTTATGTCAACCCACTCCTCATCGCCCTCCACTGGCTTCCCATCATGGCCCGCATCAGATTCAAGACCCTGGTGCTGACCTTCCGGGCTGTAAACGGGACTGCCCTGACCTATATCAACTCTCTCCTCCAGCCGTATACCCCCACCCGCCACCTACGGTCATCTGCTGACAACCGTCTAGTCCAGGGGTCGGCAACCTTCTCTATCAAAAGAGCCATTTTAGCCCCTTTCCCACAAACGAAAATGTATCTGGAGCCACAAAGCCATTTGACCCCTAAAATACATTTAACATGTATAAGACATAACTACAAAAAGAATGGTTAAATTTTGTTGTTGGTTATACCTGCTATTATAAAGGGCAACAACAAACTAACTGTGAAAGCATTTGCTCTGATCAGCTTTCCACCGACGTTACGAAGCCGCTCTTTTTCATTCATGTCCAGCCTTTTACTTTTCAGCAAAAACTGCGTGTTCTAGAATGTTTTTTTTCATCGTTATTTTACGTTGTTTTATCATTTCTCGTCACATATTAAGCACAGTGTTGCCCACTAAATCAGTACCGTAGACACTGACAGTGAAAGCAAATTAATTTGTCCGCGCAGGATTAAACCGTAATTTCCGGACTATAAAACGCTATTTTTCCCCTCCAGGTTTTGAACCGTGCGGCTAATACAGAGATGCAGCTTTTCTATGAATTTTTCTTCAGTCCTCATGAGGATGAATAAGTGATGTGTGGCTTCAGTGCACGGGAGAATTAAGCGACTTTGCGCAGTTGCGCTTTTATCCAAAGAGATTTACAAAAGACTCCAAACATAGCAGGTTTATAGATTATGAAACATACATCATGAGAAACAATAAATGTCAAGGGAAGAGCTATATGACGATTCAGCCAAACAAGTTACAATCCTATGGCAAGCATTTCTGACTGACAATAATGTATCTGTAGGAAGCTTTTGCAGTGCACAGGAAGAAAAAGTGACAGTGGTTTCAGTACGCAGGACGAAAGAAAATAAAGCAACTTGGTTTTAGCGCACAGGAGGAAGATGAATGAAACCATCGATTACTTTTCCGTTTTGTTTGATCAGCGCTTTTACTACTAAGGCACTGTTCGTAAACAATTAGTTCAGGAATATGAACTGGATTTATAGTCCGGTGCGGCTTATACGTGACAAAATTATATATTTATTTTAGGTGGTGCTGCTTATTTCGTTGCGCTCTATGGTCGGGAAATTACGGTATCTATTTTTTTCCGAAACCTTTCTTTTTGGAGGATTTATCCATGGTTAGCTGGCTGTCGAACGCAATATCCCAAAGGCAATAGAGAATAGACTTTGCAGGATGGGACGCATTGTTTAGTTGACAGCTTATTAAAAACGATGTGATTGTCACAGAATCACATCCACCTCCAATACTGAGGTGTTCCGTTTGAAAGCCAAAGCGGCAGGGAGCCACTGCAGAAGGCTTAAAGAGCCGCATGCGGCTCCAGAGCCGCGGGTTGCCGACCCCTGGTCTAGTCGTACCCCCCCTCAAGAGCGCCCGAGCGCAACACAAACTCTTCCACTGCCTGGCTCCCCACCTCCATCAGGAGCAC